>RSEF01000003.1:44323507-44361423 GCA_003993805.1 Himantopus leucocephalus | reverse complement strand
GAGATGCCGACACAGGCACAGGCACAGGCGGTCTCCGGTGTAGCCAGGCGCTTGCGTGCAGGTACACGCGTGCACGGCCACCCCTGCACGGCTCTGCCGAGGGCAGCACCCCCCCATCAGCGGGGTCTGCCATTGCCCACACCTTCCAGCTGCCAGCCCTGCCCGCTGCAAGCCGCCTGAAGTGCCCTGTCCCTATNGAAAAAAAAAAAAAAAAGGGGGATTTGGGTAGAAAGCAAAAAGAACAGTAGAGACAGCCAGTTTGCAAATCCTGCATGTTATCAACACATTAGGGAGCAAATTTTTCATTCCACCTGGGGAAAAGAGAGTTCTGCAAGAGGGCTGTCATGGGAGAAGTGGGAAGTCACTTTGCCCAAATTGCAGTCTGCTTAATTTGCGTGTCTGTGCCTTCACGGTTGTGTTTCACACACCAGGCCCCCATGCCCAGTGAACCCATGGGAAACAGCACTCAAAATAAAGCAGCAAGAGGAAAAAGACACCAAAAGCACAAGTGACCCAACAGAAGAATGGGGGAAAGGGATACACCATTGCTCTGGAAAGAAAGAAATACCCTTTAAACAGAGGGATGACATGAAGGCTGTGCTGTCCAAGTGTAAAAAAGCTGACTTGGCAGGCACTTGTCCTGGCGCGGAGCTGGTGTAAAGCTCTGCCCCTCGGCCACCCCACAGCTCAGGGCTCGCAGAGCTCCGGCGCCAGGAACATACGCAGGGGCAAAAGGGCTCTATGCATTGCAGAGAGGTGAAGCAAACCTCGTTGGGAGCTGACGTGCTGAGCGGTTGCCCTCAGAGCGGCCAGCACTGGCCCATGGTTTCCTTGCACTCCCCCTACTTGGTGTATCTGATCCTGCTGAGACCCTGCTCTGGGTGGGTTCAGCTCCTCACGTGGAAGGACCACAGCCCTTGTTTTGGAGAAGCATCTCAACACACACGAGCATTCATAACATGGTCTGTTGGTACTTACAAGGTTGCAAAACCACAGCAGTATTTTTTTTTAAAACAAGGCAGTTTTAACTATCAGGACCAAGAAGCCTCAACAGATTCTCAGCGTGGTCCTGCTCAAAGAAAGGCAGTTTTTTCTGGACACCTCTCCACCCGGGTTAGTCCATGACCCAGGGAGAAGAAAGCAAAGTGGAGGCGCAGGCAATAGGAGGAGCAGCAAGGTGCTGCGCGCCCTGCCAGCAGGGCTGGTGCTGAGCCGCGCGGACCTGGGACCTGGTCCTGCTTCCCCGTGCACAGCCAGCGGGAGCCCTGCCCCCAGCCCACCTCGGGTCCGTTGAGAAAACTGAGCCTCTTGGCAAGCCACCTCGTACGCCTAGCTGAAAATAGCACTGTTTTTGCCAAAACATACACTCAGGGCTTGGATTCAACAATGCTGCATCAGCAGCTCGTAATCAAGTCGACGGGGCTGATTGTTTATTGAAAAGAAAGAGGAGGGGGAAATCATGATTTGACCAGATTCGATAAAAAGCGAATAAGCCAGAGGAGAGGGGCTGGGGTTTTTTTTCTGTTTTTGTATTTTTTTTTTTGCACATGACAGGAAATCTTTTCGGTGGACTTGTGACAACTCAGCCCTTGTCCTGCCATCTCCTCCGCATGCAGCCGGGGTGGTGGGGCGCGAACCTGGGGAAGGACTGGCTCAAAGTCTGAGCAGGATGCGAGGGAGGAGCAGAGCGCTTATTTGTGCAGCGCAAGGCGTGCATACGAGCTGTCAGCAGAGAAATGGGGAGAAAGAAAATATGGAGGGAGGGGAAGAGGAATGCTATAAAATGTAATATGTAAACTGCCAATCATGTCCGTGACGGTTTGTGCTTGGGATATACGGCTTTCATCTTTGCTCTTTATTTTATATGCATTTCTTCCCTCTTTGGCTCGAGCAAAGCTGATTCCCCCAGGGTAGAATATATTGGCTTTCCAGCCTCCTCTGTTTACTGTCCTGGGTTCTTGGCTGAAGCCGAAGCAATGTTTTTTTATTTGCTTGTTTTCTTTTGGTTTGATTCTTGGGATTTTGGACTGCTGCCTCCCAGACTGCCTGAGATATTGCTGTCCTTTCACTCCCGTGCCCACACCAGGCCCCCCGCAGAGTGGCACAGGTCCCTCCGCTGCCCAAGGGCTGCCGCTGGCATGGGCGGCGCGGGGACTTGCTTCCCCGAGCCGCTGAGCTCTCGGCCCTTGTTGGTCCTCAGTGGGATCTTGAGCACTGTGACTCTGAAAATCGCATGGCCTGGGGGATCTGAAGGTGACACAGGGGAAAGGCTGCAGGGAGACACTGTCCTCAAGCTTTCCGGCCACAGGAACACCCTGCAGTAGGTGGGACCTCCCAGCCAAGAGTGGCACCTATGCTGATAAGCCGTAGGAAGAGGGAGCTGGAAATCGTTATGGGAGAAAAGTGGAAGAGGGGAGTTGCATGCAGAGTACGGCCCAAACCAGGGACCCTGGCAGCGAAGCTGGGCTTCAGGGCAGGACCGGGGGCATTTGCAGCCTTCCCCACCGCAAGGGTGGCTCAATCTGGGGCAGCTGCTTCCCCTGCAGTCCCCCACATGGTCCCAGGTTTTCATGTGATTTCTATGGCTGTGTGCTCCTAGCGTAAATACCAGGTTGCTCCAGGGCAGGGAGACAGCAGCCTCCAGACCTGGCTCTGCAGGCTCTGACAGAGCCCTTGGGGTGTCTGAAGTTTGTCTCACTGTTGTGCCACTTCCAGCACAGAGCTCCGTGACACCAAGCCGAAGGTAACACAGGGCTTTCCATTTTTCAGGGAGGAATGTATTCTTCACTTTATCGACTCGGCGCCAGGGGCTCCTCCACTGATCCTGCTGCATCTCTCCAGTAATCAGCTTAATTTCACGTGCTGTCGGTGGGTTGCATCTCGAAGTGCCTCCTGCATGATGTCACCCTTCACAGCTGTAGCTGCAAGCGAGGATGGACACCGCCTGCCACTAGCACGATAGGGGCTGGCCCTCCCAAAACGATAGCGTTATGTGCGAGCAATCTCCCAGCCCTGTTGAAGAATGAGGCTGCACAAAGGGCTGTCATTATTTGTCACGCCACAAGCGTGAGAGGTGGCCAGCAGTGATTCACCCACTGGTGCATGTCTGCAGTGGTGATTCTCAGCTCCTGTACTCTGTCCAGGAGAGCTACATTGGACCCCTAAGGAAGGAGTATCTTGCATGGGGACATCCTAAGTCACTTTTCAGCCCATGTGGGCAGAGGAAGGAGCAGGAGCCTGCACAGGATTTGCCTTCAGCAGGTAGGGCTTCCTTGGAGATCACCCCAAGGACCCCTGGGCCCTGCCACCGTGCTGATGTAAGTCAAGCCAGTAGGCGTTTCTAGATCTGGGATCGAGGTGGATCAAAGATTATTCCTCTCACTGCCATGGCATTTTAAATTAAGACATGTAGTGGAGGGCTAAGACAACTTACATGCTAAGTTAGTACCTAGCTGACAGATACCACTGAGTTGCAGCAACCAGGTCACAGTCAACCGTGCCCCAAGCTCTCAGTGGCAGTGGAGTGGCATGGTCCACCCTACTGCCAGTGCCAAAAGCTGTAGCTCAGCTCCCTTGGTCTGAGGCGCTAGTGGATTTTCCTCAGGTGTGGATATCCAGGAGCCTGAGCAGCCACTCTAGGGAAGTGGTAAATTGTTCCCAAAACAGCAACATCTGATGCAAGTTTCAGGCTTGCTACTCTAAAGTTCATTCTTGTTTTTCTCGGCCTGGTTAAAAAATAGGGGAAGCTGTAAACAGGACTCTCTGCAAGCTCTGGGAGTACCACAGTGCTGGTGCTGAGCTCCTGAAAGTGCTTTTTGGTTTGTTTTTAACACAATCTCTCCCCATAAAATTGATGGAAAATCTCATAGAAGATGAAATAGCTTCATTTTCATCACATAATTTTGTAAGGGAAAACAACTGCTTAGATGCTGATGACATTCAACACAACTTGTTCTATACAGCCACCGAAACATTGCAAAACAACCTTCCCCAAGGATATCAGCTGACACTCGAGATTCGAGGCCTCGGTGTCTGGATCTCAGTTCTGCAATTGGACTCTCCCATGTGCTTTTTTCATAACCTTCTGCCACTGTCTTCCAAACTCCAGCTAAAGCCCTCAGGCTACAAAGGAGGAGATGAACCCTCTGGGACTTCTGGGTTATTTTCTCCAAGTTTGTCTGGCAGCTTAGTCATTGCTGGATCTACTGTCTTCTGCCAGTGAGAAACACGCCTGCCTCTGGTAGGACCAACCCCAGCCCAATGATGCAGGCTGGCAGCACAAAGAAATCAAACAAAAGAGTACTTTGCATCTATAAAAGAGGGTCAGATGTTTTAAGGTGTGATACCTACCTAAAGAGCCAAGTTTCAGAAGAGTTTGTCATCCAAAGGCCAAGTTAAACAGGGCACAATCAAAGCTGCTGCAGCTGTCCATGGACAGGCTGCATTTATGAATGACACTGGAGGTGGAGCCTCGCTGAGTCACCAGTTTGTCTTGTTTAACTTGGCCACATCTGTGGATAACCCCTTGTAACTTGGCTCTCTTCAGCAATTTCACACCTTTAAACAACTGCCTTTCTTTCGTTAACTCATCCCCTTAACTTCATTTCAGATTAAATGGTTTTGGTCTGCTACATTTTCTTTTATTTCAATTTCAGGCAAACCAATAAAGTGACAAGACTTTAATCACCTGCTTTCTACCTAGTGGTGATTAAAGCTAGTAAAGCATCCTGGCATGATACAAGTAGGAAAAATGTTTGCATTAAGAGCAGACGCCTCATCCACCATTGTGCTTTTGTTTTACAGCACACATACCAGAATTTGCAGACATCTAGAAACATGTGCTTTCCCAAATTGATTACCAATAGCCCTGAACACACCACAGGCACGTCTATACCCTCCGATTTCATCTGTGCCGCCTGTGAGTAAGCGAAACCTCACACATCCCTTGGAATGACAAAGCACACCACTCGCCTTCCCCTTCATGTCTGCCTTTTAACATAGGGACAGCATCTGCAATAGGGCATCACCACCACGGCCCTGGATATGAAACCCATAAATGTTCCTCAGAAGGGAAGCCCAGGCTTTCAGGCAAGGCTGAGGGACTCTCATCTGATCTCAGGGCATATTTTTAAGCTGTTTCTTAAGGATTGTTCTTCCCGACGCCCCCGTTACCTCACTGCACTACTCCGTAGGCTGTGACAACAGCCTGAGCGCACACTCTGGTTTCCCAGCTCCAGGACCAAGAATACCAGCAGCACGACAGGTCTTTAACACACTGTTAGCTCCTGGCTCCGCTCCCCCACCACACCATTAAGGGTCTGCATGTCTTCAGCGTGACTCCCAGCTCCTGCTTCCCCATGGCCCTCCTCCAACGTGCCCGCCCCAGCAGCAAGATGCAGCTGCCGGCATCATGGGAGCATCAGGTGCCCACAGCCGCATCCTGCTCCACCATAGCGGACTCAGGGAGGAGGAGGAAAGGGGATGCTCCCCCTTGCCGCTCAGTGTTGTTGTGGTCACACAGCTGTGCCGTCATGGCTACCTTACCCTGCCTGGCTGGGTATAACTTGATTTCAGTTGGGAAGTTTGCAGTGCTGGCTTCTAAGGCAGAATGGCCAGGTAGCTGCCACGTAGGGGACAAAAAGCCTTGGCATTTAAAATCGGCAGCCCACAGATTTCATTATGCAATTGGTTTCTGTGCTTTGCAACTTCTAAAGAAAAAATTGCTTTTCATTAGCAATGTGATACCAACTTTTTGTTAGCAACTTGCCACTTTAATCTTACTGCAGGTACTATGCTGTATTTGGAGGTGTTTAGGCGTGTCTATATGTACTTATGCCATACTGCACACCAAAGTTATCGTCAAACCTGAGGAATTTTGTCCCTAGAAAGCCTTTTTGTCAGTAGTGCTGTTCTGGATTTGAAAACGGGCCTAATCAAGACCAAATTTAAGTCAAAAGTATAAAGGGCAGAGTCATGACCTCAGGCCATTTCTGGGGGACCAGATCTGCAGCAGCACATAGAAACAGCACACTCCTTACCAGACAGCCACAACAGGAGCAGCCAGGTCTGCCAGACCACCCCTCACCATAGGCACCTAGCTGAAACACATCACTTCGATAGCTGCTCCACATTTTGTCCACCTCCCATTCCAGATTTTCGAGGCACTGGACACCTGGAGCACCCTCCCTGTAGGATGTTTCTGCTCCACAGGTTGGATGTAACCCTCAAAAGCCTTTGGATGAAAGACGTTTCATGAAAATAAATAGAAATGGCAAAGAATATTTATTTGCTTGGTAGCCTTTAAGACTCTCTAAGCAAGGACCAAGATCCTGCCGTGCTAGGTGATGCACATGAATAGCAAAACAGCAATTTCCATTTTGCCCTCTTACAGGAATGAGAATTAGAGCAGTCCTTCCACAGTAATTTCCCTGACATGCTTGAAATGCAGATGTGCTGGCTTCTCTTTGCGCTTAGCTTGGGAAATACTGTTTGTATCTCTATTTCAGTGACGATTTTGTCCATTTATGCCTTTACTTACTAGTCAAAATAGAAAGAAAAAAAAAATCAATCAATTATTCTTTCTACCTATCTGACTGACTGCACTAAGATAAAATGTTGCACAAGTAAAGATATTAAAAAAGGATTGAAGTCCCTACAGGATAAGTTTCATTACAAAATTCAACTGAGATTAATAAAACAAAACAAGTGTATGTGGCATTTCTTTCGCATTCTGCAGGAAAAGCAAGTTATTATTTGTGATGTATGTGCTGTGATCTCAATGATCTCAGTGATCCTCTTTTTCGTGTATGGAGTCCTTGTTTTTTCAGATAAGCAGTGTGTCAGTTGGTACACTTAGCAGCCAAAAATACCTTTTCAGACATGCTTTGGAGAGAGAAAAGGACGGAATGGCCTTTTTTTTTACAGCTTGATGGATGTCTTTGGCATTTCAGACCGAACAACAAACACCATAAATCATGTCAGCAGCACAGCCAGGATCCAAACCCCACATGCACTGGAGCCCTAGGACCAAATATTATCCACCCATTGAGAGTACTTCTCTGAGCTTATTTTGCTGTAAAGGACAGTGGGTGTGAAGAAGTAATGGATGGTGGTCCTGGCTTAAACATCACAAGGAACAAAGCACCCTAATACTTACTGGCAAAGGCTGAGAAATAAGGCTGTTGTACGCCAATAGTTCTTGAAATTGATGGCACAGCTCACTATTTTCTGTCCTTTTGTTTTTCTGCCTGTAAGCGTCAAACCCATAGGCTCACTTGAGCCCAGCTTTACCCAGGTCATAGAGAGCTTAAGTTCCTATAGGTTTGGTGGAAACAGTTGGCTGGATGGAAAGGACTCAAAGTGCTGCTTTGCTAGAGGGTAAGGCTGCAGCATGAGGCGGACACCAATTTGCTCTTTGCTATTTGCAGCTGAAAGATTCAAAGGTTCTCCGCTTACCTTGAGAAGGGGAATTTAGATGGAAACAGTGGAACCCGTTAACTCACTGGATTTTTAAAGTGGCTGCCATATGGAAGGTGCAGAGGGACAACGCGCATTCTTGCAGCTCAAGCAGTGGAGACACTAATATTAATGTAGCCTCATATCCTTGTTATTATATCCTACTTCTGTCAGGTGCTGTAACCAAGCATCTATGTGTAGGCACTAATTTGCGCAGCAGAGTCACTACAGTTACTTTGCTGAAGCTGCTGCTCTGTTGCACAAAGCTATGTGCTCTCCAGGACATACCAAAAAGTTCCTCAAACACCTTCTGTCCCACCCCAGACACATGTACGCTTACACTTATGTATATGGGCCACCCCTGCAGGGTTTTTGATCCACAATTTACATTTCCTTTTGCTAAACAATAGAAGCAGTATTAAAAAAGCACTGAACGGCTTAATGAAACAGAGGCCTGAGTTTTTAAGAAGACACTAGAGCTATCACAACCTTGACTATAATTGCATTAATAGCAATTGGACCGTTTAACCTGCCACAGTTCACTAATTGCAAACCTTGTTTCCTCTTCAAAAAATTTTGGGGGATTTTAAGACTTCCTGAAGGGCTGTCAGTTCGGCTCAACATCTGGTTTTCTTTCCTTAATTCCGAAAAAGCAAGTTGGCTTTATGAGTACCTCAGCTGAGAGAACAGGGTGTTCGCTCAGTGAGGGGGCAACATGGGCTGCCTCGAGTCTGTCCGAATCCCAGCAAGGGGCGAAAGGGGTAGATTGACCTGTAATGTTCTCTCCTCCTCTGTCTTCTCCTTCCATCTTTTTTCTCACTGGCTTGGTCCCTCATGAAGCTGACTGGCTCTTACAGCCTTGCTGGGACTCCCTCTGTATGCGTACAGAAATATTCATATATATACTTGTATACACGTGCGTGCGTGTGTGTGTGTGCATGTGCACATACCTTTTGTGGTCCTGCTACTGCAGTAGAACCAGAGGGTCAAACTCCCCCTTATTTTGAGGTGTCAGTTCACTGAAAGGGACGGAAATTGCACCAGAAATTTTTGCCTGCATGTTAAAAAACAGGTTGTGCCCACAGGGTTGTACCCTCCTACCACCGTCACCCACAACATGTCAATACCTCTCCCTCCCTTATCCCCCTCTCTCCCCAAACCACCTGGAATGGCATTTTGGAGAGTGGAAGTGAGCTCCCTCTCAGCCTGGGCTGTATCGACCATCTTCCCTTGAGACCCTCTCCCCAGAACTGCCTCTTTTATGGTCCGCAGACATGCATTTCTGAGGCTTTTGGAAGAATTACCCTCTAATGCAGCAATGCAGATGAGTGGGAATAGTGGTGTGAAACAGATCTTCCATATTGAAGACAGATCCAGTCTCCAGATTCTTTAATGCATTTCAGCATTATTTACTCTGACATGACACAACCTGCCAAGATA
Source organism: Himantopus leucocephalus (assembly GCA_003993805.1). Taxonomy (NCBI): domain Eukaryota; kingdom Metazoa; phylum Chordata; class Aves; order Charadriiformes; family Recurvirostridae; genus Himantopus; species Himantopus leucocephalus. The sequence continues at coordinate 44,352,528 of RSEF01000003.1, read as the reverse complement.
AGATATTTTCAGTGAGGTGAGATATGCATTACCTCCAGAGGACTTTGCACCTCCCTGGAATTTTATGCTCTGAACACCACTACAATAGAGCCATTCCTGAGATTTCAAAGCATCCACATAACATTATTTTTCATGTATCTCAGCTTTTTGACCTCTGGCTGGGGCTAGAAATGCAAGTGCTGAAATACATTCGGAAAAGCCGAATGTAGTAGTAGTATTTCTGCTACATTATTTTCATAAAGAAAATTAAATATCCATGGGGAGTCAAAATCAGTTTTGAGAGAAAAAAATAAGAACAACAAAATATTAAGAAGCAGACAATAAGTCTCAGTGGGAGCTCAGGATCCACTTCTTTCCTGAAACCTTCTGTACCAACTTCACAAAATTGCAGCTGTCCTACAGCCAAGCCAGTCACCTTGAAAATTTCTAGGTTCAGTGCATCAGGGTTGAACAGTTACATTTGCTGTCAGCTCTCATAAACAACCAACGGCTTTTAGAAGGTCTCCTAATGACGGGCCTGAGCCTCATCTGATTAAAATTAAATTCTGGACAATGAAAGCTAGCCAGTTTGTAACATCTGAGGGTCTTGCTCACTGCACTCATGCCATTTATTACATAAATGTGCCTTCAATTAAGTAGAAAGCTTTCTTAAAAATGTAACTGCAAAGATGGAAATAAATGGGCAATATGTTTGAACTCATTCAATATTTTCTTTCAGTAAATACTATTAGAGGAAGTGAGGCTGCTTTTGGTGAGGTTGCTGTCTTTGTGCAAGACCTTGCTCTACTGCATCAGTAACACTAAACATTTCTTTATAATCATGGAATCAAACAGTTTGATTAATAGTGAACTAATTGCTTCACCCAAAACATATGAGCTGGACATGGGTCTCACCAGCTCTTGCGAGAGCACTACTGCTCAGCGGTCAGCCTCTGCTCAACCTGTACTGGAAAACCAATCCTACCGGCTAAATTATCTCCTCTTTTTTGTCCAGTTACAGTGGTTAAAAATTATCCCTTTGATGTCCTAAGCCTTCCTCTGATTTTTTTCTTAAAGGCTTTTTTTTTTTTGTTTGAGAGGGAAGGAGGAAAAAAAGGGGATAGGGAATAAAAAGCTGGAGGAATGCAGACATCTATTAGTGCAACCATTTCCTTGCTAGGAGGGTTTTTTGAACCTCCTTGACTCCTCTGAATGAGTAATCCATCTCTACTCTGGTCAGGAAGAGTGGCTGAATCTCACTCAGCCAAGGTTTCAGAAAAACTCAGCATCGTTTGTGGCAAGCTGTCTCTTCCCCGGCTCAGTATGAGAGGCACCAGCACTCCGGCGCTCACAGAGGCGGCCAGGCTGTCCCATGCCACCGGGTGCCACCTGCCAGGCAGCAGCTCTCCATCCCCCTGCAGCCATCCTATTGTGTGGGCTGAGGACACACGTGCAAGGTTTCAATTTATGGATTTCTGGGCTAGAGGCAGAAAGCACTGCCTAGCGAGCCACTCCAACCACCAGAAAGAGATTGAATTTAAAAAAAAAAAAAANAAAAAAAAAAAAAAAAAAAGAAGAAAGAAACACACATTACATTCCTGCTTACTTGCAATCTGATCCCACACTGTGCAGCCTTTGAATTAAGCACCTCTCTGAGAGGCAACTGTCCTATTAGCATAACGTATACCATTAAAACATGGGGCTCTTCCCAGGGAATGCTTTATTGTGTGCATGCTTCATTTTTAATATTCATGGCCAGCTCTGTTTAGAACATCCTTTTGACAGAGGAGAGGCGCCGAGATAAGCCGTTGGGATAGCGGTTGTCCTGGAAACGGCAAGATCCACTTATTTTTAGCACCGAAGTCATCCAGTTAAACAAACTACATTAAAGGAACATTGTGATTGTGACACAACAATAAAAAGATGCGTGGTGTATTTACAGTCACTGGGACGGTGTGACGCCGCCTCTTCGGCCGCCGGCTGTGGCTGCCAGCAGCCTGGCCCCCACGCTGGCAGAGCAAAGCGTGCCCTTTCCTTCTGGGCGGTGGCAGAAACCCAGGAATGGCCCAGGCTGGATGGCAGGGAAAACACGGCGTGTGCCTCCCCCTCTGCCAGGCTGCAGCCGCTGCTCTCGGTAAGAAAGGAGGATCCTCCTCAAACATACAGCACAAAACAAACAAAGGTATACTTTTTCAGCGAGGTATGCTACCAGGAATGTATAGATCAGAAGGAGATAGGCCATGAAATATGGGCAAACCGGGGCAGAAACAGGGAGGTTTATCTCTTCATCCTTGCTTCCTGGTCCTGATGGTCGCCAGTCACTGGTGTGCACCATCTTAGTGACCCCAGAAAGTCTGGGATCTCCACCCAGAGGGTCACCCCCAAGCTCAAAAGCTAAACCACAGGCACAAATACTACACCAAAAAAGTGTCTCTATTAAAAGGTTTCCTCCTCACCTGTGTTGGGGCAGGCCTGAACTATACAAGCAGCACCCTGCTGCTGATAATTTGATCCTTATCCTTCAGGATAAGCCGCAGGTGTATGAAACCAGAAAAAGCAACGAAAGTTAACAGCAGCTTTTCCAAAGCTAATTGGAAAAAAATCTTTGGGCCACAATAAAGCTTCAGTGACAATTCAAAAGTGATTCTTGCTTCAGCTAAGTAGTTAGCCTGTTCTCATTTCTTTGAGAGCATGGCAAGAAGGCCTGACTTGAAAAGGGACCTCCCAGCTTCAGCAAAAGCTGTGCGATTTTTACAACCTTAAAGGTCTACTTGTCAGAGTTTGCAAAACATTGCTCTCAGTCAGGCAGTGCTGTTTGGATATTAAAGCACAGCTTCGACACACCCTGACACACCACTTCTAAAGTTCCACAGGCTGTTCTACCCACACCCCGCCATGGGTTTTGGCGAGAATTAGCAAAGCCCAGTGGGTATAACAGAGACATATGAGCAAACAGGCATAGCAACCTTCATAGGTGATGGTGGCCCACGCATCCCAGACAATACCCATCAAATCAAGTGTTGCCTGAAACTTTGTCTCCTTGAAGGAGAAATAAAAGAAATAAAAGAAGAAGGAGAAAAGAAAAATAAAAATTAGAAAGGCTTAAAACAGGGAAGAGGTAGAGGAAACTGCAGTGTACCTTGGGACAAGTTTCTCCTTGACATGAAGAAAAGGGTAACTTTTAGCTGAAGGAAGCATGTGGGGGAAGGCATAGTGACAGGGGAAGAACTGGAGCCACAGAGAGCCCGTGTACATGTATATGGGAGAAATTATAAGTAGAAAAAAGGACTGCAAGAAGGCTTTGGTATAGACAGCAAGCTTGGCCATTAGCCTCAGTAGCACATGCAGTCCTGCAGGTTACTTCTGCTTGAAGCTGTCCAGTGCCGCTACCCCTTGTCAATGGAAATGCTTTTCCTTACAGCAGAGTTGAATTTGGGCGTGGAGGTGTGCAGAGACAGAAAACCCAAACCCCGTGCTCTTCCAGATAACATCTCTTAGCCTTTCCTGTGCAGAAGTTTCAAGTAAATCTGTCCAAGAAAAGTGGGCATAGCCACTCCCTGTGGGTAAAACTGGAGGGGTTCAAGACTTTGCTGTGGTTATTATATGTCAAAAAAAAAAAAAAAATGCATACCTGAAGTTCATCCTAACCTATTCACAGCTGTGGAAAAATGATTCGTTAGAAGTTCAGTGTCTTCCTGGCACTGGTTAAAGTGGCTATTATAAATCCACCCGAGCAGAACGGCTGTTCTGGGAGCAGCTATTCTAGCCCAAGCTTCTCATTCTGCTTTCAAGTAACTGCTCACTCCCAAAATAATTCTGAAGAAAAATCTTCGCTTGCTTCATCAGTATATGCCTGACATCATACTTCTGGTCCATCAGCAATGGGAAATGGGGTGACCTGTAAGCAGAGACAGCTGGTGAGGAGGGGGAAAGAGACACGAGATTTTCTGATCCCTGCATACAATTCCTGAGGGGCTCTGACAACATCCTCTTAACACATAGCACTGTCTTCTTTGATATTGGTGATGCCAGTAGGGATTAGCTTTCACATTCATCATAGCGCTAATGCTGTAGAAAATGAGACCCTAATGCTTTAATTTATTTTGCTCTGGTTTTTGTAGGGCGCTTTTGCTACAGTAATGAACTGTCCATTGTGTAGCTTTGCTATCAGCAGGATGGGCTGCCAGTGGCTCGATGGCATGCTGTGACAGCGAGACTTAGCAGTGGCTCTCCTCTGGCTGAAGGAGGTTATCTGTCATTCTGCCCGGAGGAGGTCACCAAATCCTCTCCGTCCTCCAAGTAGATGCAGGCATACAGCACTACTTGCGTTACCTCCCAGGAGAGGGGTCACAGACCTACACCATCATTCATCTGCAAATGCTGCCTGAAAATCAGTGTTTATATTATAACACTGCAGCAAGAACAGCATCCCATGAGTTGCTGTAGTCTTACTGAGTGCATGTCCGAAGCCCTCAGTGCAGGCATGGAAGACTGAGTGTTCACAACTGCACGTTAATCCAGCAACGATCCACCCACCAGCTCTGACTTTCTGAGGTAGGTTCGAATACCTCTGGGCCAAGCATTCCTCCTTGTCACCCCCAAGAATGTGCTTCTGGGCGCAAAAGGCAGTAAGCAAAGCCAAACCACAGCTCTGCTATCTCATTTTGTGGCTGCAACTATTTGTTATAAATGTTTTTTAATTTTTCTTTTTTTTCCATAACAAATGGTGCTTATTTTAAAACAAGAATTTCTGGGTAAGTTCCCTCTCCCCAGCTTTCTCTCCTTAAAAAATTCTTATTTTGCATCCCTTGTGCCTTCTTTTTCTCCTTGTGTCACTCGTCTATTTTTCCACTCTGACAGATGGAGCTGAGGGAAGAAAAAAGAGGGAAATAAACACAGAAGTGAGGGGGAAAAGAAAGCACCCTCCCCAGCATTTTTATTGTTTTGAACTCACCCAATATAATTACTGATTTTTCTTAATTGAAACCCCAGTAAGCTGTATTATTCATGGTTTTTAAGCTATTTCTTATAGCCTCCTCCCTTCCTACTTTTGCTGCTTTAGCTCAAACAACCGATGTGCACTGATGTTCAGCTTTTCTGAGCTCTGGCTGTAGCTTGTCAGCCCAGGGGAGCAGCAGTGAGGCCAGCAGACTGCCCGGTGTTCAACATCGTGCCCAGGAGCTGCCTTGGCCCCAGGTGTTGCCATGCTCAGTGGGGCTTTTTCGGCTCCCCAAAGCCATGTCAGATGGTGGTAACTGTCAGTCATGAGTAACCACAGCTGGAGTTCAACCCCTGACCTGTAAGTCGCTAGTCAATCCATTAAGCCGTGCTTTCCTCCTACAATCAATTTTTTAATATCTCAGTTTTTGAGTCAAGATGACTGCGTTAGCTCTAACGCACAAATAGCAGGATGAGCAAGGAGCTATATTTACCCTTTCCACACACTTGGGCAGGAGGAGGTGGGGACACCGTGGAACACAGTGGATGGACTTCCTCTGTTACCAGGCTGCTAACCTAACCCCATTTATTTTCTATTTACATAGAAACAAACAAGCAAACAACACATGGAAAGAAGGAAGGATTCTTTCCGATGGTATCTTGCATTTTCATGTGGTGAGTCAGAGATAAAAGCATCTGGAAAGGAGCGTAGAAGCTCTTTCACATCTCCCTTTTGAGGAGCTGACTCCAGAACCCTTGATTTTACTCTGGTATTTCCAACAGGAGTGCATGGTACTGTCACATCCTGCTTTCTTTGATAACTGGAGGTGAGGTGAGAAAGGTAAACCAGGTGTGTGCATGGACCCTTCGATGGCTGGGGTATTCCAACATTACCTTGGGAGGGTGGCTTCCTTGCTGATGAAAATCTGCCTTGCTTCAAAGGACCTCTGCTGTTTTCCATTAGCCAAGAGAACCCACTAGCCAGATTAGGGTGAGGAGAAAAATCCCGACACCTACAACACAGAGGGCATCCCACCCAGGCACACACACGTTGCCGACCCAAGGCCACAGGAGATTTGTGGGAAGAGAGGATGCCTGCCTTGCCTCCTCCGAGCAGCAACTCAAATGCTCTTTCCACCATTCATGCTCAGTCCACCATTCAGATGGCAACAGGATCGCTACTGGCAACAGCCACACGCTCCAGCCCACGGGTGATGGTGCTGCAGAGAGCTGCCTTCAGGTGCCGGGCAATTTGCCATCCCACGAGAAAACAAACATAAAGAGTGAGAGCCACCACTTCAGGAGCCCTGGCAGAATGGAGCTACCCCAACCATATGGGAGAAATTACTTTTTCAGTCCAAAAGCAGCAGTCCAAAAGACATGGATCTTTCAGTGGATTGCAAAGCAAACTTTTGTCTGATTTTTGTTATATTTTAATAATAGACTTCAAAAAAATGCAAGGCACTTCCCTCCTTGCTAACATATTTCCTTTACATTTAAGTAGAACTAAAGACTGCTGACACTAAGTATATGTAGGAAGCAAAATATATCCTCCCTTCCCCAAGAAACCCTCCTACTCATTTTGTGGCCCAAAAACCCTTCTCTGAAAAACTTAGGTTAACTTTACTTAATCCTCACATTCCAGGGTACATTTACAATTAGAGTAGTATTGGAGTAAAACGTCTAAAAAAGCAAGCAAAAAGCTATCACATACATGCTTGTACGTGTGCAAGTGTGTGCCTATAGCTATATAATTCTCTGTAAAAGGTACCGTTTTTCAGATTACCCAGAAACTGGTCAAATGCCTGGAAAATATTCCTTCCAAGTTTTCAGACCGGCCTCTGAAACTACACAAACAAATCTTGTCCCATTGGACTGCGTGGAATAATTCGTGTTTGGCTTGGGCTCAGTCTGCTGCATGCACATGAACTCGTACGTGCAGATACTTGTCTGAGTCTGCGAGCCAGGTAGATAACTGTGTACATTACTTATTTGCGTGCAATCTTGTCCAGCTGGCCCATAGCATTTGCGTAGGCTGTATAGGCAGACATAATTGCTGTATATGCTCTTGCTTTTCCTGCTCCGTTTAGCCAAAAGTTCACTCTTGCAGGCGTACTGGACTGTAGTGCTCTCATGGGATTAAGGCGTGCAGTCACTTCATCTGAATTCATCATGGGAGGGAGACAGTAGCCAAGTATTTGCCCCGAAGCACCCAGCTCTACTCCGAATTGTGCTTAGGGCTGGTTTCAAGGACGAGCACTCAGGGCAATTGCACAGGGCCTTGGGACTTGCAGGGTCTCATTAGAGTAAAGCAGGCAGCAGACCAAGCCAGCCAAAATGAAGGCTAAGACAGGACTAGCCCATGGCTTGGACCCTACCCAGGGTCACCCGAGGTGCTGCTTGTCCCTTGTTACCCCCCATTAATTGCCCCAACATCAAACAGCCTGCAATATCAGGCAGCGATTTAGGAAAGAACTTGCTCCATAAATGCATCTTGGGCTTTGTTAACCCACTAAAGGTCAGCCATGCACTCATACATCTCAGGAGGCTTGCTGTGCGACCCAGAGCACCTCCATGGGCACTGACATGCCAGAGCTACTTCAGGAGTGCTGCTATCCTAGCTGCATGTAAAACAGCGCAAAAATGGGAGCTTTTACCTGGAAGAAAGAGAGAATAAAATCTACGTGCAAAAAGATAGCCCTTTTGGGGAAAATTGTGAGGGCCAAGGTGCCAATGGGATGAAAGAGGAGGGGAACAACAGGCAAAGATTATCACATCCTAAGCAGAGGAGGGTATAAAGGAAACAAAACCTGTAAAATTATAACATTCAAAATAGAGATTTGTTTGACTTCCATTTTAAGTGACTAGATTTTACGCGTTGTCTCTTTCTGGCTTCTCGTAAACTCCCGTGACACCAATTGATGGAGACACAGAGGATTAACTTGCAGACAACCCGTTGCAAACTTCAGCCACTCTGTAACCGTTTAAGCAGATAACTCTGGTTTTATGTAGGGCAACTGGTGGGAAAAATGTGTCACCATTTTCTTTCCTGATTCCTTTGAGTGGTAAGATGAGAAGCAAGAACACTTCAGACCCTGAGAGCTCAGCTTCCCTTCCCCTGCACCGGGGCTGCCTGGGTCACCCCCACAAATGCCAAAAGCTCTTGCTAGGCAGCCACAGGAAACCAGAGGCACCTCCCAGAGTCACAAAAGCTGGTCCTTACCTGCCTCAGGGCAAAGAGGGAAGAGAAATAAAGCAATTCGATCCCCTCTGCTGTCCGAGACAGGAAGCGGAGTGCTTCACATGGCAGCCGGTTCCTTGGATTTGTATGGTACGCATAGCGAGAAAATATGTTAGTCCTATTTGCTTTACTGTGCTTTGCCACGCTGTGAGTGTGACTACCTGGCAACAAGTGAATCTCCCCAGCTCCCATCCAAAACGAAACACAAGTTCTGGGATATAGTGTGGAGCACATTTGGAGAGCAGGGCGAAGAGAATTGTTCTTCAATGTTCTAAGATCCCACTCAGCAACCTAGAAAGCTTTTTCCTGGGTCATCAGGAGCAAACTCACTTGCTCCCTTCAGTCTCCCGGGGGAAGCAGCAGATTGGCTTAACACAGATTTTGGTTCCTTTCTGACAGGAGCCCGGCTGTCCCACCAAGGCATGGCAGCCAGCAGAGCCCAGTGCTCTGCCCGTGCAGGAGGATTGCAAGGTGGTGGAAAACCCATCCTGGTCACATCAGAGCCCTGCAGCACAGCTGACGCGTGTGCTGGCACTGAGGAGGGTGAGGGTAGGTAGGGCACAGCGCCAGAGCTGCCCTTGGAGAAGAGCAGGGGATGCAGGAACCAACAACAGCCCTTGGGCTGCTCCAGCCTGGTAGTTCCCAATACCTCCTGTGTTACAGCAACCAAAACAGTCAAAAGAGCCCCCTGAGACTCATTTTCTCAGGAAGAAAGAAGAGGTGGTTGCAGTCTCCCAGGCCTCATCTTGTGACCAGAGCTGTTGCCACTAGCCCTGCTCGTGTTCCCAGCACAAGGGAGCGGGGTGAGAAGGGATAAAGGTCCACTTGAACTTCCCTCTAGTTGACGTGAGAGGACAGACTGGACAGCCAGCAAGGACTGCAACAAAAGGGGGTCAAAAAATAGCTTTAAACCATCTCCACAGCCCCTTTTGCATTTAAAGCAAAACAATGGAGCAGCTTCAGCCTCTGTGTGTCCAGGCTGCTCCATTGGCTCACAGTATGGCAAGTCTAGTGACTCAGTAATCTGTTTGCTGTGCATTTTTTGAAGCAGGAACATAATTTAATTCCCTTTAAGGAGATCAAAACCAGGAAACATTTAAGCAGGACTTCCTGCCCAGTGTGAAATACAAATTCTTTTCATCATGGAAAGCTAACTGAGCTTAAACAATAGTAAATGAAACTGGTTATGCAATGAAGTTGTAGGAGATCAAAGCTGATTTTGGTTTTTAATTAAGATAACAAGGTACCTGGATTAAGGAAGCTAGTGGTAACCCACTGCCTAACTACTTAAAGAAACACAAACACTTGCCCATTAACTTGGTGCACGCACAGAAGAAAATGAGGCGGCATAAGAATTTGCCGGTACTAACAGTCAGGAATTGAAACTGGGAAACGTCCTAAGTGAATTTATCTACACCAGACACCATTTTTCAAGAAGGGAGAGGATCTCATGAATACTACTGAATATTACCCCCTCTCTCATCTGTCTCTTCTGCTCACTTCTGCTGCACATCCCTTTAAATATGTGTCTTTGCATGTATTGCTAGGTTGTCTGTCTACACAAAATCCCTGCTGTTCCTCTTCCACCCATGGGGCTATCTAAATTTCACAATCCTGTAGGTTGCTCCAGTCAGGAAGAAAAGTCAGTGCAGGGCTTAGGTAGCTTTTGGAAGCAGCTTTGTTTATTTACAAAGGAGAGACAAACTCTTGTGTGACACAGCAGGAGTCAAGCCACAGGAGAGGGTTTCTCTGTTCCCAACTTCCCCCACTGTTTTGGCCAAGCCCCCCACCCAAAAGCCCCTTCTCTCTGGGCTTTTCCCAGGGCCACACACTGTGCTTGCTCAGGCGTCTGGCTTTGTCTGGTTCTGCACCCGCTCCACACTTCTTCTCCTGAGCTGCCTGGCTTCACACCCACACTCACCTCTTCCCAAAACAGCTCCGCGCCAAAGCTCCCCTTCCCAGAGCCTGCGCGCTCCCGAGGAAAACAAACAAGCCCGTGGTTTGGGCAAAGACCTCTGTGCAGGGTGGAGGTTTTGAGCTAGTCGTTATTTAGCTGCCTGCTTTCCCAAGGCTTTTGTGGGGGCTTTTTAAAGGAAAAATCTGAGAATGGGGGTTAATCTGGGGTCTACCTTATTAGTCAAGTCATAAAGCCTTTCAGGAAAGCCCTACAGAGCAGACTGGGGCTGAAGCCAGTAGGTTTCTGTACAGTCTCTGAATATTTATAGGACCATGTTAGGAGTGAATATTGGTGCATGGTTGTTGGAGATAAAAGGGAGTTTAGCCTGGCTAACACCGCAGGACTGTTAGAGGGTTTTATCTCTTCTGCAAGGTTACGTGCACCATCTATATGTTTCAGTAGTGAGCGTACCACTCCTAAGAACCTTGAAACGACGGTTCATTAAGCTTGCAGGAATGTTATCGTTTTCCATAAAATTTGATAGGATTTTCCAGGACCTGTGATGCTTCAGTGTAATGCATTCTTGGCTATCAACAGTCATCTTGGGCCCCGGGAGAATGCTCTGCAGAAACTATAAAAAGGTTTTAAACATGCATTTTGATTTACGGCAATGTCGAGTTCCTCCTGCGGTGTCATTGGGGTGGGGATTCAGAACATATTTCTGGGCTTTGTTCAATTTCCACACTCCTCTTCCCAATTACTTTTGAAATCATGTTGTTCACTCAGCCTTAACTGTAGTGTAGCCCATACTCGTACCACCACATGGCAGAGATTCACAGGGAGGGGACTGTTGTCAGAAAAAACTGCTTCAGAGCTTGGATGCATATGTCTTCTCCTTGATTAATTTAGCTACCTTATTTGTTGAAAAATAGGGCTTGTCCCTCTTAAACTAACTCATAGCTATTTAATGGAGAGACAGGACTGTAACGTCCCTAGGGTTTGGTCTGCAACCACACTCCAACCTCTGTCATTACATAAAGGCACTCCTGTGTGTTCACCTCGCCCATCCGTGGTGCAAGTACTGAACCCCTATTAGTGCAGCACGTGTCTGCGAGGGAAAACAGGCTGCCTGCCCCTGCCCTGTCCTGGGATGAGCTGCTATCTCCCATGCTTTAAATTCCACTCAGTCTTTCTGAATGAACATGGTACTTATCCACAGCCTGATTTGCAGTCTGCTTAAGTTAGTGGGAGCCTTGCAGTGAGCTTGGGATCTGGTGCTTACAGACCCAGCAGCAGCAACAACTGGTGACTGAAATCTCCTGTTTAATCCCAGGCAGTTGGCAGGGGCAGGCCAACCTTCCCTATGCCTCACTGGTGATCTGTGAACACCGTCTTTCATCTTGAGAGGACAGATCTATAAACTTTCTGGGACTGCAGCCCTTGTGCTAAGAGTCTCAGTAAAGAGTTGCTGCAGTGCTGGTTCAGTCAGTAGGGAGGGATATTTGTCATCTCAGGCTAAGTATGGAGACATCCTGAAATATTGTCCTCAACCCTGGGTATCCCAGGATGCAGACCCCTTCCCCTCATCCTGAAGGGATTCTTTGGGAAGATAATCTGTGCCATATCTTAGAAACAGTTTGCAGAACAAGCAGCTTGATTCTCTTTCGCTGAGGACAACGTTTTCCCCTTTCCCTTTCTTGAACCACAGCTTGGTAATTTACCCATTTCCAGCACTGTACCAACAGGCAGGTCCACTCCCGCCTCTGCATTGGGTCATACGATATCATCACCTGCACCCAAAAAGGGGATGTATCCCTTATCTCATAACGTGCAGGGGCTGACTTTGAACCACTGGCCCAAGGGTCTACATCTTACTATCATTTCTTTGAATCTCCTAAGCATGCTGCTTCTGTCCCTTACTAATGAAGTTTTGCATTTTATTGCTGCAAAGCATTCACCCTGAAAAAAAAAACCCAAAAGAAAATAAAAAGACCAATCCACGCTGAAAACATCACAGCCAAGCCAGAGAGATGTTTTTAAACATCCCCAAAGCAACATCTTTGTGTTGGTGAATAACAGGACTTCCAGCAATCCGGGTGTCTTTGTGCAGAGCCTCGTGAATAAGCAAATCACAGATCAATACAGGCCACAGTGTGCGTTACTCATTAGCATGCTGCGAGCTGGGAGCGCAGAGATGATATCAAACACCAGCCCCCCCTTCCCCCAAAAAGAGCCTACTGATAGGGCAGTATGTGCTGCCAACAGTGAGTCATTCATCACTCTGTCCTTGTTTCACAACAGCATGATTCAGTGTTTGTAAAGGAAAGTCTTGACTGCAAACATTACCCTCATTCAGCCGTCATTGGCCTCATTGCAACATACAGCATAGATTGTGCTCCACATGACATTTGCCAGGACAGTAAATCAGCGGAGGTAGAGCATCCCCCGGTGATCTGTAGATCTGTGGAAACCAAGAGGGGGACTGTGCTATGAAACTACTGCCCTTGGTTTGTCTGACACTCATCCTCTCCATGCTGCTTCCAAGCCAGCCCCACTGGAGAAGCCCAGCTGAACACCATGCCTGTTAAACTCTGGGATGAAACTGAAGCAAAAGTTTTAAGCCATAAGGTGAATTTTCTAATTTCCAGCCCTACAAATTCAACCCGGGGAGAGGGAAGAAATTAAGCAGTGCTATGCCCTTCCTGCCTCTTCAGTTTCCAGCAGCTGCAATGCTGTGACTGCACACTGACAGTTTTGCTGATAAGGCAGAAAACAGAGTGAACTCACCTTGCTTTTCCCTAACCATATTAGCTTCCTCTTGCCAGCAAGACGAAAACTAGTTTTTGTCAGTCAATGCAAAGCACTCTGAGTCTCTCAGGGCACAGATATGCTGATCAAAGAGATGCTCTATAAGAGAGGAAGGTCAGCTCTACAGGATCAGCAGAATTGGTGTGGTTTGGCTGTGCTTAAACTGACATGAGCTGCAGGAAACCAGAAAGGGATGGGATGCAGGCAGTCTCCCCTATGCATGGTTCATTAGGCTGAGGGAAGATTTAGTTCCTAATCAGTTTTCTGATCCTCCTTAACACCATCTACTACTCTGCTTGCTGTTTCTGTAATTCTCCTGTTCGCTTTCCTACAGCCACCAGCATCAGGCAGCAAAGCAATTAGGCATCGTCACATCAAGGCTTCTTCCCATCCAGGCTATGCACAAATCCTAGATTTGACTTGAAAGGTAATTTGCAAGTCAGAATAAAATGTTTTCTAATAAGCAAGTAATTAGTAAAAATACTTTCTATTTTTCTTATTTTCCCTTTTTTTTTCAAGCAACAATAATGAATGGCCTTCTGATTTAGAGCTATATCCAAAGCGTGTATAAATCAGCAGAGTCCCGCTTACTTCTATGGTGCTTTGTCAAACTACACAAGCTGCAGATAAAGCCTTTAATGTTTCCACAAAGCAGAGTTATCGGGCTCCTTGTGGGCTTGTATGAGTTAACAGAAAGAGCTTTCGAGCAAAGTCATCCATCACTTGGCTATCTACAATCACCAGCGTTCAGGTAAATCACCAGGGTTCTGCTACCAGATGTTAAAAAGGCAGTTGACCTTCTTGTATATTCCACACATGAAAAGAGCTCAGTAAATTATTTGACTTTTAAACAACAATATTCAACAATTTACTACAGAGCCCACTAACTGGATGAGGTGTTAACCTGGACATCCTGACCAAACTCCAGCTGGGTTAATTATACATTGCCTGAATGTTCCCCTCTGTTTCAACTGTGGCAGTATTTGATGTTATTTTTTGCTTTCCCCTCCGAAAGACTGTGCTGGAATCCTGCTGTTGCTGTGTTGCACACCAAAAGTGTATACACTACAATTGTAGATGAAAGATCTCTGTACGTAGAGTTTTAAAAGCACTCATAAATGCATTCTTTATGAGCATAGGAGCTCTAATGCATGGATATGATTGTTTGTATTGCTTTTATTGATGTTATTATTGTTCCTGCTGTTTCGGATACTACTTACTACTACTGCTTTTTCTTGTCAAGTCCTGAAATACCGATTTGGATTAGCATTAAAATCAGAACCTGCATTTACCCAGAGTAATGTGGATTCCAGTTCAGCTCCATGTTAAGGCAAAACCATCAATGGCAAATCCATATTGAGATTACAGTGTAAATTTCCCAAATCCTGTGGGCAGGAATTGCTGCCAGAGCTGGGAATAGGCTTACTTCAAGTCAGGATTAGATCAGAAACAAATCAAAACAAAAAAGGAGAAAGAAAGACAGGCTAATAACTACTGTGCTGGAAAATCTTACTAATATTACTTAGGGACTTGTCATATAAGATGTAATCAATAAATACTATGTTGGCTGTGGTTGTTCTGTAGAGGGTATTGACTAGTAATTCTATACATGGTTGTCTTGGCTGCTAAGTTTTATGTATAGTTTTCTCTGAGTACCTCCCTCATTTCTGTGTGTACCAAAGAGTTCATATTCCTGGCTCACAATAAGAAACATCAAAAGGCAGAAGCAAAATGAGGAGCAAAGTTCCCTTTGCTAAGGGCACACGCTGTGGCTGCAAGGTTGGGCTGTGGGCGAGACCTGGAAGGGAAGGAAATTCCAGCTCCGGTGAATTATCAAGTAAGCAAACTGTCTTGCCAAGGAGAAATGCCTGTGATCTGCCAGTCATACTGCTCGGCTGATTTAAGGAACTAAAACTATTGAAGACTTTTCACCCAGCTTAAGGTACATTCTGTGTACTTCAATGCAAAGACAGTGCATTTGAAAGGATAAGAAGAAGAGCTAAAGTTTTTACCAAAATCTGTGGTCTATGATAAATTTGCAAGAAGAAATAATAAGCAGCACAGGGCAAAATTCTGCCTTGCAGAGCGAAGTATGGACCTCTTGTGAATACTCTGCTCATGTGCACCAGGAAGATCCTACTTATCAATACAACCTGGGCAAGGTTGATTTTAACCTTAGAGCATCTACTCAACAAATGAATTTCATATTACTTGGCTAATTATACATAGCTACCCAAACACTACCTGTCAACTCTGACAGTTAGCAAAAAATGTCAGCTGTATGACTTGGCTACATTACTTCATTAACTAGACCACATTTCTAGACCTAGCCTGATCTACAGATGGACCAAAGTGGAGCTAGCTGACTGTTGAAGTTTGTTCAGTCCTTGCCCCTTGCTAAGCCTATGACCTACTGCAATCACAGTAGGTAGGGGGGCCAGCAGGAGAGTTTGCCCCAGCCTTTTCATCTGAGAGGACATACAGGGCTCTGGCTCCTTACAATGCGATTAATATGCCACAGGATTAAATTTTGTCTTGGGCGTTTCTGTAAATCAGTGTTAATTCAGGGGCAGGAGAGCTGAATGCTAGATACCTGTCCACCTCCAAGGGGATGCAAGTTGTCATTTCTTCCACATAAGCCACCAGATAGCTATCAGCTTGAAGCATCCTTCAGGGTGTATGGGATTAAACCAGAATGTTTGTTGGCACAGAGCTCATGGTTTGTTTTTCTTGCACAGCACCTAACACCAGAAAGCCCTGCTCCCATAGCCCTAACATAATTCAGACTACTACAGAGTCATATTAATGATGTGGCTAGCATCAACCATATAACCCACCAATCACCATTCTTTCTCCTCTCTCCAGATCATTGTATTTCCTAAACTCTAATAAAAAGCTGTCTGTTTCAAAGTGCATATGGTGCATACCTGGCAGGAAAGGGTTTACATTCTGTTCCTTGTACACTAAAAGAAGGTGCCCCAGCACTGTACGCAAGCCTGTAGCAGTGAAGACAAATTTTCAGATGCTGTTCATCTCTGAGGTGGTTCTCCTGACCACGACATTGAATGTATCCTTTGCTACAGTGGAGAGAGAGCTTGCATTCAGCTGGTAGTACTACTGCACCTCAGTCTTATCTAATTATATTCTATAAAGTGAGTTATTTGCCACCTATTTACATAACCTCTCCTCCCTCTCTCTTCCTACATGTACAGCACTCCCTCAGCTGCTCTGTCATTTGGCCACAGGGGCACCAGTTTGCTAATCTAGTTTCATGGTCTGATAGACCTGGACAGTGATCAGTTTGCTTCCAAGGTATTTGTGTAAGAGGGAAGAGATCTTTGATCCCTATTGGCAATTCAAGCTAATAGGATTGCTCTTCTTATGCCTCAACCAGATTGTCACAGTATCCTCATGTGACAGTCTCCAGTAAATCCCATTCCCAGAAATTTAAGCCTGTGGCCCCTAGATCCAAAGACATTAAATTTGTGACAATTAATGGGTCGACAATACAGTCCCCCTCTATGCAAAATTCAAAACAAGAGCAGGCTGGCAAAACGTAACTTCCCTCCAAGGCTAGTGGGCCCTTTATGTAAATACCCTGCACTGCCTGATCTATGAGGTGATGGAACATTTGAAAGACCTGCTGCAAAGAGACAATTTCGGGACATTTTATCTAAATGCCAAGAAGACGGCTTAGCAATATCCGTTAATCCACAAGATGTGAGATGAGGGAGTACCGAAAGAGGAGGGGAGCAGGAAGTGGGGCAAGACCGTGATTTAAAAGCACCCTGTAACGGAGAGCTTCAAACGCAAAACTTTCCCTCCTGCCTGAAGGGAAGAGAAGTGTCCAAAGGAGGCCGGCTCCACCATTCCCCAGGTGGCCTGAGCGAGGCCACCTCTGCCAGTTCCACATCCTTCCTATGTGCAAAACTCCCCTCCTCCTCTCATACGCGCTTCTTTCACTCTGTGCTCTACTAACAATGAGGGTGGCTGCACACTGAATTGCAAGGCCCTTCGGAGACCATGTGAAGGAAAGGACTCAGAAAATCTCATTGCTCAACAGGACTGCAGGATTCAAAGACAATGAACCGCTTAAAACAAAGACTATTGGATGGGGCGTGATGGAGGCAGACTGGGAGGGAACGTTATGCAAAGGGTCATCAATGTTGTAATGGTGTAAAAAGGCACCCGTCCTGCCCTGAACATCTTTACCAGGGAGCTCTGAGTGGACATCTCAGCCCCTCGGAAAGAGGTGGCATCCAAAATCCAAATGAGAGCTTTGGCTACACCATATCCCTGGGCCGGCTCCTGCCAGTCCTCCATCCTGCCTCTTCTGCTGTTTTCAAAGATCGGCCTTCCTGAGCCACACAAAAGAAAATGTATTTTCATGTCAGCCTGTTCCTCTAAACATTCAATTACCCTGTCAAATACCAAACACCTCTTCTTTATGGGAAATTCCTCTGGCAGACTCCACCTCTTCCTCCTGCCAACTGCTCTTTGCTTTGTCCTTTTAAAGTGGGGCTGGAGGCAACAGTTTCTGCCCTTACTTGTTAGCAAAGGCAATTATGACCACCTTCTGTGAGTAATTACCCATTTCTCTCTGGTTCCTACAAAAACCTAAATTTTATACAATTACAGGCTACCTGGCAACCCTCATGCTGCTGGGATGCACAGCAGAGCACTCAACGCAAGCCACGTTTCAGGCAGCTAAGTGCTGCGTATATTACTTTTTGTTGTCTCTCAGACAAGTGGTGCGATCTGCAGCGTACAGTGACAGCTTAAGGGCTGGAAGAGCTGCCTTCTTCCTCCCCTCCCCTCCCTCTTTCTCACGCTCTCAGGAAAGCCTCACCAGGTCGCTGAACAAGCGGTATGGTTATGTCAGCGGAGACCTGCACTTGGGCCAAAATAGTCCTGTTGCAAAGCAAGGTATAACAAACTGGAAGGCCACCAGAGTACACTGCTCCCAGGACCCCGACTGCTGTGCTGTGCAATGTACATGGACTAACTAGCCTTTCTCTGTGCCCCACTGTGTTACATGACAGTGGCGTGTCCAAAATCCAACTCAGTTCCCCATTTTTAGAGAGAAGTAGCCGTCTTTAAGAAATACAAAGTATTTGTGGATTTTGCAGTAAGAGCAACAACTGAAACATCCATTTTTTGAGCTTGCAAGTTCAACCTCTTCTGCAATTTCTGAGAAACAGCACAGCCCAAGTGAGCTGTGGCTTCCCATGTACCTACAAAGTACCTGCCTTCCAAGACCTTCAAGCTGGTCACACACCTAGCTCAGTTATGCACATATCCCAATGAGATTAGTGATCCTCAAGTGCGTCTGGAAATGCCCAACCATCCCCTTCCTCAAGAGAGAAGGACAGAATTTGGTGACTGAGTTCCAACAAATAGCTGATCTAAGGTATTGGGCACTTAATGCATGTTTCTTGGTCTTGGTATAATGCTTTGTGATGCCTCCTGTAAAACGGCAATTGTGTATTAAAGATACCAGACCTGATTCTGCTCTCTGCCTGCTGTAACCTCTGGACCCCCCTGTCAGGTTCTCTTTGATCTTTCCCACCTCCAGAATGCTTCCATTCCTCCTCCACACTCACCTATCCAAGTCCAAGCCCCTCTGCAGCATCTTGCGTGTACGCCAACCACTGAGAGGCCATGGGGCAACATGTGCTTTGGTCAATCCCAACACTGCGTGTTGACCAGACAAACCCTGGGAACATCCACTGAGCAGGCAGAACAGAACAGACAACACTGAAATCACGCTGCAGCTTTTTCTTCACCAGAGGCACTGATTTTAAGTATGCCATAGGAAAATCGCTGCCTTCTGAATAACCATCCGTTTCCATTAAACTCATAGGACTGTAATGCCTTTTTCGTCTCTATCCCTATGTCAAATTTGGCTGCATTAGTCAATGGGCTCAAAGTTTCTTGTGGGAAGGGAGGAAGTTTGAGAGACAAATGCATGGAGAGAAATGCAATCGCATAAGCTTTGCTTCATTAGGGAAGCAGGCAAAAATAAAAAAGCTGCATATTTAGCTGATATAACGCAAAGTATGAGAACATACATTGTCAGAGGGTGTGACCCCATAGGATTAGTTCCATGCGTGATGGAAATGTCTATCAGAACATAAAAAGGACCAGAAATTGGCCCATGTTCTCTTTTTGGCTCTGGAGAGACAAACTCTCCAGGTTTTGACCAGATACATAATACAAAACTATAAATTGACAATTTTGTGTTGCCTCCCATTCCCAGAGGATTCCTGAATACTTTAGTAAAAGATAACCTCCCAAATCAGTCACTCAATGCCATGCTTGGAAAGAAATTCCTCCCTGTCCCCTGCTGGCTCTTGCTTTCCTCTCTGAGCTTTTGTTACTGACTGTCACATTTGTTGCGCTGCTGTCCTTGAAAAAACAGCTAGCTGCAGGAGCCTCCTGCAGCCCTGAATTCCAAGGGTTACAATGACAGCGCTGCCTGAAGCAGTATTTCCTTTTCCACGTTCTGCATTTGCCAGCTGTTAACTTCATCAAGATCCTATGTTGTGAGAGAATCTTAAAAAACAGGGGCAGATCTGTTTTCTCCATAGCCTTTGTGGGAAGACTTTCAGGCTAGATTCGACCCTGAAAAATAGTGAATTCAATGGGGTGCCACGACATGGGCAGGCAGGGCAGAGAATAATTCAGTCATAATCTGAAACACTGCTCCCAGTTCAGGAACATTCACCAGTCACCTCTGGCTTTTTAATGTCAGCCTTCCTGATAAACGGAGGGAGTAGAAATCACCTCCTCTTTTCTGAAATAATAATCACTTGTCTTAAGTATCAACAGCACTGGAAAAGCTGCGTCAGGCCCGAGGTTGCTGGGCTGGATTTCACTGCCCTCCCGAGACAATAGCGGATCTATAGGACACCCTGCGCCATACGCGCCTGCAGGATGACTCAACTCACAGCTGTCCCTCCTACCCAGGCACAGAATTGATAGCTTTGACCTTTTGCTCATGGAAGAAATGATAGAGAAGAAAGGTCCTCCACATCTTTGGGACAAACTGCAGTGTCACTTTACCGGGGAACGGCAAAGCTCTGGAACAATTTGGGGTAGGAAGTGAGGAAGGACTGTGCATTGACTGAAATGGCAGGTGACATTTCAAAAAGGCAGGACAGGATTAAGCAAAGTGGAAGAGGGACAGGATGCAGGCATGAAGAGATCTTTAATATCATACAGGCTCTGGCACACTTTTCATGCAACACGTCTTAAAGCTGTTGCATCCCTCCCATGCCCCCTTCCTGGAGCACTGCCTCCCCAGGGAGCATGCCAGCTACAGAACCCTCCATCCCCCCATACACCTCTGCTGTTTCCTAGTGTTCCCCTGTCTAGCTGTGCCCCGAAGCTGACTTTGCTTCATGTAGGGAGAACAGATAGACCCTGTGCAGCTGCAAATACCCCATGAGTTTCATCAGGATCCAAGATCCATCGCATTTTCCCATCATAGCAGCTAAAGGGTTTCAGACTGAAGGTAAGTTCACAAAAGGCTTTTGCTCTGCTTGAAGATGCTGGTGCAACTCCAGACTACCTTTTGTGAGAGAAGAGTTAGGGCAAGGCTGAGCACTTTTGAAAATCCTGCCCCAAAGCAGTGAAAGGATCATATGAACAGAGCCATTTAATTAATAAATCTAGTGTCATTTAATTATAGTTAATCCTTTTACTGAGAACACAGCCATCACACAACAATTCCTCAAAGCTGTCAGTGTCTCTGAGCTACCACTATTATGCAGCCTTCCTAGGTGGGGGATCCACAATTATTAATTCCAGATTTGTGCCCCGCCAGCTCTCCCAGATTTGATGTGGATCACATGTGAGTGCACAATGGTGTTTTTGCTGAATTAACCAAAGGACACATCCAGTGTTTATGTCTAGGTGCTCCGTGGGCTGGTATCAAGGGTTGATTCCACAGCATCCTGCCTCCCACTCTACTTCCCAATGGTTGCTTTGTGGAACATCTGTAGGCAGCTCCCCAAAGAAAGCACTTCTCTGTTTTCCAGCATCTGCAACCACTCCAGAAAGAAAATCAGCAAAAGTATGGTGTGGCACTAGGATGTCATTTGCACTTTGGCAACACAAAGGGACATGCCTCTCTATTTTGGCATCTCCATTTTCTGGAGGGCTTTTGCCAGGCAATGGTCCTAGAAGAGGCAATGCAGATGTCTGCAGAGGGAATGAGGAGCATGGTTTCCTGACCACCAAGGGCCACACACAAGGAGACAGCATCCAAGTGGAACCAGAGGGCGCAGGTACATCTGGCCGTGTGGCTAGCTGTCCTTTCTGCTGATGCAGGAGTGGGGGTGTAGGGTCTATGGAGCATCCGTGTCCCTGTAAGAGCAATGACATGCTAGCAGGGAGCCAGGTTCTTGTGTCCAAAGTGTATTGTCTCACACTTTCTCATTAGTTGGTCTAGCAAGTCCCAAGATCCTTTCCACAAATATGCTTTCCACAATTTTTTCCTAACCAAAACTGTATAGATAAGCCAGTGTGCTCTTGGTTCTCAGCCTGTGTCAGTGGCATTAATATCTCCAACTCCAATGGAGATGATGGAGATCACCATAAGAGAGAGGAGAACTGATCCCCATACTTCCAGCACCTTCCCTGAAAGAGCAGATAGTGAAATTATCTGTTCTCACAAAAGCAGATATGTGGAGTAACACTCCCAAATACCTAAGTGAGCTAAGTAGGAACAGAACTTGCTTCTGCACAATAAGGCCGCATTCTCAAATCTGTATAAGTACATGTCTCTCCTGGGTCCGGGCCTGGGTCTGGGCTTTTTATTGTTTATCTGGACAACAGTTAGCTTTTACCAGCCTTTACTTTGCGGAGCTATTTCAGATGATGCCTAATGATGTAAATTTTTCTCACAAAAACATACCTGCCATTCCCACCAAAGACAGTTAGAGTCACACAAAGACATCTGAGGGGTAAAATCTGCCAAAAAAAAAAAAAGGATTCAGCCTTTCTCTTCTGCTCTTCCTCCCTATTCTTACCTATCCACTGTTCACACAACAGTGGGCAAAGTTTCCCACCCTCCCATGCACAGTCTACTATTTTATATTAATATTACTCAGCTGGTTTTGATCCTTACATTCAGTCAAGCCTCACCCAACAGCAGGATCTGAGCTGGCTGGGAACAAGGCTGTCCTTTTGCTACCTTCACCTTGCCCCAAGTGACAGGGCACGTAGGAGTAAGTTCTGGCTGCAGTCTCAGTTGTCTCTCCAAGGAAATGGGCGACCCTTAACTACCAGCCCCATATCATGGGCTCAGACCCAGGCTGCTGGTGTGACGGCGACAAGTCAGTGACCAACCCTAGCTGAAGATATGGTTCATGGCTGCTGTGAGAAAGATTCCTGATTTTCAGGAGCAGCCCCAGCCTATGGTCTTACTTCTTAGTGGCAGTGCTAGGCTGGAACTCAAACAGCACAGGAAATAAAAAAGCAGCTCTAAAAATAGAAGGTTCCAGCTAACACAGTGACACCTGCTAGGAAAAGTTAAGATCAGAGTTGAAGCCCCCTAACTCTGAATTCCCCTGTGTTTTATTGCTGCCAGTTCCTGTCCGAACACCACCACGTACTGCTCCTGTACCCTTCTCCTGCCCACAGAGGAAAGCCCCTGGTGGGAGGATATCAGATCCTGCCAATACATGCAAGAGGGATGCAGAGACGAGCTGTGTGGGATGGGCAATCTCTATAGCCTCTGCATCTTCACAGGGAGCAGGAACTGAAGGGCAGAGGATGAAGGGAGGCTAGGGAGGGTACAGTAAGGCATTAAATAACACTCGCTGGATCTCTGCTTGGCAGAGATTCACCTGCCCCTTTTTCTAAGCCCTCAGTTCCTGGGGAAGGCTAGATATGAAGAGGCTGGAGGAAGTACAGCTGAACTGGTGGGAGCCAAATTTACACCACCTACCACAGACTTCTGGGCCCCATGCAGAAGTCAGCGACTCTGCAGAGCTCCCAGGAAGTGGGGAAATGGCCTCAACATTTGGCCCACCAAGTTCCCAGAAGACTTGCATGCAATGATGGTGTAAATAACCTGTCTGGGGTCCCACACAAAATATTTAGGGTGAGCTGGACTGAAAAGCCCCATCACCCCCCTGCAACCCTTGGCACAGCCTAGCCCTCTCCCTTTACCCCAGGACGGCTTCACTTCTACCTCGCTTTTCTCCAGACGGTGGGAGAGAGGCTGATTTCCATCACTCTGCACTTCTCATTCCCTTAATGAATAAGGGAAGAAGCAAAAATACTCAGTGCAAGGAAGCCCTCACTTGCAGTCTTCATACTGGGGCTCTGTATGATTATTGCCAAAGCAAAAAGGAGTAGTTCCTTCTGGTGGGAATTAGTGGGTCTGCATTACACTAGGAGTCATGACAGACAGCAAAGCTGGAATTAGAAGGGTCCTGGGACAAGCTCAGTCCACCACAACCACAAGCAGATGGTTAGTTCAGACAGGTCTCCAAGAGCATCCACCCCCCAGTCTGCAGCCACAAAATGCTCCCCAAGGCTCTGTAACAAGCTCGAGACCAACAGCAAAGAACAAAAGCCACAGCTTTTGTGTACCCCAGGAAGAGAGCAGTAGCAATTGCAGACACCCCCAGTGTCCTCAGTCCCCACTGTAAAACTCCCAGATGAGCTTTGGAAATTGGCCAGGCCTCACGTTACAAAGGGAATGGGGAAAAATCCAACATCCAGTGGTACCTCCCCATTTGACCTAAAGGGGCAATTGCAGAGGTCTGCTTGACCCCAGAAGCATTAAAAAGATACACAAGACAGGACAGCATAGACGCTGTCCTGCCACTAACCTTCTCCTTAGCTTTAGCTACTCTTCTGAGCTTCTCCTGGTGGGGAAAGGAGACCTGGGAGCCAAATTGTCCTATAAGTTGGGGGGAAAAAATCTTTCACGGCTTTTTCTTTGCCTTCCTTTCTGGCCTTAGGATGCGTAAGTCTCTGAGGGAGGCCTGTTTATTTGCCAAGGAACTGTGGAGTTTTGCACCTGCCTTTATTCTTACAAAAAGATAGGGGAAGATCCAAGCCTTGCCAAGAAATATGTTTCGGAATCTCTCCAAAGGCAGTGACAGTTAGAGGCAAACAGACTTCCTTGGAGAATAAAAGTATAGATAGAGCTATGTGGCCCTGGACTTCAGTTTAGGCTTGGCAAATTCTTCGGATCTATGAATCTGTGTCGTGAGAGAGGGTGTTTGCTCCCCGTTTGACCCCAGAGGAGAAATTAGCAGCATGGGCACCAGAGCACCCAGGCATGTAATGGGGTATGTCTGAAAGGCATCACTGTATTTTGTACACACATTCTCAGCTGGAGTGAAATTAGGTAGCTCAGGCACTCCCATCCCTGGCAGCGTGTCTCCAAGCCAGCTGCAAAACCCATGCAGAAACTCTTAGGTGCTTGGCTGTCACTGAACTCCACATTGCTGTGACTACCAAGTAGTTCATACGTAATCTCCATGCATCTGCATGAGCTGTGGGCACACCTTTGCACTGTAGAACAGGCACAGCTTGCTGACTCCATACATGGCCCGACAGTCATCCTGGCCTCGTGGTGTTCACAGGGTGCCTAACCCAGGCAGGCTGGGATTTCTGCTGTTCCTTGCCATCTTCAGGAGGTCATGCTCAGAGGTCTCTGCAGAGAGCAAGATCCTAGTTCAGGGTCCATCTCTGGATGTGCGTGTTGCTCAGAGATTCACGTATTGCTCTCCCAAAGGGACCATGAACTCATAATTAAATGGGGAGAGGCATCTGTTTCCCCACCAGTGCTCAGGTTTGACATTTTCACTCCTGCCGGTTTTGGAAGTGCAGCTGAGAGTGTAGGTAATCACAATGGACAATGCTTCTCTCTTTAACAGACCATGACCTGGGCCACTTCCTGGAGAAGCATATGGCTTGGCACACTTTTGCTTCCAGGGATCCCCAGAGATCCCAGAGAGCTGCTGGAAATGTCAGTCATTCCCTGAAATTCAGCCTCCAGGCTTCACCACAGGAAGTGAAGTTATTTTGCTCAGCCCTGAAGCTCCTCATGCATCTTTATCCAGAAATTTCACGTGGACGTACAGGGCAGTTCCTGCCGGACTTACCCCCTGCCTTTGGCCAAAGAACAAAGGTCAAGCAAATAATACCAGGTTGTTGCAGTGAGTGACACATAATCAACAGAATAGGTGTAAGGACTATATCCTGAGAGATCTGGGCTGCCTCTGCTCCTTGCCAATTGCCTTCACTCACAGCCCATTTTGAAAGCTTTACAAGCCCTCTACAGTCACAGATCAGTTACCTAAACTCTGTTTTCTGAACTTTTCTTGTTATCTTTGGACAGCTGGGTCTGTGAAATTGCCTATTAACAGTTTGCAGAGCGATTTAGCTAATCTCAGAAGAGGACGTGTGAATCTAATGGCCAGATATAATGGCTTGACAGATCAATAACGCACATTCCAACTCTGCAGAGTCTAGACTTCCCGGGGAGGGGTGGCGGGACTTTTATAGCAAAGTCGCCAAAAAGTTATGCATGTGTTTGTGCAAGAGGGAAAGCAGAGGAGCAGAGAAGGGGTGATGTATTCATCATGAAAATGTTTTGAAGAGCCTGAAGAAGTTTTGCTCTGGATCAAGACATCCTAGAGAGCCCATTGTAAATGCTTCTGCTTTCTAATTTCAGTGGAACTATAATTCTGTGAAGCTGAGAGGTTTTGCAGACCCAGGTTGGGTGGGTACATGAAACTGGACACACACGTGCATAAGCCTGTGTTGCAAGCACATAGGCATGCATGTCGCACTGTGAGGAGCTTGTTGCACACACATATAATAGCATTTGGACCCACTGAAGTCCCTGAGATAAATAGGCTTTGCAGCTGTATGTTTCTGATGACAGCATGCAGAGATACCTGATGATTCAGAGATTACTGATGTATACCTGGACCACCTGTGCATACTTCAGCAGAGAAGAGAGCCCATAGCACATTTCCAGCCACATCTTTTGTCACTCCGCTGCCTATTCCAGCAGTGTGACTGCTCTGAAAGATCGTGCCCATTTCTGTAAATAAACTCTGATAAGGGCCTAGCCCCCAGCTGGTGTAACAGAAGACCATGCAGCGGTGCTAATTTACAGCAGCTGAGAATTCGCCTCAGTGTCACCCAGCCCAAACCCAGACTCTATAAAAAGATGCTTTCCTCAAGTTCAGCTGTGGTGCAAAAAGTCCTGTTCCTATGAGGGGGACTAACTGGGTGGCTTGCAGCAGTGATGTTCCTGCTAGTGTGCCTAGGAGACAGTAGAATGCCTACGCTACTTCCTGCTTCCCTCCTGCAGTCCAGATGCAGCTGACCCTGATAGTGATAATTCTGGCAGCACTTGGGCCCACATGGATTTGCTCTGGCCAACCCTAGAAAAATGAGTCTGAGAAGTCCTTTGCACAGAGAGAAAGCTCTCCTCCCCACAGATACCAGAAGGCTGTGTCTTCCTTGTAATATTTTCTGCTTTCCTTGCCTCCCTCTCTTGTTCTCATCATGTTTGCCCAGTAGATCCTAACCAGAGGTTTACTACAACATTCAGCAGAAGATACTGGTGCCACTTTGTGACAGAAAATCCTGGCTGCTCCACTGCCTGTGGAAAGCATGGTTTGGTCTGTTTCTACCTCTGCGCAAATAACTTATTCACTCTGCTTCTGCAGAGCCTGTACAGCTTCATTCTTTACCCTCCAAGGCACTCAGTATACACTTAGCAGCAGGGATGAAAGAGGCTTCAGGAAATAGCATGCTGAGATGTGAGGCCTCCCAGGCCTCCAATCAACCCCCCTGAAGGGGAAAAGCCTAGGGCTAAAGACCAAATTCTAATTATAACAACAGATCTGCAGTCATTCCCAATTATGTCAAGCTCTTCAACGAGGAATTAAACAAGTTATAAAATGGGTGCACTATCTTATTCTTCCCTCTGGCATTAATAGTATGTTGTTGTAAAAGCATGGCAATATCTAAACATGTGAAGGGAACATTAAAGTGGCATGTGAATGACAGAGGAAAACAATATTAGCGTGATAGACACATCCTTTCTTGCTCCACAGGCATGATTTACTACTGAATTACACTAGGTTTAGGCTACAGTAACACCTCAGATTGCAGTGGGGATAATTCTTAAATGAAGCCAACAAAAACCTAACAAAATCTGACTGCCGGAATCTGGGAAACTGCAAAGATCACAATGTGAAGTAAAAGAAGATTGTTTGCATCTTTGTGTCAAGACTGAGGAACTCTTCAGGACACAGAACCTGAAAGTGTACCTCAAACACAATTTTCATGCTCAGAATCAAAATTGCTGGGAAAACCAATAATGTCATGGTTAAATAACAATAAAATCACAGTTGTCCCTTTCAGGCTGAGAGTTTATGAAACTTGTAAATACTAGTACCACAGAGGTGAAACAGGACAGGTCGTAATTGCATGAGCACAGACTGAGCCCTGCGGTTTCAATAGCTCTTCCTCCAGAAGCCTTCGCTAGCACTTTCACATCTGCACATCTTGGTGTGCAGCTCCTTAGGTTAACTATACATGGGTGATACGTCCTTCCCTGTGGCCTGACTCCTTCACCGTCTTCTCTGTAATGCAGTCATTTCCATCTGTGCAAAGTGGGTGGCATTTTACACTTACTTCACTTTCTCTTCAGTCAGGTGTAAATGGCTGCAAGAGGTGCAAAACAGAGTGGAGCTGAGGGGAAGAATAAGAAAAATAGCCTGTGAGAAGGTTATTTCTCTCCATAAAATCTGTTTCTCGCCTCTAGCATTGTAGCTGGAATATGACTGAGAAAACGTCATAACAATATTCCTACTAGTTCAATATACGTTTGTACAGTACCTAGCACAGTAGAATAGTAATAAATAATATTTGTTACACTGTACCCAAAAGAAGCCCTGAACGTGATTTGTAAAGTGATATTAAAGAGATTCAGAAAGGCAGAGAATTCAGGCTGAGGAAAATGTCTCACACATGAGCAAAAAACAGAGCACAGGATTACAATGGAAAAAATTATACTACTTTAACTGCAGTAGCAACAGCAAACTGCAAAGGACAGAACACACTGTTTTACATACATCAAACCTTTTTGCAGTTAACCACTCCTATCAACTGTCAATTGAAGGGATTAGTCACCTCTGCTCAAATACTCATTTCATATAATCTTCCCTCTCAGGCACTTTTTACCATGCAAAGTATTTCACAGAGCTGTACAACAGACAACATATGAGTTTGCACTGAAACATTTTTTTTGGCACTGCAGAATGTCTGAAAAGGCCATTAAAGCATCTCTTCTTAGTCTCTTAGGTGGGAGCAGACAAACCGTGACAACACACTATCTGTTGTAGCAACAGGATACGGAGCATTAGTCTACCTGCACGCCTGCGCAACTGTGATATCCAGGGGCCACATTTACATACCGTGCCTGCTGCAGCTCCACTCAGATCAACAGGGTCTTTCAGACCGCAAAATGCCTGCAACAGAATCTGGCCCGTTGGGGCTGTGCTATCCTCTGCCATCATCTGCTCTCCCTCTGCCTGGTACAGGGTGCACGTGTGAGGCTAGTTCTTCCTTCTGCTTCCCTTTTTCTACTGCCAAAAGAAAAGTCTACTGGGTCTCCACAGCATCAAGGTCTCTGAGATGCTTTTGGCTTGCTATAGGGGCAGATTCTTATACTGCAGTGCAACATCTAGGGTGTCTTTAAAACATTTCTTATCCAGACAAGAAGTTTCAATGGATAAGAAGTTACTTGGCGGCGAAGGGGCCTGCTATGACAGCTTAATCAAACTGAAACCTGTCCCTAGCTGCCTTTCCTTCCCAGGAGACACACAGGGATTATGGGGTAGATTCAGTATTTTGTCAATTAATTGCTCCCTGGAGGTAGCTTAGGCAAGGGGCTTCTGTGTGCATATAAGCACTACAAAATATGCAGCATCAGGCTTCCTGTGCCTGCAGAGATCTACGCTCCTGCACACGGGTGGCATGTGTGATGGGTCAAACTGTCAGTGAGGCGCCTCAGCACACATCTTCCTGCCCCCAGCTGGGAACATTGCACACCCCTGCAATCGTTATTTTCACAAGAGTTGGGGTTGTTCAGCCTGGAGAAGAGAA
>RSEF01000003.1:44312125-44323407 GCA_003993805.1 Himantopus leucocephalus | reverse complement strand
TGTTCAAGGCCAGGCTGGATGGGGCTTTGAGCAACCTGCTCTCATGGGAGGTGTCCCTGCCCATGCAAGGGGACCTGACACTAGATGATCTTTAAGGTCCTTTCCAACTTAAAACATTCTATGATTCTATGGTTCTATAAATAAAAAAGGAAAATATTAAGGTACTCAGGACAAGATTCATCTTTCAGGTTTGCATTGCCTACAATTTAAGGCCAGAAGGGACTATGAGACAGACCGTTTGGTCTGACACCTTGCCTATATATATCACAAGTCATTTAATTTTAACCACTTCTCCCTGCACTGAACCCAAGAGCTTATGTATTCAAAAGGCAGCCCAGGCTTGATCTGGAGCCATCAAAACATGGAGAATCCATCACATTCATTAATCATCTTCTCTGTTAAAAACGTGAGCCTTCTGTCAGGTGCATTGATTTGACTTTGATTCACAGCCATTGTTTCTCATTTTGTCTTGCTTTGCCAGGTTAAGTAACCCTTTAGGGTCTGCCATTTTATCCCTGTGAAGTTACTTATAAATTTTAATTCAGGCACCATTCCATCTCCTTTCTGACAAGCTAACCTCTGTGTCTCTCCCTGCAAGGCATTTCCTCTGGCCTGTGAATCATTTTGTAACTGCATTCTCCACACTCCGACTTTTTCAACATGAATTTTAAAGCATGGACACTGAAAGTATAAGCTTTTTCATTTGGGTTTCCCATATGTTGAGAGGTATGAATTACACTCCCCTCCTTCCTCTGTTCTTATCAGCCGAAATCATGTATCAGCTTTTCCATTATTTCACTCCAGACTGATGTAAGGCTAACCAGCACGGAGAAACCCAACTCATCCGCTCCCTTTTTTGGAATTATTGGCATAAAATTAGCCTTTGCCCAGTTTCCTGGGGGACTTCCAGCATCCGGGAACTGCTCGGCATTAGTACCGATGGGCTCCTGATCCCTGCAGCCAGGTCCTTTACAGGCCTGGCCTGTAAGTTCTCTGGAGGTAAGCATATAAATATTTTTCTCTCTCTTAAAGGTTACTCAACAGTCACTCTGCTTACTAATGGAAAGTCTTTTCTGTCCTCACTTAAAATGAGGATATAAATTATTTGTTTCCAACTGCAAACAGAAATATTTATCCAACGCATCCCCTTTNTTCCAACTGCAAACAGAAATATTTATCCAACGCATCCCCTTTCCCCATCACTGTCAATTTCCTCTTCCCCACCTAATCACATATCCGATCACCAGAGGCTCTCTTCTTTCTCTAAGAGCCAACTGTTTTGGTTTTAGTTCTCTTTTTTTCCTGATATTTTTAGCTTTCCTGAGCAATTTCCTACATTTCATGCCTCCNTCCCCATCACTGTCAATTTCCTCTTCCCCACCTAATCACATATCTGATCACCAGAGGCTCTCTTCTTTCTCTAAGAGCCAACTGTTTGGGTTTTAGTTCTCTTTTTTCCTGGCATTTTTAGCTTCCCTGAGCAATTTCCTACATTTCATGCCTCCCAGTTACTATTTCTTGCAGTCTCTCTCCCTTTTTTCCACTTGTTATACACTGGAGAGAAGAGGATACTATTATGTATTGCTTTCACCTCACCTCTGATCCAGCATTTGAGGTCGTTAGCATCTTCTGGGTTTTAAAATATGAGTGTATTCAGACACAGGGAGTCAGGACTGAAAATAATACTTATTCTGCTTACAGAACTACAGAAGATATAAACCACATCAGTCGCTGATTACTAATACTTAATTTTTTTTTGTTATTTAGTTACAATATTGCTTACTATGTCATAATATTTTAATGTTGAATAATTTTACACTGCAGCTCAGTATTTTCATTTCTCTCAGCAGTATCATCAATACCTTGAGTATCCACGATAGTTGAGTCTAGCTCAAATGCAGGTCTGTCATTTTTGGTCGCACCCCCTGCTAATTACCCGTGGGCCGGAATGAACTTGTCACCCTTCTCGAAGGGAATAAACCCCACGCAGCAGCGGTGCCGCCATCGGGCTGCGCCAGGGCCCCCCTGCAGCTCCCTGCAGGGCTTGACGGCAAGCCTGCTCCCTTTCCTTGCCACACTAGCATAAGTTTTATTCTTCTGGCCCATAACCGGCGGCAGCAGCACGGGTCAGGCCCAACAGCAGTGTCCCTCCCTGCTGTGAGGCTGCCCTCCTCCCTCCGGTTTTGGCTGCCGAGATCAGCCCCAGCTGAGGGTAGCGCCTGGCCCCTGGCGTCTCACACTGGCCATGTCGCTGAGGCCTCTCTAAATTTCAAGTGGAAGAAATGTAAAGCTTCACTAGCCTGCGTCGGGAGAGCATCGCAGATGCCTCCTTGGCAACAGCCAAACAACAAGTTTCTTAATTTCCACAGGAGCAAGTTAAAAATGGTTCCGTAGCTCTCTGGTAGATGAGGGTGTTTATTTTTAGCTTGAATGACCAAGCCTCAATGGTCAAGATGCCTTCGCCAAGCTTTCCGAAACCGTGGGGAATTTCAGGCTTGAGGTTTTTGCTCGGAGTCATCTCTGGTGCTCACCATTTCCAGCCGTTTCTGTTCAGTCACTTCTGCGAGGAAAGGCCAGGGCAGCTACGTGCTATTTCGGGAATAAACCAATTGATACCACCTCATGTGAGGGGCAAAGCCTGAGGCCAAAGGCTTTGTTATGAAACCAGAAATGAGGTAGTCAAATTTTAGATGAAATTTAAAAAAAACCCCACATGTACAAACCCCAAATTTCCACGGCAGTAAACGATTCGTTCCTTATTTATACAAGCAGCATTTCTGAAGACTCATGGAGATGATTCTCTTTCAGCATAATTTTGTTTAATCAGGCTTTGAATTAATTAACGTAATTAGTCACTATGGGGGGGATAACTCGGACTGATTTTATGGAGCCTTTTGTTGTGCTGGTTCAGGTCTTACAGCTTGATTTAAACGTGGCTGGAGGGGCTTATTTACAAGAGTGATTAATGCTGCATAAAATTGATTACAACCTAATTTTAGCTGCAAAACCACATTTCTGCTCGCTTTCGTCATGAGTAACTGCAGTGACTTCAGACCAAAAAGCAGTTTGGCGTGTGGCTGAATAGCAGCGATGGCACCGGCGGCCCACAGACCTCGCCGCCGGGGATGGCAAAACGCAGCCTGGCTCCTCACACTGCTGAAGGAGCCTCGAGCCAGATCGGCGTTACTGTGAGGGGACAGCGCTCTGCCTGCAGATGGAGATAGAAAAATCCAGCAAATCCTCTTAACCAGCTGAGAAATCAGCGTGAGATTCTTATTGGGTCCACTTCTCTGCTTAAGCATCTGCCTGCAGCCCGTGTCCCTTTTTCCACAAAAGTGAACACAGAAAGGGCCTAGCCTTGAAAATTCCCGCTCTTAACCTTGCTTATAAATAAAGTCAAAAGAATTTCAAACATTGATGGGCTGCAGAGCTGTCGTGTGTGTATAAGTGTGTACAAAATGCACGTAAATATGCGTGCAATGGTTAGAAAGAATGGGATTGATCCTGACACAGGAAGACACGATGAGTAGTACCCAAGCCTACAAAGGTACTGTAGGAGCCAATGGTCCTTTTTTTCAGAAATAAGCTACTATGCAAAGTGTCTGGCACTCTGCATTGATCTTTTAGATGACTTATATTTTTCTATTAATAATAGTACCATCAAAATATAATAAAAACCTAATTTGAATTGTATGTCTTGGGATATTGTTAAATAAAGCAGATGTGAAGTTTCTAAACAAGATATCCTTGAGGTTTGGCTTTGAAAAAGAAGGAAGACATTTCACACAGCCAATGACATCTAATTTTTTCAAAGGCTTAGCTCGACATTTCCAAGAAAAACAGTTCTCTTCTGATGAAAGGCTGCACAGAAAGAAATGTCATGTGGAAAGGAGGAGTTTGGATTTGTTTGGGGTTTATTTTCATAAAAAGGAAGAAGTGAAGATGGTAAAAGGAAACAAAAAAATCAAAATTTAACAAAGATGTAGTATGTCTCCATAATGTCTGGCATAAAATTACCACAAAAAGCATATTAATTCACATCTCTGAAATCAGCTCCTGAAGCAAATAAGATTCTCCTCCTTTTCCAACAAATTATTTCATGCCTGCAACTTTCCAGTCTAGTAAATGAGGTGGGGTTTTTTGCTTTTTCTTCCTTTTGTGCTAGTTCAAGACAATGGGCCTTGCCACCACATAATTTGAGGACAAAGCAGTAGGAAAAGTTCCACCTTTCTGTGTTGGTAGAGCTTCCACCCGCACGCCTGAAACCAGCTACATGCAAGAAAGCAACCGAGGAGGTCTGCAGGCTTGCAAGCCAACAGGCTGGTTTCGGCAGCCCATCACAACGTGCTGAGGTCTGGATATCTGCCTCTAGCCGTGGGACACTTGCCCAGAGGCTGTCGCCTTGCCCATGGCTTGGAAGGGAAAGTGCACATACGTGTGGGGTGTACCAGCAACCCAGGTGCATGAGGTGTGTTCACAGCTGGGTCTCACACATCGATGCCAACAGGAAACTGTACATTTATTTGTACCGGGGGAGAAGGAGGAAGAGCAGAAAGGATCAGCTCCCTGAGCACTTGCCAAGCCATCCATGAGTGCTGTGTGCTGTCTGCCTTTCTTGTTGGATCAATTAGAACCAGGGCTCGATGAATATTATTTGCCAAATACATTATTTAGCAAATGTTGATCTTCTTTACTGAATACGCTATTTGACTAATCATTTCTGCAGTAGCCTATCAGCTCTGGTACCATTCAAATACTACTCATTGAATAATTTATGAGATGAACAAAGACAAAATGCGTTGAATAATTTATTCAAAGAAAAATTGCTTCCAGTATTTGGTTAGCTCTAATTAGAACCTCTTTTCAGCTAGATTACACATATACGTGCACACGCTCAGGCATACGTACACACATGCACATGCACACTTATGCAGCAAGACGGATTCGGGATGCACAGCAGATTAGCACCACTTTACTTCAGTGATTTTATGCTTGAGGCACACTGGCACAGACAGGATCAGAACAAAGCCTCATAAATAGAGTGAAAGAGCAAGTCTGAATCAGAAATTTCCGATCTGAAACTGAATTCTCCCTGAAGAATGCAGGGTGATATGCAGTGGGTTGGGAAAAGAGGAGATGATAATTCACCTAGCAGATGATTTTAGGACAATTTGAGAACACACAAGAACAAAAAGAAATTCTGCCTCAGGTGGATTATGAGTCCCCATCTTTGACAGAATGCATGTGAAGAAAGAGGATGTTAAATGTGGTTGTTTGCCAGCGTGGACTTTCTTACTTCACACTCACATGTGGACAGAGGAGGAGAGCAATGGGGAGGGATGGCAGGTATTTTGTGGCAAGAGAATAAAAGACCACTGCAGTGTGGTTTCAGGATTGCTGGAGCAGAGCGCAGTCCCTAGCTGACAAGAGCAGCATGCACTGCAGAAAGGCTTTTTTCCCCTAACCCTCCTGGAGTACTTCCAGTTATCCCCTTACAACTGCGGTTTCTCTAATCTTTGGGACAGGTTACGCATGAGTTCCTAGGGCAAGTAGAAGCTTCACTGACCACAGTGAGCTGCTAGACAAAGACATACTGACATCTTCTGCTGATTTTTCACAGCTAATTTGGGGACAGGTATTTCAGGTAAAGTGTGGGTTTTAATTCACAGCCCCTTCAAAGCTACTTTCATATGGATCCACGTAACCTCTCAGAGTCTGGTACCTCCAGGTCAGGGTTGAGGCCAGCGGAAAGATTTTACTGACAGTGCAGATGTTTGCACCATACCCAACCACGTGGATAAACAAAGGGCTATAATTTAGCCAAGATAACCTTTGCGATAACCTTACAAATGCTGACATAAACCATATGTGCTGCCCAATCCCAGAAAGGCAAAGACAAACCTTACATAAACTCCCAAACTTTACAAAACTTACATGGTGGCATATCCGGGAGCATTCATAATAGAGAGGGATCCCACATTCAGGCCTAGATTTTAAACCCCCTGCAGCACAGGGAGTAGAAGGTCATCTCCAATAACATGAGACGTGTATCAAATGAGAAAAGTAACCACAGTGGACTAGAAGGCATTGTGTACCTCAAAGAAAAAAGCTTTCCTTGACTGTTTGGTGTCTGCATCTTTTATTTAGATAGCTGGACAAGATAAATGGGACAGATATGCGAGTAAATCAAAACGCAATGGTAAAACAGAAATCTCTAATTGGTCATCTTGAAGGACAAAGCTGTATCTTCTGTGGTTAATTTGCTCCCAATTATTTTTTTTCCTGATTCTATTTTTGTAGAGCTCCCAGAGCTGCCCTAATGGCAGAGAAAAAGAGTAATGGAGATAATTGGGAACATCCTGAATAACCTAATTCCAGTGTCCCTACGGTATGACTAGACACCTAAAGGATGTCTCCAGGACAATGTCAGCTGGCATGAAAGGCTGCGGTAAAGGCATCAGAGTGAGGTGGCTCTGTTTAAAAGCTTGTTGGCACTTTCAGTTAATAAAAGTCACTTGGGAAGTATTTCCTTTTATGTCTGACAGGTTTCTTTTTTTGCCCTTTATATATGATGTGTTACCATGAATGCAGTTCATCCACTGTTTAATCATCCTGTCTGTTCATGGTGCATAGATAGCACACCATTTCGTATGTAGGCTTCAAGGACCTGGGTTTCAGAGAACATTAGCATTCAGAGGCAGGACTCGGGAGTGGAAAGAGGACACCGTAGTTAGGCATCTTGCTTAGAAGTTGACATAGGAGCATTCTGCTCCCCCTCCAGCACAGGTAACTTTGCCTCATAGGTACGTGAACACAGCAGGAGCATGCAAGTGAGTGCCGGGGCAGCTGGGGTACTCTCCAGCTGTGGCATCTCACATCAGAGCATGCACAGTGGTGCGGGCAGCCATGGGGACGGAGAAGTGGGTTGCGAGCATCCCATAGCTGTCAACTGTTGTGTATCCAGACCTTGTGTTTCCTGTTGCGTCTCCTGACCTTGCCAGGGTCCAGCATGGTGCCTGGACTCCTTCTCTGATAAGTGTTTTTAATACTACATATGTGCACGTGTATTTTAGTGTGTAACTATGTGGAGTGCCAAGTCAGGTCAGAGTTTGACGTTTGGTTATTTTGCCATAAAGTAAGAGCTCAGAAAATTTCAGGCTTGGATAAATAATCACTGCCCTTTTTTAAAGGAATTTATTTACAAGAGCATCAAAATGAAAGTGACAGCAGTGGCAGCAAGTAAATTACCACTGCCTAATTGGGCCCAAAGAGAGTTTGGGGCCTGAAACGTCCCTTCATGTAGACTGACAGAGAAAAGAAAAGCGTACTAGACATATGCACATTGACTTTACCAGTCCTTAAATTTCTTATTTTTCTGCTAGTCCCTGAAGTGCAAAAAGTGCTATATTCTTCCGTGCTTCTGTTCCCATGTTCAGAGGCTCATAAGATTTGCAGTTGGAGATCTTTATTCATCATTAGGCTTGAAAACAAACTCGCCAGGCACTCTTTGTTGAGCTTTTTCAGTTCCTTTTCTCTTCCCCACCCAGGAACACGGAGCCAGCCCAGTAATTCTGCTGCTCTGTGTCTCCTAGGCAATCCTGCTCAATGCTGACCAACTTCTTGTAAAGAGAGCTGCAAAAATGCCAAGTACTAGCTGCTGCACTTACAAATACACCTTGTTCTTTCACACTGAGAGACCAAAATTTCACAGGGGAGCTTGCACATCCTTGCAGCTTTGTCCTCCAAATGCGTTCAGCACAGGCACAGCCCTTTGATACGATGCCATTGGTTATAAAACAAAATCAAAAAGCCTTTAATTATCTCACTAGAAACAAAACTATCTTCTGCTGGGAGGTGGGAGGGGTCCACCAGAAAACTGTTTGATTTGGGCTGCTAACCAAATAGAAATTTCCATGGCTTCACGGTTGTAAGCCATAGCATTTTAGATCACAGGGATTGAATAACTGCTTAAGAATAAACTTTTCCTAAGTTAAAGGCCGATCGCTCTACATGTCGTAGAGGGTTTGGTTCTAATTTCAGCTTTGGCTTGGGTTTTTTTGTTTGTTCAGGGTTTTTTTAAGAAAAAGAGATAAATTGAGATAATTCCCCAAATAAGTTCAATGTGTGAAGGTGCGGGGCTGCCCCATAAGAACAGCGTGGGCCTGGGAGCCATCAGGGAGGAGCCCCAGGCTGATTGGAATGGCTCAGCTAGATCACCCCCAGGCAGGGGGTCAGAGCTGTGGGTGGGGACCATCGGTCTGGCAGGACTTAGCCTCACCAGGCTGCCAAACTGCACAAGAGCACTCCTATGAATGTCCCCCAAACCCCTTTGTCCATTTTTACTTAAAGACAGATGCCTAATTTTCACAACAAAACCTTCACAATAAAAGGTGTGCATCAAAAATATGGTGAAGGAAAAATATAACCCCAGCCTCTGTATGGGATAAGAGTACGAGTCCAAAAAGCACAAGGACATAGAGGCAGCACAATTTATCCTACAGGATTCAAAACAAAGAAAGGGCATGCCAGGCTTCAACGTTTAAAAAAGCCCCGTGACTGAATTACATGAAAAAAGGCTCAATCACAGCAGAAAATTGAGTTAGGTT
The DNA here is from genome assembly GCA_003993805.1 of Himantopus leucocephalus. Classification (NCBI taxonomy): domain Eukaryota; kingdom Metazoa; phylum Chordata; class Aves; order Charadriiformes; family Recurvirostridae; genus Himantopus; species Himantopus leucocephalus. Next base: position 44,314,801 of record RSEF01000003.1, on the reverse strand, counting down.
AACGGAGAAGCTGTCACTTTTAAAGATGTAGAAAGTTGCAAGATCAGATTTGTCATCAGAAGTCAAATTGGTGAAATTTACCTTGCTTGCTGGCAAAAATTAATATTAAGCATCATTCCAAAAAGAAGCTTTAGAGAAATCCTCTTTCTATGGAGTTTGATTTCAGAAAGGGGCAATGCTGCACATGATTTATCTTTTTCTGTGAATAAATTTGTTAAGCCTGAGAAGATGGAGTCCATTATGTGGTCCTGTAGTCAGATAGCACGATATGCAGCTGTGAGATGTGTTATTATGCAGTAGAGATATAGCACAATTGCAATGAGTCTTCTCAGAAGGGTTGCAAATCCAGTAAGAATGGTAAATTTTAACCTTTTGTTAGCTTAGCTTTGGTTATTGATTTCTCTGGCATTTTAAAAGGAAGGGAAGAGAAGAACCAGAAGCAATGTGTAATAGAAAGCTCATTAATTCAAAGCTGAATTCAACCCCAAAATCCTATTGATGCTGGTGAGTTGGGAGTACACCTCAAATGTGGGAAATTTCCTGAACCCACAAAATCAGGCTTTGGGGTGAACAGACTGTAGAGCTGACAGAGAAGCAAGATAATACATGTACTTACTTACTGGAACCTATGAGCTGGAATAACAGCTATGACATTTTGGCTGTTATTCACCACCAGTTTTGCAGGGTACAGGGGCTCCTGGATCTGTTTAAACAGAAATCTGTGACCTGTACCTGACCTACCCTCACATTACCCCCAGCCTGCACAGAGAACGAGTGACCTTCTCTGCTGCTGCAGTGCAAATTGTTAAAGATTATTGTTCTCTCTCGGGAAGGTCTTCAAGCATGCTTTGCTGTTCCCACTGAAATACACTGTGGCTTTACCATTGATCACCAGAGGGCAAAAAGGAGAATTTCACCCCTGTGGAAAGAAATGCTCTCCAGCAATTTTCTTTTTTTGTTATATGTGGACATCCTTTCATCTAATTTACGGAAATCATTCAGGTTTTCTCTGCAAAATGCTTTTATTCAATAAAATTTTGTCCTTTTTCAGCCCCCTTTCTGTTTGCTGGCCTTGAGTTTATTGCTCTGCTGGCTGGCAACAAGGTCTGAACTCCCTGTGCAGTCCCTCCCTGTGCGCTGAAACACTCAAACATATGCTTGACTGCCAGGTATTAAGGTATAACACTGCCCCAGCTTGACAAGGATACCCTGTGCCGAGCTGGAGGGCTGGATCAGGTACCTGTTGGATTTAGCAAGGTTACTTCACCAAAAGCATTACAGGCAAAGGAGGTATCTCCTAGATGAACTAAGCGCAGAGAGTAAAAGCTGTTGTCCGGGTTATGAAGATGGTTTGATGTACCAGATTGCACCCTGCATGGCAGAGAAGCCCTGGGCCAGGCCAGACGAACAGCCAGCCCCATGTCCTGTCCATAACATCGAGAATGCAAACAGTCTGCGCAGGTGATGTCTCCAGGCTGCAGCCACAGTGATCGCGGGACTTACTGAGCTGGCGGTTGCATCCAGGTCATCGTGTTTAATAAGTACAGTCTGACATTAATCATGTTGCCCTGTTTCAGTCAGTCAGGGTGCTGCACGTGGCCCTCGCGTAGTTAATCCTCTCGTGCTATAGGAAAGGGAACGCATGCTTGACACCAACCGTGCAACCCTTGGGTAAAATTAAACATCAGGAACTACTCAAACATTTGTAAGGTTTCCTTTTTATGCACATCTGTTTGTTGACCTTTGGGAGAGAGACTCTTTCGTGGCCACTTTTTGGTGATAAGAAGCTGCTGTCACAAAAAGCCGCTGTCACAGCTGGCGCGATACCAAAGACGGAGCTGGGAGACTGAATTGTTGCTGGAGGGGGTTCGTCCTAGTCGGCATGGGGCAATGCGGGGAAGTTTGCTCTGCTGTCACCCTTGTTTTATCTGTTCAGCGGGTAAATAAAGGACTTCAATCTTCGCAGCTGCAAGCTCAGCAGCTTTCTCCACCACATCATTCACTTGAAGATAAAAACGATTGTGGAGAGTCCCAGATCTCTGGTGCAAGCTGTTATTTGATTTATTTATTGGCACGGGGTTCTGAAACATGGTAGGTGCTTTTTTGCAGATAGGAGGAGATACAATTCCCTGGCTTTGAAGGGCTGACAGCAAAGATGTAGTGTACATAAAGAACACTAATACAGAAACAGAGAGACAGAAGGAAAGCTTGCAACATTAGATTAAGTGGTTTCTTATGGTTGTTATACAAGTCTTGGTTGTTTGAACACAGAGATGCATATGTACACATATGTATTCCTTATGCATGCACCTCTGTACTGAAGATGTCATGTATAAACAACAAAATGGAGGCTCAAAGATTTATACAATGGGTTATACAATGGGAATTAGGAAAAATCCAACATTTCCTGGCCAAGGTACCATGGCTCTAAATTATTACAGTGCTCAGAATAGTAAAAGGGCTGCAATATAATCACTGCAGAAAGTAATCAGGGTTCAAAGGACAGAACAGGCACCACTCTTAAGAGCAAAATACCTTCCATTGCCCATGAACAGTGTCTGCATGTGAAAGAGCAGATCTCTGCTCCGTAAGCAGACCAGCACACGGTGGCTGGCTCACCTGCATGATCTCAACCAGCTCTTCTATTAAGCCCATATATAACTCAGTGCATTGATT
>RSEF01000003.1:44263613-44312025 GCA_003993805.1 Himantopus leucocephalus | reverse complement strand
AGAGATGTAAAAATTAAACAGGTGCCCTGATTCTCATCTAAGTGGACTGGTGGTGTATAAGAGGTGTTTGAGGGTATTTCTAGAGGGCCATGACACTAGCTGCAATGACTGAGAAGGCCATCTAAGTTACGGGCTATTATTTAAGACTTTGGACCACATAATTGTTTCCTTTCTTCCTGAGATTAAAAACAGAAAAAGCAATACTGTCTCTTTAGACAGGAGTAATGGACATTCAAAGCCTGTTCTGCCACCTGGGCAGAAAAGCCAGATGTTTAGTGACTAGATCCTGTAAGTGGGTGAGAAGAGATGCTGGGCTGCCCTGTCAAAACGCCCCTCATGGCACAGCCACGTCCTCTGCCTGCCCTGTGGCAGGCAGCAGGCGGGACACTGCTGGCCCTTTGCAGCAGGTGGACAAAGTGGCTGCACCTCAGCTAATGGNCTGTAAGTGGGTGAGAAGAGATGCTGGGCTGCCCTGTCAAAACGCCACTCATGGCACAGCCACATTCTCTGCCTGCCCTGTGGCAGGCAGCAGGCGGGACGCTGCTGGCCCTTTGCAGCAGGTGGACAAAGTGGCTTCACCTCAGCTAGTGANGTGGCTGCACCTCAGCTAATGGTGGCAAATCCTAAGGTAAGATTGCAGCTCTACAAATTTGTCTGACCCTTTTTTGTGGTTTTCTCAAGTGAAAGCCTTAGAAGGGGCTCTGGCGTTTGTGGCTTTTGCCTAAGAGCAAATGCACATTCATCGCTCTGCCTTAATATTCAAGCCGTGTTTGCTCTTGCTCCCCCGCTGCCCCCCTCCTTCCCCGCAGGCTGAAGTCATGCATCAAGCAGTGACTCCCAGCGCCTGACACCAGCTAGCACCTTGCACTGACTCAACCAGGAGCAGCTCCAGCTCCGACTCCAGGGCAGGAGGGGAGAGCAGCAGGGAGGGCAAGAGGCACTCCTCCAGAACCACCCAGCACTTCTGTCTTTCTTTGGCCAAGCACCCTGCTTCCTCCTCTTTTGAAGAAAACCCCTGATTGCCAGTGAAGACAGAGGGAGCTGGGCCTCTGGCCCCAGCCTGGGAACACATGTTGGCCCAGGGCTTGCCTCGACCCTCTGCTTTCTGGTTGCACTCTTGGAGCTGCAAAGCTGCCACCCTAAATTTTAAGCAAAGGTAAATTTACTTGGCCCTCCAGTAGCTTAGTTTCGCATTGACATCTGACATCTCCTTGCTGATACCGGCTGACACCCAGCCTGGCCACCACCGGACCCATGAACCTCTTCCTCACCACCTCCCCTCTCTGTCCTTCCACATCCCTCCCACGAGCAGCAGAGCCTGTGCTGCCCACCAGACCCACAGCCTGGGGCTCAACCCTCACGCTAGCACACCCACCTGTTTTCCAGACTGTTTTAAGGGTTTAACCTTTCCTCTCTGCTCTCATTCCAAGATTTTCCTCCAGGCCTTTGTCACCTCAAGCCTGGATTATCGCTGCGCCCCTGGCCCCAGCAGCTGTAGCCTTGCCTCCTGCAAGTTCCCACAGAAAAATCCTTGTCCTGTCTTGCCAATGGGGCTGTCTCATGCCCCTTTGGAGCTCACACCACCATATTGCCAAAAGCTGGTAATGACTTGGTGTAGGTGCTCTGGTAATGCTGACCTCCATCTTTGTTGTGCCAAACAGCCAAGTTTTCCTGCCAGTTAAGTAGCTTCCCTCACATTCACCAGTTTATTTGCTCTCTTGCATCTCTTTCAGGGAAGAAGAAAAGGCGGGGAAGGACTGCCCATGACAAGGTGGCCTTGTCCTGCCCCAGAGCTCCCCACACTGGAGGTCCTCCCTGCCGAATATGGGAAGGCACAAGGTGAGCTGCATTTCACTGCTCACAGTGCAAAGCTCAATGGTGCCCCACTCCATCTTGACATATATGAGGTCTGTATGGATCTGTATGATCCTCTCTTTACAGCATGTCCCAGTGTGGTTTTGCAAGGACTGTGTTTTCTCCCGTGCCCCACATTCATCCCACCCTGTATATGATGCTGCACACCCTGGACCTCGTGTTACAGCGACAGCCACACAGCAGCATAACCCCCCTTTCCCAAACTACTCTGTGGCTGCTGCACTCACTCCTGGTCCTGGCACAGTATTCACAGAGGCTATCAATCACCCCTGCTTCATCTTAGCACCATTTCTAGCGTGACAGAGTCACTAGCTCTGCAAGCGAATCACTGCAATGCATTACCAGCATGGAGTTCGTTTCCCTCAGCAGGCAAATGCAGATTCAGGTGCTCCAGGCAGCACTGTTCTCCTGGAATCCCCATTTCCTTGCATTTTACCTTGCTGCCTCATGTTCTCGTTATCCATCATCCATTTCTGCACTTTGCCCTTACCTCAGCTCCTCCAGCCATCTCCATCCATCCTGCTCGTATAATGAGTGTATAACAACATTACTGAAGGATTTGTTTTCTTTTGCAGATAACCTGTCCGTAGTCCAGCTGAGTCAAATTTAAGCCTGACAATGAGGACTTGGTGAAAACCTAGAGAAAAAGACCTAGAGGAAGAACAGGTCTCCTGAGTCATGATCAGCAATCTACCGTCAGTCCTCAGACATTTCTGTGAGCTTCAGTGGAGGTTAAATGCTTGTTGCAGATGCGCCTGTCTATAACAGAGTAGAAAATAGCATGGTTTACAAGATATTAAATGCATCTCACTCTGTATTACCTATTAACATTAGAGTCACTTCTAATGGTTCCTACAGATTTTTTGACAGTTGTGTAGGAGTTTTCTTTAAAGACTCAAGTAATAGTCTAAGTAAAAGAAGCTAATGAAGTAAACACAGACTGTAGGTTTTTTACAGTTTTTTACAGTTTCTTACAGTACGGTATTTTTAATTTAAAAAATAACCTTTCATTTGGCACAAAACACAATTCTGGACAACAACCAGATCTGCATACATTTTCTTTCTCTTGCACAATGTCTTATGCTACCTTCCTCCCTTCTCTAGAAAATGCACAATGAAATGCAAGCAAATATATGTAATTTATTTTTGTTGTGAAACACTTCTCCTCATGAAAGAAAGGAAGCCTTGAGAGTATTTCAGACTGTCTTTTATAGTTCCTGTAGCTATAATGAAAACATATGTTTTCAACATAAATCAGAGTGATATAACTATTTACACATTTTGTACAGTGCCTTATTGTTCCTCCTACAGAGAAGTCCTATAGGATCCAATAGAAAATAACCCTTTTGCATCCAGCTTCAAAGGCTACATTCTCATTTATAGCAAGAAAAGAAAAACATGAGAGCAGACGATGGTGAAGGAAGCTGGGGGCTACAGACCTGGGGCATTTGGGAATTCTCCCTCTGTGCAACACACGCATTTTGGTGAGGCCGTGAAACCATTTCATCACATGGTGCCTACAGAAGCGCATGTTCCAGTCCGACCAGATTTACCCATCGGGGTCACTGGAAGCCAGGGTGCAAATAACCAGGTTGTGCTGCATAGACTTGGACACACAGCTGGTGGAGTCTGGTTGTTTTTCCACCCCTGTGATGGGAGGAAGGGTTGGTGTCTCAGATGTTGCAGAGAAGGAGAAGCAGATACCGTTAAATGGTCTCTCAAGTCAGCTTTGCTGTACTGTCCTACCCAGGGACCCTGTGCCCTCCAGCTGAGTGGTAAGAGAGGCATGTTTTGAGAAGGCTGGCTGTGATGGTGCAAACATCCTCTGGCTGCTTCTCTTGCTGCAGGGGCAAAGTGTAACCGCAGCCAGACACATTTATGATGAGAAAGAGGAATGCTGAGGCTGTGCAGCCTGGGGTTGGGATGGAGGAGCTGCCTGGCTGGCTGCTCTAACAGGGACTTAAACTGTGACTGTCCCACAAAGCTAAAGCACAACACTGTCTGGAAATGTTTGACCACAAGGTGAACCAGGAGAGTTGTCAGCAGCAAGAATGGCAAGAGGAGGTGGGGTTGTTTGACTTGGCTCTGGGATACTGGTAAACTGAAGGAAATGTCGGTAAACATAAAAATGTCACTCTAATAATAGTAACTGACATTACTGCTCCCTCTTTTATCAGAAATCCCAAACACTCCGTGGAGTGAGAGGAAGAAGATTGTTTAACACACCAGGGGCAGGTGGACACCTCTGAAACAACAGCATGGGAAGTCTGGACACAGAAACACCTAGGACATGAGTGCAGAGCCCACAAGAAAACCCCAGAAAAAACTTAATTTTCAACAACCAGCAGCAGGAGAGTTTGAGCCATGCAAAAAGGCAGAATGCAGTTCTAAATCTAGCCCAAAAGGCAGCTGTTCCCAGTGCACCAGGTTTTAGATCAGATGCACACAGCGTCTATTTGGAGGAAAGGGATCAGGAATATTATTATTGCTTTCTTTGGGGCAGTAAGAATATAACCTTCTCCAAGCCTGCCATGACATCGAGCAGTATTTTGCTGTTCCTGGCTGATGAAATTGCACATCAGCAGAACAACGATCAGCTATCCTATGGGTTTTGGTTTCTTGCCTTCTAGACCTTATTGATCAAAAATCCCAAAATCATGCTCTCAGGCTTGACCGCTGCCCATGGTGAAAGCTACACTGTGGAAATGCCAAAAGCAGTTCTGTGAAAGCCCTGTTCTGAAATGATGCCCATGCACTGCTTTAACAGCAAGTGCCGCTCATGCCCACTGAGCTGCCAGGACGTTTGGGGATGCTGAAAACCTGCTGCTTCTGCTGGAGCTCAGTCACAGGAGCTCCAGGACAGCTACGTTGACAGCGAGCCGTCGCACAGCTGCTCCCGGTCTCCTGGCCTGCAGCATGCGCTGCATTTGGCTGGTGCTCATGTGGAAGCAAAAACCTTCTGAGCAACCCCCCTTTCCTATACCCTGGCGGGAAGCTTCTCCACACTGTGGATGCTCAGCATTTGTAAAAAACAAATGCACAGCTGGGAAAGTACACACACAGACATGCACTTTTTTTCTCAGCCAGGGCCTGTGGATGTTTCAAGTCCAATAGATGTGACACTTTGTTTGGTTTTGTTTGGAAAGAGCTTGAGGACCAGAATCATGAGGTACAACTAGCATGCACTTATTAGAGATGTCCATACTTCTGGCTATGTGTCAGTGCTAAGATTCAGGGCTAATATCCTGGCAGCAAGCATAGAAACAGCTTGCACCTCTGAGAGATACTGTTAGGCAGTGAGGAGTTTACATGCTGTTTGCACTTGAAAGGATTTTCGTTGCAACCACAAATACAAGCCTGCATGCTTATAAAGGGTTGAGAAGTTGCTACATGATTTTGCAGCAATGAAAGATACTAGACAGCATGCTCTGAAGCTTGCCAGCCAAATGCAGACAGGGCTTTTTCTCCCTTTGTTCCTGCTCCCCACATATCTTGCACTGCGTGATGTATTCATTAATATTACATTTCATTCAGCTTAGTATAAACCCAGAGAGCGCTGGAAAAGGGGAAGGCAATATACGAGCAACTTCTGGCTGCTGCCCTCTGTTGCATCCGCAGCTTGCTGTTAGGACAAATGTGTATGACCAGAAAAGCTGTGTGAGCAAAGAGGCAAACAATAAAGTTCTATTAGAGGAAAAACATCACCACTGTGTACTGAAAGGTGCATTGAAATCAATGCTAATAGCTTCCATGGAAAGAGTTTACAAGGTAAATATTCCTGAGAAGTGCCTAGAAGATAGGTGTTCTGACTCACAGTAGAAGGCTGTACCATTCATGACTCCCAACTATTTACTGATACCATTTGGATGAGACAAGCAGGGGTGTCTTATTTACTGAGGCAGAGAAAGATGTCCGTTCCAATGTTTTCAGTGCTCATAATTTAAATTTGAATCTTATAATATTCTTTTTTCCCCTTAAAGTCCTTTCACTTGGAGTCCTGTGAATGTGTCGGAATCAGGGCTTTCATTTCTTGCAAGGAGGAATTTTGCAGTTCCCATGTTTTATGGGGGAAATCTTTAAAATATCACCCAAAAGCTCAAAAAAACAACCCTGCAAAAACCAAACACAATAAATCAAGTAAAACCCAACAAACACCTTCATCTGGCAAGGCTGAAGCCATATACACACACCTTTTTGTCTGCGTGAAGCAACTAACAGAGCTCTAATCAGTACATCACAGTGACCCTGGTTCAGAATAGCAAAACTATTTGAATTTGTTGAAAAGATGACTCCAAACCTTTGCTTCAGCCCATCATCCCATCAAACATCTAGGCACAATTTGAGGTTTTGTCTCCTGCGCCTCCCTTCCAACCTGTTGAGGTTTCCCCGGTGCTGGCCCGTGACAGCCTGATTCTCCCCCTTTCTGCTCTGGTATTGCTCCCGCTGCTGTATCCCAGCTGGCTGAGCTGGCAGCTGTGTATGAGGATGGTCCTCCCCAAGAGAGGGAAGGCTGAAAGAGGAGTGCCAAGCCTGGCAGAGCAACAGACAAGGACAAATGCCAAGGGGCCCAAATTTATCCCAGGCATCCAACACTAGCGCTCTGATTGCCATCTTTTAAAAAGTCCTGCACTATTGAACTCTTGGTAACCAAGGCATCTGATAGAGGCATATGAAAGATCTCACCACTATGTGCCTTTTAACTTCTTAAAGGTTCCCTAAAACATGACATAAACATCCCTCTAAGTGCAGCAGCAAAGTTTTCTTTGGTTGTACTGCAGGACCAGAGGGAGTCCAGACTTCACATTTTTCACATCTACTTTCATGCAGCATTAATTCTGTGTAGAAGAGAGGTGTTGGAAAGAAGCACAACAGTGCTGCTACATAAAATTAAAAAATGTTTTTGTATGCTGGAAGCAGGCTTAGTACAACAAAACCAGCTCTGATGTACAGCAACCACAGCTCATGGTGCACTGAAAGTTTGGGTATGCTAAAAAATGGGCATGCTGACACACTGATCTGCACCATCCCAGCACAAAACTTGCTCTCCGCTTAGGCCTTTCATGTCAAGAGGATTATGTTATCCTCAGGGACAATGAGAATGGGCCCAGCCCTGTCTCCTGGTGCTCTGGGCAGGGCTCAGTGCCAGCTTCTCTGGCTAACTATCAAGAACCTTCAATTTTCTTTCCTCAGTGACACGATGCATCATACCCCACTGCTCGGAAGAAGATTGTTTCCAACGGATTAAGGCAGTTAGACATCATACCTTACGGCAGAGGACTGTGCTCCTTCCCTTCCCAGTACTGGCAGAACTTTGCCTTGTGAGCTAGAAAAATGTCCACTATCAAGGACTAAGGAAGCAATTCAGCAATACCTGTAAAATTCAGGAGTCTGCACATAATGCATCCACAGAGTGCTTAGCCTCCTCCCAGGGCTGAGGTGTGCCAAGACACATCAGCTGCTGCTGGTGGATAGACAGCAATGGCAAAAAGCAGTGGAGTACAACTCCAGCTGTTGGACTCTACAGTTTGGGAGCAGGAGTTGTAGTAATACCATTTACCTTTCAGCCACTACTTGTTGAACTGCTGGCCGATGCCAATGAGTGTCATCCAGAAAAAAATTATACCAGTGAATTGCTCAGTTAGTGTTAACGAGCCTTAAATAATCTAAATTTTCAGGATAATTAGACTGCCCCCCATCTTCGGGCTTGTACCACAGCATCCTGCCTCTGAAGCACTGAAATATAGGCTTGACCTGCATTATCCCCAGCTGCTTAGTTTATTCGGCAAAGACATCGATTGTGCAGCATCAGAAGAAACTCTGACTCCCATTTAGATAGCACTATTTCCCTAAATTATGGTTACCAGGGCTGTATCCAGATTAGTAAACAAATAGATCAAGAGCTGTAAACAAACAGATCAAGGCACTGAGGACAAGTGGCCCAACGCAGCCCACATCTGCCTCACTCATATCCTAAGTCATACCTTGGGTAGATCCATAACTCTAAGAAAACTATTCACATGAGTACTTAGATTATCCTTTTTCTAACAGAACACTTGAATTCAAATCTCCTTTCATAACGGTGTAAAGCAATACCATAAAGCATGAACACAGGTAACAATGAATAAAGCCCTGTTCTCCTGTAGCATAAGCAAGTTTCTCTTCTCTAGGCATCTAGGGAAAAAAAGATTTTTTTTCATTTTGTTTTCTTCTCCATTTTTCAGTTTTGCAATTAGTAAAATAATTAGTATTACCCAAATGAAATTCACAGAACACTTTCAGATGACCGATGACTGATTTGATATGTATCCACCCTAACCTCTTGGCCTTGCTTTCTTTTACATGCTGGCATAAATCAGTGAAATCACTATATAAAACCAGTGTGAGATCAGAATCAAGTCTATGTGCAGTGACCATTATTAAAAGAAGAAAAAAAAGTGCTTCCTTCCCATTATGTCACATAGCATCGTTTGCCAAACAACATGCCATGCTGCCTTCAGGCACATGATTAATGCCAACGCAGTTCCAATAAAGCTTACAAAGCGCACAGCCCCAGTCTCCCTGGAGAGTTAGCAACAACAACGAGCAAAGCCTAAACGATGCTGTTCTTCATCTTTCAGTCACAAGGGACTTCCAGCCTTTTCCTCATTTCTGAGCATTAATCTTTATTTCCTTTTCAGAGTAATGGCATTTCTCAGCAGCGAATTTTTTTATCAGTTGGCTACATCCAGAAGACACTGAGCATTCATTTCAGCTGTCTTGTTGAAAGGATTTTGCCTTGGAGTGCCACTTCCATTTCCCCTTTTCCAATTTGTTTATTCTTTTATTTGCATATTGTTTTCCAATTTGTTGTGGTCTGGGTTTTCTCTGCTGTAAATACCAACCCCCAGCTCCTTTGCTCAGGCAAAGGGCTTTCTTTCAAAGTTATCTAAGGTACGCTGTGTGTCTTTTATGTGCAGCACTAGGTGCAAGTGCCTCTGTGACCGGGGTAGTGGCTAGTCAGGGCTAGAACATCAGTTTTCAATACCGGGAGGAACAACAGTAAGCCTAGATTTATAGTAACACGTGGCCAAATACAAATGATTTTACCCAGGCAGAAGTCCCAGGGGCCAAATTCTCATTTAAACGAAAACCTTTTTATACCAGTCTGGCAGTGAAAAGAGACCTTACAGTGGCTACAGATATTTAAGGGCCGTTTCCAGTGCCAGAACATTGGAAATCCTCCACTGAAGGATCAGCTCCCAACTCTTATGCGTTTGGCCTGAAGTTATGGTTATGACCCACTGTGGCTTTTATTCCTGGGCACTTTACAATATCAATCAAGGCACTTCACAAACTAGGCATTTCGCTGCCTGTTCAGAGGCAAACGTTTGCAGTGATTCTATGTGGGTGCAACAGTAACGTCTTTAAAGTCTGTAGGCCAAAAAGTAAAAAATATCTTTTCCCTTTGATCCTCCAGGGGTGATTTTTGGTTTGCAAAAAAATGTAGCTGCTTGGCCTAACATCTAGCAGCACTCTAGGATTTCAGGAACCGCAGTCTCCCCAGTGGCCGCACATTGCCCTCCCCAGCAGTGGGGAGAAGGCAGGCACGGAGGTGTGGGGTGTGTGCTGCTGGCACGCTGTGGGACCCGACCCAAACCTCCAGCCACAGACTGCTTGGATGGATAGAGCTGATGGGTTCACAGCACAGAGGCAGGGCGGCAGCGTGACAGACAGAATATGTACGGTTACCTTATTCATGTGTGCCTGGTTCTATTTTCTGATAGACAGATAGACAGACAGTGTGTGTGAGTGCATTAATAGCATGCTTTCTTTCAATGAATGAAATATGCTTTCATTAACAATTGACTAAATCAAGTGTGGCTATTCTTTCTGTTACCCATTGTTGAACGTGCTTATGAGAAAACCCTTGCTGATCAGGCCAGAAGTGATTTTTATAAAAGCTTTTAATAAAAACTCCTCGCTGCAGTTTCCTGGGGAGCCCTGCATACGCACTGGAGACCGATAGGGATTCAGGCACTTAAATCTTTGGTGGTACAGCTCTGGGGGAATAAATAAAAATTCAGCATGTTTTGTACTGTCAGCAAGATCTGACATGATGCAAGACACTAAAAGTGTAGTCAAGTCTAATGCATTAGGGCATTAGTTGAGCATGTGCAGGTGGTGAGACAAACAGGTAGCATAGTTTCACTGGATACATGAATATTAAAGGAGTGAGTGAAGAGAACCACTGTTTTTGACAGCACCATCCACTGTCCATCCCTGGAGGCAGAAAACAAGATGTGATGAGCCAAGAGCCTGATCGGGGGTGGCAGATCCATCTTTACCATGGGAAAAAACAGATACGTCACTATGAAATGACATCATCTTTAATAGCGTGGGATCTGTCACCAGCAGTTGTAAATAGAAACTGATTTACAAGCCAAGAAGCCTTCTCAGACAGCAAGATTTGATTCAAATTTGCAATCCTAGACCTTTGTAGAAGGCATCTTAAAGTACCCTGACTTTATGTAACTCCCTCTTTTAAAGTTACCAAACAAAGAATTTCTCCAGACTCAGCAAATCTCACCTTTTCACCAGGCGATTTCTACTTTAACAGAAGTTATTTGGGAAAATCTCCCTGATGCTGGGGTCTTTGAAATGAAGGATCACATGCAGGTGGGGGGCAGTTCTGCAGCACCTAAGGCTCCTGCTCATTTCATGCTATGTCATATGTAGTGCTCTAGCGTGCTTCTGTAACACGTTGTGACTAATTTTGGACCCTGAGCACAGATTTGAGTTCCAGCAGTTGAAGCCCATGCCATGAGCCTCACACGTCTCTGGGGCTGGGGACGCAGCTCATGCATTCACAGCCCCTGCGACACAGGCTATCTCCTGCTGCAGGGCTTTGCGTGTCAGCCTGATGTGATCTGCCAACCCTGATCTCCCTCCTCTATAGTCACGAAGGGGGAGAGAGACAGAGGTGCTGCCTTGCAATTGCAAGGGCCATCCCGCAAATCACCCTACAAGCCAGCACGCTCCTTAGGGGGCACCAGGAGCCACGGCCCTTTGTACCAGAGATGCCTGATGTATCCCCCACTGTGATGTCCAATACAGTGCTATCTCACAGAGCACATAAGGTGATGCTCAAGACAAATGTGTTACAGCATCTCTCTGCAAATGTGTTTGTGTGAAGATATGAGAAAATTGTCATCATAAGACAAGTTGCCCATTATATCAATGCTTTATAGTACTAGAGCCTTCCAACTGAGCAGTTGTAACAGCATAACAGTGGCTTTATTTGGCTTATCTTAAGTACCTCCAAATTTGAGATAGGTAAAAGAGCATATGCCTTCTCATATTAAAATAGCTTATATTACTAGACTGGCATAAACTTACACCTTCAATTGTACCAAAAATATTCATGCATCAGTATCTTACTTCCAAACAAGACAGTAGCAGTTCAAAGAGGGACTCAGAATCAGCTCCTGTAAATTTTAGAGGCTGTTCCCATGAAGGGGTTTATTAAATAAACTCTAAGAACAAACAGGAGGCAAATGACCCTTTACAGAAGAATATTATTGATGATCTTTACCCTGTAGGAGGACGACAGTGGAAAGCTGAAGCAGTCCTAGCGCTGCAGTTGAATTCTGAAACACTGCCACCTCACGTCAGCTTAACAAGGAGGCACAACGCAGGCCAGCCTCCCAGTGCCCTTCCTAGAGATTCCTCTGGTGTTTGCCTGGTAGCATATGGCACAGCATCCTCGCTCCCAGAGGCACTGTTGTCGGCATTATTGTTGTTATTTTTTAATTGAAAATCATTAATAATGTCCATACCACTTTACAAACAGGGAGGTGGCGCATGCTCTCCCTCTGCGGGTCAGGCATCCAGAAATCATGAGCTATAAAGCCAGGTACTGGTATTTGCTATTTCACATTGGTGTCTGTGTTGCATTGGATACATTGGCATCTCTTGAGAAGGTGTGAGGCACCAGAGGATCACCCCTCCTTCTTTCTGACTCTGCAGAAAGGCTTCAGGGGAGAGCTGGACATGGATGGACATTCCTGGGGTGACAAGGCTGCGACTCCGAAGGAGAGGTACCCCCCGCACCTGGCTCCATTTTCACATCCTGCAGCAGGGTTTGCTTTATCACTCTATTTTCCGCTACTTCTGAGCAAGAACTGGTTTCTCTCTTCCATATCAGGGAGACAACTGGCAAGCAAATCCTGGCATGATTATTGGGTTTAATATCGAGCAGAAAATTAAAATGAGTGGTGTGGTTTTGCAGTCAATGGGAATGCTTCTGTATATAATATTTTGGTTATCCTACTCTTCTGCAAAAAGACTTCTTTTAGTACCTGACCTGTGTTGAGCAGTGGTTACATTACAAGCTGAAGAGCAGGACTGAGACTCTTTGTGCCTCTGTTGCTGGCTAAAACTTCAGCACAAAGCAGCCAAACTCCTAAGGAAGAACAGAGCTTGGGGATCTGCATCTAGTGAGCCTGGGAGCTGGGTCCGTCCAGACTGCAGCAACAGGAGCATCAGTCCTACCAACAAACTCGGTGCTGAGGTTGCCCTCCCAGAAGGATCTGGGGACTGGCCTGAGATGCCTTTTTCATACATGATCCTGCCTGAAAACAAACCACTTCTTGCTTTTCGGACAGCTAGTTTTCAGCCTGTTTATCTTTCTGAGCCAGCTCACAAGAGTTACAGTGCTGTATTCAGGACATGCCCTAGGCTGGAGAAGGCTATGCAGTAGTGCACTAGCTGCTGCTGTGTTTGTGCATGCATGAGCTGAATTAGGTGGGCCCATGGAAAGGGCTAGAGCTCCCGCAATGTCCTCTCCTGCTGTCCCCAAGTCGGTCTATATCTGCTCATCTTATACATGTATATGTGTGTGCAATTCACACACACAGGGGCTGCAGAATCAGGCCCTATTTCGATAAGGTAAGGTGCTCAGTTCAGCAAAAACACCTAAGTGTGTGTCTAACTTCATGCTCTTAATAGCAGGCGTAACGTCAGTTTATGCTCACTTTAGGAGGCATAATTCTCTCTTCACCTTGAGTAGTCACCTGCCTGATCCCCTCTTCAAGCCTCTCTGAGACAGTCCGGCACCTACAGAGCCTGCAAACACGTTGCGCAAGGAGTACGCTGAGCCTTGAAGTGCTCCTCTGGCTCCTGTGAGCACTCGGCAGGGACGACTCAGGTCGCTGGCCAGCTGGCTTCCCGGGCCCTGGGGACGGCAGCCGTGCCCAGTGCCAGCCGGCTGGCTGTAGGTGAGCGGTAAGGGGCTTGTAGGACACAGGAGGGGAATCCAAAGTGAAACGGGACAAGTGTTGGTAAATAAAACATGGAGGAGCCATGAGATGGCACTGGGGAACTGCATAGCGCACAGCAGAGCGGGCAGATTAGGGATCTAATTAAAACAAAACCCAGGCTCTGGCCCAGACCTAGCAGCCCCAGCCAGGCAACAAGCCCAGGCTCAAAGTATACGTAAACAGGCTTGAAAGTTTTGTCAACAGTCTGGAGGTGTGGACTAAGGGCAAAGCAGCAGCTGAATGCTGAATTGAGAGATGTTTAAAATCTGCTGTAAATCAGGAAGATGCTCACACGCTTCCCAGAAGGGGTACCAGGGACAGCCTTGGCTCCTGGGAGGCTATGTTTTCCAGTTGCCAGTCACTCTTCAGAGGGTCCCCATGGACGAAACTCCCTCATTCTCAGTTTGATGGAGACTCCTGCATGGAAGAGTATGTAGGGTTGAAGGTGGGAGCCTGTTGCAGCCCAGTCTCATGCCAGTTTAAAATGTCAGGGAACCATATCCTCCAGTAGCAAACATTTGAGAGCTAGAGATGAGAATTTCTGCCATCAAAAGAATAATCTGCCCATCTGCCCATGGGGAAAGTCTTTTCCAAGCTCAAATCTGTTAGTAGCTGTCTTAGGTCATGTAGCACAGTGATTTATGTTTCCCATTACCCTATCAAATGTAACAGTTGTCATTATCTACCTAAATGGTTAATCCTTCTTGACATTTAGCCTCTATTATGGGACAGATCCTAACATGTCGTAGCTGCTTTGGGCCATTGTGTTCATCTCCAGTACCCAGAAACCTGGATTATCTTGCTAGATGTTGAAGTTCTAGGTGGAATAGATGCAACTGCCCTTCCCATCCCTCTACGCTAAGGTTGCTTGTGCTCTCCTTACAGCTTTCAGGGATTTCTGCAAGAAATAGACTTGTCTGATGTGGTAACTTTCTGCTGTCAAAGAAAGCAGAACCGAAATGAAGGCCTAAATTCCAGAATGGTATTTTGCAGATATCCATGCTTAAAATCATATGGCTGCGTATGTAGGTGTAGTTAATACCTTCGCCTGAACAAACAGGCTACCCTGCTGCAATAAGACAAGCCTCCCATGCAGGTATCTAGAAGTTCCTTTTGCATAGTGGAAACATCAGGTAGTAGGTGGATTAAACAAGCCAGAAATTGAGCTGGGAGGACATGAAGGAGGCAAGGATAGGAAGGAAGCAAAGCTAGCAGTCAGGTGCAGAGAGCTGTTACTGTGCAAGCTAAAGTGGGAGGAGAGGGAGTGAAGCATTGTTTGCTTGGGCTGTCAGGAAGAAGGGAAAATAGAAGCCCTGGCAAAGAGGGAAGAACAATAGATATAGATGAGTTCAAGTACTCTTTGAATCTGCATACCAGTTTTGAGACTGGAAAAGCTCACATCAGACCAGGACTTCTCTACCAACTCATCACAGTGCCATCCTATTTCCTGAAGACACGAGAAAAGTGATGATTCCCCCTTCAAGGCAAGATGAGTGCTGGCAGCCCAGAGGCTCCCCAATACAAACATATACACATGCATGCACATGCACACATGCACACACAAGCAAACAACGAGCACAGACATGGCCACAGCATAACAGGAAAATGCTCAGAATTGCATTTAGCATCTCAAGAAACCTAGGGATTGCAGAAGGGACTGCAAAAATAAATCTATGCAGCCTGCACTGGTATTGAAAATCTATGCCCACCAGCCGCTTGGTAGCCATCTGTCCTTGCCGCTGAATACCAAGCAGGAGCACTCCATATATGCTTGCCCAATTGCAATTCTGCTCACCTTAAGTTCGGGAGAAACAGCAAACACCATCAGAATGACAAGCTGACAGCAACAATAATGCAACAATATGCTGTGGGAGAAGGAAAAGGAGAGAAAGAAAGGGCATTTCCAAAAGAGATCAAGACATGATGCTGACATTATCACACACCAGGGAGAGGGCTGAAACTATCCAACTTACTTCATTTTAAAACTGTAGGTTCATTCAGATTTCCATTCCCAAAGGTAAGCAGCCAATTTCCTCTCTCCATGAATAATTCAGCCTTGCTGTGTATTTACTATTTCATATGTCATCTCCACCTTAGTGTGTAACAGTTCGTTTTGGACAATATCTCCTCAAGGTTCTGGAAAGTATCTTTTTCTTTCCTATTACAAAACATTTGCAAATTTCTTCAGTTTCTAGATCAAAGCTATTGGAGTGAGTCCAGGAAAAGTGGGGTTTTTTTAGCCTGTGGCTGTATATCAATCAGCAGGTCACCAAAGGTTTCTGGATCAAATGTTAACACTGCTTGGGAAGACGTCCATAAGTTACTAAACATTTCAGCACAGGAAGGAGGAAGCAAAGAGTGACTCAAATCAAATCCAGGATTTCTTGTTTTCAGTAAGAGAGAACCAAATCTCTTCACAACTTTGCCAAAAGCCATGATTGAAGGCACATGGAAACACATGTCATAGCTTAATGTAGCTGTCCCTGAAGTCCACAAAGACATCCTTGTAAGGTTGTTGTGGTCTTTGGCTCAGACACAAAATGCACATGAAGTACTGATCAGAAAAAAGACGGTGCAGAACTCAGTAGAGAAATGAAACCCTGTCAGGGCAGGTTGATAAGTTAGAGATCAAGCTCATCTGGGCGTGAACTTCTCCAAAATGTAGGCTGGAGGAAAGTTTTTTATTCCTAGAGAAAAAGGGTCTGAAAATTTTGGAGCTAGGTTCAAATTACCTCAAAATTCAGGAGACATTTGGGTTTGGGATACTGTCACATTCATTCTAAGTATAAATTAGGGGAGTGCTGAAAAAAGGGGTCCTTTCAATAATCTAGTCACAGGTACTGAGCACAAGCTAAAGCAAACGGGAAATCTGAACCAGATCCCAAACTTTGTGTTCAAGCTTGAAATTACCTTTCTCCTTCGCTAAGTTCTAGCATCTAGCTCTTCCGAGTGTGAAATAAAGCACATTAACTGAGCCAAGAAAATCAAAAGGAGACACCCTTGTCATGCCAGGCTGGTGCTGATGGGATGAGAAGCTGCTTGCATACGACAAACTTGCTTTATACTCCCTACAACTAAAAAATAAAGGCCTAGCTATACTAGCATTTTAGATGATAATGGAGGTATCATTTTCACAGCTGTAGTCAAAGGCTGTCTCTTTCTCTCTTCTTATACCGGGACTAAGACGGACTTAAAGAAACTGAGCTGGAACTTGTTGGAAGCTCCTTCTGCGATCCGGACCAAAATGCTTTCCCCCCACCCAGTTCATAGAAGTTCAGGTAAGAATCTGCTATTTCTGTTTTTAAGCCTAGGGTCGACTGCTGTCAGTCTCGTTAAATGTGCAACATGCTCAAGAACTTGTACAGGGCAGAATTTTGCCAAAGGGCAAAATCTGGCCAAGGGTATAAAAGCTCCAAATATCCAGGGCGGAAGAAAGCAGGCCTTGCAGTGAGGCATCCCTGAAAGCAGTCATAAAAAGGTAATCTTCCTTCCTTCCCTCCCATAAAAAAAAAAAGCAGCTAATGGTATCTGCTGTCCTGACAGAACTTGCTGTTTGCTGAGGCTGAGATATAGCCATTGGCTGTTTATCTAACACAGATACATAAGCAGATATCAGAGTAAAGGTCAATGAAGTATTTGCCCTATCCCTAAATTACACAAGAGTGTGTCATCATGCGGATCCCAGCTCAGCGTAGCTACCTTGGCTTGTGTTTTAGCTCCTTCCTTTCATCCCAGAAGTGAACATTCCTGCTTCTGACATATAAGGGGTAGTGAACAAAGTTCAGGAGTCACCGCACAGAAGGAGAGCTCCCTAACGTTGTCATGGGAAAAGGACTGCTGGCCAAAACAACAACTGTGTCAGCAGCACGTGTACATATTCAGAACGCACATTTTATGAATCCATGGTTTTGTAGTCAGAGAATGTCAGAAAGCAAACACAGAAAACCCGTCCACATAGTTTACCCAAATATGTGGCCCAGCATAGTCCAGAAGGAGAGAGGGAGTGGGGAGGGAGGAGTTTTACATGACTGAAAGAACTGTTTTTTCATTGTGTGGCCACACTAAATACAAAAAGCTTGAGTAAGAGCCATGGGAGAATGTGAGGAAATCCCTTCGGAGCAGTTAGAGTTCAAACCCTGTTTCCTTGGACACGAGTCTAAATGCAGGGTGCGCACTACTGAACCTGCGTGCGGATGTGGTCCACTGGCTCTGTACTGTCCAGGACACAAACACCAGTGTATTACTCACACCTCTCTGAGAGAGTCCTCCTGGGCTCCTACAATACATTGTTTTTTTCTTCCTCACATCACATCTAAGTCTTCCTGGGGAACCACTACATTGAACAGGATATGGAAAAAATTATTCTTAATTTTTATTTGACAACTGCCATAGTGCCCTGAGGCACCAGCTGTGGCTGGAGCTCTGCCATGCAAAGCATCCCACCACATGGAACAAACACCCTTCCTGGCTTTTGGCATTGCTCTCAGCCCCAGAGGAAGAGTGGCTCCCAGGGGATGCTCTGCAGCCCCACACCTCCCATGCTCAAGGTGAGAGCCTTCGGGTGGGCTCAGAACTCCAGCACAAGCTCTGCTCCAGGAGATGTGTCTGTGAGCCCATCTTCTGGCTTTGCCTTATCTCTGTTCCTGACTTCCCAGGCAGGCCCTCAGCAAAAGAGAAAAGTAGCTGCTTTATGCCTCTGCGACTTCGCACAGTGAATTTCCTCCTGCAGCTGGCTCTGCGCCCTGTATTACATCACTAGAAGGCGGGATAATACAAGGCCGGGTCTATCTTCATATGTTGTCAAGACATTTGGGACAGTAATATTTTCCAAGCCTCCTGCACTCATCTTCAGGAACTGCAAGCCTTGGAAAACCAGATGCTCAGGCATATAATTCAGGCACAAGTCTGGTGTGGTGAATCAAAAACTATGCAGGAAAGGATCTCGACTCTCATCACCATGAATGAGAGAAAGCTGAAACCTGTGGCTCAGGCCCCTCAAGAATTTATGCTCTGATATAACTGAAACCTCCCAGGAGATCCTGGGTCAAGATAGAAGAAATAGACAATTTACGGCATTCCTAACATATCCGTCTCTTCCCCCAGCATGTAGCTGCCATTTACGTTAGTTGTGGATTTTACTCAAATGACTTTTCCTGTAAGCTACTATGATGATTCCTGTGTCTTTGCATGAGAAATAAGAATACACACAGCAACAGAAAAGTCAGATGGGAGGGAGTAGGGATCGGAAAAAACTTAATTAAAAATTATTATGTATCCACAGCAACAAGTTATCACAGACCAATAACTTCAGCTAGGGTGAAAAACAGTAGAGCAGTTACATGGTGCCAGCTGAACAGATGTAGTTGTTCAAACAAAGAAAATTTGCAAGACACACCAGAGCTGTTAAAAAAAAATCTTCTAAGGACCAATGTTCTTCTCCTCTAAGACAGAAGATGAGACATCACTTGCTATTTTCTTTTCTAAAAGGTCCTGCTACAGAAACATCCGCTTTTCAGAGGGGTGCTGGTGGCCTCATGCCAGCAAGATCCACAAATGGCAGGTGATGTCTGTGTGGCGGATGTACTAGGGTTCTGGGTTCTTCTAGCGGGTAGGATGCTCTGCATGTGCTGTGGTTAAGAAAACACTACTTCCACCAGAAAACAGCTTTCCAAAATGGGAAGCTTGCCCTTGCTGCTTGTCTGGCCCAAACCCAGACTTTGAAAGGTTTATCTGTCAAAAGCCACAGCTTTGGTGTAAATGATCTGCCCTCTGCCCCAATTATCTGCTTGGATTATTCAAATCACTTACAGTTCCCAAGAGTGACCAGCATCCCAAAGTTGGCCTCGTTGTTCCCCAGTGATACCTCCTGCAGGCGCACGTGAGAGCAAGGCACCACAGTCCCCAAAGCGGAAGGCCGGGAGGATGTTAGAAACAGGTCCCTCATACAGCAGAGCAGAAAATAACCCACTAGAAAATCACAGCCCTTTGTTTTACCAATTAATACTTCCCGATTTAGCTGCTCCAAGACAATTGCTGAGTTATTCGTGGGTTGGTTTTTTTTTTCCTCCTTCACTGTGGCAGCTGGTACTTCTTTGCTTTTTCCATGTCTGCTTTCTGGCCACCATTTGGCAACTGGCCAGCCGGGGAGCAGAGGGATGCTGAAGTAGCAGGTCACAGGCGCTCTCCCACAGCCTCACTTCTGAGGAATTACTAATATTGAATAAATACAAACACTTTGTGAATTTGACAGACATATTTGCTGTATATGCTTTCACAAAGGCTAGAAAAATTGGCTCCCAGGCATTTTACAACTTTCCCTTAATTAGTAAAATTGCATGAAATGAGGTAGATTTCATTTCCAGCTTTTTCTTTATTTGCACATGAAGAAATTATTCGGTACAATCAAAAAATATCTTTACATTTGCTATTTCTATAAACTTTTCAGAAAGCAAGAACTAGTAGATTTGTGAAGGCCACTGTTTAAGGCGTTTAAGGCATTTAAGTTTAATAAGAGATCAATGTAGCATCATTTTTGGTTTTGATAAATGTGATATTATTAGAGGTTTTACAGTTTACTAGGATACTAATGAGGGTTTACTTGAATGATGATATATTTATGATATCTGTATTTGACAATCAGCTTTGAAAATGAAGTGTTGGTTAGAAGAGATCATAAGAGATACGTAATTACGTGCATCCACACAAGGAGTTCTGTATAGATGAGGCAAGTCTTGCCTTTAAAAGCTGTTTCTGGCCCCAGCCGGGGGGACATCATTGGAACCAAAGTTTGGGAGTATTTTTAGGAGCATTTGAAGAACTTTCCTTTAGCGATGATGCTGAAGATTCGTGATTCCAACTGTAGTGGCCAGATGTCTGAAACTACTGGAAGCCCGGTTGAAATTACCTGTTTTCTATGAGCCTTATTTTTTGGAAGGATGGATCAAATTAATCATATCATTGAAACAACGGTGAGGAAACCAGTGACTGCAAACACAGGGCATTGGTCCAGGGAGAATTAGATAATTAATTGCAGTTGCTATAAACCGACTTGGGCACACCTGTTTAACTGGGGAAGCCAAAGCAATATTTATTTTGACACATTTTTGTGGGAGAATGCTTGGAAAGCTAAGGACATTGTAACATTACTCGTTTATGTAGTTTTTAAGTCTGAATTGTCCACAAATGATTGAATTTCACTGAGCTGTTAATACAGGAGACTTATGTGTACCCAATTAGGACTATTAAAAGCAAGAACATTGTGGATAATGTTTCCAATGTTAATTAATTGAAATAGTATCAGTTGGAGAATGCGTCCCCAGAAGCTGCCTCAACCAGCCCCTACCAGCTGTGATTTATAGCCGCTTGGCCTGGCGGTCTGGAAATTTTAAAGACTGAATTGCTGCTGCAAGCTTATTCTTTAGCTGTGAAATTAAGCTATAATTCTATACAGTTCGTTAGGAATGAAATAAAGAAATATTTTTCTTTTGATAATGATGTTGTTTTAGAATGTTGTAAGGATTTGCAAGTTGAAGCCCAAAGGATTTCTGTGATGATTACTTGAAGCAAGCAGTGGATAGCCTTTCTAAGTTTATAAATTTCATAAAAACATAGAATATTTTGGGTTGGGAGGGACCTTTAAAGATCATCTAGTCCAACCCCCTGGTTCAATGCTTACTGTAAAGAAAAAAGTCACTAAGGGAAAAAAAAGGTTCACAAATCTGGAATGTACTTTTTCAGCACGATCTGGGGCAGGGATACCCATGTTTTGCCAAATACAAAGAACATGTATGAAGAGTCTATAAATTGGGAAATAATTGAAAAGCCTGAAACAGGAAAAGATGCTCATTATAGGACAGTGTGGTGAGGGGCAGGTTTCCTTTTAACCCTATGAAAGGTTTGAGGCAAAACCACCGAGATATCCAGTGAGTGCTCCCTGAAAAAAAATCTCATTTTAGTTTGGTTTAGAGCTATAGGATTTGCTTATTTTTAAAGATTATTAGACAGCAGAACCTGTTGTATACATTTATGGTTAAGAAGAACCTTTCCTGAAAATGCAGATGAAAATTATTAGGCAAAGTTTTATGTGTAAAATGCATCAGCCACAAAAGACAAACTTGTAATGGATTCAGTTTATAATACGTCACCTGACTAATGAAAGGGGATTAGAATAATTATTCAGCCAAATATAAATGGACAGGGAAATAAATCATTTACTTAGTTGATAATAGCTGAGATAACATGCTAAAGTTTTACAACCTAAGAATGAAAGATCACTTTCTAATTTTACTACTGATTTAAATAATTTAAAAATAATTATACTCATACAGTTTTATTACCTGCAATTATGTTGCAGCACATAACTTAAGAACTATTTGCATTTTGGCAGCCCTCGCACTTTATCCAAACATGGTTCTTGCTGTTGGGACAGGAGGACCATGTCTGTGTCATTCTGGAGTTTTTACCCGTACGTGTGTGATTTCGTGAGATGCTGATATTTATGCCCAGTCACCCATTTCTGGTCATTTTGAAACCAGCATCTATAAGAGAAAAACAATGATCAGAAAAATTAATTAGAAAAATTCTGGTCAACTGTGTGTGGCGTACCCCCAAAAAACTGGCAAAGAAAAACACCCAGGTAAAGGTATAATTAGCATATGGGTATTTATTGTTTAAAATACAACAAAGTCCAATAGAAAGTTTCAGCAACTACTGTAAGCTTTCATTTAAAATTTTAGTAGGCCCTAAGTGTATTGTGGCTGCATAGGTTATGATTTAACTTGCAATATTAACAATTGATTGAATAGAAATATTTTTAGTAACAGAAATTAATAGTGACATGCCACTAGCAAATCCGATTACTATTACAGAACCAAAGTTGTTACCAACAAGATTAAACACTGAAAATGTATTAAAATTTCCTTCCAAAGAAAGGCTGCCTATCAGTGTGTAAACTTCTTATCAGTGCAGCCAGGTGGGTCTCTCCCAACCCTGAGGGAATACTCTAATTTTGCAGAAATACAAGTTGGGAAAATTTAGAGGTGAGATGTTCACCTGATGTCAGTGAATTTCATTGTAGGCATGCAAGTATGTTACTGAGAAAGGTTATAGGAAACCTTTTTCCTGGTTAAGAAGGAAAATGAAAATGTGCTGGGTTTAGAAGTTTACTAGAATTCCTTTTGGTTAGGCACAAAGACAAGATAATATGAAAATATAGTAATGATTTCTATTTTGTAGAAGCCATTTGTAGAACAAGAAGGTATCAGTTACATTGAGTAGAAGTTAATTAGCAAGGGAGAATATAAAATAGAGAAAGCAGGGTCTAAACAGCATATTTAGGAGAAGGGCTCTTTTAAACCCTCCTAAGGGCGACACTTCTAAACTGCCCACCACAACACCGCTGCCTGGCTGTGCTGGTGTAGCCCAGGAAAACAGCTGCTTTGCTCATAGCAATAAAGAAAATTACCTCTGTATTTCAGTTTTAATGAATCCCTGAAGCTTCTCTAATAAGTTTTAAATGATGGGTCAGAAATGAAGCTGGCAAAAGCAAGAGGTGTTAATTGGCTGGTTTTTTATCTGAGGATAATCCAGTGCTATCTTTGCTAATGTCTCCAACTGAGAAAGTTTTGATCTCCTGTCTCTGGACTTCTGCATGATTTGTGTCAGGAATATTTAAGTATCTACAAATTGTTTATTCAGACCCGGGGCCTTCTCCCATCAGTATGGACCATGAGCATCATTTCAGTTATCCTATTAGAAGAAGATCAGAACAAGAAGGCCAGGCCCAAGAGTTTAAATCTTGTTACGAGTCTTTTAAGATAATTTTAGTGTTGATAGGCTGCCGGAAAATCTCCCAAAATCTCCTTTTACAATATCAGATGGAGTGACATTTTTGTTACTACTAACAAAAATATTCTGAGCCCTTGTGCAGAGGAAACGTACCCAAACATGCACACAGTGCAGAAGCTGAAAGAAGAACACGGTGTAAAGCAGCCTGGGCTGTGGAGTTTTCTCCCATGAGAAACAAGAGTGCGCTTGCACTACGTACCCTCAGAACATGATGCAGACTGTCTTTTTGAATGTATGCAGCAGAAACCACCTAGAAGATCATCCAAAACAATCTTACATGAGTCCCCAAAGGAGGGAGTGAAATCAGTCTTTTTCTGTGTTAATCAGTGCGAACCTCCTTGACGTACAAGCTGCTTAAACACTGCTATAAAAGATGTGTTACAAAATATAGAGTTAGGCATGCCGGATCAATCGCAGCTTCTGCACAACTCCCACTACTGCTTCAGGAAGTAAATCCACTGGATTTATACTTTTATAGGATTTCCATTAAGTCCTGTGCTGTTTACATTGGCTTTATATTTAAGGACCTTATGCAGACCTAAATCTGATTTCTGGAACTTAGAGAGGGATTGTGTGTCTCAGCTGTAGTAAAATTTAATCCTGAGCCAAAACTTTGAGCACAGTCAATGATCTGCAGAGTATGGGCATCACCCCATCAGCTAAGCGGTGTCTGAAAATTATCCTCTTTGGTCTCCCAGAAGAAGCTGACCTACACTGCTTCTGTTACATTGAATTGCTTTAATTGACTTTGTCCATCTAGACAATGTTGAAATCAACACACAAGAAGAGCTTTCATGGCTTAATTGACAGAAGCCTGCAAATATGCATTTGTATAGCTTTAAAGGATGATGAGTTGTTCCTGTAGAGAATCAATTGCATCTGATATTTTCAGCTGTGACTAGGATTTTGCTCAGTTCCATTTCTTTCTCACTTTACTTTCCAACACAGAAAATGTCTTCTGTTCTTTTGTTTATACAGAAGAGCATCCTATATTCTCAGGCAACACTTCATCCACTCAGCAAGCGAAGTGCTCAATTTATACTTTGAGCTCAGCAGGATTTTCTCCTTTTCCTTTAAAAACTAACTTTCTTCCTATTGCCACAGACTGACATTGGCATGACCTTCCATGGAATAGCCCAAGAGCTTTGCTGGCATACACTCCCCGTCCCTTAAAAGGAGAAGCGGTGTGAGAGCTTCCAAGCTGCCTACTGCAAGACAACCCGTGTATCTGGCGAACAGCCCCTGGGCCCTTGTTCCTCCTTTGCTGAAGGGGAGTTAAACACGTGCGGTCAAGAGTGAAAAAACATTGTTCAGACACATATGTGCTAGCTGTCTGAGGAGGCCACCATGCCATTGCAAGGTCACTTGCCAGGTTACAGAGATCAGGTACCAAACACCATGCCTGGGACAGCACCAGCGCCTGTGAAGAGGACCTGACCGGCCTGGGCCCAGTGCCATCCTGACAGATGGGCAAGTGTGCGAGCATCCACGTAGATGTAGGCAGGGTATCTGTTTTGGGATGCCTTAATGGGCATCTGCTCTGAATTTCTGTGTCCGTGACTGAAGGGAGGCACCATCCCTGACCCCAGTCAGTACGCAGCTGCAGAAAACCTACAAGCTGAATTCTGGACTCCCAGACCCTCATCTATACCTGCTTCAAGAACATTTATATTGCCAGAGTCATCCAAAGGGACCTTAATCCGTGAGAATCAGGCTAAAATGTGTGCTTTTAACCAGAAGGAGGTGCTGCCAAGTGTGCCTGCCCTCATGGCTGAGAAAGAGAATTTGCCCTTCTGGGGTACTTGTAACGGGCAGCAATAGACGTTGTGAAGAGCTGGTGCCCCTGATGTACCCCGTTCTACTTATTGCTGTAGGTACAATGCAACTGAAAGACTAAAAGGAACAAAAACATTCCGCTGGCTTTGAAAGAGAAACACAGTGAGGGTCGAGTCTTCTGGCAGGCTTAAAAATTTTGTAACATCTGCTGAAAAACATATCTGCCTCATTTGTCTTCAACCTCTCCTTTAGCTGGTGATAACAGATCTGTGTGGGTTTTATGTGACAGCAACAGCTAGGAAGCTAGATAAGATCATCAAACACATTTTATATAAGTCATCAATAACAATATTCAGTGACTAGCAACATAGGCTGGATGGAAATCCATGCCCGTTCATTTCAATCAACATGTCAGCTTGATGATGTAATTGGAAAAAAAAAAAAAGAAGAAAGGAAGGAAGCTTCTTCATAGACCACAAGTATTTTCAAACTTTTCTTTTCCAAAAAATACTATTGAAAATAATAGCTACAAGCTGAAACTAGCTACAAGGTTATCTCCAAGTGAAGGTGAACCAGGCAGAAACACAGCCACAAAAAATGATGGGTATGGCCAGAGACAGAATTGAATTTGGGAGCCGAGATTCACTTGCTACACAGACATTGTTACATTTAGGCACAGATTCTTCTTGCAGACACTCTTGAAGGTGTCCAGTGCTCCTTTTTGTAGCAGAAGGGAGCTTGCACACCTCATCCACATGGGGCAGCTCAGTCAGTCACCTCTGTCCCAGCAAACGCAAAGTGAATCCCTTGGCTTTTACACCAAAAATATTGTATATAAAAAAGCGACTTTAGACCTTAGATGTTCTGAATTTTATGTGTGTCTAAAAAAAATAAATCCAAAGTCTGATCCCTTCATAGGTGATCAGTTACTAAGAGATTTTCTTTTGTGAAATGCTTCACGAGTATATGATGTCAAGTTGAAAAATTCTAATCTTGCAGCTTTTAAGACAGAAATATGTGGCTTCAGAGAAATTTAGCACATATTTAGCAGTGAAAGACTTAACACTGCGCTGCAGAGCAGTCTTCTCAAACCATCTTGGCACAGATCACATCTTCAGGCTCATGCAAAGCCACAGCAAGATTTTAGCCCTGGAGACATCCCCTCATGCATGGCAACCTTCTCTTCTCCCAGGCCTCTTCCAGCTGCTGAGCTCTCCTTGCAGCCAAGACAGATGTGCAACGTGCTCTTCTTTGACCTCTTTACATGAAAGCTGGCCTGTCCCAGCTTTCATAGCTGTGTAATATCACCATGCTCAGGAGGGAGAGCAATACTGGGAAAGTGTTACATGCAGTTGCAGCTTATTTTAAGAACACTGCTGCTGAAAACTGCAGCACTTCATGTCCAGAGAACACTTTTGATGGGCAGGGAGCTGTCTCCACTGAGCACAGCTTAGCACTGCCAGGCTGTGTCCCACCAGGTCTCCCTCTCATCGCATCTGTGCGCACAACAAAACAAATGTGTTCCGGGAGCTTCACAGTCTGTTTAGATTATTTAATGAAAGCAGCTTTCAGAGGCAAGGATGTCACTACAGACTGCGTGTCTAAAGGTATGTAACAGCTCGGAGAGGAAGATAAGCATATTAAAATTTGGCTTTACTCGCCAAACCTGAACAAAAGGTTGCCCATTATAATTCCAATGGCATGATGAACTGCCAGTAGCAGGCCTAGAAGCTGCAAAATAATATACCATCAGCCGCCTGCACGCACCTCCTAGCTGTTTCCAAAAGCAGCTGCAAGCGAAGCCTGCTGTGATTATGCTGGCAGCAATGGGTCACTGGGGAGGCAGGGAGGCAGGGGACAGCCGAAGGGCACACAGGTCCAGGGCATTCGGTGGTTTTCCTCACCAGCCTGGTGCCTCACCCCTGTCCCTCCTCCATCTGCAGAAGCAAAGCCTGGAGAAAGGAAGATGAAGCTGGACCCCCTGGGGTGGGGTTTGACAGTTCCTGCTTTTAGGCATTTGTAAGTTAGTTTTTCAAAGCCTACACCTATAACAGAGCCAATGGAGAGAAGGTGATCCATTTTGTCCTCAGACAGATGAAGACGATCCCTGGGCTGAAGTCCTCTCCAGAGGTGCCTCTCATTCTGCACTGATACAGATGGTGTCCAGACAACCGGTGTGTGTTTACGCTACACCTGAACAAGGGACATGGGAGTACTTCCATGGGCCAGGGTCCAGCTGCACTGCTACTTGCAGCCCCCACCACAGCAAGGCACCGGCAGCATGGTACATTTTGGACAGGTCCCCGATTCAGCTGGCTGGGAGACAAGGACCTTGGGAGCATGAGACCATGCATTCACCACTTGGTTATCTGTAACGTGGGACGTGACAAGACAAATTCCTCCTCGAGCATGCAGCTCACACGCTGACCCAGACAGAGGTACTACTTGCTGAGCCATCCGGGTAAACGACGCAGGTTCACAACCATATCCAAATCCAGCCTTGATTGCTTCCTGGTGCTTCATTCAAACCAACTGAAGAGGCAGAATTGAGTCAAGACTCCTATATTGTGTCTTCAGGGATATTCACTTGAGAAACAGGACCCAAATGAGCAACCGTTTCGTTATACGTGAGTTCTCCTGAGCAGGGAGAACCACTTTGAGCTTGAAAGGGGGAACACTCACGTGGGCTCTCATGTGCCTGAGTGAGTAATCTGTTAACAAATCTTCTTGTTCAATTATATGGTATTAAAAATATCGACCCCCTCAGCCATTCCCTATTGTTAAAAGTGAACAAATGCAGCCAATTACCTCCCATTATCACTATTTCACCAACAGAGCAGTTAATCGGTGACACCATGAGGCTAACTTCATAAAACACAGGTGTCACACAAAGCAGCCTGTATTCTAGACACTGTCAATGAGGAATGTACTTTTAGAACATGTCCCAAATTTCTGTTGTCTTCATTTCCCTGTGCCTCTCTTGACGTGCTGAAATAAGTATTTAGGTCCCTCCACTCTATTTACATGATTCTTGCAAAATTAAATCACTAACTGTTTTTGAAAGTTATGGCCTATAACCCGATTTCCTTTAAAATCTTTTCTTTTTTTCTATTCTGTACATTTCTTTTTTAAGTATAGGGCTTCTATATACCTTTATGTTAGTAGAAGTGCATTAATACATTTCCCTAGGCAAAACACCTGAAAATATTATTTAGGGTTCTGCAAGAGAAAAATATATGGTACCCAATCCCACACCAGGGCGAATTTGTACTTCTGCATTATAGCATAAAGCTATCCTGAAACGAGCTTATCCCAGCTTCTGATGATTCTTCACAAATATCAGGTTGCACAGTGTGGGTGCCTTCTCCCTGCTACTGGTTAAGAGAGCATGACAAAAGAAAAAAAGCAGATAGGTAGCGTATAGCATGCCGGACTCAAGCCATCACCGGCTGCCAGTACGGTAGCATAGCTTGTGGGCTTCATATTTATTCTTTGAAAAGTTCCCCATGGGGCAAGGTAAAGGAGTTCAATTACAGCACCAATGTAACTTTGCAGTCACCTTCTTCACCAGCTTCCATCACTCTGAGCTGACAGCTGAGGGATAAGCCCACAATTTTAGAAGTATCCAACCCATACATTTCCATGCATAACTACAATTACATTAATTGACAACCACGTTCATAGGTTGAGGGCAGCTTCTGTGGAAGCTGAAGATGACAGTGTTCAGATTATGTCAGTTGTTTTCAGATGAAGTCAGCTGGCCAATGGCACTGTGTACAAGGAGGTCATGGAAATCTCAGAGGTTTCTCAGAGCATCAGTCACCTATCTTCATACTTCTTTTGGGTTGTTGGAGCCAAATTCATTGCTGCTTCAAATCGAGCTGAAGCCTGCAGCTTCCACGTACACTGGGTTGCTTTCCATATTCAGCACACAAGGAACAGGAAAGTACGGCAGAATGCATTATTCCCCGGTTTACCTGAGTCTCAGACTGGACTGCGTCCCACGCAGCCATAACTAACAGAGAAAAGCCAGCCGTGTCAGGCTGCTGTAGTGCCTTTCACATACGGCCTTGTAGTGCCACCTTCAGACCAAATCTTTAGCTGCACTCCAGCCCCAACCAGAAGCACTCAGCCCACAGTGAAGGTGAATCCAAGACAAGACCCAACTTCAGATCCGGAGTGAACTTTGTGTCGCTACAATATGGCAAGGAAAACAGAAGGATCTGGCCACTTGCAATACTAGGTCATTAAAAGCCATGTTCAAATCTGCAAATTCCTAAGTCAGGTTATTTTATTTGGGAAGAAAGAGCTTTCGCTGAATACCCCATCCTGAGTCTGACTCTGAGATCTCTTGTGGGTCCTCTTCCATTCCTAAGGTGTCAGGCACTAATATTATGGTACACCGGTTAGTAAAAACTAGTAAAAAATGAGATTAGCATTTTTAGAGAGACCTTAACAGGACTTTCTGAGCACCAATTTTACAACCACAACCAATTATAGGCACAATAATTGTGGTGAAACTAATTTGAGGAACAAACGATAGCATTTAAATGCCTGATCTGCAGATACAATCTGACATAATATATCTGTTTTTACATGGGACAGAAGTTTCTAGCAGATGTAAAAAACAGAAACCATAAATCAGAAGATGAATTAATGGCTTTTGTTTTTTTTCACCCTTATACTCGAGATGGACACAGATGAGGTGAATTCTAGCTATTTACTTTCTGATTACTCAGAAACAATGATTTTACTAATATACAGGATCCTATGTTCTCAAGTTACTGAGGTATAAGGTATGTATTTTCTAACCTAGTGCAATCTTACTTATTTCTGATTCTTACTCCTTGTTCTAATTTCCTCTTCAAAGCAGAAATACCGAAACACTGAATCCTATTCATCTCTCGTGTTCTCCTGTCTTTGCTTTACCATTCTTCCAGCCTCCATCTTCCTCTTCAGTACTACTAATAGCTTTTATAGAAAGCTTTACAATTGTAATGTATTTTATTGGCATGTGCATGTAAACTAATTGGTAGTGGTTGGAGGCAGACGAATGTGGCATTAGCACAATGACATATTTATCAAATATAACCTCCATATAGGTGAGCTCACCTTGCAAGATACGCATGATAAAAAACAAGATCTGACATGACTAATTTGCCTCTTGGCCTAAAGTACTGTTTGTACAGTGCGGGATGTCTAAATCTCCATGTTCTCTTATTAATATAACATGACATATTGTTAGTAATCTAGTAAAATCTATCTACTTCTGTGTTAACCAATCTTTGGGGATTTTTTTTGTTAACACGTTTGGTTTGTGTTTGGGGTTTTTTTTTTTTGAGAAAAAATAACCAATATCTATCAGGGATTGGGTGACGTTAGCCCAAGCTTCTTTAAGGCCCAACCTAAGCCTCAAAACATACCATTTTGGGAGACAGCTTTCAGCCACAAAGCTCTCGTCTGTGACATACTGGCATCCATGCAGCTCACATGAAAACCCCTCCAACCTTCTGGAGAGCAGGTACCCCAGAGAAATGCTCACATGTGACATTTTAGACCTGAATGTCCTCTGTGCATCAGGGCTATGATAACTTTGGGAACCTGTATATATAATCTCTAATTACTGTTAATAGTATGAACTCACTAAGTAGTTGGTTCTTTCAACGGCCGCGCCGCTCTACCGCCCCGCACGTGCGCCTTGTTTTGGTGACGGCCGCCCGGGGGTAGGCGGGGCCGCCGGCCGCGAGCCCGCCGCGCCTGCGCGGGGAGGCGGGGCTCGCGCGCCCCCCCCCCTTCCACCCACCGCCGCCAGCGGCGGAGGGCGAGGCGGCCTGGTCGCGCGTGCGCAGCCGCGGCCGTTGCTGGCGGGCCTGAGGCGGGCCGGGGCGCCGGTGGCTTGTCCGCTTCCCTGCCGGCCCGCCCGCTCGGCTCCGCCCGTCAGCAGCGTCCTCGGGCAGGGCTCACCGCTCCCGAAATGTCGCAGACTGCCATGTCCGAGACCTACGGTAGGAAGCCGGAGCCGGAGCCGGGGGCGGGGCAGGGTGGGGGGGACCCTCCTCTTCCTCCTCCTCCCCTGCGGGGGAGCGGGCCCGGGCCCGGACAGTCGCCCCCTGAGGAGCGGGGTGACGACCGCCGCTGGGGCTGAGGTGGTGCAGCGTGAGGAGCGCAGCTGCAGGCGGTGGCGGCTCTCCGGGCTCCGGCGGGTGTCGCCGCCCCGGGTGGTGTGGTGTGCTTGTGGGGTTTTGCCTGTTCTTGTGAGCTGCAGCGCCCTGCCCCTCCCTTTGCTACCCGGGCTGACGCGGTAGTGAGCGTTCAGAATTGTCTTTCATGGTGTGGAAGTGTTGACTCGAAACCTAAGTGAAGTCGAGGCGAGGGAACTTAGACGCTACTTGTTACGGTTAAGTGAATTCAGAAGGAAAGTTGCAGTGCGTGTCCTCTGGGATAAGCCGCATGTTTCTTTAATTGGAGACTGTATTCTTTGGAGGGTTAAGTTAGGATTTCATTCTTGTTGTCTTAGATGTGCAAGCATCAAAAAGAACTGACTGTGAGAGTGAGTTAGGGGGAAAAGATCAGTGAGTATGTTCATATGTCCCTGTGTTGGCATGGATGTAACTGTGACTGATAGAAAAGCATCCAAAGGAATAAGTTGGAGCACAGTCACTGGCAGGGTGTGTCAGTGCCTTAAAGAGAAGTGAGGAGTCAAAAAAGTAAGCAGAGCTAGTATTGCTGGCTAGGTGGAGGAGATGGGAAGCGACTGAATAGTATTAGATTATCTTCTTTAGAACTTTGCTTGAAACAACTGTGCTTGCTGGAATCAATTTGGTTTTTCTCTCCTTTCCATAACATACAGTTCTGTGATATTTTGCAGTATAAAAATGCAGTCATACATGTAAACATGTTCAAAGTCCATGTGATAGATCGTTGGGGAGTAAGATCAGAATTGGATACTGTGATAAACCCTTTCACTTGTCATTTTCTAGCTTTGTTGCAACATCTTCAGTAGCTGTTCAGACTTTAGAGTTGGACTTGCATCCTCTTGCTTTTGGAGCAGAGTCTTGAAAATAAGGAATCGTTTGGATAATTAAAGCAAAATTGGACACAACAATTGCTAACTGTGAGGGAGTCTGGCATAGCCATCAGGAGTTCTTACTGATAGACTAATTCACTTGATTCTTCCTGCTGTATAAGTCAGTTTCTTTTCAATACCCTAGTCATCAGTGCTTAAGATGTTTTGTCCCACTGGTCAGTGCTTTGGTGTACATCAGATGCACAGAACTAAGGGACAAAATGAGGCAAGAGTGTGGGGCAGCCCTTGAAGTGCAAATGTAAAGATATTAAGACCCTGCTTCTTTTTTCCATACTTTCTTGAAGCATCTAAAACTTATGTGTAGAAAGCAGAGAGGTGTGCTTTGTAGATCTAGACTTGAGTTTGAACTAATTCTTCGTGCTCTGAACTCTCGTGATGAAGAACTGGGATCACTTTGGCTGTGCTTGTAGTGGGATTGGTGGTCTCTAAGCAAATGAGTTGGTAGATAACCAGAGATGATGGATGGAACTTCAGTGGTGCTCCTCTTTTGATGCTGTAATAGTAAGCAAGCTAAATAGATGATTTTATCCTAAACAAGTACACGTCAACATTTTTTGCATTGTTCCAGTGATGCAAAATAGTGATTGTAAACTCACTGTAGCTGTTGATACTTTCTAATTGTTTTGGTGTCCTAGAAAACTGTTTGTTTAATTCTTGTTTGGTATTTCTCTTTTGAGTTTCAATGTTTGTTGTATTCATACACAAGCTACAAAAATTCTGAGCTAGAATACTTGAGAGTGTCAAGGTGTACAGTAGATAGCAGAATAAAAACTAAGTTACAACATAAAGTTTAACAATGGCTATACCACCTCTGACTGTAGCAGTAATCAGTATCTAATTTTGCAGTGTCCTCTCCACAAATGTAGCAGCCCAATTGCCAGATCAAAGTAAACAGTATGATGTGATAAAATCGTGGGTCTTCTGTGCTTGATGATCTCTCTGGGATTTAACGTGCTCACTGTCCTAAGAAGGGGTGCTTTGTTTCTGACCAGCTGTTACAGTCATCATTAGGGATGCTAGAAGTATTAGGACAGTTTCCCCTGGGTGACTGAGATGAACGGTCACAGTATCACCTCAGTGATGGATGTAGCTTCTGCCCTTGTAGATGCTTATTCATGAATTGGATTTTTCTTCTTACTACCTGGATTATGACCCATTCTAATAATGTAACCTCAAGCTTTTTTTCCCATACAGATAAGCTCAGGAAAGCGGTTGGTGGTTTGTGATTTTTTTGTTTGTTGGGTTTTTTTTAATGTCATTTTGCTGTCTGACTTTTATATGACTTTAATTTTGCTGTAAGGTTTCAACTTCTCTTCCCTTTGAAAGAGGGGTATCGCTTTCAGTATTCTTATCAGTCTATGAGAAATAAAGATCCTTTCCTCTGGTCTGCCGTTTCTGCCTATTATACTTCATTATCCACCTCAGTTAATTTACATGTCTCTTCCTGGGTTTTTTTCCTTCCTGAGCTGTTTTCTCTGTGTCAGATTCTGTCTGCTTTGAAGCTTTTCTGTTCACCCAGTTTTCCCAACTATTTGTCCCTTACTGTGATTCTTGTCTCTTCCCTCTTTTCAATCCAAGGTCTATAGCCTCTCACAGTCTTGGCACTAAAGTCTTTGTTCACAATCCATATTTTCTCTCCTGTAGATCTATTTCATCAGTTTTGTATCTTTTGTTCTTAGCTTTCTAATCTGTTTATCACTTTCCTATGTGATCAATTTATTTCCCTTACAAAGTGCCAAAACAAAACCAAAACAATCATGAATACAAGAAGACTCCATGAATTTTGAGATTAAGTTTAGAAAGAACATTGTACTGCTGCTTTTGGGAGAGGAGGATCATTCTTTAAAAAGTTTATCTTGTAACACTGGAAACAAATATCTTATTCATAGGAAAATTATTTTAACTCGAGTTTTCTAAGATGCGATGGCCTCTCTGTAGATAGTTACCATGTAACAAAACACGCATGCTTTCTCCTGCTTCCCAGTCAAAATGTATGTGTTTTTGTGTTATGGTAAATATAGGGTGACATAAAAATAGCTTACCCTTAATAGGTAAATGCAAAGCACCCTTTGGATTTTAAATGGTAGAAGAAGAAAGGTTGTACTAGCTTTGAGTAAAAGTTATATGTAAGATTCCAGTCAAATCTCTTCAGTCCCTTCTTCCCTGCGTTCTCTCCACCAGTGTCTACTACTCCCAGTCGTGTCACATAAGTTTATCAATCTCTGTCATTGTCAGAGAATGTATAGTCTTTCTGTCCATTTAAAAATATTCCTTTTTGGTCTGGACAATTTGATTCATCCTTTTCTCCCCACCCCACCTCCTCCCACTTATCTGATGGTCTCTGCATTTATCACCCTGGCCTTCGGTTTATTTCAGATCTGATTTTATGGCTTAGAGGACATAGCTCTTTTGCTTGTAAGGAAGCAGGTCTTCCCTCTTTCAAGCGTTCATTATGCAGATTGGAATAGAGCCAGGTTTATCTGTTCTACCTGTTTACCTCGTTAACTCTTATTGCAGAGAAAGAAGTAAGCAGGGGGAATAGCTCCTTTTTTCTTTCATTTAGACGCAGCATATGCCTGTAGCAATACTTCAGAGCGCTGTTCTTTATGCAGACTTCTGCAAAATAGATGATGTCTAACTACTAGAAGACTCTTTTTTTTCATCATGTGATGATGCCAAAGGGTCAGCATTAGTGAATGTAAGTTCTACTCTTTATCAAGGAGTTGGAAGATCAAACTGAGATTGAGGATATAATTTGTTCTTTTTTTTCCCATCTGTGTTAGCAAGCATATAAGAAACAATTCAATTCTCATTACATTTTAAAGACTAAGCTGCAGTATCTCAGAAGCTGTTCAATTATTCCTTCTGCTGGAGTAAACTTCAGTCAAAGGAGGAGGCTGGATGTCTGGGGGTGGTTTCTACATCAGCCATCTGTTTTTGCTGGTACATGAGTCAAAGCCCACAATTGTCTCATTTTGTTCCCCCCCCTCCTTGCTCGTAGTTTAGCTGTTGGTGCATCTTTGGATGCCACAGTTTTACTCCTTTTCATCTATGCTAGAAAATAAGTTTTGTTCCCTGTACCCCCTACCCAGTTTGGCATCAGGTGATGCGTGTAGCTCACAGAGGGGAGTAAGTTGGTTCTTTATATTATCTTATTTCCTTAACCAGCCGTGTTATGCTATCTTTCATCTCTTTATGCTTTCTCTAGTGCATGTCTTGTAAGCCTTTTTCCTTTTGGCACAGAGTTCAGTTTTCGTCCTAAATCTTTTCTGTATAATGATGATCTTATTTGCAGGCAAAGTACTTTAACTTTTCTAGGCCTTTTCAGTAGCCGGCGTGGTAGCAAGCATTTGTAACATCTGAATGATGTTGCTTTTCCATGAACGAGGAACAACAGAATTCAAAAGAAAACCTTCTCTAGGGTGACAGTCTTGGCAGCTAACTGGAATGTTGGAGCTCAGAGCTGCTTCGTNAAAAAAAAAAAAAAAAAAAAAGGCTGTGAAATGAAGTGATTTAACTCCTCTGGGAAGAGGACACCAAGAAGAGAAACTAGAGCAATTAAGCAGTAGCGCAAACACTAGAATATGAGTTGCATTTGGTGAAACTGCAAAGAATGAATATATGCGAGTTTTTGCCAACTGTGAGTACACAGTGATGTTATAGTTGAGCTAAAAGAAGCTATCTATCCAATCTCATTCAGTTTCTGTGTTTCTGAACTATGCTAAATTTTTAGATACATCTGTACAGTTCAAAGAGAAGATATTTCATGTCCTAGATCAAGCAATTAAAAAAAAGCTGTAAAACTGTAATTTATGTGGTTCCTGTTATCATACAGAATAGTATTATAAGAAAGAAGTTCCAAATAACAAAATGAAAGATGTTCTCCCTGTCTTACCTGGTATTACCTTACTCATTAATATGCTAGGCTGTGAACTTAAAAACTTGTTAAATATGGATACTTGTGACTTTTGGTATTGGCAAATCCCTTTTCTTGTTCTTCCTTGCAGTTGATTAAATGTGCAAAGTATTCCATATTTCCTGAAACACGTTATCCAGTGCTTGTGGATAAACTGTGGCTAAGTCTTTTGCTATTTTGAACAATTTACATTAAATTGGAGTTTAAACTCATAGAAGTACAGTTACATTGTGAATGTAACTTCAAAGTGTCATTTACTCTATGAATTTACATGTGTTTGGAAACATTGTTGCTTTCTTTGGTGCAGAAAGGTTTTGATTTTTTTTATTATAAGATTTTGATATTTCCATTCGATTGTAAAATAAACGACATTTTTCTTACTTTAATACTGTAAACAAGTGAATTGTAACTCCTGTTTCAAGTTTCACCTTAGAAAACCTGTTTGCTATTTTGCTAGAGGGAAATATTTTTTGTCTATTAAGTAAGCAGGTATTGAATCATCATCTAAGTGATTTATTTGTAGGAAAGATTTCCTTTTAAAGTTGTCTGGCACAATATAATCTTGACTATTATAAAGTGTTGCTAGACATAAATATAAAATCACTAAATATCACACTTGCTTTCAGAGCAAAATATAAAGCACCTCAACTTAAAAGACCCCACAGAAAAATACACTGCTGTTTTGAAGCTATTCCAGATCAGTCCCTGACAGTGACACTGTTGTCTCAGTTTCTCACTGGCCTACAGCCTGCCTGCACAGAATGAAGCAGCATGTTAAATTTGCTGTTCAGCGTGGTTTTGTGGGTTGCGGAAGTATTGCTTCATGAACCACATTTAACAACCAGTGCTTACAATCACAGAGCAAATTAGTGTAGGAATAGAGATTTGGTTTTATTCTTTTCCTGGTTTAGTTTTACAGTAGCTGTTTATGCTACTGTCAATAATATCAGTCTTCCATGGGAAAGAAAGGAGGATAGACTTGAACTTTGTAGTTGTTTTTAAGAAGAAAATCTGACAAGCCATATACATAGGAGAACTAGTTTTAACTGGATTTCAGATTTGTTTTGGGGAAAAACTGCAGAGAGCAGAAACAGATGATCTTAATTGTGACTGTGTCTCAGAACATCTCACATTTTGAGGAACTCTCTGGAAGTGGTAAAACCAGTGAGATTACATACACCCACAGTAGTTTAAATATACAATAAGGTACACAAGGCAGCTAACTAGTGATATTTGGTCCATAAAAAGAGAAACTTGGCTTTCTCTCAGAGATTAATTTTTTCTTAACCTAACACTTTTGGACTATTTATGGTATCTACATTTCATACTAACAGTAAAGATTTGATAGAATGAAGCATTCTCAGCTCCAGCGTGTTTTGCAGTTGAGATGACATGAAGGGCCCTTCTTTACAGGAGTTAACACACAA
This sequence comes from Himantopus leucocephalus, assembly GCA_003993805.1. Classification (NCBI taxonomy): domain Eukaryota; kingdom Metazoa; phylum Chordata; class Aves; order Charadriiformes; family Recurvirostridae; genus Himantopus; species Himantopus leucocephalus. The sequence goes on along the minus strand of RSEF01000003.1, from coordinate 44,274,801 downwards.
AATTTTCACAACCTGAAGCAAAATCCTTTTTGTAACTATTTTTTTCATCCCGAAAGCATGAGCAGCTGGGTGGGGGCGTGAAGAATGAGAGGAGCTTGGAACAGAATGTCTTGAGCGTGTAAATGGTCATATTTGTGAGCAAGAAACAGCAATCTCTTTCTGAGAAGGGTAGAATACAGAATCTATACCAAGCCTGTTACAAGATTTGAAACAAGAAAAATCATGCAAAGGTAAAATGTAAAAAAGCAAAAATCCTTAGTAAAACACTAGCTCATTTTAACTATGAATAAAATTTGGAAGGCAGGTGGACAGAGGAAGGTGGATATTCCCAGGACTTGTAGCCCTCTGTTTTGCTGTTGACTTTTCAACAGTGGGCGTTTTCTTACCATACGAGAAACTTGCTTGTTGCTTTTACCATTGCTAGGGGGTGTTTATGATGTACCATAACAAATAACAACTCCTGCATGAAATGAAATGTGCATGGAGATTTGTGTGCATGTTAAATTCAATTTGTAAAACTAAAGACTCAAATGAGGTTTTCGTAGAGTAATGTATCAGTGCTTTGACTTGCTTAGCATAGTCTTTTTTTTTTTTTTTTATTCTGCCTTCCCCTGGGCCAATATCCATGTAATCCATTTGACAGCTGTGAACACTGTTAATGAAATTAACGTTAAGTTTTTATATTTGTTGATATTGCAAACTTAGTCCTTTTCATTGCATGCCCACCTGATGTCTTCTGCAGACCTATTATCTTTATAAGAGAAACTGTGCAATAAAGTTGTAAAGGTTACTGTAAAGCTGCTGCTGGTGGAAAAATCTTGCATGGACTGTAAAGGTTGCCTTGATGGCTTTATAGTAGGGGAAACAGTTGTAAACTTTCTAATCACAGTTTATCAGTGTATATGTTTGAGAGTGGTAAGACGAGGAAGCTTTTTTCAGTCTTTTTTTAGCCAAACTGAAAGCAGATCTGGGGAGGCAGTATTAAAGCATTATAGGTAACTGTTAAAACAATACAAATGGACCATAGATCTTGAATACATGTATTATTAATGAACATCAATGTAAATGGCTCATAAATAGGTAAAGTGCCAGAAATACCTGTATCTTAATTTACCATGTGGAGGAAATGTGAAAGCAGGCATCCCAGAATAAAAGCTACTTCTTGTCTGTAAATTTTGTAGAAAAATATTGTAGTTGTTCCAGCTTTACAAGTATTAGAATGAAGTATGAATATTAAGCAGTTAATATAGAGAAGTTCAAATTAATGTGACTGAAATAAAAAAATCTTTAAAAAGTACAAAACCATATAGATTTTAAGAAATGACATCATTATATAGGGCATTTGTACTGACTAGAGTCAATAGCTTGCATACTCCTCAGACAGGTTGCTGGAATACAAGCTGACCATATACCTGTAATTCAGCCTATTTTAACTGAATTCAGATACATCCATTTCCATCTCTTCTTGTTATTCTTGTATCTCTATAAACAAATAGCATTCTTAGCTCTTACTTTGTAACATCACTATTGAATACACTGGGTTATTCTTCAGATTTATTGTTATTTTCCTGATTTTGTTATCTATTCCCTTCTTTTTGAAAGAACAGCTACTAGAGAATAGCTGGCTTGTGTACTTGCTCTTGTGGCAAAAATGTGACTGCATACTAAAATTTAGCAAATCTTTTTTTTGTCTTTCAATCTTCAGATTTCCTGTTTAAGTTCTTGGTCATAGGAAATGCTGGAACTGGAAAGTCGTGTTTACTACACCAATTTATTGAAAAGAAATGTAAGTATATGTGAGCACAGTAAGAGTTCTCCATTGCTTTGTACCACAGATGAAGGGTCTGCCTACATGAGTGTCTATTCTTTGTATGGAAGTTCCTGTAATTCTCTTATTTGTATAGATGAGGATTTTGACTGAGAATTATGTTCAGAACCATGCTGTAAATCTTTATTCATCGTTGTTTGCTTCTATTCAAAAGCCTGATATTAAACAGTATTCTTTATTACTCTCAAATAAATATAACGGGATGGTGATGAAAATACAGACTTATTTTTTGTGAGAATTTTATCTTGCACCTATAAGCTTCCCTAGATATAGTAGAGGCTTGGATTTTTAGAAAAAAATACTGAGCAGATGAAAGAAAAGTTGAATTGCTTGAGTAGATTTAGAAAGCTTGTAGTCTCTTTCTAAATAGAGACTCCGTGTTCTTTGTTAAGGACTGTGTTCTATGATAAATACTGGTAGAGACTCCATTGTAAATGTTATTTAAAGATGAATAGATGATACAAAAGAAAATTTCCTGTTGGGTAGTGCATTTAGCATTATGATTAAACAAAAATAATACGCATTTAGAAACCTTTGTAAGTCTAAGGTGACTGTTATTTTTCTCAACCGAATGGTAATTCACCTTATCTCTTGAGGAATAGCTGTAGGATAATAATGTGTAATCACTAAGGAGCACGGCGTGATTCTATGATTGAACTTATACCGTGACCTTGCTTCTAGTAAGGGCAGTTGTAGATTGCTGAGAATCTGTGATATCAACAGTGTACATAGAGCAAGTATCTTAACTTTGTGCTTTAAAGAAGTAGCTCTTGTTTATTCATAGGTAAGACTGTGTTTTTGTGTTCTGCTTTTCCATGAATTTTAATTTTAAATAGCATCAAAGTATTAAAAATCACAGTTGGCAAAAGTGTGCAAAAGTTATTGTGCCTTCTATTAACATGAACTCAGAATGATTTCATTAAGGCAGGCCTCCCTAATAGTAATTTTGAATTGAAAAAGCTGTTCAAAAAATGCAAGAATGTTTATTTCTGCATGGTGGCAATACGTTTATGAGTGGCACTGAATTTGGTGGTTCAGGAAGTAGTTTGTAATTTGAACACTGAGGATTTTTGATTATACCTGAATGGGATTATGTAAAAACTAATTATTCACTCTAAATATTCTCCAAATAAGTCTGGTTTTATTTATTTTTTGTAGTCAAAGATGACTCAAATCATACTATAGGAGTGGAATTTGGTTCAAAGATCATAAATGTTGGTGGTAAATATGTAAAATTGCAGATATGGGATACAGCAGGACAAGAAAGATTCAGGTACCTTTTTCAATCATTCTATTAAGTGTTTGTTACTAAGTTGTTGCTGTGGGTGTTGGGTATTATTTATCCCTGCTTATAACTAGGCGTAGTTTTGTGGTCAGTGGAATTGTTTGGCTGCTTTCATATTATTAACTAGGCCAGATCTTCCAACTTGGACATAGCGACATAGATCCATTGGTTTCAGTAAAGCAATGCTGCCTTGCAGCATCTGAGGTTCTGCCCTTTCATTGGGTATTTTCTGTGATAGTTACGATATATGAGTAGGATATGTGGCTAAAAGCTTGTTCACCAGCCAAACTCAGAATATTTTTTTAGCTAACTGTGTGTGCTTAACTCTGTGTTTAGAAGACCTTCTGCTGGTTGGAATAAGTAAATGCCAGGAAGTTGTAAGTGGTTCAAAATCTGCACAAGAACAATTTCATAGTGTAATATTATTTTATTAGAGGGAAAAAATCAGTTGTCAAGTTCACTTGGCTAAATACACTTCTAGAAAGACTGAGATCCCTCAAGTTTCTGAAAGAAAAAGCAATGTATTTGTCAGCTTAGTACCCCCAATGTACTTTTAATGCTGTATTTTAACTGTGTCATACATCTGAGGCATAGATCAAACTCGGTAAAGATCAAATGTATTCCTGAGTACATTCACCATCAAATAGGACATCAGCAATCTAAGTAAGCGTCCTCAATTAGACAAGTTCTTTGGATACATCTGTGACTTCGTAAAGCTGGTCAGTGCCATGTTGCCTCCGTTAATGAGATCGTTGGCCTGGGATTCTGAGGAGCTTGGAGGCTCTGCACTTTTAGAAGCTTGTGCAAATTCTGCTCTTTCAAGTTCAAAGTGTTCACAGACTAGCAGTCCTTTTTTTCCTATTGCTTTTTATAATCTAATTCTTTTCTTTTTAAGGCAGATCACACCTCTGCGTATTTAACAGTTGGTTTTTTTCTTTTTCCTCTACCTTTTGAAGGATGCTTTACTTTGCTTTCCTTGCCTCCTCCTCTTCAGCTTAAGGAGTCTTAAATTGTTCAATTACAGCTACTTTGCTCATTCTCTCCTCACCGTTGTGAGTTCAAACATAGGTTAATTATGCTGTTTTCAAGCCATAGATGCCACCGTCAGCTCCTAGTTCTGTATCAAGCCATATAGTTTGATGATATGTGTAGCTTCAGCAGCACACAGGTCATAATGGACTTTGAGAATGCTTGTACAGCTGTATTTAGTGAAAGTGCTTTGTCAAAAATCTAGTTGTAAGTAGTCTGCTGCTGCACAGCTGATAATGTTGTCTAAACCCCACATTTTACATATGTAAATAACAATTGTTTCATAATATAGATTGCATTATATTAACCCAGATTTGAAACACTGAAGATATTACAGAAATGTACATCTGTGATTCTATTTCAGGTCTGTAACAAGGAGTTACTATAGAGGAGCTGCAGGTGCTTTGCTTGTCTATGATATAACCAGGTAAGAAAGCTAGCAACTCTTTTGCTTATAGACTACCAGATAGAATTAATGCATAATGATTCCTCCCCAAGTACCTAGTCCTCTAACAGAGAATGGGCAGGAAGAAAATTTTTAGTGTTTTAGTGCGTATTTAAGTTTGGGAACTTGCTTACGTGAGATATTGTGAATGTCAAATGTAAACAGCCTCAAAGTGTTAGAAAAATACATGGGAATTGGCCCACCAGTAGCTGTTCTAATCGTGGTGGACTACATGCAACCACTGGCTTAGGAAGCCTTGCAACAGAAACTAAGCAGACTTTAGTTAGCCACTTTTAACCAAGGTGGTACACCCCTATTTGTGAAAATTGTTTGTTAGTGTGCTGGTATAACAGGTGATCCTCTGAAGAAGCTAGCTGTACCAACACATTCCTTAACTGTAGCCCAAAATTCTGTTCATCTCTGCATCTTTCAATATTTTAATATTATAGGCAGCCAATAGAATACCTTACTGTTTCACATTTCCGCATTTTTTCCTAGTTCATAGCTGGCATATTGATATGTGTAGGTGACTTGCCTGACTAGCAGCAGTTTGTTGTTTGCCAGAAATACAGATTTTCCTTCTGAGTTTTAGTTCAGTGATCTGTTCACAAGAAATAAGTGTGTTCTACTAAAGGATGTCATTTTCTACATAGCCGGGAAACCTACAACGCACTTACTAATTGGTTGACGGATGCAAGAATGTTAGCAAGTCAAAATATTGTGATAATACTGTGTGGAAACAAAAAGGATCTTGATGCAGATCGTGAAGTTACTTTTTTAGAAGCATCCCGGTTTGCACAAGAAAATGGTAAGTAGTAGAAAATCTTCATGTAGCATTCAAAGATGCTTAATACTTAAAATAATTTATTTCACGTGCGGTTAGGGAGTACTTTGCCCACTATACCTTGTCAAATATCTACAGAAAAGAGAGTTCTGTCAGTACATGACGCATAGAGAGAGTACAGTGCCTGCAGTGAGAACTACATGTACTGTTTAAGTCTCATTACCAGCAATTCTTCTGGTCACAACTGCTACTTAAAGAATACCTTCTGTGTAGAGATATATTCCCTAGGGAATGTAGTACAACTTCAGGTATTGCCTTGCCTCTAAAGGGCTGAAGAGAAAATGGAGAGCATGATTTCCTAGTTTTCAGCATCTTACAGATTCTATCGATAATAGACAAGGTTGGAGGGGGTGTACAGCAGTTGGAAGCCATGAGTTTTACTCAAGGGAAACTGAGTTCAGGCCATGGCATGGATCCAGAGAACTATTACCTGTTCTGTAGTATTCAGAATTTCCAGTCTGAGGACACATTTCTGTGGCAGCTAAAGCCAGTTACAGTTTGAGCTTCTGTGCTGCAGTCCTGCCATCAATAAAAACTGGTTTTGCTTTTATAAATCAATTACAAATATTTTTTTCTACCAACTGTGGCTGCTGGCTGTCCTTTTGCATGTAACTTTCTGTTAATGGGAAACTATATGAAGTTCTTTGGTTTCATGTGCTATTTTGCATGCACAGCCCAGGTTATTATCTTTGGATTCCAACTTTCTAGGGTTAATGTATAAATTTCAGAGGAAGTTTTTTGTGGTTTTCCAATCAAAAGCTAATTTTTCCAGACCATACTCTTTGACAATAGTTCTCCTTAAGAAAATTTTTATTGTTCCTAGCTTTCCTGCTTTGAATTACTATATCAGATATTCCAGACTTGTTTTGAGATTATTTTTCTGGTGTCAAATGCAGAGCTGATGTTCTTGGAAACAAGTGCCCTAACAGGGGAAAATGTTGAAGAGGCCTTTGTACAGTGTGCAAGGAAAATACTCAATAAAATTGAATCAGGTAAATTGAGATTTATATTCTTTTAATGTGAGGTTTTTTTCCCTGAAAACTCAAAGTACACGTGGAAATATCGCCATTCAAAGTTCTCTAGTAGAATTAACCCAAAGAACCAAAATTTCACTGTGGTAAAACAATCCATTCTGTTTATAGCTGCTTCCCATATGTTTTAATAGGAATGGACATCTAAGTCAGATCTGTTTGTGTGGTATGAATTATGGATGTTTTTACAAAGTGTTTACCTTAACAGTCAACTCTGAGTGTAGGCTGTGCATTCTGCGGGTTGCTATGTCCCTACAAACATCAAGCCTGACATTAGACAGTTCTAGCAATGCAGAATAAAAACCTAGTATCAGGGAAGACATAACTTGTAATACTGCTTTTCATATGTAGCAGGAAATACAGTCAAGAGAATGTAGACAATAATGCCGCAAATTTCAGGGATGTCTCCTAGCAACTGTGTTTCTCTGAAGTGACCTTCCTGCCTCCTGGTTGAAACTATTTTTACTTTTGCAGATCTAGAAATATACCAGAAGCTTCTCAGCGCAAGTGGGCAGGTTTCTATCGGAGACAGGCTCCTAAGTGTCAGGTGTCATTACAGCTAATTTGCGTTCCAGTTTTCCTCTTTTATCTTCTAGTTGCTTGATATCTTCACAGTTTTAAGTACTGGCCATATTGAAAAGTCTGTCTCAGACTCTAATTGCATATTTTGAATGCCAAACACAAATTTTTAGATGAAAAGAATACGGTATTTTCATAGAAATTTCCTGATTACTGCATCAAATCAATGCCAAACAGCAGCTTTCATTTCAAACAAACAAAAACCAAACCAAAAGCAAGGTATAGCTAGATAGTATAGTAGTTCCATGACTGATTTAGAGAGATATTACCACAGCAGAAGTAAGACCTGTTTTCTGTGAGCTGCTCCTGTTTTCTTTGTGCCTAGCACACACACATTGAATCATTGAAAAATTGAGACTGGAAAGAGCCTATGGAAGTCTCTAGTCCACCCTCCTGTTTAAAGCACATTCAGGTTCAAAGTCAGAGCAAATTTTCCGGGGCTTGTCAAGGCACATTTTGAGATGCTCCAGCAACTGAGATTCCTCAGCCTCTCTGGGCAATGTGTGCCAGTGCTAACCAATTGCTGATATTTACCTAGTCAGTCCTCAGCCTATACCAGTACTTGGGGCTGTTCCACCACAGTTACAGAGCTCTGCATGTGTAGTTGCTCAATTTCATGAGATTCCTGCTGGCCTGTTCCTTTAGATCAGCCAAGGTCTCTTCTGAATGACAGCCCTACCCTCGAGCTATCAACTGGTCCCCTCAACGTGGTGTCATCTGCTAACTTACAAAGAGCTCACGTGTGCAGTGAACCTGAATAAGTGATCTGAATTATTCAGGGGGATCTTTGTTTTGGTTTGGGTTTTTGTTTTTTTTAGACTAAATGCTTCTATTCTTGGCCAGTCTACCATACAGCCATAAGAAAGTTTCTGGAGTTACAGGGTATGGAGTAGGCAGAAATGGATACCAGAAGTAGGGAAGGTTGAGATAATTTCCTCTGGGGGCAGTGCTTTATGGAATCCTACTGTCAGATTGATCCATTTTTGTTTGGCTTGGTATCTACGGTACTGCTTTCTTTGCATATTAGTCTCTGAAAGCAGGTGTTTTTTAAGTGCTCGCAGAAAACGTTTTGGACGTTTCCTTTGTTAGAAGTAGTTAGTGCAAAGATATTTCTTGTTGCAGCCTAATGAACTGCTTTGTCACTATGATTAAGGGCACACGGTTGAAATTACAGGAGAAAATAATAAAGGTTTGGAATTGCCTAAAAGTAAACAGAATTGCAATAGATCTCCCCATAACTAGAGCAGAACATCATTATGCATTTTTTATCTAATGTTGTCAGTTAAATTGGAATGTATTATTTGCAAGTGTTCCATCTTCTTGTCACCATTTTGTTTCTCATCAGGAGAATTGGATCCAGAAAGAATGGGCTCAGGTATTCAGTATGGAGATGCTGCCTTGAGACAGCTGAGATCACCACGTAGAGCACAAGCACAAAGTGCTCAAGAATGTGGGTGTTAAAGAAGCAAAACACAAATTCCCAAATACTCACTTTAGATACAGAAGGTAAGGTCACAAAAATCTCAGGATGTTGGGTACATTACCATATTTCACAAATGTGTGGTATCAAGTGCTTGGCTTTTTCAGTGTTAGCCTGTAAAGTAAGATAGAATATAGTGAAATAATGCACAGTAGAATGGATATTTTTTTTTTTGATACTTTGATTTTTCTTCTACCATCTGCCCACTAAAGCAAGACTAGTGCTCTTATTGAAGTATTTATAGATACTTGCTTACTCCAAGTAATGCTGTGGAAAACATTTTAAAAGTGTGTATTCCTGAAATGCATTATAGCCCTAATAGTTGCCTAATGCACTATAGAGAAGATGAATAATTTCTGTTGTATCATGGACAAATATGACTAGAAATGAGAATTCACAGAATGTATAGTGCAGTGTGTTGTCCAAAGCTGTTATATAGTCTTTTCTGAAAATACAAAGATTAAAGACTGAGACTTGAAAATTAAAGATAATACTGGATCTCCAACTTCCACTAACTTCCTTTTTTCTACCTAAAACCAGCCCGAAGTGGTTCTGAGTCCTGTCTGCTATGAGCAGAAATGTCAACAAGAGAATAGTATTCGCTGCTTAAGCAGTGTTGCCATCTGAAGTAGCTCTTCTACGGCTGTTGTGGCCTACGGAACAGGCATGTGGTCTTCTAAAAGTCTTCCAAAGGCATTCTTCAGAGGAAGTGAAGAACAGATTTTTCCTGCTAGCAGTGGCAGGGGAAGAGACCTAAGAGTCACATAACCTACTCCCAAGAACAGCTTGGTAGTTAGTCTTTCTTATAAACAGTTAAGACACCTCTCAATATTCAGAGATTTTACTTGACTTCTTGTATTATGTAAGTGGCTGTTTGGACAATCCTTTCTCCCTCACTCAGTGAGGGTAATTAAGGAATTGCTGTGCAGTTAATTATTCTGATGTAATTAATCGTTATTTCTCTAATACAAAGACAGGGATATCAAATTAAATAAGTACGGCAGACATAGTTACTGCATCATTTTTACTGTATTCATTTTTTTATCAGTTTGAGCTGTGCACACCAGCAAAAGCTTTACAGAACGTTAAATAAAGCAGCATACAATTCTACATTCTCTTATTTTGTTCTGATTCTGGGAGCATAGCTCCCAGTTAAAGCTCAGAATTTTAAATAATGGATAGGAATCCTTGAACTGCTTTCCTCCCTTATTTTCCTCCTGTCAAATATAATCCTACAACTAAGAGACTGCTGGAAAAGGGCATTAATTTAGTCCAGCTTTGGTATGACTCTACAGGAATCAGTATTTATTGATCTTACTTCAGGAGCTGAGTTTTCAGATTGATCAGATGTAGATAATTGATGGAATTCCTGTGTATTTTACAGCTGTTCTTGCAAATGGTGTTCGAAGAAACAGACAAAGCTTGAAGGCTATGCAGTTTTTAAAAACATCTTTCCACTATCTACAAACAGAGCAGATGACTGCTGACGGAAAGGTGTACCCTGTGGTGTGGGGCAGGAATGTTCACATGACACACAAGTCTGCAAAGCGAGCTTGATAATTTGGTGGACAATATTAAGACTCATAGCTGTATGTAAACGTTTTCCATTACCTATTTTTGTTCTTTCACCTCTGGTTTAAAGCATTGCTATGTACTGTAAATAATGTAACAGTAAATTTACAAAGCATGGTATACTTATGTATGCTGATAGAATGTTGCACTACGAGCAGTTTAATATTTTATTTTTATATCATATAAACAAATTTAACTGAGGTAGGCTTTGTCATGTTTGTTTGTTGCAGAATAGTTTATATTTATGACCTGAATTATAAAACCACTGGCACTGTCAGTGAGGGGTGGTTGTTGTATTTTTTCCTACTTTGTTTGCCACATTCTAACAAGCTGTTGACATGACTGATTCTCAACATACGGTTAGGATCCATACTTACATTTACTAATATGTTAACTTCAAAAAGTAATTTTCATTGATGTTCACATATCCTATTTTATGATAGTTCTAAAATAACTTCTGAAGCCCTTTTACCAAATTTCAAAAGTTTAGAAAAAATACTTTTAAGTATCTCAAATGGCTGTCGACTGACTTGGATTTTGGAATTTTCTGTTTTCTTGGTCCTGATGTTTTGTATAGCACTGACATCATGAAGGTGGAATGTATATGTGAACAGAACTGTGCATCTTCTGTGTGTGTTGTAATTTTAAGGCAGGGGCATGGGCTTATGGAGAATTATCACAGTTGAAGTTCTTCTAACCTCTTACCACAAACAGAGCAGTCAGCTGTGGAAATATGATCTCTGTTGAAGCATACCTGGTGAGGTACAGACCGAACCCAAACGGGTTCTTCTAAAGTATCCTGAATGTATGAAACTTTAAATAGGAATTTCTTTTTCTTAAACATTCATGAATTACAATTAAGAATGTGATTTTTAAAATTAGACTTTAAAATTGGGAGCTTACAGTCTGTCTTGCTGGAACTCTACCTCTGAACTTCATGTGAGTGCACTGTATATGCTGTCCACGTTGCCCCCAGCAGACTGCAGACTCGAGTGTTGGAAGGAAAAAAAGCAGCATAGTACTTAAGTAGTTCTTTCTTCCTGTGAAACTCATCAAGGGGAATTTCAGCCTTGGTATTGACTCCCCCCCCCCCCC
>RSEF01000003.1:44233681-44244736 GCA_003993805.1 Himantopus leucocephalus | reverse complement strand
TAGGTTGTGGGAAATAGTTTCTTGAATTAAGTTTAGTTTGTTTTTAATAGTATTTTACACCTGTGTTTCTGAGATTGAGGAATAAAAGGTCTCAAACAGTCTGAGAATCCGTGCTTTGATTTGAGTTTTCTCTTAGTTTTGGATTTGCTTACAAAAGAGCATTCTGATTTTTTTTTTTTTTTCCTCTCACATCACTGATGCAGTATTTGAGTTGCACTTAACTCTTTGGGAGATTATTTAAAGATGAGTTAAATTAGTACTGGTTCAGGAGGAACTTGTTCAGAGTTCTTCACTCACTGGCACCATGAATAACTCAGTCACTTGAAGGAATACTGGCATTCATTACTTGAAGTGGGTTCAGAACTTTAATGAAGACTTAGAATTAATTTCTTTCCTTTCTGTTCATTTTTAAAAGATGCCTTGAATGGAACTTTTTTGTTTTATTTTTTTTTTGTTGATCAACTTTGTGTCACCAGCGCCAATCATCGGGTGCTTCTTTTCTCTTTACCATAGGTGGAGTTCCCCTATGGCATGTGGGGACAGATAAAAGCTGGTTTGGGCCGCACAAGTAAGCGTGCTTAGGTGGGCATCTGCAACAGCCTTCAGGAGCAGTTTAAATCTCCTATGTCAGGTTATTGCTGTGTGCTCTTGTCAAACCCCAAAGCCTTTTCTGATCGGAACTAATGGCAATGATGTAGATGCCCACCTATGGCGTGGTCACACAGAGGCTAGAATCCTTGGTTCAGAACATGGAAACTCTGCATTTAGGTCCTCTGCAGCCTGTCTGGATCTGAACCTACAGCCTCAGAGGAAGCTCTTACCTGACAAGGATTTTGGTGTCCTGGCAGGGAGTGTGCTCCATCACATTTCTTAAGTTGGGCCTTACTGTATCCAGGAATGCAAAAGCAGAAATCTGGCAAAAGGCCAGAAGGCTAACAGGCAAGAGATCAGACTGGGAGAGTGAAAGTGGAGAGCATTAATGGTTATAGCACTCAGCTGAGATGAGAGAGAGACCTGGTGGTCATAGTTGTTGAGGGAGTTGGTAACTGTCCATTGATGAAGTGCTAGATATCTTTTTTTTTTTAATTTTTATTTTTATTTCTTCTTCCCAACTTAAAAGCAAAGTGAGCTGGTAGGAATGTGTCACAACCTGGCTGATGCAGCCTTTCGAAGAAGCAAGATATCACTCATTGCCTATTCAGCTTTTCTCGTCTCTGCAGGCGATGGTGGCTCTCTATGAATTAAAAACACCTTGTAGGTGTTTTCTCTACATGGTGCGGCTTCGTGGTCTGGTAAATCCCATTCAAAGTCTGCTTAAGTGTTGTGTATGCTGTGCCTGCTGCTGTATTGAAAAATGCACAAACCGCCTTGGGAACACAGACTGAAATCTCCAGTCCAGCGGTGTGACTTGACTTTGTCATGTGGACCCTTCCTTGCCTTTCATTCTCAAATCTCTTCCCCCAAACCACTTGCTACTTTAGGTGGCTGAAAGCATCCCAGAGCTGCGCTTGCGTGATGGTCAGCAGGCACATTTCCAGCATGGGTTCTCTGCCACTTCTTGCTTTCAGGGCTGGCTATATATCCAGAAGGGCTGAGGGGAAGACTATGCTCCTGTAACGGTTGCAGTTAACGGTGAGCTAACGGTGAGAGTTAGGCTTACTGTTAAACTGAACAAAGTGGTGGGTGTCTTCCTTTTAAAGCTGTGCAGTCCATCAAACCTCAAGCACAGTGATCTTATGTCTGCGCAGTCATATTCTGTTCTCTCTTTCTGTAAGATGCAAAAGCAGCAAGCAGATAGTAAGACATCTCTTGTGGATATGCTACTTTCCGTGTGCCTATGGGCATCCCCTACATTGTCAAACAATCATAGAATAATTTAGGAGGTCACCTAGTCAAACCCCTGCTCAAAGCAGAGCCACAATTTCCAAGTGAGATCAGGTCACTCAGAGTTCCATCTGTCTGATATTTGCATATCTCCAAGGATGGAGATTTTGCAGCCTTGCTAGGCATCCTGCATTTCACCACTCTTGCTGTGAACTTTTTTGTCTCGTATCTAGCCAGAATTTCCCTTGTTGCAACTTGTGTTGGCTTATCCTAAATCAGTACTTCTTGTGAAAAGCAACTGTATATTAGGTAACAGGTTAAAATGCTTGACAAAGCCGGTTTGGCATATTAGCTTTAAATTCCAAAGTCTTGGGATATTTAATGTGAAAGAGATTTTTCTGGAAATGTACACTTTATTTTATGAATCATTGCAGAGGAAAAAAAAATTGTCTTCTAAAGTTAGGGCTATCTGTGTGAGAAATAAAGCTATTACTCACGTAGCTATACTAAAGATCAGTGCTTACTAGAAAGTCATTCAGTATTGATGGGCTGTAAATTACAAGCTCCTGGGTATTGGGTTGCAAGATACAATGTATTTATTCTAAATGCATTGTGCTAGTCCGTAAAGTACTGCTATAATGTGCTTTTGCATAATTATTTATTGAGTACATGAATTGCACTGAGCACTGCAATAACACAGGGCTGATGTGAAGCATCTCTTAAGACAATCTGTGCTATAATGAATCATATTGAGTGGCTTGCAGTTCACTATAAAATACAAATTGTTTTACTTTTCTCGATCTAAATGCTATTAAGTAGCAACTTATTAAAGCAAACTTCAGGGAATGTGAGAGAACATCTTAAATGAAGAATAATTGCCTGGATAGAAGTGTGCAGAAGCAAGAGAGCAAGTCGATGTAACATTGGGCTGAGCATTGTTTCTAAGCTTATTTTTCTTGTCAAACATTGTTATATTCAGGAAGATTAATAATGCTTTGTTTTGTCTTGTTTATGTTCAGTACCTGGTGGATGTTTTGAAAACAAAAAGCCTTTGTCAGCATGCTTTGAGTTTGAAGAACTGAGAAACGTTAGACATGTTACTCTGGGATCTTTCTTGAGTGCTGTTGGAAGCCAAGGTTAAAACCTGGCTGGTTAATGTGCAAACAAATACGTTAGCTTGTGTTTTGACAGGGACTCTCATCGAGGTTGAGACCAGAATGTGGTGGTTTTGCTCATCCAGACAGGCCTAATTGCCCTTAGTAAATTAAAGGGTGTAATCAGTATTATAAAACAAGGAAAACTGCGGTGCAAAAGCTCAGTTCGCTTGTGTGGGGTTGTGTGGAGGTGTGTTGAAAAGGTGGGAGCAGCTAGCGTTGTATGCACTGACACATGTCTGTNGGGTGTAATCAGTATTATAAAACAAGGAAATTGTGGTGCAAAAGCTCATTTCGCTTGTGTGGGGTTGTGTGGAGGTGTGTTGGAAAGGTGGGAGCAGCTAGCGTTGTATGCACTGACACATGTCTGTGATTTAACTAAAGATGACATACTGAAATCAGAGGGAAGTAGGTCTGAGTGTTTCAGTGTGAAGTACTTTCTCCTGGAGGTTGCAAAAGGTAGCAAAATGTGTCATTTCCGTATCCTGTACTGAAGAGGACACCATTTCAGAAATATATGTTTTTAACTAATATGGCTTGAATCTTCTAACTATAAAATAAGACCATGTTAATTATTTGACTTCTTTTTAGTACCTGTTGTTTCCTTTTTTTGTTTCTTTTCATTTCACAATGAAAACTGAGGAAGTCTGTTATATTTCTGTTCATATTTAGTTTCACTTAGCACTTTCTCTTTTGGTTTTATCCGTATCTGCAGATGCATGTGACTGTACAGCATGTCATCCTTAAAATAAATTGCACAGTTCCATCTGGACTATTGTCTGTGCACTGAATGCTGGTTGAAAGAAAGAAATTCAATTAAATGTCTTTCAAAATATTTGAACACTCCACCTCTTCTTCCACCCTTCCCATGGAACCATTTTTAATTAGTAGGAATTTGTTCCACAGTGGATGTAGGGGATATTCTGAAGATAGGGAAATTTTCTATTCTGTATATTAGTTATTACAGTACCATCATGGCCAGTGGCACAAGGAACTGAACTTGAAGTTTTATGCAACCAGTTCACTCTGCTTTAGTGATGCCTCAAGCTTATCTGACAAAGATTAATTCAAAGTGAAATACAAATGCTCAGGGAGTTGAAAACCTTATTAGTTGGAATATACTCAAAGCATTCAGCAACTTCAGTTGAGGCCAAAGCCTGATAAAACCAAAAAAAAAAAAGGTGTTTTTTTTTTTAAGAGAAGGTGGTTTACTTGGGGAAAGTTGGCAAAAAAGACTTATACACAGTTTCATGTATTAGCTTAGCAGAAGTGCCATTCAGAATGGGTTGTCATCTGCTGTCATTAGGAGAGACTGCTTTGTACATGCTTTATTGTTCTTCAAAGTGTATGTCCACATGAAATTTCTAGTCAAATTAGAGGTTAGCAAGCTATGTGAAATTACTGAAGAAGTCTGAATGCAGCCATGTTTATTCACATCAGCCTTTCAACAAAAAGCTTTAAAGAATTGTATTTAGAAGAAGCAAAACAAATTGCACCCTGTGCTTTCAAAAAGATAACTGTTGTTTGCTAGATAACATGCAGTCTCTCCAGGAAAGTCCTTTTTAAATATGTGGTTTGAGGTTTTCTTTGGCTATTTCTGTGAAAATGTGTACATATCAAAAATATCTTCTGGGAGTAGAATGGTAGCACATATACGAAGAGCAGAGGGATGAAATAGCTTTATAGCATGAAAAAGTTTGTGACAGTGCACAGGCTGCTCATGTTTCTGACTGTTTGCTGGGCCTGTTTGTGGGAGAGCTGAGAATGGAATTGTGTTTTTAATGCCAGATACTCTCGGAGTCTTTGCTTCTGGGTTTACTTACTGGGTTTTTGGCTTGTTTGGAGATTTCTTGTTGTCTGCACTTTTTCCTGATTTACAACCTTAGTAGTGCTTAATTACAAGTAGAAAGTGATGTTGGTAGGTAGGTTAGAGGTAAAATGATCTAAAATATTTTTTTTTTTTTAAATCTTCCTGAATATTTTTCAGGAGAGGCTCCTGTGCTGTGTTATGAGTCAGACCGTGAAGACTCCAAAAGTTTAGTAGACCTCTAAGCACATTGCATCATTATGTAACTTCTGGCCTCATTGGCTGCTGGGGAGGTTTTAGCTGGTCCTGGGACTGGGTATATGTGGAGCTGTTTTCAGCAAGTCACTGTCGCTTTCACTTTCTCAAGCAACTTAATTTGATTTTGGGTCTTTCACTTGATTGGTGATTTTTCCCATCCTGCATCCTCATGTGTCTGCCCTGGGAGGATGTCTGCAATCCCGTGGTGCTCCCATGGCAGAAAGGCTTTCTGCCCTTCTGACCTGACTTTTCCCCTCCTGCTGTCAGTTGTCACTACCTGATAGCCACTTGCCTTCCCTGACACAGTTGTATTTCACCAATGATGGTGTAAGCATGTGTGTCTGTGTGCGTATGTGTCCGATCTGTGTAAGTGTTTTTGCTCCTGTGCTGTGTGAGAGGATGAAGCTTCTGGGCTGCTTCCTCTGTACTATTCCCTGCTTTTTATGGCAGTCTTTCGTCTTTTCCCCTTCTTAAAAATATCTCTGTCTCACACCCATACCACACTATCTGTCCACATGGTATTGCTGTAAAATATTGAAAGTCCAGGGAAAGGATGTTGTTAAAAAGGAATCCAAATAAGTAAAATAGGTGAGAGAAGAGAGCTTTTCCCCTTTGTTTCCCTCTTATGAATATGCGTGATGAAATGAATGTCTTGAGCTGTCAGATGTGCAGACAAAACAGGTAAATTGTGTAGAGGCCACCACAGCTAGGGCTTCATCACTGAATAACAGGAGCGAAGAAGAGAGAGCTCTCAGGCACCTCACTAGTTCAGTTATTTTAGCTTTGCAGGTCTGCAGGAATTGAAAAACAGTGTTCGCA
This sequence comes from Himantopus leucocephalus, assembly GCA_003993805.1. Classification (NCBI taxonomy): domain Eukaryota; kingdom Metazoa; phylum Chordata; class Aves; order Charadriiformes; family Recurvirostridae; genus Himantopus; species Himantopus leucocephalus. The sequence goes on along the minus strand of RSEF01000003.1, from coordinate 44,238,874 downwards.
TATGAAATACACCATGTGAAGAAGTGCTGCATGGCCCCAGAAACTGCTCTTCCTGTTGTTCCCTTCTGTCCCAGTCATAAGCTCTGGGCATGGGAGTCTTCAAGGATTCTGACAGCTGCTTTTCGCCCCCCAGGCCTGTTTGTGTTGACTTAATTTCAGTGATGAATCATCTTCCATGACACAAGGATGATGCACAGGTCACTTTGAGTAGTTGCCTTACTGCCTTGACTTAGGGCCCTTTCATGCTGCTTTGTTTTTTTTNGAATTTTAAAACTGTTCTCTGTGGTAGGAAACATGTCTCTGTCTGTGCTACATGAGATGAACCAAACCACACTTATGGGGTTCTTAAAATATTCCAGTACTGCTGTTGCTACTATAGCAAGGTATAATGAAAATGGTATGGTGCCCAGTTTTTTTAATTGTAGTTCTTTTGTTTAATGATCCATTTTATTCTGTGGTACAGATTCACAAAACCTGCAGCAGTGGGCTTACAGCAGAGGAGCAGAGCCAGAGAGGATGTTCCTCAGCACCTGGGGAGGGCTCTGCCCTGAAAATTCCCCAGACCTCCTGCCCTCAGAGCGACTGGCTGCACAGCCATCTTCCTCTGCCACAAGGAGCTTTTTGAGGGGAAACTCCTAATTTTGTGTCAAATGTCATAACCCAACCCAGGCTTTCATAATAGGATTTTCTCATTTTCAGCTAGTCCCATGGCTGGGTTTGTGTTTTGAGGAGGCCATCATCTCAGCTTTCTCAAAGCTGGCTGCAGGCTTTTGTGGGAGGTTAAGACAAGTCACAGGGGAAAGAAGACATCTGGCTCTTCCTTTGTGATCTGCTGATTAGGAGGCTCAGCTTTCTTTTGTAGATAGATAGATAGGTGTTTTCCTCTCCATTTTTTTTCTACCTCGGATTAATATTTATTCCTTTTTTCTGCCTAGGATTGAAGGATAGACTCCTTGGGCAAGTGGCTTTGGTTTTGGTGCATTTGATTTTTTTTTTTTTTTTTGGGTCTCATTTGTGGAAGCAACTCTAGAAGGAACTCTACTGAAAGCCTGGCATGCCATACAATGTGCTTCAGCACATGAGGTGAATTTGCTTCCAGCAAAGGTGCAAACAAAAGTCACCAGACGAGCTGCCAGAGTTTGAAATTGTGGCAGAGGACTTCTTGATCGAGTTGCCTGTGTCTGAGCTGAGTCCTATTTTCTGTGGCTCAGCAGTTCATATTGACTGTGATCCCACTGGGGCCAGTGGGGAGCCCTGTTGTAGGGAGGAAAAAGGGCTTCTGTGAAGTCTGCTCCCGCACCGTAGACACTGGCCCTCCTTGGAAAGAACAGGAGGGGCTGGAAATACAGCAAGGAAAGGAGAAAGCAAGTCTTCCAACTTAGAGGACAGGGCATGTGCTAGAAACCTGAAGTATTTTGGAGCAATCTTAGAGGCATTTTTTTGTCCTTCCAAGCAGCGTTATAGAAGGAAAAAGTCCCAGCAGAAAGATGAGTACCACCCGCTTGAGTACCCATGTGTGCAGTGTAATGAGGAATCTGTTTTTTCCTGCTGAGCATCTGGTTCCCCCTGCTTGTCTGAGCAGCATCCAGTGGGGTGTAGCAGCCTATAAAGTCCAGGTCACATATGTGCTGATTCCTCTGGGTATGCGTACGATGAGATTTATTTCTCTTTAGGGAAAAATGACCGTCTGTCCCAATCAACGTGTGATACTGAATTCGTTTGAATATAATAAAGAGAAATAGCTAACGACAATATCCAGGGACAGACCCTTTCAGTCAGTAAAGTACAATGGATGTTATTCTTAGGAGAATAATTGCAGCTGCTGTGAGCAAGCTCTAGTTTTTGTGCACTCCAGACAGATGTAGCAGAAGAATGGGGATCCCTTGACACATCAGAAAATCTGGGGAAAGTGGATGTGATAAACTGCTGCTGCAAATAGCTTTTTGAATTGTGCCTTTGTTTTGAGTCTGATGCTCCTGTTTCAGGTAGCAGCTGGAGCAACGACTGCTCTGCGGCAGCAGCTGACAGAAGAGTGGTGGAAAATACAGCACCATGCGAATGGTTGGTTGAAACAGACGGCCAGTTCAGCTGTCTGAATAGTGTCTTGTAGGACCAGAAGATTTCTCAATACCTGGCAATGAAAATTCAGCTTGGAATCATCACTAAAGATGCCAGCAGCATCTTCAAGTGACTGTGAACTTGTTTTTTTCTGTTGGAGTGATTTTATCTAAAAAAACCAGCTACCATACTATGCAGACTGAGGTGCTGCTTCAGTCCTCCTATTGCAGGCATTAAAAAAAATAATCTTATTAGTCATTCTTACAGAAAATTGGGAAGTGTCATCTAATGCCCTGATTTTTCTGCAAGCCTCCCATAACTGGGGCTAGCGTCTGGTAGTACTGCAGGAAATAAGGGTTGTCTCAGTTTAGAGTTCTTGTGTATGTAAGAGCTTCTGGGCAGGATGAGGAATTGTTATAGTCCACTTCATATAGGTATAACTCTTCGAGAGTCGACAAAGACAAGTAGAGTCACCCAGCAACCCATGAGTCAATGGGAAACCTTTTCAGTAAGCTGAGATTATACGAAGACATTGGGAAAGCGTACTTCTGGTTCTGCCCCTTGATAAATTCCTAGTAGGGGAGCACATGTATTGAAGCAATCCTTGACATAAAGCAACAATGAAGAAATACTACTCTGCAAATGATAGCTAGAAGAAGAGCAAATTGCTGGAGCAAAATCAGCTCTCTGATGGTTCAGAGCTAGGTGCATAATTTTGGGTTCTCATTCATATTCCTTGGAGAACTCCGTAGATTGAAACGTGCAGAAGGTTCAATGCTCCTGTACCTTAAAGTACATCTCTTGATAATTTTTGTCTCAGATCAGATTAATTTTTGAGGTTGGAAGCTTTCCAAGGTAACACTTTGCATTTTACTTCTAATTCAGGTGACTAGTCCTTGCAACTGCCACAAATTTCATTTTCAGTGTGAATTAAACACAACTTTTCTCTCCTTCTATTTAGTGTCAAAGTCCATGCCTCAAGAGCACTGACAAGTTTAGATAGAGAAATTGGATTTCCACTACATCGGTTCAGCAGAAATTTTGTGTTTTTATCATTGTTTAACCAGCTCTGTCATCTTATAGGAGTTTTCTGTGGGCTGCATTATCTAAGGAAAAATCAGAGTTTGTTTGGAAAACCCTGACTTATGTTTAAAGCATGATTTTGCTTCCCAACACGGAGATATGCTGCTGTGAAAATTTCATTGTTTAAAGTCCCATGGATCATTGCACGAAGATGAGAAGGAACTTTATGTGCTTGACTGAAAAAATGCTTTCCTGGTATGGTAATACCCAGATATGTAGCCCAGCCAGGCTTATGAACAGATCACATAGAATGGAAATCTTGTTATCCAATGTCTTCCTTGATTAGATAGAATTGAACTTTGTGGGGGAGAGTTTAAAAAGAAAACAAAAAGTGCCGTTTCACTTTAGTGTATTTAACGCAATCTGACTGTGAACATTCTTAATGGAGCAGAAGTGACCAGCAGAAGGACCAGCGAAACCCTTACAGGTCTTGTCCTGGTAAACTGCACATGGAATCTGTAATAATGAATCTGTTGATTTTACTCAAGAAAACTTTGGGTACAAGTATGTTTTCTTATTTTTCTTTTGGGTCTAGCTTAAAGCTGCCTCTTGTTAAGTACAGTTTCGTTCAAAAGCTTTTTTTTCCTGACTTGCCTTCAAAGCTTTCTGAGATATGCACATCAAAGGAACCGTAAAAGTACAAGAAAGTTATTGATTGTTTGTTTTGATTTTGTATTGTGGATTTCTTCCTTAAAGGCCTGGTGAAGTCCCTACACTTATGATTTTTGGTGGATTTTTGTTGGATTTTTGCCTTGATGTAGACTGTAGCAGAGGTTTACCGCAAATGTTCCCTGAGTAGCACTTCTGATTTCTTTTGCAAAGGACTGGACAAAGGCTTTTTGGGAAGGTCAGCTTTTGTTTGCTGTTAAAAGCAAGATTACAAGTGTAGGACTTGGTTTATATATTTTCATCTTCTAAGAAAGTACAGCTTCTTGTGACTTCAGAATCAGAGAAGGAATTATTTTAGGAGACTTAAAAGTTGGAAAAGTCATGCTCTCTGCAGGCTGTGACCATTAGAATGAGTTTATCCTTTGCAGGTACTCTCATTACTCTGGGCCGAATTCAGACATACTCGAAACTGTTTAAATTTGCTGATAGTCAAGACAATACTTGTGGTGGGTTGACCCTGGCTAGATGCCAGGCACCCACCAAAGCCTCTCTATCGCTCACCCTCCTCAACTGGACAGGGGAGAGAAAATATAATGAAACGCTCGTGGGTTGAGATAAGGACAGGGAGAGATCACTCACCAATTATCGTCACAGGCAAAACAGACTTGACTTGGGGAAAATAAATTAATCTATTAGTAATCCAATCAGAGTAGGATAATGAGAAATAAAACCAAATCTTAAAAAAAACCTTCCCTCCACTCCTTCCTTCTTCCCAGGCTCAACTTCACTCCCAAATTCTCTACCTCCTCCCCTTGACCAGTGCAGGGGGATGGGGAATGGGGGTTGTGGTCACACATTGTCTCTGCCACTCTTTCATCATCATGGGGAGGACTCCTTACACTCTTCCCCTGCTCCAGCGTGGGGTCCCTCCCACAGGAGACAGCCCTCAAGAAACTTCTCCAACATGGGTCCTTCCTACAGGCTGTAGTTCTTCACAAACTGCTCCAGCATGGGTCTGTTCCACAGGGTGCAGTCCTTCAGGCACAAATTGCCCCAGCATGGGTCCCCTGCAGGGTCACAAGTCCTGCCGCATGGTCTCCTTTCTCCAGTGGTCCACAGGTCCTGCCAGGACCCTGCTCCAGCGCAGGCTTTCCATGGGGTCACAGCCTTCTTTGGGCATCTCCCTGCTCCAGCATGGGGTCCTCCACGGGCTGCAGGTGGATATCTGCTCCACCATTAACCTCTATAGGCTGCAGAGGGACAGCCTGCCTCACCATGGTCTTCAGCAGGGGCTGCAGGGGAATCTCTGCTCTGGTGCCTGGAGCACCTCCTGCGCCTCCTTGTTCACTAGCCTTGGCATCTGCAGAGTTGTTCCTCTTACATATTCTCACTTCTTTCTCTGGCTGAAGATATGCAGGTGTGGGTTCCCCCCCCCCCCCCCCC
>RSEF01000003.1:44217139-44233140 GCA_003993805.1 Himantopus leucocephalus | reverse complement strand
CACATAACTGGGACAGGAGTTGAGCCAGTCACAATTTAAAGGTCTGAAACTCCTTATCTTACTGCCAGGTAGACAGCTAGAAAACTGTCAGATTTTTTTTTTTTTAATACCGAAACAATATAGTAATGGCCAGTGTTTACAAGAGGAAGGTCTGGTATATATTTCTGGGTACTTTCAGTTATTTTGTTTGCTTATGACATGGGTAGCACATGCATCTTCAGCAACTTCTTGAAACATTTTTTATGTCAGCCCTCATTTTGGACTAGTTCAGTTTCCATCACCTCAGAGTGCAGCTTTGAGGTCCGTCAGGATCTTGCTGTTGGTCTGCTTGTGCCCACACATTGAAAATGCAGTCATGTCTTTTGCATCTTTAATTCCTTAGCCAATATTGGAGAGGAAGCTGCTGTAGTCATGCAGTATCTCACTTAGACTGTGCAGCCTAAATATTTTTAGGAAGCGGTAGTATTTTGTGGGATTCTACTATGCTCTCTTATTTTAATCTTGGCCAGCGTGAAGAGGTTCAGCTACATCTTGTGTTTCTGGAAGCTGCTTGACAAAAAGAAAATTGCTGAAGTTTTGGCATACCATGTGCTTGGAAGCTTTCTATATTCCCGGCCATCTGCTGTCTAAAACTGACACCACAGGCTACCCCTCCTATGATAGTTGGGCTCTGTTTCTCAGTCCATGATGCAGCCAAGCTGTTCCCAGACAGCCTGGCTAGTCTTTTACAAACAAACAAGCAATGAAAAAATCCGAACAAAATAAGCAATTATGGATAATTTAAGAACCTACTTGCTGAATTGCAGTTTGAAGCATAGAGCTCTGATGGGTGTAACTCGGGAGAAGTGTTGATGTGCTATCTGGACAGTACCCACTGAGTGAGTGACACGGCTCTCCTGCTACCCAGCCCATCTGCTTACTTTGCACTTGCAAAATCATGCGGCCCAATTTTATATTCAGGACAGACTTATCTTTCCCTTGCTCTTTAGAAATATTAACTCCAGATAAGAAAATTGTCTTTCACTTGCAATGTGACCACTGGAGACGGTAAGACTATTAATTCAACAAAAAACTAGAAATTGATTTTGCTGCCCTCCTCTTACACTTAGGATGTAAACATTTTAAGGGACTGGGGGGACACCTGCTCTTTTTAATTATTGTCTGCTTAATAAATGATTGGACATGGACAGAAACTTCTAGATGGCATGGTAATGGAGCTTCTGTATAATCGGGGATTTAAAAGACGCTGAATGACTGTGACTACTATTTGAAAGCAAACATGAAAGTCTTCCAGTGTGAGTCCTCTGTGGGGAACTGATAATGCTCCTTGCTGATTGCTGGGTGGTATCTGGTCAAATTCCTTAATAGGATGCTTTTATTGGAGACCTCTGTGGACCTTCCATTGCTTGTCAAACTCCTGCAAAGTGGGATTGCCTTAAGTCAATTAACTTCTCCTTTCTCCTGAGGTTTCCCTCCTGTCTTCCCTGTCCACGTGCCCAGACCCAGCTGCCCATGCTTGAGTATGTTCATAGTACTGTAGGCATGTCTGCCCTCTCTGATGCTTCCCTGCACTGCCTTCAGTATGTGCAAGCTTTTGTGCATTTCTTTCTTATCTTTAGCCCATGGAAGGTAAAAGCAGTAAAAAGTGCTGTTTTACGGATGTCTGTAGTCCTTTTAGGACAGTGACAGGGTTGTAGCAATGAGCATTAATCAAAAAGGTGAAGAGGGTAAATCTAAAATTCCTAGCACTCTTGCACAATAATGTGCTTTGGACAAAGAGTTACCGAGCCTGAAGGAAATGCTGACAGCGGGAGCATCCAAGCTGACGCCAGGTGACCTGAGTTTTAAACTTCTGCTATTGATACCATTCTGCCAGTCCAGTACTAGCCAGGATTCCTGGTAGGTGTTGATTTGAGGAGTGGGAAGCAATTGGGACGTGTCCGTGCTTGCTGAGATTTTTAAAGCATGAAAAAGTAAATGAAGTTAATGAGTTGGATTGGTTTGATCTAAGGCAAAGTTGAACAAAAAGCATGATGGTGCTGTATATAAGAAGCATAATTCAGACATGATAGTGGGACCAAATACAAAGAAAGTCATACAGCCTCTTCAATTGCAGAATGTACTACTCACCTGACTTATTTGTGTGTGTTAATTCATACATGCCTCTGGCATTCCAGAGTGCCTCTGTTTGTCTCTCTGCTAGTGACATTTCACTGAAGAAGTAGCATCTTGGAGAAAAGACTATAATGTTTGGGTTGCTAGAAGCTGTCTGTGATTCATTGAACTTCTTAAGGAACTGCGCCAGTAGGGGTAAAGAGCAAAACCAGACTAGGTTTGTATGTGCTATGGCACCATACAAAGCATCTGTTGCATTGCACCAAAGCGTCAGGAATAGTGTTGTAGCCTAGAGCACCTAGGATAATGGTCTCAAGAAGACCTGCTTATAAATTGGTGGGACTCTATTGGATTATTTTTTTTCATTGTGTGCTCTACCTGAAATATTTCTATGTTGTCCTAATATCCAACCCTAAACTTGGAATAGGTGCAGCTGACCTAAGATCTAGAATTACAATACCTAAATTTCAGACAATCTTGTTTCAGCCTCTACCTGAACAAACTTTCAAAAGGCATGTTGCAAGGAGGTGCTAACTGATGCATCCAGAAAAGCCAGTATATGTGAGGCATGCTAAGTGAAATCACACAGGAGACAGAGGCTTGAATTTGATGTGTATAATAATATAACTTCAGTACTTAATAAGCGCTCCTGAATAAATGTTTTTTATAACTTTTTTTTCCCCCCCTAGATCTAGGATTTAAGTTGCGCAAAAGATAATGTGGGAAACTTTTTCTTCATTATCTTCCTGTTGTGTTGTGAAGTAGTCAGGTAAAATTAGTCTATCATTGTAGACATAGGTGTTGACTTTATGGAGTTAAATACATCAACTTCTCAGAGTGGTATTTTGCAGGGCCATTATGATTTCCAGACAAGGCTTGTCACTAGGGGAAATATCTTCAGGAGTGTGACCATAATCAGAGAAGCTTTTGGACACACCACCAGCTTGAGGAAGGGCTTGTGTGCTTGGAGGTTTGTCTTATTGTTCCAACTTAACTAGTTGTTCCAGCTGACCAGTTAGCAGGACAAGCCTTGCGCTACTTATTTGATGGTGTTGTGGGAAAATGCATTATAAGCCATGTTGTGTGTGATGTGGTATTGTGGTGTGTGTGGGGGAAACAGTTCTAGTGTGGCTTTGCAAAATGGTAGGTTCAGTGCTTACCATTGAGACTCCATGGTGAAAATATGAAGGTTGCTTCTCTAAAAATGTCAGCTTGGTGCTTTGCAGTAGTAGTAAAAGCTAGTCATCTTAGGAGAGTAACGGGACAAAACTGAAGTCCTGTTGTGCCACTATTGTATTTTGTGCATGTAGTTCTGTTCATTGCATATCAAAAAGAATATAGTCATCTGTAAAAGGTCCAAAAGAGGACAGCAAAGATGAGCTAGTGCAGCTGTTTTTATGTTACTGCTTAAGTGTAGCATGCAAAGTGAGGTAGAATTAATAGATGTGTATACAATGTGTTCTTCAAATGAAAAAAAAATCATTAAATATTTCTATAAGAGGTGAATCTGGAGTAGATAGTTATGATGGGGAAACAATTCTGGATGGCTTGGAATAGCAATTGATAGTATGCAAGTTACAAGATTTACCTGCTTCGTTACATCTGCATAACCAAAAGAATACGTAGATAACTAGATAAATCATCAACTAGAAAAGGTTTATTTTTATGAAAAAGAAATTCTGATTATGTATTAGAAAACTCGAAATTCAGAATCAAGTAGTTTGGAATTTCTGGTTATGCATACCAGTAGCTGTAAAAGAAATGCTGCTGGAATTAAAAAGACTTTTTTAAAGACTTCTGGATGAATTATTTTTATTATTATTAGAAAAGTATTTGTTTTGAAGTCATACATAAAGTTCTCAGGTGTAGCAAGTACTGGGGAGGCTATTTCAGTTTTGTTTTTAACTAACAGATGTCTTGGAAAACGTTTTTTTTTAAGATAAAATAATTCTGTAGAAGACCACTTAACTTTGAAAAAACTAAAAAACACCTGTAGATGAAGAGTACAACACTTAGGCTGCTGGATTTCTTCTGAAGGCACAGATGGAAAGAGGTGGTAGCACTCAGTGTGTGACTTCTTCATGTTTAGTTTTCCTTACCAGGGTGATGATCAGCCGTGCAGTCACACCAAGGATCTGTCACTTCTAGAACTGTAGGTATTTTGAAATGAGTCGTGGCATCAGAAAAAGGCATATGAGTAGGGGTGTGAATATCAGTCTAATTCTTGGACTTAATTCTGCTTTATCTGTTTTTGGAGTAATTCTTTTTAGTCCCAAGAAATTTTACAGTTTTAAAGAAAAGCATATGGTTAACCTCCTCCCCCCCCTACAATCTGAAAGTTTTTTTTTTTCTCACCAAATGCATATTAAATGCTCTCGTAATTTTTATAATGGAAACATTACAGGTGGTGCACTATTTTCATATGTCACCAATGAAACTTTCCTCTCTTCATGTGTGGTTCTCCTGTATTTATGGTTTGAGATAAGAATTTCCATAATGTGGAAGTATTTTTTTCAGGAAAAATGCAAAGCAACTCTCTAAATATGTACACGTACTATGTTATCCACTGACAATGTATTCCCAAACAGTATGTCATTTAGCAATGTGATGGACAGCAAAACATTTTTTTTACCCCCCTGAAAATTAACATAATAGGGGCTTGTAAAATACAGTATAAATTCACAGGGACAGTGTAGATGACATGGCAGATAGAGGTGTAGAAAGAGGACCATCAGCGTCATTGGGTGGAGGAGATGCTTGCCTTCTGGAATGGATTGCTGTTCTGAGAGTTCTGTCGTGCTTCAGCTGTGAGACTGCGTGCCTGCCCACCATTGCCCTTTTTTGTCTTTCACCCTTAATTGGCTTTATTCTGAATCATTTCAGAAAGGTCATGAAAATGTAACCATTTGGAAGTAGGCAACAAGAATGCTTTGAGTGGAAGACTTGCATAAGCCTTCAGTCTCGGGTGAAGCAGCTGAGAGCTTTAGAATGGTAATCCTTTCCAAAAAGCCAGCCTTTCTTTAAGCTGACCATACTGATGTTCCCTCTGTGCGTCTCTCTTGTTCACATAATGTATACAGTCCCTGTGAACTTGAACTGTGTGTATTTAAGTCCCTGCATGCATTCTCCCCTCCATTACATCAGTTCTTACGGAAAAAGATTGCTTTGCTTGTCTGCTCACTGCAGCCACTTCACTTGTGAGACTGATGGCAGGTTCTGGAGCAGGATAGGAAATGATTGCTGATGGAATGCTTTAAAATAATGGAGAGAAATGGCAGAGGCAGTAGGCTTTTGCAGTACAACATAAACCATGTTTGGTTTCTTCTGAATAACCATCCAAACCATTGGCTTGTCAATGCACAGTCTTCTCAGTCTATGTTTGTTGGCTATGGTACCGCATTGAGCGGTTTGATCGTGCTTTGGTTGGACCAGGCATTGAGCAAATTTGGTGTAGATTTGAGCATGAAGTCCCTTGTTAGAAAAGAGAGGAGGGGGAGTCTAGGTGAGAGCTATAGGTCTGTGGGCATGTGTGCACTGGAGGAGATGGCAGGATCTGAGCATCTTTTAGGGTTGTGGGAGGAGAGGAAATTCTTTAGCCAGGAAGCATGGTTTAATGTTAAGTTTAAATTTATGGACTGAAGTCTTATATGTAGCTCAGCAGTGGATGGAGGTCACAACTTAATTCCATCTCTAAATGAAGTCTAAATTATGAGGAGGTGTCACAGCTAGGCTTCAGGAAGGGAAGGGATCAAGCTGAGTTGTAGGAAATAATCAGTACAATTGGATTTTGTGGAGGCAAAGAAGAGCTCAGGAAGCTTTAAGACTGCAATGAATCAGGCCCACGTAAACCCGATGTATGTGACTTCTTATTTGTTAGAAGTTACACCCTCAAATAGCTGAGGGTGTAGTTCTGCCCCCAAAATTACATTCAAGTGTTTTACCAAAGAAAGTGGTGGGGTTTTTTTTCTCTTTTTTCCCATGTTTTGACCTTCATCTGCTCAGCCTCAAGGGTTAGGGGGACTCCTAGTACTGGCAAATACTCTGGTGTTGTAGTGGAATGACTTTAGGCTGCTGCTCTGCACTGGGCTGAAGCTGTGCTCTTTTCAGTATGAATCCTGAGCGACAGCAAGAACTTTCTCAGTGAAATTAAATGACTGTTTATGATGAGGATATAGGAATATAGAGAGAAGAGGTTCCTGCTGTACGCCATAATGTAGTGCGAAGCCTACTAGTGGGGTTTATTGCTGAAAAAAACCCTCATCTATCAAATACCACTCAAGGGGAACCACTTAATCCTTAATCTGAGCAAAAGTCAAACTGGTGAACTGGAAGTAGAAAGCTCAGTAGTGCATTCATAATTCTGCTGCTTGTGTTTACAGGTTTAAGAATAGTAGCTCTGGAGACTTAAGGGTGCTGCACCGATCATCACCTTCTCCAAATGTGTACAAGCAGTATCTGCTGCTCTGTATTCATAGACCAAATGTCATGCTTTGTTGCCCAAGTTCATTGAGAATCTGCTGTCTTGTCCTTTCAATGAATAAACAAAAGGGATAAAACAAAAAAGCTGTGTGCCTAAAAGAGCTGAGCAGTAATTGAAATCAAACGCAAATTCGTATTGAAGTGCAGGCGGTGTTGGTTTGAAATATTTTAGTTACGACCTTTCCTTGCTGGAGACAACACTTGTGAGCAAGACTTGAAATCGTCACAGGTAGGCTTCAACAGCTGGTTATTCTGGTGCCATCTAACTAATAACAAGAATGAAAATAGTGAGGAGTTCTGAACAAAAAGGTTCCAGTCATGCTGTGTCACCTGCCTTGCAGGACCTAGGGCAATAAGAGTCAAGATGTATGAGTGTTGTTTTTTTTTTTTTAAAAGTCTTAAAATTTTTCATAATGTTGTATAAAAAGACAAGATCTTCGAGGGAAAGAAACGCTGAAGATGCTGAGGAGGAGAAAGAATGAGAAATATTTGGGGGGGGACGGAGAGAAACCCGAAGCAGAATTATTCCAGGTTTACAATTTAATTCTGTTTCAGAGCACTGTGCCTGCAGAAGCACTGCTACTGGAATAGCTTTCTGATATTAATTATTCTGCCATCACAAGTCTGTTCATGTCTCACTGTAGATAAGTCGTCTGAGTTTTGTGCAGTTTTGTATTTTCTGTCTCAGGTGCTCTTTTCTCAACTTGTAACTCTCAGGTCTTGTAACGAGGAATACACAGGATCTGGTAGGATGCTGTTATTTCATTTAAATGACTCTTACATTTTTTCTTTTGGACATTTTCAAAAACAATCATGCAGTTCCAAATAAGGAGGAGGAGGGAAATCTGGCAGAGGAACAAATGATCTTCATTCCCCATGCCATGCACTCTATTTGTGCTATTATCAAATGTCTTTTCTTCGTTTATGTGCCACTTTGCTTGTATTTGAACCTGCCTGTTACTGTGTACAAGTGTGTTTCTCTCTTCCCTCCTCCTGCATTCAAAATACTTAGGCTCTGCTTACCTATAGGTGTTGCATTGACTGACCCATTCAGTCTGAGTATTTAGGGGCAGCCTTACATGCTCAGCAAAACTACTTCTTGTGGGGAGGGGGAGGAAAAAGGCCCTTTCCTTTTAAATGAAGCAAAGAGAAGGCAAGGCTGCATGTCTGTGTGTGGATGGCTAATGCCGCCTCTGTGTAAACAGATGGGAGTTACTCGGAAACAGTGTGGGCAGCAAAGCAGCTGAGCTGTATTTGACTTACTTTCTTATCTTGTGGCATATTTATTTGTTGAATGCATGACAAAAATTATTTATGTCAAAAAATGTGAAACGAACTTTTTTTGGCTTGTTGAAGCATCCTGTAAAGTGCTGGTTTTGCTCAGATGAGGGGAAAAAAAGAATTCATTTCCTATCCAAGCCAGAGCTCAGTTACGTGATGGCTACAGGAGGCGTAGGTCGTGTAAGGGCTGGAGTCATTTGGAGGGATAACGCAGCAGGCCTGGTTCTGCTGGACAAGCGTCCCCTGGCTTGTAACGTTAAGGAAGCGAACTTGGACGTTGACTTCAACAAGGCTGTGGAGAGAGGTTTTCTTGTACTTCCATGTATGCTCCTATAGGGACTGAGCTATTAGTGGTGTCAGCCCCATTTACTGGCCTCCCCTGCGTGTGAGCAACAGTATCGTGTCTCCTGTCTCTCTGGAGTTGAAGGCCAAGTCTGCCTCATGTGCTGTGCCTGCTTTGATTTGTCTGGAAGCCCTTTTTTCACTGCTTTAATTTTATAGGGTATAATTGCTTAATAGAAACTTCCTTGCAAAGTGTCTTTAATTGTCATTCAGAGTGAATGCTGTTAAGAGCAACTAATAACGAACTGAATGGTTGCCTACAAAATCAATTTTTATTTCAGAAGTTAGGAGGAATGGAAAATTAGTTCTTCAAAGAAGCTTACCCTCCGTGCTCCTAAAAGCTTTCCCAGCTCTCCCTTTCCTAAGAAGCAGCTTTTCCTCTATTTCTGTTATAAAAGTGAACTTTTGTGCTCCCAATTCCCTGCTCCAGGGTTCAGTGTGCTGCCTGGCGTTCTCTGTGCTTACCCAAGTTATTTCTTTCTGTAACAGATGTGGGCAGGTCAGTGGCTTTTGTAGCTTCCCCACTACTGGAGTGGGGATTTTAGAAGCTGGGGTGTATGTAGCTGAGATACATGTGGGTTTTTTCATTTCTTTCATGTAAGGCAGATGCCTGTGGGGTTCATAGTTCTTTGTCTGCAGGAAAATTTAAAGAGTTGTTGTTTGGATGGTTGGTTGTTCAGGTACATATAGTTGATGCTTGTTAGTTCTAAGGAACGTCTTGTTTCTCATGCTTTTTTACATGATCTTAATTTCTTTTCCCCCATGCATTACAAAGATACGTTGTATGTCTGCCTAAAATTTCCAAAGTCCATTTTTAATATTCAAGATTTATCCGTTATGTTATGCAACGGTATACATTGTTCCTAATACCTTCAGTGCCTACCTAAAAGAAATACTGCTACACGTTGCCTGCAGTGTAGAACTTCTTGAAGTACCCTTGGGAAAGCAAATAAAGCATTTATACAGCCCTAGTAGGCAAACAGAAAGGGTACCTATACCAAAGTACACTGGATAATCTTTGGGAAAATCAAGGAACCTGTGTGAAATACTAGATTTTTTTTCAGTTCTTATCTGCAGGCCAGTTGACTCTTGACAGTTGGAGGTCTTTTTTGAAGTGATGTATAGCGCACAAACCTATCATCTCAGCTTCCAAGCGAGTAGATAGAAGATACTGGGGCCAGCTAAAGGTCACAAAAAATACCAATCACCTCTTGTGTGTAAAAGGGTTTAAAGCAACAACCCAAACCAACTTGCGGAAGAGAGGTACTGAGAGGCTGGATCTTCCTTGATGTTAATATTCTGCTTGGCTAAGATTAACTAACTGCCGCAGATTTCTTTTGAAGGTTAAGATGAAGCTGTGGCAATGCTTATTTCTAGTCAGGGAATGTTCTTCTTGGGAGTTCAGGGTAAGGTCAAAAAGTTGAATGTTTTATCACTGCCATCTCTCACAAAATTCATGACTGTCCTGCATCCTGCTATTGGTGAGGAGGCCAATTTGGCCTTGAATACTTGTTTGAGAAACATCCTGTCGATTTGGGATATGTTTAGCAGTATTATAATGTGTTCAGTCCCATACTGCCTGTGCATGGCCTTTGTGCAGGTGATGCTCTTGCTGTGCTTGTTTTTAATCGATATTTAAACGGCTTCCTCCTTTCTTATTGCTTGACTGCTTCCAAGCATAGGCAGCTGCTTGCTACTGAAATCTGTGAGAGTGACCATAATGAAAAAGGGAGTGTTAATTACCAGGGTAACCGCAGTGGGAAATATGGATCTGTCAGAACTGCTGTCCCCATGTGGATTCTGTTACTCTGGGGTTTTGCACTTGCTCATTCAGAAATATGCTGCTTGGGGTTCCTTTCTGGCAAACGGGCTAACAAATGGCTATTTCTTTACCACCTTAACTTTGGCCATGAGGACTTGCTGGGGTTCCTACTGTGCAAATTCAGCCCCAGTAGATGATGTTTTAAAAATGAAGATTTTCAGTCTTTCAGACATGGGAATTGTGCATGAAGAAGAGTGAGTCCTGCATGCACAGGACAATATGAGGAATTTTAGTGACTGTAAAGCAAGAAGCTTGCTTTCCCATGTCTCCCACTCTGATGTCCTCTGTTCCCATGCCCTCAACTTACGTTAGGACATCTCTTAGCGGTAATTTTTCTTCCCTTCACTTCGTGTTTTAGGAAGGGGCTTGGCAAGTGTCTTTTGTCCCCTCCCCTGAGTTACAGCTTCTTCCTCTCCTGTGCCCTTCTTATGTATTTCTTTAGCCAGCAGGCTTTGTTAGCCTGTGCTGCTGCTGTTTCTGTTTGTCACCTGGTGAGCAGGGCTTGAATTTGCTCCTCACCTGCTAATTGTGGTCCCCTGGGGGTGGTAGTGTATATTATCAGCCTGCTGCTGTGCTGCATTTCTGCGATTGTAACTGGCTCCAAGCTGGTGCAAAAAAGTCACTCTGCTGCCTCCTCGTAATCTGAAGTCAAGATTAGGAATGTGATGACAAGGTACATCTTCCTTGTCCCTTTCTCTCAATGAGTTAATTTTCACCAGACTGGAAAGCTGTTGACCTTTTCTTAGCAGGTGGTGTTACCCTGCATTCCTTTATTTGCAGCAGCCCCCCAGGAGCCTGAGGAACATCAGTGCATGTATGAAAGGAGCTGGAGGTCAAACCACTGTGCTCTTTAGTATGGGAGGGAGCCTCACACGGTATATCTACTTGCATCAAAATTAGATGCTGGTGGTTTGAATCTGTGCCCTCTGGAAACTAGTAGAAATTTGGGTGGTGGTGGTGTGTGTTTGTGTGCTGTTTTTCTGCTGCCTGTCAATGGTTTGGGTCAGATTCTGCAAGGCTGTCCTCGGCTCCTAATGAAGTTCCATGTCCCTTCCTGAGGCTTCAAGCTTCTATGTGTGATTACAGGAGAAGAATTCTGGGAAGAGGCTGGGTTAAACTTAGCCTTTGCTGTCCAGGTCTGTTGGGAGTGAGAGAACAGGATTGTACTTCTGGCTTGCTCTTTGCCTGTATCTTTTGTCTTTGGTCTTGTCAGAGCTTCCCATTTTGGAAGAATGGTGGGATTTCCGCCCCCCTCCCCCCCCTTAAAAAAGTGCATATATTTACATTGAATCATATACTTTTTGCTTTCTCTTTTTTCCCAAGCGATTAAATGTCTGGCCTCAAATACTCTACTTTTCTTCTAGCTTTCTTGCTGCTTTCTGTTATTTCCCAGCCTAACCTCTCGCCTCAGAGCGCATCCCTTGGATCCTCTCTGCCCACTGCCTGCAGTCGTCATCTTTTGTGCGTTATGCTATACTTGCTACTGCAGCTGGCACCATTTGCACCTTCTTAATCATTTGCATCACTGTTTCTTTCCTTCCTCCTTCTCTCTTTCTATTAATCCTGTGCAGTCACTCTGCCTCCAGTATCTCCAGGAAATTCCCAGGCTACCTTTAGTATTGGGAGCGCAACACCTGTATTGAGCTATCGTGGGACATCTCTGCCAACCTTGCTCCTGAAGCTCACATGTCTTTTTGTTTGTTCCTTTCCAAGTCTCTGCCTGGAGCTAAAGCTGCTGTTGGTCTGATTGCTTCCATAGTCCTGATGTGACTGCAAGCACATTGGCAGCCTGCAGGTCTGGGGTTCAGCTGGAATTGGTTCCCTTGCTCGAACCACATTGGGTGAGCTTCATGCTCCGCCCTGATGAGGGCCTCATGGCCAGCCACTAGCAAGATTTTTATCCTGTTCCAACCCTTTTTGCCAGAATTTGAAGAAATCTGTACTTGTTTCACAGCTAGGGCTCATTGTTAATGGCTTTAGGTAAATAAGCCAAAGTGGTGTTTGTATGTGAGGAAAATAAAGTCAAGCTAGGAAAGGAGAAGAAGCCGTAGTGCTAGAGGATGTCTTAATATCTTAATCCTTTCCTTAGAAAATAAGTCATTTAAAGAGTTGGGTTATGTTTAAGGACAAATGGTGATTTGTTTGGTTCCCAAAGGAAGATATGTAAAACTGGGTGGAGTGGCCAGGAATATCTGAATTGCACAAGAGATATTTTTTCTGCTTATGAAAGATTTTATTTCTAACTTTTTGGGAGTTTTATGTTAATTCTCTTGTCCAATAACAGTGGAGGAAGAACGTGAATATAAATTAGAATGATGATAGTGCAAATTTTGCAGCGTCAGGGAGAACTTCTGTTTGAAAAAAAACCCAAAAAAACCAAAAAAGGCTTTTGATCATCAGTGAAGCTCAGTAACAGGGATATAAAGTCGGAGACAAGGTACAGAGGAAAATATTCTGTAGGAATTTTCTGAAAGAATAACATTCAGACTTTTACTTTCTTTGAAACTTTATGCAAATACTTTTCTGCATTTTTATTATAGTCTTTCATGTATTTGACACGTTGCCTATTGTCCCTGATTGCACCTTCTGCTTAACTCTGTTTAAAAAATATTTCTGGAAAAGGTTTTGGAAACATAGCACAATGGAATTTTGTTTGAGGGTTTATTTCTTAATGTTCATCGTAGCATAATTGCATTAAGTATAAGGTACAGCAGCCTGGTAATTTCTGCAGCCTGCTGAAGAGATCTGTAGGATTTCCTGACACCAGAAGCGTATGCAGTGTTCCAGAGGCTGGCAGACTCTGTAGTCTGCCCCTGTAGGCCTCTCTCTTCATCCTTTGAAATGTCGAAACATCTAGTTGTCATTCCTGCAGGCAGGATCCTGTGCTGGATGGACCTGAGTCTGATCTAGTCTGGCAATTCTTGTCACTTCAAGACTGTTTTTGTTTCTTCTGCTGGTGTAATATGCCCATGTTTTGATATACATACTTATGTGCTGCTGCTGGATTGTCCTTGGAAAGGTATAAGTTATTGTCTGTAAACTTTTCTTTCTAGTCCTTTATAAAAAACAAACAAACAAAACATTTTTTTTCCCACACCTTAGGCTCGTATAACCACTCCAGCCTGCAAATAGGCTGCCCACCTGAGAATCTCACTGACTTCAGTGGTTATCAGATTCTTTATATTTATATTATGGATTTTTGAGATTTCGTCTCTTCAGGTAGAAGACAGCTGGCCAAGGGCAAATTTTATTTACACAGTAATGCATCTATTTAATGAAGTTTCCAAGTAAACATAAATACCATTCTCCAGAATGGGGGGATACATTGTATTGTGTTAAAGCAGTTACAGTTAAAGCATCCACATCTCAAGGGCCATTTATCAAGCACAGTGCTTTGTTAACCTAGAAGTAAAAGACTTCAATAGCGGAAAGGAAATATCATTTTGAACATCTAGAAAACAAGGATCTTTGAGACTAATTTTGTTTTCTTCTGGATGTGCTTTACTGCAGCTGCTTGCAACGTAACATTGTGATGCTGCCATCATTAATAGTGCTTGTCACTGAAGAAACCATTATGGCTTCCTAAGATCTTGATAGTGTTGTTATTGAGTGTCTTTGAATAACTAGTTGAATTTGACACACTTAGGAAATGTGCCAGAGGGTAAAACAAACACCACTCCCATTCTTGCATGCGGCAGCTGAAGTGGCAGTGGAGAGGTCTGTGAAGAATGCCACCTCGTCCCTTGGCCAGCTTCCAGCCTCCCCTTCCTTGTGGAAGTGAAAACCTATGAAAGGAGTTATATGTTACTGTGCTATGCCAGATTTTTTTTTTTTTATGGAGCAATAATGCTTTGGAAGAGAGGTATGTGGCTTCAGATATCTGTACTGTATCTCTTACAGTACTTACTGATAGGATGGCCTGATTCCGTTATTAATGTTGATGATGTTATAATTTTCATTAGCCTCATTCTGGAGATGTTCAGGTAGTTAATGTTTATTCTGTATCTTAGGGACAGAGTTGCAGCCGTCTCTGCTTAACTTTTTGTTTTGTTAACAGAACATTGTTTCTTCTTGATTTAATGTAAAGCTTGCTTAGGATGCGCACAGTTTTTGGTTACATTCAGCTGGCATCTGGGAAATCTATTAAGACCTAAGCAGCCATGCAGCTAATCCAGAAGCCCAGCGCCTACAATCAGAGCACTGATTGCACACTATGGTGAGAAAGGTCCTTGGGTTTTTTTGCTTTTAGGCTCCTGTGTGAAATATTTCTACTATTATTCTGAGTAACCGCAAAATTTCTTCCAAATGTGTCTTGATGATATCGGATCTGAATCTTATGCACTAGTGTTCAGTTTTTAATCTTTCATTAATAATGGAAACCAAGAGGACACTGAGTTGTATATGAATTGCTTTTGCATTGATGTAGCGAGACAAGGTGAACCTGAACATCTTCCTTCCCCTTCTCTTCCATCATTGCACAACACAGCCCAGGCTTCCTTGGGTGACGAGGG
The DNA here is from genome assembly GCA_003993805.1 of Himantopus leucocephalus. Taxonomy (NCBI): domain Eukaryota; kingdom Metazoa; phylum Chordata; class Aves; order Charadriiformes; family Recurvirostridae; genus Himantopus; species Himantopus leucocephalus. The sequence continues at coordinate 44,218,590 of RSEF01000003.1, read as the reverse complement.
TCATGTATGTGTGTAAGGCAGGTTGTTGCTCACTTAGCCTTAGGATTTTAGCTCCAGGGTTAAAATGGCCTAATGTTAACCTCTGTATTTTTATACATTAATTTTACGTTTTACAACACACTGTGATGTTCCAAACTGTGTGATACTTTTTGGAGAAGCAGAAAAAAGTTTTGAGGAGAGAGAATGATAGTAATATCCCTATATAGGAATAGGGAGCTAAAAGAAAAAAAAAAACCACAACAGATTTCCTTTTGTGGGTTTTTTTGATGGCTTTTTTTTTGGCTTTAGACTACATGAATGATCATATTTGCTTTTTGCTATTTTACCTGTAGGCAAGCTACTTCAGTCTGCTTCAGATGAGCTGTCCATAAAATGGGTATATCATCAGTTGCCATACTACGGTTTTTGGAGTTTTAATTAAAGACTGTAAAGCCCACTGAGCTCCTATCATGATTGGAGCTTCAGAGTTGTAAGGTGTTACTAGCAATAAATGCTGACATTTTCATTTTCATGTTTTTAAGGAAAAGTTGTCCTCATGTAACTTCATGTATTATAATTGATGTACTTGTGAAAGCTGTAGAGCCTGTAGGTTAAGCTGTTCTCATTAGACTGTATAGGCTGCAAGAAAATGACAGTACTGTTGGTTTGTCATGCCTTGGAAAAAATGAAGGACTTGAACTGCTTTTTTTTTTTTCTCTATCATGTAGATTACAACAAAGTTATTTTCTCTAGTAGCAATTATTGGATGGAGTGACCTTTACCAGTTTATGACATTGATGTAGTGGAAGGGACATTTTTCCACTTGACCTTTATGCAATGTGTCGGCTTGTCCTGTAGCACCAAATGAGTTGCAATTGACAGATTTGATGGAACACTAACTTGACAGGAGCTTATTGTTTGGAAGATGTGTGTTGAAATCAGGAGCCTCTAGTAAATAACATGATAGAAGTTATTTGCATATCTTCCATCACTAAGGAACAACTTGCTTAGAAATGACCGCTGCCTAAATTGCAATTTGAACACTGATTAACTGAGATTCTAGCAAAACAGTCATCAAATAGTGATATTTCAGAGTAAAATCTATTGCTTTAACTCTTTTTCATCTTTGTTGTTCTGTAACCAAATAACAATGGTTTACTGTATTTTAACCTTGCTTCTTAACACCTGACTGTAAAAGGAAGAGGAGTAAAAGTCAGATAAACAGTTTTCAGTACACGACAAGGAAGAAGTGTCTCCCAAGAGGATGGGAGGATGTGTTTTGTTGTGTATATGTGTGTGTGTGAAGGTGGATATCATAGAATACCAGGTTGGAAGGGACCTTGAGGATCATCTGGTCCAACCTTTCCTGGCAAAAGCACAGTCTAGCAAGATGGCCCAGCCCCCTTTCCAGGTGAATCTTAGAAGTGCCCAATCACAGAATCTCCTAGATTGGAAAAGACCTGTAAGATCAT
>RSEF01000003.1:44197548-44217039 GCA_003993805.1 Himantopus leucocephalus | reverse complement strand
CTTAAAGGTCCCTTCCAACCTCAACAATTCTATGATTTTATGACTGTGCCAGTACCATGATGCGTTGGTATAGATCTGTTCTAGAGAGGTGGTACCACTTGTCAGCTCTGTTTGCACCCTGTTGTCCTACTGTACAGACTGGATCATTTATAAATGACTGTGTTGCAGTGGGGATCTCATGCGTTTCAAGGCTTTGTTCTTTACATGCAGAACATGCAGCTATTGTTTCAAGGGAAGCGTATTATGTCTGCTCATCTTCTGTAACAGAGACTTTTACAGGCCATGAATGGGGAAGAGCTCAGCAAACTAAAGTAATTTTTAGAATAAGAACCTGCTGGGCTGGTTTTTTTCTGAGTTTTTTAGATGGGTCTAAATGAATAGCAGTCTGTGAAAGTGTATCAGTTCCAGTATGCAGTCATTATCTGAGAAGGGATACCTGGGACCTTTGTTTGCTGGTAGGTAGCTGGTCTGTGCTACTTGTTGAAAACATAACCAGTCAGCAACATAATGGGTAAGAATCTTCTTTGGAAGACTTAAAAAATATTTAAAGCTAAAGACTGCTTGGGGCAGAGTTTGTCTCCCTTGGGTTTTTGTGCCAGTTAAGGGAAGGTCTTCTCATTTTCACGCAGTGGAACAATCACAGCAGTAAGTAGGTAGTGCAAGGGCTGTAACGTCTAGGGAGTGGGAGAAATCTTTGTTTTCTTTGTGCTTTGGCGGAAGGTGGTGAGTTGCAGTGCAGTACTGCCGCTGCAAAGCTGCTGACACGAAGTACGACTTGATAGCAGAAGAAGCACCTCCTCTGAGGTTATTGCAGTGAGATGCGGCTTTGTTCCAGTTCAGCTTCAGAACCTGTTGCTGTAGAGAAGTTTACTTGGCACAGTGCTCTGAACCCCACAAACTTTCTGTGTTTTTTTACAGAATTTGGTGCCATTTTGGGAATGTCAGGAGATAGTAAATGTTTTGAAAATTGGGGATGAATTGGATGAAGTTTGCTTGAGATACAGTTTCCAGGAAAAAAAAAGGGGGGGTTTACGGCTTCTACATTTGATATTCTATATTCTTTTTGCCTTCCAGAGTTGCAGGATCCAACTATAGTTGTCACTGTCCAAAATAATTTAAATTGTTTTGTGTTTACCCCTGTATGCTTTGGTACCAAAAGCAGTCTTGGGAAAGCAACGTTGAAGATGGTAGTTAGGAAACAGAGTAAGTATTTGTATATGTAAGCCAAATAAACTGCCTGTGTAGGTCAAATACTAAAAGCTTTATTTTGTCTGTTTTTGTGTCTTTGTGCCCCACCAGAAGTTAACTTTATTCTAACCTTTGATCACAGTCTGGAGTGTGGGTGGGGGAATGGGGGAAACAGGAGTCTGTAAATCTGGCAGTGTATTTCGAAGTCTAGCAGAAATCCAGGAGGAACCCAAATCACTTTTAGGAAAGAGGAGACTGAAGAAGCAGATACTAGCTGAAGTGTGGAGAGTGTGGGACGAGAAGAGGATGAAGGGGCAGAAACAGAGTGGGGAGAACGTGGGGTGTGAGGGTGCCTGTGAGTTTCCAAGGAGAGGAAATTGGCTAGTGAGGCCAAGTTCAAAAGGAAGGGCAGCAAATAAGTCTCTTGATATTAACAGTCAGCAACTATTCTCTGTTAAATTCTTTCCTTTGCCATTGAATTCAGATTCCTTGAGCAGGTGGAAATTATCGGATATGACTAAATATTAAGGAAAAAATTTTTTACAATGTGAAACACTGGCACAGCTTGCCCAGAGAGGTTGTAGATGCCCCATCCCTGGAAACATTCAAAGTCAGGTTGGATGGGGCTCTGAGCAGCCTGATCTAGTTGAAGATGTCCCTGCTCATTGCAGGGGGTTGGACAAGATGACCTTTAAAGGTCCCTTCCAACCCACACTATTCTATGACATTTTAAAATTTGTGAATTGATTTTGATTTACGGCAGGCAAAGTAGTCTGAGAACAAATTACAAATGTTGTAAACAATTCTCTCTTATTGCTTGCTTTCTTAGAATAGGGCCTTTTCCGGATGAAGTGGAACAGGATAACTTCTGGGTGCTAGAACAGGGATGGATGGTGGAAATTGGAAAAGTGGCTAGGCTGAACTAAGCTAACATCTTTAGTAGTTTGTAAACAGTTTCTGGTTTTGCATCAACTAATCCAGAGTGCTTGGGAAGGGTATCAGCTTAATTCAAGGGTGACGTTTTAATTCGTGAAAAGCATTGAGTATAAGGAAGGAATGAAAAAGGAAATTAGATTTATATATTTGAGATTATGTAGACTGCTAAATGTGAGAGTGGAGACCTGGGATACGAGAAAACATTGGGCATTGTTGTGGGAACTCATGAAGGGGAATGCAGGGAGCAAGAGAGGAAGAAAAAAGATTTTTCTTTAAACAAAAGCAAAATTCTGGCATCCAGGTACACATCCATAATGAATAGATGTACTGTTTTCAGCTCAGTTACTACAAAGACTTCCTTTATCTTCTCTCTCCCTTTTTGTTTTTAGAGCAAACCTCCAAGTTTCCTTGTAGAGTTTCCCTCTGCAGTTTTCAGAGCAATTCATTGGGGTTGTGTGCACATCATTTGTATTCTCTTTATAGCTCTGTGTGTAATATCCATTGTATAAGAAAGAATATTTGATACCTTTTCATCAGTGTGCCTTGCCGCAGAACGAATATAACGCTGTTGAATTGCATTTTGGTTTTGGTGGTGCTGATCTGTAGCTGGTGGCTTAAGCACAACTACAAGCCGATTTCTGCCTATATTATAGTCGTTGGGGAACATTGCAAAATTTAATATACACCACACTTTAAAATTTGTGCTTCTTTCTTTCAAACTTCAACTTAAAGCAACTCTATACCTACTCATTTGTGTTCCTTAGTCTAGACTTTGTGCTGTTTTGTTGTGCGTTTTTATAGCATGGCTTTTAAAAATATGAAGGTAAAACTTTGCAGAACACTTCTTGTATTATCTATACTAGTTTTGAACATCTATCACAAAAAAAAAATCTTTCAAACAGTGTGCTTTAGGATGGTATTCTCAATATATTCAGGTTAGGCAATAACAAAGGAGTCCTTTCTTTGTTTGACAGCTAGAACAAAGAGCGTTAGATTCACAATGTGTGCTTAAATAGAGTCTGGTACAAAAAAATCCCAACGTAATCCGGCTGTGTCTGTAGTCATAAAATCCTTGATATAAAAGCCCACATACAGTCCATGAGACTTCTAAATTCCTTGTATTTAGAACTTGCTTTATAAAAATGACCAATATCTCACAATATAATGCAATTAGTTGTAGAGTATTACATTGTTTCACTGTTAATTGACTGGCCTGTCTTCTAATCAACCCATGGTGTTTATTCAGAGGCAATGAAGAAAGGAAGATGTTGGCTTAGAGATTCCTGGAGCAGGGAAAGGAACATAGTGAACTGGGATTGGATTGTCCACAGCCGACATCAGTGTATAGCTGATAGTTGTTCGTGTATGTGAACTGTGCTTATTGGAAACCTTTACCAAAGCTTTTCCTCTGCCATCTTCAATAAAAGAAGGAGCTGTATTGCAAGCTAAGGAGCTTTGCATTGATTTCTGCTAGCTTGAGGGGTCTTTTTAAGAGTAGAATTTAATTCACAATAGGCATTGATGTCATTGTGCTGCATAGCCTTACTTTTTTCAAAATGCAGATTCAGCCTGGAATCAGTGGTATGTGTTTTTCTTTATTTCTGTACAATTTCATATGTAGTGACAGTACTGTCAGCACTGCTTACAGAATAATGTTGATATCAAATAAAGTGCACCAGTAATCAGCTTGGTTTTTTTCCTTTAATGTATCTTTCGATGTTACTGTAAATTATTTTTATTGTAAAATCATATTGGAAATGTAGGCATCTCAGTGGTTTCATTTGAAACTTGATGTTTATGAAAGACTATGAAAAGCAAACAGTCAACAGTGCACTGTTGATTTTGTATTGTGAATTGACTAAAACAGAAATGATGTCTCCAAAAAATGCCTACACATTAAAAGTCTGGTGTTTGAAGGAATTTGCAAATGCAGCAAACCTGAAGATAAGGACTATTGGGATAGACACTGTATGGAATTGTACCTTTATTTTAGTGCAATTACAAAGATAAGGAGTTGCCATATACAGAAAACTGCCGGCTATTTCAGCAACTGTTATGCAGGTCAGGCCCTTCAAAAAACGTAATTATTCCATCATTGAGAAAATTTTGGAAGTGGCTAGTTTATGCTGTAATGTAAAATACTTATGAAGCTCTTCCTATTAAAAACTTTGCTATTAAAAGTACTATAAAAACTTCATGTTTTTCAGAAGTGTCAGATTAAGAGCAGTGGAGATTAAGCTGCTTCTGGTACGCTGAAATTATTGTATGTAATTTCACCTATATTGTAGGTCTGATGCTTTGTCATCTCCATTTGTCTCTTTGGCTGTCACTTGTTTTGTTGATTGTAAATTTATTGGAGTTGGATTTTTTTTTTCTGTTGTCTGAGCCCAGTATGATTGGAGCCTTCTCTGTGAGATGATAGTGGCAACTAGTAACTACTTTGCTTGCAGGATAGTCATGTTGTATGAAATTGTAATGTAAATTTATCCAGATAGTCCTGATGTGCCTTAAACTCAGCCCAGGAAGAGCAGCTGTGAGGATAGTTCAGCCTACATCATTGCCAGGTATAATGAGAAAGAAACATGGGAAAGCAAAATTTTTCTAACGCTGGCCAAATAGCTTAAGAGATTAATCACCCAAGTCAGGACTTGGACATTTCCGACTGGAGTCTCGCCCTCCTCTCCCAGAGGTGTGCTGTGCTGGAAGAATTTTTCTGGCTTTGTGGCTTCTTGCTAATCTTCCTGCTAACCTTTGAAAGTAACTGTACCTACACCCTCACAAAACCCACTGAGTCCTGCAGCTTGTGCCCATAAATCGCCACTCCATTTAACTAAGAGACAGAGAATGTTACAGATGTGAGTGGCAATCTGTCAGCGGTGTTGCTGCTATGGTTATACTACAAAATAGGGGCACCCGTCAAAATTTGTGCTGAAATTCTACACTAGGCTTGCAGCAGTGCCCTTCTGGGAAGAAGTTTCATACACAGCATAGACTTTTCAGTGTTAAGATGTAAACTGTTGGTGGGAAGCCTGGTGTTGTGCTTTAGGGAAAGCATCAGTGAAACTTCAGAGAATTTAGCTTTTTGCTCAGAGCCTGAATGAACGCTTTTAAATTCAATATGAATTAAAGGAGAAAAAATCAGTATCTGCCAATGTGTCAAGCTGCTTTTTAGAAGAAGTATAACAGCTGAAATGTGTTTGTTCTTGTATTTTTTAAAGCTTTTAGACTTCCCAACTCTGCTGCAACATTGACATTCAGTACATTAAATTCTGAAATGTAATATATGTTTTAAGGACACAGCAATTTCCTGGCTTGTAACCGGTATGAACTGATGGGGAGAAATGCGGGGCTTGCTGGGAGGCAGAGAGTCTGCTTGAGCAGTCCTTGTAAGAAATCTTTCAGACACTGTTCTCTGTTGCTTCTCTCGCAGGGACTGTTTCGAGTATCAGGTCATTGCTGTGCATTCTGGCTATTCTGATGCCTTGAGCCTGGCTGGGAATGCAGGAGACCTACTCTCTTGTACTCTTCAGGTTACTAGTCTTTTAACTTTAAATTGGAGGCAAATACTGATCTAGCATCTTGGTAGGGTAAAGCAGGAATTAGAAGGGTTTGTCACCTGTACCAAGAGTGCCAAATAACTGAGGAATACACACAAAACAAAGAACTATAGAGTTGTAGTACACTGTAAAGAATTTGGCCCTTGTGCTTTGAGGTGATTTCTGTAGCAGTTCCTTCTGACTCCAAAGGATGTTCAGCAGCCAGGAGCTGTTCCTCAAGGTTGTCTTGATAGTTCAGGAGCACAGCTGGAGTGCTGGATTTCACAAGGTTGCCTTTTTGGTTGGAATGGAAAAAATTCAGTGGTGGGTAAGTGGGGTAATTTCATTCGCGTTTTACTCTAGCAGCCGTTATGCTGTCGCCTTTTATGAACTGAACATGAACATTTTGCAGTGGTACCTGGGGGCTTATAGCTCTGTCTGGAAAGCTTTAACTGCTTCTTACTGGCCTTTCCAGGAGCTACTTTTTCCACTGACTGCTGGAAGTATTCCGAGTACCCTGCCCGACATAGCATTTTAGTTCAGATTAGGTGTGCGAGCCTTTGAAGGGAGTCTCCCAGTTGTCCTGTTTACTGTACTTTGCTTTGAATTGTAGAGCAGTCTTGGACTGCATGGACTGGTTTTCTTTCAGGTGGAGGAAAGTCTGAAGATGTGCTCTAGAGGTGTACCCGAGAGGCTCCAACTGCTAAATGGCCTTCAGTCCATGGGACTACACTAAACCTAGTCTGAAGTAAGACCCTCTGAACTGCAGATGTTGGTTGCTCAGTGCTGAACTGTTTGCTCTGCAGATGTGCTCCTGATAGTCCACATAGTTGGCAGGGTAGGCATAGATCTGGGGTACAGCTGCTGGTCTGGTCACTCCAACAGGCTCTTCCTGTGTCTGTCCCTAGTCTCATGCCTTCTTGGAGCCAGCCTTGCCCTGGTGTCCATTTTGACTCCGCACTAGGTTTATTTTGTTGGCTTCCATATGCAGGGCTGAATGGAAGGTAGAAAAGATATTGCTCTGTGCCAGTGACCAGACAGAACATGGTAAGGGCTAGCTGTTCAACTATCCAAATGTAATCTGAAGCTCCCTTTTATGCATATCTGGTGTGTTAGGACCTGCAAGGAGTATCTTCTGCTGTATGTCTGTTTGGTACTGTTAAATGGTTAATTATTTTATTCTTAAATTTAAGAGCGCGTGCATACTCCAGTGGGTTAATTCCTGATCACAGTTTATGTCTTTACATGTCATATATGTTCTGCAAGTAATTTTGCAGGAGACAAATGCTAGGAATAGTGCTCTAGACACCTTGCTTACTAGTCTGTTCTCCAACTGCATTTCAGTCACGTATTCAAGCTCTGCATTAGGGTCCTCACTTTCTAGCCTTTGTAGCCTTGCTTTAGCTAATGTAAGCCTCTCTGTCCTGGAAAATAAGTGGTGCAATTTGAACATGATGATGCTTAAGTTATTAGTGTGCAGGGAAAGTGAAGAAGGAATGTTTTGTTTTATTTACAGTTTTTTTTTTTTTAAAAAAAGGAAATAGCTGATAAGATCATCAGACTTTAGGTTTAAAATTACCAAATGGGGTATGTGTTTATGTAATTCATAATTCCATTTAGAAATTCCCTGTCACGGTATATTTTGGGGACCAAAAGCATAGATAGCCTGAGAAAAGAGAAGTTTCTGGTGGATAGATGTCCACCTGTTGGTGATTCCACCCCCCCACCCTCCCCAATGCAGTGAAGTAATCTAGGAGTAGCATCTTGCTCAGTAAGTCTTTCAGCTGACAAACACTAGAGGTTCAGGAGCAGTATCAAAGTAAAGGGGCGCTTTGCACCCTGATTCTTAGTCTTCTCTCTAAAGGCCTGCTACTGTGTGCGGTTGGAGACAGACTGCTAGAAGAGGGATCTTTGGATCTGAACCCCAGACTTCTTTAGTTCTTACAAAGTAGGTAACAATATCTTTGATACTGAGCATGCAAAAACACTTCAGTCATCTTGGAAAGCTTTAAGTTTTTAACAAAGTGAATGCTGGGGGGGATTACCTGGCTCTGGAAGTATCTAGCAGGTAAGAAAAAGATGTTAGGGCTGCAGTGTGTGATATACGCATGTAAACCCTGCATAAATCCTGGTTTATATCCTTCAGAGTTTTGGGGGATGCGAGGGAGAGAGGGAGAGGGTTGTTTACAGGATTGTGGGGCAGGATCTAATGGCTTTGTCTAGTTGAACTAGCTGAAGAAACACTTCCTTAATGTCCAGCAATTTGTAGAATGGGACGATTGATTGTCTTCCCACCTATCAGCAAAGAACAGATGTAAATTAACATAAATATATGCAGTATGTAGCAAATAAGGTTCTACCCTTACTGTGATGATTTTCTTAAATGTTTTTTAAATGATGATAGATAATTCTGATAAAGTGAGCCTTCTCTTCAAGGGAATAAAACCAATATCGGAGTATGTAAAAAGAGAGGTAGCCAGATGTTCTCATATGGTCAATTTAAAATTATGGAAATTGCTTCCTTTGCTCAAAGCTATTACAAAACATGATCTTTGGAGATGATGAATTTCTCCGACTGCTGTCTGTTTAACTGAGAACAGCAGTTAGACAGCATCTTCCAGGCCTGTACCCTGCGTTGGCTTTAAATTGAGTGGGATGCCTGAAGTGCACCAGGAAGTAACGGATTGGGATGGAGGGTAATTTAAGGGTTGACTTTTGCTGTTTGCACTGAAGTAGAAGCTTCATCTGTGGTATCCGTAGGACGGCTGCAAGGCAGCAAGCTAGCAATGGAGTACAGTGAAATAAAAGGCTGGTAAAGAGAATTAAGCCTTATTGCAAATGCTTGTCTGTAAAACAGTATGTATTGAACACATTAAGGTTCCCTCATTTAAGAACTTCAACAAACAGGGGGATTGCTTTTTGCATGTAAGCTGTGTGTTAAGTGACTTATTTTGAGGTGAAGTATGGGACAGAGGGAATAAACTATTAAGCCTTTGTGTGTGATGGAGGTATCTGAGTGCATATGGTTTCTTTTGGTGTCTCAGTCCATCAGTGAGCTCTGGGATCCTGTGAAGGTCTTTTCTGCATTGAAATAACATGCTTAAAAGACTAAAATGAAGGTAAAAGAAAGTGGTGTCCTTGAGTCTGACAGCTTACGAGCAGCAAAGGCCTTCTGTTTCTTCTTCTTGTCTGGAAAATCCTAGAAAAAATGGTGGGAAGTGATCTCGGGAGAACACATTTGATCTTGCTGGCCTTGACCTTAAAAACTATGCCAGAGCTATTCCCAAGAGCTGTTTGTCTGACCTGAAAACCAACACTGGTGGAGATTTACTGGCTGTCCCAAGCAGTTAGTGCTTTGCTGTCTATAATGTTTTTCCTCATCTCCTTTGCCGCAACTCAGGTTTGTTACTGAGGACTCAAGTTCTGAGGAAAGGTGAAGAGAATTGTATTATTGCTTTCTTTGCAGCTTCCTGGTGTCTGATAGTACTGGAAGTATTCCCCTCAGTCTTCATCTCCACTAGGTTGAGGAACCCTGCTTATTGCCGTCTTTCTCAAGTCCTATTTACTAGACTTGCGATCGTTTCCATTATTTCTGCTAGATCTAGATCTCTTGAATTGTAGCACTGAAAGCTGGACTGAGATAAGCCTTATTTCCATGGTTCCCTGCTCCACAGCTGGCACTGAGGTGCTTTGGTCTCTCCATGCACTGAAGACATCAGCCAGGTCAAACTGAGGGGTCTCCTTTCCAGGAGAGGAGCCTAAAAGCTGAGTGCTACAGCGTTCAGCACGGTGGTGGTGGAGTTTCTTGAGACATAACGCCTAACAGCAACGCTGAAAGGATAAACCATCATTTAGTGCTGAGACATAACGAGCAAATATGGCCAGCAAGAGTACTTATAAAATGCCAGTGAAACAAATTATTTAGAAACGTCTGTTAGTAGAAACTAATTGAATTCTGTGTAGACTGGAATATATAAAGCAGGATGCAGCCAAGAATTAATGAGAGAGAGAAAATGAATTGGCATGTGGATCCCCTCATCTGTTTTCCTTCTCAAAATAGCCTGTTTCTAGGGCCAGGATGGGTAGGAGTAGAACGATGGAACAACTGGACACACACACACAGTGTGAGCATAATTATGTCGAAGAACAATGACAACATTGTTGAATGGCTGTAGAGGGTTGCCACAACTCCCATTTGGGTAACCCAGGAAGCCCAGTGGTGAATTGTTTCAGTAAAAAGAGGTGTTCCCATGTGTTTTGGCATTCAGTGGTCGTTTGTCACAAGTCAACCCTTACTTTTCTGTTTGTAACAGTGATATTTTTGAAGGCCGTTCTTGACATTCCATGCAAAATGCAAATGCTGATACATTTTTTTTTTTTTTCTCTGGTCAAAGTATGGGCTCAGAAGTCTCATCTGGGCCCAAATTCCAGTTTCCTTGTGGTGATAGGGATAGGATGAATCTGTTCAGCTGTGGTCCCTGAGAAACACACCGCAGATGTGGTTCACCTCCACTGCTGAAAAGGTGTTTCTCTTTTGCAGGAAGAGTATGCACACGTGTACATATGGTTGTTGGGGCAAGGCCTGACCCCTGAGGTAACTTGGGTGGTGGTCATTTCAGCTAGAGCCTTCTGGCGGCATTCTGCAACCTAATAACAACAAGAGTTTAACTACCCTGGAGTGGTCTGCTGGCCTAGGGAGAATATCTCATTAGTATGTTCTATGTCGTTATTCCCCCCCATTGGCACAGAAGCAGAAGGGACATCAATAGTAATGATAGATTATTGTAAAAAATGGATCATTTTACTAAACTAGCAAATGTAAACAACCCTGCTTCTTAAAATCCCTTTGAGGATAAAGAAAGAAAATAAGCAGTGAAAAGCATGCACAGATGGATGTTATTCTGATGGTAACGTTGTATTGAAAATGTTAGAAGGGAAGGAATGCTAATCACGCAAAATTGTAGACAGCGAGGTCACGAGGAAAGTACTGAACTGTAAAGGTTTTCCATTTGTGGGCTAGCTCAAAATCTCTGATTTGACTAATGTATCATCAAAGGTGTTCTGGCTTGGACCAGCCAGGCTTGTTATCTGTCAGGTATGTAATTTTGCTAGTAGACTGGCACTATAGAGAATACACGTACCGGAAATAATAATGTGTAATTGGAACTATGTCCCTTTTGTTTTCTACACAGGGATAGAAAACAAATAAGAACTAACTTATATAGAGAAGTGTTTAAGAAATTTATAGAGTTATGGTAGAGTCAAAGCAACTCTTAAGGACCACTGTTATTTTTATTTAAAGTTGAAAGTAAATCTTTTTGTTGGGTGATAAGCATAATGCAGGAAAGCCTGGAATGAGATAGTTGTTTAATTGCTATAATTGCATGTGCATTTTCTGCTGGAATATATTGCTGAGATACCATATGCGACTCTTCAGTTCTTGACCTAGTAACAGTGCTGTTTTTTAAAAGGTCAGGTTTTAAATGCGTAACTGCCATCCAAGATTGTTTTAAAACTGGAGCAGTGAAGAGTAGGAGTTTTCTTAGAATTGAATTCAGAGCTCTTACTCTAACAAAAGAGCACAGATGATAACTTTGAGCCAATTGTTTGGAGCCTTACCAAATTAAAACTCTGTGAAAGTGCTGGGAAGCCTGCGGTTTTGTCCTTGTCATAGAAGAAAGTAGCTTAGCATCCTGGTTATCTGATGTTTTCTATTGTAGTGCTAGTAATTCATCCTTGAGCAAAACAGACTGATATATTTTATCAAAAGGGGAAGAACTGTCTGTGAGGTGAATTTTACTTTTTGTTGATTGACCTTTTTTCTTCTTCAGGTAAAATGGAACCTTTTTGTCACTGTTAAGTAACTTTTCTTTAAATTTAATTTTTAGCTGATAAATTCAGACGAAAACTGGAAGAACTGGAGAAAGAGAAAAATTCTTTAAAATTTCAGCTTCCTTCAAGGCATCCTTCACTTAGCAGTTTTTTGGATAGGTTTGTTACCCAAGTTCAAGCAGCATTGCGCTGGGCTGCTGATCATCGGTAAGTTTGTTGATTCCTTATTATGTAAAATGACGCTTCTGTTTGTCTCAAAATGTGGAATACAATTTATGAATAATTTTAATTAAGAGTTCTAACATATCAATATGGAGCTTGTTTATGAACCCTCCCCCCCCCTTCTCTTTCTACAATTCTTTCAGAATTGCCCCAAAAAATATTGATCATGATGAACTGGTGAATTAAATGGAACTTTTCTCAGTGATGTTGAGTGGGAATGGGATTGAATCCTTGACACAGCAGCTTGAGCATACAACAGCAAGGCAGCTTGAGCAATGGTTCCCTGTGGAGTTAATTCTGATGCTCCTTTTCAGGCAGTGAAAGAATATTTAAATATAAAGTAAAAACAGATTCTTTTTTGATATGAATAGATCTTTGGGAGCTTCCTTTTATGCATCACTTGTTAGGTGGCAGTAATGTGCTCAGCACTGTACAAAGTCACAAGAATAAATTCTTAGCCTTCTCTTGAAGGGATAACAACTTCAAAGGTTGGGGGAATACAAGATGCGTTGGATGACCCAAGGGAGGTAGTTAGCTTAGGAAGAAAAAGTTGTCTCAATTTCTAGGTCTGTCTTCAGCTATGATACTGGTTACTGTTGTTAGAGGATTCTTCATAGGTATTGGAAACTGTTCTCAAATGCAATGAAGGAAGAAAAACCTTTTGTTTTCTGGCAGCTTGTACATATAAAGGCTGCGGTGTGCTAGTCAATTTTGGGTGTAATTTTTGATAGACATGAAAATTTGATAAAATCAGTACAGATAATAGGATTTTACTGCAAAATTTGAGAATTTTAAAGGTGTTTTTAGTCTCTATATTATTTAGTAATGAGGCAGGTTTAAAACAAACTGCACTCCTTCAGAGGTGTTTCCTTCTGTTTTACCATTCCTTAAAGATTAGGATATGACGTGTTCACTCTATGCATTAATTTGTAATAATGATTTTGGCTTTAGAGGAGGTGGTGTCATAGAAATTGAGTTACTAAAGCATCCTATAAATACAGTCTGCTTATTTTTTCCTATATGATGTGTGTATATATATTTATATATAAAATACATACATTTATGAAAGTGTTCCTGTTCTTCAGATGATTATATCTGTAACTCTTCTCTTTGCACAGGTCTGAGAGCAGTGCCATTCTTCAGGGTCAGATGAATATCCTCTTCGCTTTTCTGTCTTGTGCACACTCCTTTCTTTGAGCTTGAGTTTGACTGTTGTTGTGACACCCTTTCTTTTTCTTGATTGATTCTTGTAGCCTTTCACACTGCTGTCTGTAGTCTGACTCTCTTGTTGATGTGGCAAGTGTACCCTTTATCTTCAGTCGGGGTGTTTAAAATTTTTCTATTCCAACAGTATTTTTATATAGTACAGGGTGGAAAACATGACCACTTCTTCAAGGAAAATTTGTAGGCTTCAGTTTTTATTTTCATTTTGAATTGGAACAAAACCAGTATACCCAAGATTTCTTTTTTCACCTGGAAAGTTAAAAAGATGATCAGACTAGCACCAGAAGACCAGATCATTGCAGTTTTACTGTAGTTTAACCAGTCTCATCTTTTTGCAAATAAAGAACTTTTAAAATGAAAAGTGTGCATGGGAGGTTATTTGTTCAATAAAGGAGACTGAAATTCATGCCCTTGTTTTGTTTTACTTGATTAAATTATGGGATGAATTTTTAGGTGAATGCTTTTGATGTTGATACAGGATAATAGGGGGCAGGTGGTAGGAGCCAGGTTTGGTTATGTTTAGCTTGGGAAGGATGCTGCTGTTCGTGCAATAACCAAGGTTTGGTGAGATCAGAGGGATCTTGTTTCTGTTTCCTCAGGACCAAGTAGGCAGGTGTACATGAGACTTCCAAGGAGGTTCTGAGAATAACCGATGTTTATCGTGGAATGTTTCCTAAATTTTCACCAGACACTTGGAAATTTTTATTGCATACAGCACTTGGAAAGATGCAGCTCTTCCTCAAAGAAGGTGGCTTCAGAGCTGCTGGGAAGTGTGGCTGGTTGGAGCCACAGCAGTCTGTAATGGTTGTAAGGCACATATGTAGTGATGGCCTAGCACCTCACAATACGGGTGTCTCTTGGATCTATTTTGTTATTACAGAATACAGTAATTATGTCTATTTTGTTTAAGTATTAATGCCATTTATTTTAGTGCTGGGTTTTATTTTGCCTTTTCAGTGCATTCTTCAGCCCATAGAGAGGGAGTAAAGCGTGTATTTTCTGATGGTCCTGCAGAAGAGACAGGAACCTCTTGTTCTACACGCTTGTTAAACAGCTGTGCATGGAGATCATAATTGTGTGATTAATCATGCTTAAAACAGACTTGCGATGCATGTTTTGTATGTGGCATGGGTCTATTTGCTTTCCAAGATTACAATGGGAAATCATGCTTCAAAAACATTCTTTGTTTGAGACTATTTTTTTTTTAAACAAGATACTGAAATGCCTCTGGACCCTTTATATGGAAATGCGCACACTTGTCTCTGGAGATGGACATAGAAATGCAATTGGTTTTGCAAGCACGCATGCCCTTATACAAGAACATGCAAGACAAAATAGGTTTGCGTTGTTTGCAGGTGTATTTTGAGAGGCTGATTATAGACGTGACGCTTAATGGGATGCACTGATTACCTTGGGGTCCAATCATGCAAAGATTTACAGTTGAGGGTTGTACCGACCACTGTGAGGAATCCCACTGACTGCGATTTTGAAAGAACTCGCTGTGCAAGAGAGAAGTAAAATTTTGGCATCGTGGAGCAAACACTCCAGATGATCTCTAATGTAGTCTCCAAAAGCTGACAGAAGCTGCAAAAATGGCTTTGGCAAGTTTCTAAACTTCTGTCTAAGAGAGTTTTCTCTGTATTGATAGAAATTACATGCCTTAGTTTTGTCTCATTCAAGGCAGTGATGGATAAATTTCTGAAATATGAAGAAGCTGGGGGAAGCCTGAAGCTATACAAGTTTTCCTTTTTCCTCCTTCAGCGTGTTGTAAAAACAGTGTAAATGTTTGAGATAATAAAGGAAGATATGCCAAGGAAAAATCTCTTGTTCTCTAACTGTATCTGTTTAATGTGTAAGTGTTTTGGTGATGGGGTGTTATGACTCTGAAGGTAACATGTAGCATTCTGATCTATTTAATCTTTGAGACGTTTATACTCGGTGATAATGCTAATTTCTAGCTTTTGTCATTTTTTTCAAAGGATTAGAGATGAAGAAACCCAGCTTTGGCATGAAAACGAACATAAACTTTTGAGATCCGCTTACAAAGAGAGGATGCAGGTTTCGGCCACAAAACGAAACCAACTTTTTCAAGAAAAGAAATGGTTACAGGTAACAGGACTGCAAAGTTGTCTATAAGAACCAGTGCTGTGTAGGAAAAGCTTGTAAGCTGTCACGCAGAATTAAATAAATTTATTGTAATAGTGACTTTGCTTCTGTGCAGCAATTAGAGCCTTGGCTGTAGTCCAGTTGATAATCTAAGTGATGATTGGAGATGGCAGCCACAGGAGTTGTGTTAATCTCATTATGGAGAAGCAGAACTGGAAGGCTCGGTGGCTTGTGTGTGTGCTTTAACTTTCCTCATTATCTTTTAAAGTGTGCTCTTTATGTTCTAATTTGCCATTTTAATATTTCACTGATCTTCAGAAGTTTTTATTCAAAGACAGAAAGTTTTGAAGAAAGCAATCTTTCATCCGTTTCTGGTTAGAATTGACTATAAATACATGATTTACCAGCTTTTGTTCCTGAAAGATGATTGATGCATTTCATAAGGATGAAGGAATCATCACGGAGCAGTCGGCATTTGCCAACAATAACTTTGCACTGACACGTGATGTCACAATGTGGTAATTTGGCAAATGGAATGCTTTTAAAATGGCTTCTGTCCAATTTTAAATCTGCAAGGCTTTTAAGCAAAATTTAGCTCTCTTTTCATTGTCCTTCAAAAATCTTAGTTTACTGTCTAGTGCAAGTCTTTACCTCCTTTTAAACCTTGGCGATCACACTCGGCAATGTGACATCTTAGAAAGCTAGTAGGTCTAGTTTTCTTTTTTCCTATGGTCTTGTCTTGAAATCTCATTATTTTTGACACTTTTCTTCCTTTGGTGGATCTTATAGTATAATCATCTGTGTGTATACTCATATATATATAAAACCTAGGAAGAAATGGAGAAAAACATCTTAGATGGCCATTGCAAAATGTTACTTAGATGAAGAAACGTATTTTTCATCCCAGTCATCACCTGTTGTACCGTTTGGATTTATTTCATCAACATATAAGAGGAGACATAGTCTAGTTCAACATTATCAATGTCCAGAAAACTATTTTTGGTAATTTAGACATCCAGCCAGCCACCTCAAGATACTCAACTGAAAACTGCTGTACTTAAGACTTCATGCTAGCTCATGTTTTTATACTTGCTCTGGGTGAATCTCTATTCCTATGTAGTTATACTAGGGACAAATTAGCCACATCGTTGTGCAGATGTGCTATTTATGATCATTTGAACAAAATTATCATGAATTCCAGGTTCTGGAGAAGCCTGATCTGTGATGTTTGGTGGCTCCCAGCATCCCTTAAGGATTGCTTTTGCCAAAAATATCACGTGATCTGAAATCATCATTATTATTTTTCACTTTTCCTCAGCCCTACTTTACTTTCCTTTTCTTTCTGCCCTCTCTTCTGTTGGTTCTGCATTTGTCTTCAGGGATTTGAGAGCCTGTGACAGTATCTAGAATTTACATATTAATGTTTCTACTGCAATCTGCACTTCATGGAGAACACCAGCCCATAAGTGAAGCTGGAGGTTTACAATCAGTACTGATTAGCTGTCGTGTTAGAAATCTCAGTTTAAATTCAAATCCACGAAGTAAAACTCCAATGTATGTTTAGTGAGCTGAATATCGTCTGCTGCTCCATTCTGAGACTTTAAGTCCTTTTTATCTGTCCCTGGAGGCTGACCAAGAGCACATTAAAGGCTTCTTGGCATTTCTGGAAAAGAACACAGGAGAATTCCAGTTTACTGACTAAAACTTCCATTCTCCCAAGAATGCCTGTGAACTATTCCCAAGCAGAACAGCTTTCTCTCTGTGAATGCAGATTGTGTATGCTTCTGGTATCTATTTATGTTGTAAAAACATTTCAGTACTAAAAGCGTGTTTGTAAAACCAAATTCTGTTCATCTTCCTTTCTGTTCCTGTGTAGGTTGCTTATTGCAGTGATTGCAATTACTACGTTTTCACAGAATATGAAGGTCTTTGTATTAAGTAGGGCCTATTAAGATTTTGGCAGCATTCCCAAACCAGTAACACAGAGACAGAATTGTCCTTTGTGCACACTAAAAGCCTAATTTGAGACTGAAAGAAACAAAACTGATGTTTTTGGCGTGCTGACCTTTCTGTCCTTGACAAATGCCTGTGGGTTGAAACATGGACCGCTCTGTTCTCTTGTCACTAAATCTAAAACCAAAAAAGGAGGAAAATAATTGATGAATCTAGTGCGCAGCACTAATATAAGTTGAAATTTTTGAGCCAGTCAACCTTTTAACGTGCAAGGACTGTTTCTTCTTGTTTAAAGTGATACTCGGGGAGCTTGTTGTAGTTCAGCAAAGCTGAAAGTACGTTTGTTGACTAAACGAGCATTAGTGAACTAAACTTCACTTAAATTACATTGAAAACATTAAAAGAATGTTCAGGTTTCAAAGTGAAGCACTCAAAAAGCAAAGAAATGCCGAAGTCAGTTATCTGTGCATTGTATGTCTGTTTTATGAGAGTCTTTAATTATATGAGTGTGCCTTTTTTTTTCCTGGATCCCTGCCTCATACATTGCTGAAGATGGAAAGTGCTTGTTCAGTTATTCAGAATGGCATTTTATCTTCATTACTCAGTATTCGGCCCCAGAACCCTTTTACTGCATGCGACTCAACGCCTCTTTTGGATTCAGATTTACTAATTTGTGAATGGGCTTGTTTTACAGCATTAATCAATATGGCATCTCAGTGATTCAAAATCACTTAGTTTTATCTCTGTAACATTGCTTTGGGTGAAGAGATATTCTTATTGTCATTTTATAGATAGAGAGTGAAGAAGCAAATTGCCATAAAAAGCTATATGTTCATTTCTAATGTCAGTTTTGTAATGCCTCGTTATTTACCCGAAGAAGTTGTGGGCTTTTTTTTTTTCATTTTTAACTAGACTAAATATGGTCAGAGCATGGAATTAAGAGCCATGGTTTCTGTTGAGAGTCTGTAGAAAGCATTTCAGAGACCATTCTTGTTGGTTTTATGGCAAATGGTGGACGTTCAATCAGTGGCTGTGTATTGAGATAATAGTTTAAGTGGCTTGGAAAGTTTCACAGAGACTGTAAGAAATGTAGGAATAGAATAAAATTCTCCACTATGGCATTCAACTACTTCGATAGCGAGTAGTCCTCCTTTGATTTTTTTTTTTTTTTTTTAAACTCACGTTTCAAATTCTGGGACAAATGAGCCAAGGGCCGTATATTAAATAACTTTATTAACTCAGCAACCCAGACTCCTTCATGAAGTGCTCCTTCCTCGGGTGAAAGCTATTTGTTGGGTTTTCAATGAAAAATTAGAATGCGCTCTTGCAAGGAACGTCAGTATCGTAATGCACGGGGTTTGAACTTCTGGCAAGATGAGTGCAACTGAGATTGAAGCTCTGGTAATTTTAAGTCAAGGGAGGAATTTTGTGCTTTTAATTAAAATTAAATACTACTAATAAAAAGGACTGGCCAGACAGTCAGTGATTCACTACTTGCATCCTGTGTCTGACATTGGATTGGAAGTCTGGAGGAACCATTGCAGGGATATTCTGCAGGAGGACAGATAGATGGTTGATCACTTTAGCTGCCAGTCTGCAGCAAGATTCTGTTGTCATGGTTGAACTGAGATTCTGGGTTTTTTTGGGGAAGTTTTTAACTCGGGAAATACCTGTGTATTTTAAAGGTAAAAGGCGACTGGCTGTTGGTGTTGGAAGAAGAAACAAAAATTTGGTGTTGAAATGGAGGTGGGGTGTTTCAGACTGTGGAAGCACTAGAGTTTATAAATACAATGGGCGTAAGAATTTTTGTCTGTCAACAAAAGAATGTCTTCTCATCTAATGTTGTGCTAAACTGGACAAACTTAATTCGTGCTACTTCTGAGACTTGTGCTGTAGTTTTCTAGGGGCAGAGGGGTTTCTTTAACAGGGTTCATAGTAAACTTAGGTTTCTGTTCTATGCAGAAAGAAATTGAAGACCTCCGAGCAAGACTGTCCATATTAGAAGCAAAAGATCAACAGCTAAGAAGAGAAATTGAAGAACAAGATAGGCTTATTCAGGCACAGGACTGTGAACTTACTGCTTTACTTGGCTGCGTTTCTTTGAGAGAACTACAGGAAATAAGCAAGGCTGTGGATGACACTTTAGCATCCTCCTATCAGATTCCATTCAGTCTGGATCTTCCAGGGACGATAAAGAGGTATTTAAATTTCAGTATTTTGTCAGTGATGTGAGTCTAGCATCTTCCCAATGTACTGTTGAATTGGCTGTCAGTTGTTTTCTTCATAATTGTGCCAGCTAATTAGCTGGATTTAGACACTTTAAAGTTTTCTAAGAACAGATGTTGAAGTTCTAATATTAATATACTTCCTCAGGAAGGAAGGCTGTAATTATTTGAAGGTCTTGCACTTCATGTTTTTTTATGGTAAAGAGCCACCTACAGAAAGCATATGTATCCATCCACTGTTAGTATCGATTGTCAGTTTAAACTATTTC
>RSEF01000003.1:44185810-44197448 GCA_003993805.1 Himantopus leucocephalus | reverse complement strand
GATTGCAGAGACTTTGAGGACAAGCAGTCAAATTCTTGATTAGCTGTTCTGCCAGAGAAGAATAGCAATGAGTCAAAACTATGGATGTCTTCCCAGGCAAGAATTTAGTGTTACTCCAAGGAGCTCTTTTTAAAGCCATTTTCCCTGGTAGTAATAAGTAAAGCAACTTTTAAGCAGACAGAATACCTCTCTTAAAATGAAATATGATGCTCCAGGGTGGTGGTAAAAGAAAATAGTATTTCTGGTTCAAGTCACATGTAACAGATCACGGCTGTTAAAGCCCTTTGTTGGTAGAATGAATCGGTATTGACTGCCTGGTTCCTCTTGCGGGTCATTAGCTTGTCAGTTAATTGGAAAGCTTGTGAGGGCCTTCCCTCTGATGGTGTTTTGTGGTAGAAGAAAACAACCCAGGAATAAACTTAGTTAAAAGCTGTTTGTAGGTGGTAACTATGGCTGCTTCGTACACGGTTTTGATTGCTGCATGTGAATTGTATAATGGGCTGATCTCTAAAAGGGATAAGGGATTCCTATGGTATCGCTCTGAAGGCTAACAAGGATTCAAAATGGGATACTACTGTGAAATTCGTACCATAAATAATACAAATACACTTGTAAGAGTCTGTATGAATGCTGTAACTGTAACAAAAGGATTCTTTAGATTTAAGACTGTGGTTAATATGGCTATCACTAACTTGAGACAAAATGATGATTTACTAATGTTATTCTTTATTGATATGCCTCAGATTAATTTAAAATTCTCTTAAAACTATAGTTCTGCTGTCATTGAAATGGCAGTCTATGATTCCTTATTTACTTTTCAGTGACTTGATAGATGCACATAAAAAAAATCTGGCTATGAAGAGGGTGTTTTTTCCCACTCAGTACCTGGACCTGAAAGTCCGCGTGGGCTTGTGCATCCTTGTTAGCAGCATGGACTCTACAACTGGGCCTTAGTTTGTAATGCTGTTTTGGATGTATGATTTAAAAAGAACTTAAAAATTGATCTCTCTTCCTGTTAGCTGTCTGAGTTCTGCAGCGGAGTGAAATGTATGAACCTGGGGGGGGCTTTCTGTGGAAAAAAAGTAAACAGGTAAGAGGAGAGGCACATGGAAGAGATTTGTTAAATAGAGGTGCCATCTTTATACTGTTGTTCTTCTGGCTATAACTGCACTTTACATTTTATTATGGCCTGGGTCTTTAGAGTTGAATTTTATAAGGCAGTTTCAGAACAATTGGGCCAGTCACCCGTTATTCATTCAATTACACACTGCAGCCTTGCTGCTCCCTGTTGACATCTGTACACAAAGCCCAGCTCTCTTTTACATAACCTGACCAGCTCAGAAGCTGCTTGTGGGAGATGCTGAAAGTCATTGGGAGCTCCAGAGCCTGAGAAAAGAAATGGCTAAATAGTTCATTCCCTCTGGCATGCCCAGAGGCAGGCAGGAAGCTGATAATGGCATCACTGCGCATGTAATATTTTGTGTTTTGCCCATATATTGCTGTAGAAAAAGGAGAAATTGGAGACTGCTATGTGGGAAATGTTGTTAAAGCACTTTTATGTAGCTAGCCAGCTGTATTTCTATTTGTTGCCTTACGCAGGCATTGACTTACACTGCCGNGGCATTGACTTACACTGCTGTGAGCTATTTCTGAGGGGACCGCCTCGTCTGGAGCTGGGGGGGACCCCCACATGCTGTGGTGGTAATGAGGTGACTGGCCTTGCTGGGCTGTAGATTGAAAAGGTGTGCGCTCCATGAAGCAGAGCGTTAGGGAAAGCAATGCAAATAGCTGTCTCATTAACACGATTAAATGATACACTGGACAGCTGAATTCTGCCTCTGAGGCCATCTCACTCCTGCGTGCAGCTGGGCGAGATGGTCCAGTGAGCCTTTCTGGAGGTGGTCAGTAACTGACTGCAAGTCCATCTTCACATGCTTTGGAGTTCAGACTTACATAAATGCTGAATCTTGAACCAGGACTCAGTAAGTGCTGTGCTTGGAATGTATGGAGGAGCAAGTTCTCAAAAGAAAACTGAAATGCATAGAAGCGGGCAGCAGGGACTGTGTGCGTGTCAAAATGGGCACTCAGTCTTAACGTGCTTTCTGAATAAGTGACTTGTGTTTCTTCCACCTGTAAAATGAATACAATGCTGCCTTATCTCGTGACAGTATCGTTGAAATAAATCCAGTGATGTTTCTGAAATGTTTGGGTACTCCAGTGCTGAACACTAAAGAAAAGCTCAGAAGTAAATTGATAGTTCTTTATTCTGGAAGAACAGCAGTGGTAGGTTGTGAAAGAAGTACAATTTTTACAATGCAGCTAAAAGGAAGAATTGAGATGGTGCTGATGGGGAGTGCTGACTGTCATGTACACTGAATTACTTTATCACTGAATTGTGATAAAGTAATTGAACATTGTGTAAAAGTGTACGCCTGCAAAGCAGGAGAGAGAGAAGTGTTAATGTTGCAAATCTAATCTCTATACTAACTCCTAATGTTTGATTTGACTTGGATTTTTGAACTTTTTGTTAAAAATGTAACTTGTGAATTTATTTACAAGCACCAAAGGCACCGGTTTCCGTTAGGTTTGGTAACATCAAAGTGGTAAACCTACCTGTTTTCATATGTGGAAGAAAACCATAAGCATGGATGACGANTGGTAACATCAAAGTGATAAACCTACCTGTTTTCGTACGTGGAAGAAAACCATAAGCATGCACGATGCCTCAATTTCAGTCCACTGTTGAATCAATTTGGCACAAATATTTTGGAGGTTTTTGAAACTCAACAAACTAAGTAGTGATATTTCATACAAAATTCCGTGAGAACAAGTGACTGCAGTTAAACTTTTCATGGCAGACTTGGAAACTGGATTATAAGAGGATAGTTAACTGCAAACTTTTTGTGTCAGAAACACCTTTGTGTTAGGTGTTTGGATGGTAGCCTAGCAAAGCACCAATCCTGGGCACTGCTGGGAACTTCTAAGATGTTATAGTTACACAAATAATCATAATTGTGTTTCAGATGGTAAGTAAAATACATATAAACTCATTAATTAAGAACTGTAAAGCTAGTGTACAAACTGTTTTGCAAACAAGCAGGATTAAGTGGGTAGAAATTGGGTGGAGAAAAATGTTGGTTAATAACTAGCAACACTTGAAATGAAATATACAGATTTTATCATGGTATTGGCTCTTTGGAGTTAGTACAAGTCATCTTAAAGCCTATGTGCTTCCATATGAAAATGTGTCTTGTGTAGCAGACCGCAATGAGCAGAAAAGGTCAACTTTATTTTATTTTATTTTAATCCCTTCTAGCCTTCAGGAAAAAGAACAATTGTTCGGCATGTCCATTAAAGAAACTACTGCCAAAGTAAGTACACATCAATTTTCAATTCTTTAGAACATTAAGAGAAGAAGATAATAGCTTGCATCTTAATAAATTGTCTGTATTTTAGAAAGTTGGTTTTGTGTTGTTTCTTCTAAACAGATTTTGCATGTAAATATTTTTAAACACACACTCTGGAAAAAAAAGCTAACTTTTATATTTGGACAGGCCACAGATTATGCTTAAGGAAGCAGATGGAGTCATCTATTGTTTCTTGGCTTATGTTTACTAGTGATCAGTCTTCTTGCTGATCTCCATTTAGGAACAGACTCCTCAGCTTCATGAAATGAAAGTGAACTGTGGTCACAGCTGAATGTTTTCACTCTTAATACAGTCTCTTACTTTCCTAGCCTGATTAGTTTCGTTGGTGTGAAGGAAGAGCATAAATGAAGGACCTCTTTTCCCCACACTTTCACTAATAATAAACTAGCAATCTACTTCTCATCCCCCTTTAAAAATACAAAGAAAAGTGATGTGGCATATTTAGCATACCTTTTGTTTCTAACCAGAGTTGTTAATACTTTCCCTTTAATTTTCTTACTTCTCATGGCCTCCTTCCAATAAAGAATACTGAAGTTTTTGCTTCAGAATGACTCAGTGAGCCACAAAGCATCTTTGCTCCAGGAGTGCTCTAGGAAAAAAGGTCTATTTATTGTAGCTAATTCATATACATCTATATGGAACAGGCACTGGAAAATATTTCTGCGTTTTGATCAGTGATGAATTTATACTCTGAAATAAGTTTATTTTTCATGTTTTTTCTCAAATAGCACTCACCAAAGTTAGCAAAAATTTTATCCTTTATAATCTATTCTTCCTAATCATCTTGACCAACACTTGTAATGTGCACGATTAAAAAGACCATTTAAAGATTACATCTCAATAACCCTCCCTTCTCTCCTGCTTTATTTTGAGCTCATTCTCCTCTATTCCTTGCTTATGCACAGATCTTGGGAAAAATTAGTATAGACCATTATAACATGATGCTCTCCCCTGTATTTTTTAAATTACTATGAATAAAGTACGAAGGAAAAGTGTGTAATTGACCCGCACGTCATCTACTAAAATTAATGATACATTTAGTACCTCAGAGTGATGTGTTGTTTCAAGCTATCTGCAAGCTAAAACATAAGTTACAGATTTTGCCTTCTCCCCCGAAAATGTGTGCCTCTTGAATTTTTATTTTACAACCAAAGTATCTAGAGACTTTTTGAATAAGAGCTGAGATATTGGGTCACAATTGAGAAGTCTGAGAGGTAGAATTCCACAGCCTGTTTCTTTAAATATTCAATAGATAAAATACTATTTTGATTTTATTCAATTCCTGTGTGATGGCTTTTATTTATTAGAGAAGATAAACAGGAAGCATGTAATGAGAATCCTCCAAATCATTTATTATTTTATTTATTCAGATTGTCTCATCCTATTATTTTCTTCTCAAGCTGAGTAGAGCTGGTCTTTTAAACCTTTTCATTGTATGAGGAAAACACTACTTTGTCAAAGGTCTTTTCTTTCCTCCTGTGCCACTAACATTTATATGGCCTTTTCTGCCTCATCAGTGTTTTCAGCTGAGGCTGCAAAAGCTAAGATTTGCCTGCTAATGAAGGGAACAATCTCCCTTATCCACCACCTTCCTTCAGAAATTGTTACCTGCTTTTGCTAATGGCAAGATTGTGCTGTATGGGAGATCCAGGTGGACTGTCCTTTTCTTCAGGCAGTGTAAAGAGAATTTTTCTATCTCTCTGTTGTAGAGAAATGTGGAGGTTACTCAAAACTTATTTTCTTTGAGGTTGGAGGAAGAGTAAATTTCAGTGCTGTAGTCAGTGTCCTTGTCCCTCTTTCTGCCACTTCAGATTAACATCATATGCTGGAAGGATGGAAGAGGATGACAATGGGCAAATTTGCTTTTGATATTTTGATGTTTTTAATCTTGATTCCACATATCTTTGCTAATCAGCATCCTACTGGTTTCAAATAGACTGCTTTTTTGAGTAGTGTTTATGTGTCTGAACACAGATTTGTAAAGTGTATACCTAAACAAGAGTGGTGGGGTTGTTTTTTTTTTTGAAAGTCTGCTTTAAAAAAACCCCCACAAACCACCGAAGAGGATTTTTAAATAGATACGGTAATATTTGGCTGTATAGAACTTCCCTGAAACTGAAAGGGAGTTTTTTTTAAGACTTGGAGCTCATTGGTCCATGGGCTGCAGCAGAGCTGGTCACTGAGAACAGAGAAGGGGCATTGCTGGGGCCACAGGCACAGGCGCTTGCAATCAGACTGGTTAGTGGAGGATGGCGCATTCCCCAGGAGCAAAGGAGGATGCTGGCTTTGTGAATGTTCATCATCTTTGTTAGATAAGAAATAACCTTTCCTTAGTGGCTGAATAAGCTACTGTAATGAATAATGGTAGCTGTTATTAAGATAAAATAATTAGAAAAAATGAGAAGAATTGGAGCTTGTAGAGTAGAATTGATGTAATGTAGAAGCAGTGCTATTAGTTTAGAGAATGTTATATTATTTTGCCTCTCCCGGTTGCTCATTTAGTTTTGTCGAACTATGCCATATGATAGCTCCGAAGATTAATGTTGTTCATTTATCTACAGAGTACACGTGACATAGATACAAGCAGAGGCTTGGTAACATACATATCTTATATTCCAGAAGAATCATCTCTGTGAGCTAGAGGAACTTCTTCTCAGCCTCTGGTCCCTGCATTTGGTCCATTAATGAAGAGTGCCAGTGAGCTTCGTTCTGACAGTAGGGCTTATAAAGTGGACAGGTTTACTAGGAACTGATTAAACCTCCCAGCTTATTTTGCATAATTGCCAAACAGCTGTCTGCTGGTAATGACTTTAAGTTACTACCAGCATGGGATATATTCATGCAGTTTTCCTGGAGCTGAAAGATTCCCCATCTAATTGCAATTCACTGAGCCATTCAGTACCCCTAAAGAGAGAGTGCTGCTTGGAAAGAAGTCATTAAAAACTTTCAGATTTATTTTGGACATGTGAGACAGAAATGGCCTTTGGGTTCTTTGGGCACGTTTATTCACCTCTGACAGGTTTGGGTTTTTTAAAACATTTTAAGTGAATTAATAGGCGAGTCACTTAGAAGGGGCTACTGAAACAAAGTGAAATATCTGGGAATCGAAAAATTATAATAGGTGCAGAAGTGGTGAGATATATGTGCTTTTCAATTAATAGGAAGACTCCAAAGTCTTTTGATAGTAACAGTAACTGCTTGGAGGATAGTTCTGTTGACTCAGGAAAAAATATGACCCGTTTATGTTTAACAGATATTCTCAGCTAAAGCAAGAAGGGTATTATCCATTGAAAAGGATTTACAGTTAGTGTCATATCTGAATTATTATACTTTAATTGTGCAAACAGATAAGCTGTTAGAGCTGTAAGGCTTTTGCTCTTAAAAGTGAAGTGATAGCTGTGCTTCTGTTAATAAGCGTGGTATATACACTTGTTTTTAAGGCGGGGAAAAAAAGATAAGGAGGGCAGAGAAACTTTCCTCTGGAGATTTCATTTCACATGTCATCTCTTCACAACTGGCCTGTGCCTCTCTTGTCTATTGCTTTACCCTTGGTTCCAATGAGTGCAATGTTTTCTCCAGTGTCAGCTACAATTTTAAGTAAGTGTTTGATGTCTGCCTTCAGAACAAGAGATTTGCCTTAGCTTGATGGGGGATTTTTCTGTTTGTTCATTTCACTTCCTTTACAAATGGTGTAATATGGATTAAGAACCAACATTTTTGAATATGTGGGGGTTGTATGAATTGCATATGCTGTATGAGGTCCTTCTGAGGTGGTAATGTACACTTAAATGTAAAGTACAGAAACAGTTGAACTTCCCTTTTTTTTTTTCTCCTGTCTCTCTCCATGTTTTTAATACCAGTCCTGATTCATTGCTGAAGGAACTTCCAGTTAAAAAGATAGAGAGAGAGGAAAAGTCAGAAACCTAAACCCCAGTCAGCTGTGTCTCCTGATTGTGAAACGAAGTGCAGTATTGAGCTCATATAGCCTTATTTATTGCCTGTGCAGAGAATTAATGATGGTTGTTTTGCCTTTTTTCAGTTAAGATGTGCAGCATGGTATATTTTGTATAAAAATCGCTGTACATTCTGTATTATGATATCTTAAACTCCAAACGTTGGCTTATTTACGCTGGACTCCACTGTTAATGCTGAAATTGCACAGAATTCTTAAGATGGCCTTTCTTCTAAGTGCAGCCTCAGTATCTAGTAGTGAAACATTTTCTCTCTCCTGCAGGTAGCTAATGCTAATACTGTTCCCTATTTTTATAATAGAATATGTGGCAAAGACTGGAAATTTTGATTCATGTTGGGTCTTTCTGTAAAGACATCACTTTTTATTAAGCTTCTTCACCTTGCTGTAGGATGTTATGTCATGTCTGTAAACCAAGAACATTTGAAGCCCTGTTTAAATTGCCTTATACTTTTACATGAATGAATTATATATCATGGCTGTCTGCCTCAATCTAGGTTTGTACGAGTCAGAAACTCTGCAGTACGTTGAGGAGGAAAGTGAGTGATATTGAGACTCAACTACCAGCACTACTTGAAGCTAAAATGCTGGCTGTTTCAGGTAAGTTTTAAGTGACGAGAGGACTAACATCGAGTGGTGTGTCAGAGCAGTTGTTGACCTTTTCATAGCTGAGACTTCTTAGGAGAAGTCATTGATGTACACTTGTCTAGATCCCTTGAAGTCATGGCAAGTGCAGCAGAACAGGGCCACGTCATGTCTTGTGTAAAGTACTTCAGGGTACTCTCTATGGTTGGGAACTACTGGTGAAGCAGATGCTGTGTGGTAGGCAGTAAATGTGCAAAGAATGTGATATTTTTCTGTAGGTGAAATTGATAAATAATTATCAATAGCTGTTTCTGGGCCTTACAAGTTATATGCCTAGAGCTCTCTAGCTAAGAGTGTAAGTTTACAACAAAGGTATAATAATTACAAGTGTGGCTTTAAATGACACTTTAAAATGGAATACAATAATTGGCAGCTTCTGCTGTTCAGATCATCAAATGAGTAATGTTGGCAGCAAAAGAGCAATTTGGTCCTTGGAGCACTCGTGCATATTATTTACAACCAGTAAAACATTGAAATGTGATTACAGAGCCTGATACATAACAGCTTTACATGCCACTTACTTGGGATTGCTGCACTGTTCACTAAGGAAAAAAGGCAAAGCACAGTTCTGTCTCCTAAGGTGGGTTTTATAATTCAGCAAATTGTTTGCAGGTGTGTAAGTAGGTGTCTTTGCTGGACACCTGCCTCAGAGAGGAGGCTGAATAGGAGGGAATGTAGTCTTGGGTGCAAGGAATTTTCTAGTGTTATACCAAGTTAAGAAAGGCTACAGGGTTTTTAATACATGTCAAGGTGATGCGTTGTAGCTCTCTGTTGGTGACTTACCTTCTCAATTACGTAAAAGGATCTAGTACTGGCACACATGAATTATTTTAAAATGAAAACTTGTGCAGTGTCACATGGTTTGTTTGCCAGAAGTGGATAATGTCAGGCTTGAGCAAAACCATAAATGAAATAAAGGACCAGATCTTGTATTGGTGCTGAGCATGCTCAATTTCCTTGCTTCTCGTAACACCTTTTCAAAAATTGAAACCCTCTCTGTTTCTCTGTCCACCTATGAAAGGTAAGCTGAGCAATCACCCTTCTCTGCCTATGGGCTGTCTTGCTTTCAGAAATGGGGTCAAAGCTTTCCCCAGCCATTTTGTGACTTCTTTGAGAACCAAATAGCCCATAAACTGGATGTNTGAAAGGTAAGCTGAGCAATCACCCTTCTCTGCCTATGGGCTGTTTGAATGTAGATAACTTTCTTGCTTTCAGAAATGGGGTCAAAGCTTTCCCCAGCCATTTTATGACTTCTTTGAGAACAAAATAGCCCATAAACTGGATGCGCAACTGCTTTGTGCTGCCAGCAGGAAGCAGTTGGCCAGAAAAGATGTTACCTCAGTCTGACACTTTGAGAGAGTAAATGACAACTTGAAGACTATTTCCAAAACATTCATAACAATATTTTATACTTGTTAGCTCTTAAAAGAGGTTGCTTGTTTCAGGAATGAATTCCGAAGACAATTTAATGCTGATGTTTCTATAAACCATTTTCACAGTACTGTGACTATGATTGCCTTTCTACACTCTTCAAGAAGTATAAGTGCTGTTTCTTAGTACTGATAAAAAGCATTGTTTCTTTTTTTTATTCTTACTCTGAAAAACTCTTACTTTAGGGAATTTTAATGACTGTGAATAGTGCAATCCTAAGTTCTTACTAAGGCAAAATTCTGGAGGGAACTGGTTGAAAATCAAGGATGAAAGGTAACTTGGTCACAGTGAATATTGTAATTTCTTTACCTTATTGTAAGAAATGGATACATATAGTTGATATGATGGGACTCGTTTATGTTAAATGCAGAGGATACAGGGGAAACAGGAATCAAAAAATTAGCTCTCTAATGACCTGAAAGTGTAAAAAAAAAAATAAAAAAAATAAAATAAATTTGAAAAAAATGGAAACATTTTAGTCTTAGAGCGATAAAATCAGAAAAGCTGGGATGCAGAATGAATTGCAGCTAGCAGAGAAACAAGTCAGGAAGACAAGATTGGTAAATGCAGAAGAGGAAAGTGGAAGGAGGAGNAAACAGCTGGGTTTTTTTTTTTTTTTTACTTAACAAGGCAAAAGCAGTGAGCAGTGGATAATTTAGAGAAGCCTGAAGTATTTGGTTTCTGTGTATTCTTGTTTTAGGCATAAATGAATGACACTTCTTAAATAAGGAATAGTTAAGAAGTAGGTATTAACCTTTTAAATACTGGTTAAGATTTAAGCAAGATACTGTATGTACATATCCCCTGATCTGTCAGGCAGCTAACAGAATGTTAATCAACAGCCTGGATATATTAAATTGCTAGGAGGTGGGAGAATCTTCAGTTTGGTAATATGCAATTATTTAAGGACAGCCTTGGAATAGCATGAAATTCAGAGGGAATTATAGTATATATAAATATGCAATAAGAATAAAGCTTAGTGGTCATAGTTAGAGGTTTTCATTTAGTCTGGAAGCATCAGGCAGGGATAAAGATCTGTTATTTCTGATCTTTTACCGTAGCAGTTAGCTCATTCATTCAAGCAATTTCCTCAAACAGCAGTACTAATGGATACTGAGAACAACTGTTTTTCTCTAAACAGATGTTGCATCGTTTTTGTTTAACGTAGCATTTTCCTTCAGGAAGCAGAGTTAAGTGATTTTGGAACAGTGTCAAAGCAAAAAGGTAACTGAAGGCAGTTGCACACATCTGGATTCATGTATCCCAAAAGTTAAGTTAGATGAGCTTATGAATATAGTTATTAAGTGATGCGTTAGTTTCAGGACTTACATGTGATGACTTGGAAAGCGTGATATTCAGCCTTTAATGGCTACCTTGATCGCTTCAGACAACATTCATCTTCTATGTGAACTGTACTTTCTATTCCAAACACATTGATTTACAGTATTGGTGCATTTGTACCAGAAAATGTAAGACTATAGCTGATCTTGTTTTGAGAGGAAAATACCACAATAAATACAATGTAAACATAACAATTTTATTAGTCCTGTCAATACAATACCTTAGATTTTAAGACTGTATAATAAATGATACTGTAAAGACATGAGACAATGCTCCATATGTAAATGTCTCTCCTCCCTACTATTTCTTCCTTGGAAGAAGTTTAAAATTAAAATTGGAGGAGAAAGAAAGAAGGTTTGGGAATCTTTGGATTATTGAAGGTCATTGAATAAATACAGACTAATTAAATCCCAGTGAGATTTCATATGGGGAAAAAAAAAAAGACGCCCGTACTTAAATGTTCAAGAGGTATTTTTATCAACAGTTATAATTTAGATCCTTTATATCAACAACTCCCTTACCTTCTGATTGGCATTTGCCTGTTGTGATAAATAACTTGCAGTTAATACTCCTGAGATGCTAGTCCAGAATTTTTCTCCAAACATAATTAGTAGAATCTTATTACATTGTTCATGGTTTTTAAGTCAGTAGCTTTAGCTAATCATAGCTAACAAGTACCCTGATTGCATGAAATGTTACTGTTGACATACACATTTGTAAATACTTATTGATGAAATCTTATGGTTTAGCATCTAATAGATTTTTTGTTGTTTTAAAACAAAACACCTTTCTGTCAGTGCTTGGAAACCTGCATGTGATTATT
>RSEF01000003.1:44161939-44172223 GCA_003993805.1 Himantopus leucocephalus | reverse complement strand
GGGTATAACCCAAAGACCTGAACTTTGGGACTGCTACTCTAACAGAAGTGGTTGCAGCTGACCCATGCCAGCAGACTGTACAGGGCAGGAGGACTGTCTCTTTGCCCTGCCCTCCCATCCCAAATACCTCGTGCAAGGGCTGGCTCAAGGCAACACGAACATGAGAGCACAGGCACAGAAGAACCAGCATCCCCCTCCTCTTCTACAGTCAGGGAGGAAAGGGGCTGCTTTTCCAGAAGGAATGGCTCTCTCTGGAGAACATGATCATCTGAAACACCTGCCAGTGGCAAATTCAAGACCTGCACGAGCCTGTGCTACACCTTCCTCTGGCCCTATATGTTATCTAGTTTCAGTAGCTAAAACTCCTATGGGGTTTTCAGGTGCCACAGCTAACCCAGGATCTTCCTTGTAGGACCTGCAACTTGCTCTTAGAGTAAGTACATGGGACTCCACCATCCTTGTATTTTCTCCACCAAATCTGTTTCTAGTCCCTCCACTTGAGCCTTGGCCTGATATTTGGGTGTTCCCAGTGTCAGAGAGGAAGATGAGACTTCAGCATGCTCTGTCACACCAATGCAGGAAGGAGCACACTGTTCAAATTGGCAGCTCACCCTGGCTGTGGTGCCTAGTGACTCTGGGAAGGCACAGGAGAAAGGCAAGCTCCAAGGGCAATTCAGCATCTCTTTTACCCACTGGCTCTGCAGGAAGCCTTCAGATGCCACTCAGGTAACAAGCTACCAAGCACCAGTTTGCCCCAGAGGCTGCTTCAGGAACAGGCAATTAAAGAACAGCAATGAAGGGAAGCTTCTGCCCTGTCACCCGTATCACTCTCCCATACACGTGCGTGCAGGTTTAAATGCCGGTGAAGGATGCCCTTACTGACAGCCCCAGGTCTCGGCACTCCCAGAGAGGATGGGGAGCAAGTCCAGCTCCCTCTTACAGAGCCAACACGCTCCATCCCCACGCTGCAGGGACAGCTTTGAGGGGCACAGGCAGAGCTCGCTTTCTCTGACCTATTATGTTAATGGCCCCTGCGATGGAGACAGACAAGAACTACGCCAGTTAATAGCAATTCTAATGAGGGAGAGAAACAATCCTTTTTCCAGTTGAGGTCGATAACAAGGCTCCCATGGGTACCTATGGGAAGTGGATTAGGACTGTTACAGGAAATTAAGATGTATGCAGAAGAGTGTCGAAGGAACCGTGGAGAGGAATTTTGAAACTCTTGTAGTCTGATGAGAAATGATTCACTTATTTTCCCAGATGGATTTTAGGAGAAGAGTTAGAGTTGCACGTACAGAGGAAACACCATGCATTCCCTGGAAATAGGTAAGCCACAAATGTTATTTGCTTGGCTCTAAAGCTCTTCTCCATACTCCAGTAGGTGTAATTGCAGATAGTGTTCCCACCTTCCCCTCCAGCTAATAAACACCTCACTTCCAGTGAGCTTCACCTGAAATAAGTTTGGGACCCAGTAACAATTGGCTTTATTCCCTACTAGTTTATCCAGTGCAGAGCATTTCTTTTGCACAGACTCGCTTTTTCTGAAAAAACAGCATTTTCTACAGGCAGAAACATCTTTGTTTCAACAAGCTATGACATACTATCCCAGCTGGGGAGAGTTTACCCCTTCCCACTCTCTACTGGCCTACCCCATCTGGAGTCAGGGCTTCACTTCTCACTTGATAAATCATATCTCCAGCAAGCCTCAATGGCTGTTAAAGCAGATTCAGTGCCAGCCTGACTTCTCCACTGCTTTCAGTCCAGTCAGCAGCAGAGGCAGTGTGCCCGGCTCGGGGCCGCCCTCTCCCAGCCCGTGTGCTCGGGGCCTGCTCGCCCTCCCTTCGCACACAGATGGCCGGCTGCCATGCCAATTAGCACGAGTTCTGATTTTGCTTCCTGATGTGAACACATGCATTTGGGACAGAAACCAAACAGCCTGCCGTACTTCACTGAGCAGCCAGGTCCCAAGCAGCTGACGCTGCATTATCAGCGAGGACCACATCCGAGCGCTGGCTCATTAGTTACCAGTCCTCCGAGCCATTCGGTGCAAACCAAACAGAAAAAGCCCCTGGTCTCTGAAGAGCTGGTCCTTTTCCAGTTCAGGACTCACCTCCATTCACTGTCTTCCAACACCTGCAACATGTTTGCTTTCCCCTTTGAGGCAGGGCTTTGCTCTTTTGAAAAGCATGTGTTGGATGCCAGTTTTCCAGGTAGCTGGGTCAGGACAGCCATATAGCTCCGTTTAAGCCAGAATAGTGTAGTTTTTCCCATGATGATGAGCTCAACACTTCTGCCTGACAGCACATTGAAGCAGGTAGCATTTATAGACCCAGAAGCACCAGAGCATGCACTGATACTCTGGGCTGCTTACCACCTCCCAAATTCTGCATGAACAACAGCAACAGAAAACCACAGTCCAAAGCGCACTCAGACAGTAGTATTTCATGTGAAAAAGCAGGACCTTCTTTGTCCTGTATCACAGTTCCTTACCCTCTGGCACCTCAGGCTGCCAAATGTAATGGCATGACCAGGGGCCTGGAGTAAAGGCCCTCCTTATCTTTTATTTATGGAAGCAGGACAGCACAGACAAAATAGAAAAGAAGGGGAAAGACGCTTCCCCCCTCCAAACAACAGTAAAAACCTGTTATTAGATTTTCTCAGGATCTCAGACTCCAGTGAGATGTAGCTATCCCTTAAATGGGCAATAGCTACGTTTCTTCTGCATTGACTCCTTCTGTTTGGCCTCAAGGAGCCAAACAGGCTGCACAGTTTTCCAAGGAGAGGAGTACTTGGGCTTCCCACTAGTTTCTGTGGGAGCTGGAGGTGCTACGGCCTGTGAAGATCAAGATACTTCAAGTCAAGTGCTTATGCACGTACTTTGAGTCAAGTTTGTTCAATTTACCAAAAGCCTGGATCAGGGCTCAGGAGGGGAACAAAATGACTGTAGGGCAGAAAAAGTCTTGGCAGTCCCAGAAAGAGCCATCCCCCAGAAAGGCTGGGAAAGAGACGGGTTGAGTGGAGCATAAGCTCCTTTTTTGTGATCATCAAGTGTCATGTTGAAAACACCTCCATTTTTAAGGACTATTTCATAGAGAATACTCAATGAATTAGTGATGGCAAAATCCTGCAAGTACCTGCAACCTTTTAATCTGACTTCAAGTCCCTTTAGATTGAATTTCCAGGTATTGTTGCACTCGCATGTGGCACCTGGAAAAGAACTTCAATTACAGACTTTTGTTCCATCTCAAAAGTCATCTCCTATATTTTCTTTTTTATTGTAGTTGCAGTGAGAAGGGATCCTTTGGAGCTTTTTTGAAACACTGACATCAAAGCCCATCTAAGATTAGCAAAGTACGTGCTTGCTATACAGCTTTAAGGAATCCAGCAAGCTTCTCACTTATTTAGCTGATATATTCAGCTCTCAAACACCAGTAGTCTGTCTTACTCCTACAGATATCAGGGGCAGATAGAGGAGAGAAAGCAGAAAGGACGCAGGGGACGCCTAATTCTTTACCACACAGAACAGTAGTAGGTTTCAAATGAGAGCTCCCATCGATCCCAAACGTACACAGCAAATGCAGCTGGCAAGGGAAAAAAAAGTACATTTGTGGCATGCAGGTCAGAGGCAATATGGCCCTCTCCCCCTTCCTCCATTGGCTCAGTCACAGATCGAGCATCTGCAACAAATTAATTTCCCTTGGTGCGTTGCAGCCCCCTTGGCTGCGCACCGACCACGCGCTCAGCATCTGCTGCCCTTCCTCACAAGTTCGTGGCACGCTTTCAGCCAGTCGTCACAGCGCCTACAACTGCAGACTTTCAAAGGCTTTTACAACTGGATACAAGATGGATCTTCAAACCCAAAGTCAAGACAAGACAAATACATTAATTTTCATACATTGTCCAGATGAGAAATTGAACCTGACTCTTCTTACAAGAAGAGCTAGGTACAAAACTTCAAAGAACCCACATCCCTTCAAAAGCATTGTATCTTCCTAAGGAGGCTGGATGGTTAAGTCCCTACTGTGGAGTACTGTTTTATTGCACATACGTCTCTCTACCACTTCAAATCCAAGGTAGGATGTAAGCAATTTCAATGTACTACATGTTTTTGCTGCTGTAAAGCAGCAGCTATGAGTAATGAAGGAGCAATGGTTTTGAAATTGCACACTAGAAAACCACCAAAAGCACTATTGTGTAAAGGTTGGATTTTTTTTTCCCTTTAAATAAGAAAAAAATGTAGCTTAAAGCACGAATTTCAGAGAGGGCATCAACCTTTGAAGATCCTTTTGCATGCAAGGTGCAAAGCTCAGATGAACCTGATGTAAACAGGGAGAGGGAATAAGATCTATAAACACAGAACTGCCAGAGACTGATGTGAGTTACAGCAAGCCAACCAGAGATGACTTTGCATCACTTGAATTCCTACTTTTTACAGCTTCCTGCTGCAGACAGGCCCTTTCTCCTTTATTACCACCTCCTGTTTGGTTTCCTTTGTCACCAGCTCACAGGAACACCCTGCAAACACGCTCCAGCTAGGAATTAACTCATCCAGCACTACATGCCAGAGGGATGAGATTTCCCTTTCCATAATAGGGGACACTGTTCTGCGCACTGCTGTGCCATCATCACTGGGAGGTGGCTGGGGAGTTACGAAGGCAGAAAAGCAGCTAGTGAAGGACAGGGAAAGAGGAGCAAAAACTAAAACCAGAGTGCTCACTTACCAGAAGGCCATGGTGACATGCAGCAGCCCTCTGGAGACCAGGGCTGTGAGCTCAAATCCATGGGCA
The DNA here is from genome assembly GCA_003993805.1 of Himantopus leucocephalus. NCBI lineage: Eukaryota > Metazoa > Chordata > Aves > Charadriiformes > Recurvirostridae > Himantopus > Himantopus leucocephalus. The sequence goes on along the minus strand of RSEF01000003.1, from coordinate 44,167,433 downwards.
GGAAGAGCTGCCTCTTACACCTGGCCTCACACCAAGCCAACTGATGTTCTTGAGCTTTAATTATATCAGCCAGCCTTGATAAACCCACCTGTTAAGACACCCTTGTTGTCCTGTCCCCCCAGGGTGTGGGCACAGACCTCAGCACACCAGCCCCAAGCTGCTGTGGCAGGCTGTGGGTCACGGCTTTCCTGCTGCTTCTGTCCACAGGTTCAGTTTTCACCATTGGGAACTGCTGCTCTGGAGCATCACAATTTGCTCAAGGTTGTGGTTACAGGACCCCAATCGGGCTTATGCTTTTTTCATTTACTTTAGACTGAAATAAATGAAGGAGCCTGGACGGTGAAGTCCAAACATTAAACAAAGGGTCTGGGATATCCATCATGGGTAGCGCCTAGGGACATGGTTTCATGGTGTTTTTGGCAGTGTTAGATTGATGGTTGGACTCTATGATCTTAAAGGTCCTTTCCAACCCAGATGATTCAACAATTCTAACAAATCTGATAATCACACTGCTCCTGTAGCACATGCAGAGCCTCACAGTTAAAAAAAAAAAAAACAACAAAAAAAACCAAAAAAACCCCTCTCTGCTTTCCAAATGCTTCCTCGACACACTTGCCATTCCTGGCTGTTTCTCCAGCACAACCTTGCATAACCTGTGACTTCCTTCTTGCCCAGTACTTGACGGTGAAGCATAGGCGGAAAACTTTGCTAGGCAAAGAGGAGAGAGGCTTCATCGTCTTTTGCCAGGGCCAGCAGGCCAAGAGGTAACCCTGTGCAGATGTTCATGCTTTTATGACTGCAGAGAAGCACATAGTGAACACTTAAGAACAACCAACCAACCACCAAAAAAACGAGACCAAAAGATACACCACCAGTAGTACCACCATTTACAAGGTACGTGCATGTGACAATTTACACAGAATGAGAGAGGCAGCAGATAACATTTTGAGTTTCACTGGTAATACAGATGTAAATTGGCCTACCTTTAATGGCTTTCATTTGTCATCTAATACTTTAGCTTATATCAGCAAAGACTCCAACTTCTCTTTTTAATGACATTTATTGTGTTCTATATTCATCTTTGCTGTGCATTAGGAATTGCTATCTGGGGGAAAGCTAGCAGGGCTAATCTTCAAGTGGGGGAAAAAAATAAATTCAGCAACAAAACCAAATTTCCTTGGGGCAATGCTGTGAGCAACAGGACTTTCTATTAAGGAGGACCTCCACAGCTAAGCACTAAGGCACAGTATTTGTTTGCAGGTTTATAGGATACCAACGCCTGCTTGAACCAACCTGCACACATGAACTTCTACAACGATGTTTCCTACCTGGCTGGAGCAATCCAGCAGGGACCAGAGCACACCCTGTCCAGCCTGTGCTGCAGTAGGCTGACCCCACAGTGGCGCAGCAGCATCAAGCAGCAAAACAGCATGTTGAAAAGCTACCAAGAAGGTTGGGACAGAGGCAACAACATGGTCCAAGTGCCAAGTCATCCTGACACCTCCTCGTTACTCATTGCCCTTCTGGAGAGCTTTCTGCTTTGCTGGTACTTGCTAAACTCACCCAGAGGCAAGAGCCAAGTTCCTATCATCTTTGAGGGCGTTGATGGCTTTCTCCTCTCCACTGACAAGAGCACCTAGGTAGTACAAGCTCCTATAAATCGCTTTGATGAACCTGGATGAGGGAATTGGTGTTGACAGAATAAGAGCCATTGGCCAAAATGAAGTTCAGCTCAGACTGAAGCTGAGTTGCCTTTCAAGCCTGGTTAACCACAAATACGAACGACAAAGCCTTCCCTTCCTGTGCTGTGCACCTTCTGCCTCCCCCCAGGTCCTGCAAGAGTAGGGGGTGGATGAAGATGAGAGACTATCTTTGACTAGTTCTAGACTTGAACAGGAGCCAGAAAATACTGGAAACAGATGTTTTTAAGGGGAAATATTTTCTTCCTAGAAGTTTCCCAACTGCCCAGAGGCACTGCCTACCTGAAATACTGTCTGAACTAATGGAATATTGCTGGGCAGGAAATATTTTTGCTATCCTATGAAAAGAAACCATCCCTTTTGTATCCCTCCTGAGGAAGTCATGCTTCCTTAGTCTTCTTACTCAAGGAAAGAAAAGCAAAACGAAACAACAGAAAACCCCCAGCAATTAAGAAGCCACTAGTGCTTCCCACCATAGCTAGTAGACAAGCAACTACGCACTTCCTTGGAGTACAGGAGAATCAAGTTCACATTCTTGATCTCCCCAAATCAGAGAGACTTCAGTCTTGCTCTTTCTACAACCCTGATAATCACAGGGGTCTCTAGGCTGTTGATACTTCACTGACAACATTTTCAGGAGTTTTGGACAACCTGAAACACCCTGCAAGATGGCAATTCGCCCAGAGCCTGACACACGCTATTGAGTTGGGATGCGGCCATCACAGAATATCTCTTGCTGGTAACTCAGAGCCATGGAAACTGCCAAAACAAAACCCAAAAAGCCTTCTGTGGTGCTGACAAGACAATTCCAGATTGCTTGTAAACCATGTCCTGAGTAACAGAGTGTGAGAGATGACCAGACTTATGCAAAATACCTTGTATCTCATGGGGAAATAACTTCTCATAGACAGGTAAGAAAGTGCCCCAGCCTGTTATTCCCACTGTGTTTCAGTCCAAATGTATTCATCTAGCTTATGAAACTCGAGAGGGAGTTTCACACCACACAAATTCAGACATTCTTCCAGCTCATGCCTGGCTTCATAAGCTGAAACAAGTGAACTCCGCAGGCAGGATGAAACCAGTTTGGCAGCTTTGCATAGGGAAACGGTTGTATTGATAGGCAGGAGCTTTTGAAACAGCAGAGGCGGACAATCAAGGTGTATGGCTCCTATTATAACCAAGGTGTTTTGGAAAGACTTCTGAAACTGCTGACCTAGAAGAAGAGTGCTGGAAATTATTTGTCATATTGCTTTGTAGTTGTACGGGAAATCTGATAAGGCAAAACTTTACTTCCATATATGCTTTTTTCCCCTCTCCTTTACTTGCATGAGGGGAATGCCAGGAATATTCTGGAGCAAGGACTTCTGTAGGTCATCCCATATAGTGCTTGAGTAATTGCCACTTTTGCCTTAGACCCTTGCCTTGTATTTTTTGCCTTATATTCTGAAGAACAGCAAAGAGGACAACAGTGCATACTTCAAAGCATATAATGCTTCAGTACAAACAGGTTAACATCTACAAACAGAGAAAGAAATGCTTTAGTGTTACGGATAACCAGATCCCAAGAACAGGTTACAAGTTCTTGGTTTAAGAAAGAAAAAAAACCAAAAAAATCTATTCTCCGTGTCTTTAACCACCCTGTGAAGCATGAAGGCCTTTTACACAGAAGTTGTCATACAGGCAATTATAAGAGGCAATAGATTTGACCTACAGATCAGAAACAATAGATTCGTTTGTCCTGACCACAGCAAGAACTCAAACTACAGACTATCCTTTCCATCACAAAACTGAAATAAACTTGCACATGCACACATGGAAATGTTCTTTTATACAACTTACATAGATCCAACTAAGACTGCATCAGAAATGAACCCAAATATTAGTTCATCCATATGCTTGATAATAAATGTATACATCAGGTTGTCACAGATATCTATTATCTCTACTTTAAAAAAGAAAAAAAGATGACATTGCATGACTTTTGATGGGGGATATCTAGCTACAGACCTTATTTTTGACTTGCAATGCTAATGTGGCTGTAGAATAGTTAAAGACATTTCTGGGTAAAACTGGAATAATTCGCGATAAAGTCTTCAAAATCCTAATTTGCATATGCTCAGCTGAGAAAAAACATTTTCAAACAGGCAAGTTGAGGGTTGTTTTTTCTGCCATCATGAAAGAGGCTGGAAAAACAGATTGTATTTTTATTATCTGTTCACAGGGCCATTTACTAGAGCTCATTAAAACGTGAGTGCCCACGATAGCACGACTGAGCCTTGACTTCTTTCTCTCTGCCAATTCATGCTACACGGAAAGTCTTTGTGCCCATTTCAAACTAGGGAGAAAGAAAAAATCTCCATGGGTTTCATAAAGAAAAAAAATAATCATGAACACACAGACTTAGAGTAAAAGTTTCCAGAGGTTTTAAAACCTGACAAACTCAATTAACTTAAAGTCACAGATGCTCAACTTCCCTGATAAACTACCGTCTTAAGCAGAACACCTAGAAGATAATCTGGTTTTGTAAACCCAGGTCAGATACCCCTCTGATCAGCCTTCCCATTCACCGTTTGCATGGCTATGGCAATCTGAAGCCAGAAAGTTTGGTACTTGAGCCCCCTGAGACTCAGGCTTCATCACCAAATGCTCACCTGTTGCCCATCACCATTACTGGAAGACAGGAGAGCCCAACACCCCTTCCTACCTATCCCAACCTACCATGCCTGTAGCACAAGTTTCCTTCACAAGCCAACCAGTAACAATAGTCTCTTTAGTGGTTTTTATTTTTAAGATTGGTTTATCTCTTTCCCCTTAACCTCTCTCTCTCGGTAGGCTAATTCTTTTGTTCAAGGCTTGTAGAGCACGGTCTTGTTAAAGGCTGCAGCAGATGGTGAAGATGCGTTATGGGAACGACAGCAAAGACAGCAGGATACGCACAAGACCAACACGAAGGAGCACTGAATAGCAGCGATACTGAACTGTGGCATCATTTATCATTCTAGAAGGCAAGACGTAAGGTTATCTCAAGGGATTAATTGTTTGAAATCCCACTAGGTCCTTCCAACCATTGCCCTGAAGTTTCAGCTATTGAGCAATTCCATTCCCTGTCCTTCAACCTGGCTGGCTTGCTGTTGGGGAGGGGGAGGTGCTTTGTTGCTCATGTAGTTCTTTATACAGTGAAATGAGCAGTCTTACTCAGAACTAAGGGATGAGGAAGTAAGTGCTCTTAAAACTAGGAAAAAAATTGCAGGAAGCAAAATTGTCTACATAAAGCCACAGGGTAAAAATCAGGGGCCGAGCAGGAATTAGGAGTTACCCTGGCCCTTGAGCACTGCTAACTCCTCTGGACGATGCTTACCCCCACTTGCAGAAAGACTGACAAAAGCAGTTTTCCTTTGAATGCCAATCAGCTCCTTTACCAGATACTCTTAAATCTAACTTTATCCCCTGATTGCTGCAATTCTGCCACATTAAAGCGATTCTCTGAAGTAACTCTGATTTATTCACAATACTGCTATTTAGCAGCCAGAGCATCAGAGCAATACGGTTATGTTTTGATTTCAATTCAATTACCAACAGAGTAGAAGCTACAGCACAAAGCCAAGATATGCACAGCACAGCTGCAGCAGTGGTCACACACCAGCACCTCCTTGCCTCCCCTTCCTCAAATTAAAGCCTTTCTGGAAATACCCCTCCACTGCATGGCCATGGGCCAATGTGTGTGTATGGGGGGGTTGTTCACATGATTATCTGGGCAGACCCCAGGCACAAGTGGGCATTTTTGCTTTCTGAGA
>RSEF01000003.1:44140427-44151316 GCA_003993805.1 Himantopus leucocephalus | reverse complement strand
ACAATGAAAAAAACCTAGAAGAACATGCTGTCCCACTAATTAATAAAGAAACATTGAACACTCCCTATGGCAACAGATGAAGTGTTCAAAAACTCACAACATTCTAGTGTGGAAGAGATCTAAGCTATTCAGTAGGAAGACAGTTCAGAGGCACATTTTATGGAAAAAAAATAAATCAAAATACTAGCTTTGCTTCTGTTCCCTTTGTTTTCAAGAAAGTAAAACAGAAAATAAGTTTTATGCCATATAATTTGGCAGTAGAATGGGTCTGATGCCATAGTCCTGAATTATTTTTAGTAGTAATGAAGGAAGTGGTTGACTAAAGTAAAATAAGTTTTAATGAAAGTAAGTTTTAAAGGAAACATTAGCTTGTATCTTCAATGTTTTTATGGAAACTGTTTTAGTTTGACCTTGGTTCTTTATTAACCGGCATGAACTACGACGTAGCATAAATTGGTAATATTACTGGCCAGTTTCCTGAACCCTTCAAACTGAATGGGGTTCTGCAGTTTCAGATGTCAGCAAGTAACTTCTCATGTACTTACCACTTTAGAGCTCTAAAATATTATTCCGCATCACCACACATCATGATCTTTTAAAGAAGTTGGTATTTTTTGAGAACAGAGATTTCACTTTTTTCTGTCCTTTCTCTCTGAATCAAAAAAGCAGAGACTCCATATAGAAGGAAAATACATTGAAATCTATGTTGACCATAATACACTGAATTCATACAGCCTTACTACATGAAAACAATTTTGTTCTCAATTTTACAATGTAAATTTGGAAAGCAGATTTCAAAATATTAACAAAGTACGTTAAATATCTTGGTAGTTACGAAATAACTTGGCAACTTGAGTCCACATGACATTTCCAAGCACAGGCGATTGAGCCTGGACCACCTGGCACTGAGCAATACAGCTTGTGCAAACAAGTGGCTCTCTGAGACAGCCAACCTATAGGGCAGTTGTTCTGCAGCTTTGTAGAGTCACAGTTCTTTTTCGATGAATAAAACCTTTTCACATAATTCTAGACATAAACAGAAGAACAGTAGCTGGAGCGAGAGAGTTGCTAGCAGAATATTGTTCTTCATTTTTAGGCAGTCCACTCAAATTCAGCACAACTTGATAGCAAAAAAAAAGTCTTTGCCATCTGTTCAGTGATCACTTGATATCTTATCTAGAATCAAATTGCTGTCAAGCTAAAAAGTTTTTTTTATCAACAAGACTTAAAAGGGCCATAATGGAAAATAATTTTGGTTAAACTTTTATGTAAACTTCATGGAATACTTCCTTCCCCTCCCCCCTCAAAAAAACCCCAATAAGATAACTTAATAATTGCTCTACAGATCTGCCTTTAGTTTGTTAAGTTAAAGCACATGTCAGGGAACTTTCTGGAATCGTCCTGCTGAGAAAATATGCTATATATTTTCATTTTAAACAGGAAGAAAATTACGGTCTTCAAAATTATAGTGTGCGAACACATCTTTCAAAAATTCTGCACCAGATCAGCACGATTTCATTTTCTTAAATTGAAAAGATGACTTCTCATCACATATATGCATTTTCCAGACAAAGTCATCATCATGACTGGGGTTAAGGAATGCAGATTCAGTGTTGTATCCCTTCTTGTTAGAAAGACATTAAAAAAAAGTCCTGATTCGTAGCATGACAACAATGGAGTAAACTAGCCTTTAAAAAGCTACAACCCCAAAAAATAACTTTTCAATTATTCAAGACTCCTCCTTTGCCCACCATGCTACTCTCAGCTTTATCTCTTTCTTTGGATTCTGAAAAAAAGTCTTGTATGGGGTGACACATGAGATGATAGCTACGACCTATCATAAGCATGCTATCATCTTCCGAATTTTACTGCTTTATGATATAGGGCCTAAAGGCAAAAGTTTTGGAAAAAAGAAGTCTTGCTTTAAGACGACTTACTGAAATACCCAGTAATTTAATAGTCAGTAATTTACCTTTAAATAGCTCTCTGAACACATCAATAAAAAATAACACTATTAGGAAGTATGAAAAACATAACTGTGGCCCACTGTTGGTAAGCATAGGGATCGTTAATTATAAATTCACATTCATCTGGAATGGTTTGGTTTTACAGGGCCAATTTTTTTTTTGCTTTTAAAATTCTGATTACATAACACCCCATCCAATAATTCAGACACTGAATTTTAGATTTGATTTATCAAGTTCTGCTCCTTATGTAAATGAAAACGTTCAAATAGGAGGGTATAATTAACTGATCCAAAGTGTTCACACACAGGCATAGCAATGCAGTGTAGGCATTGTAAAAAAACTGCCTCTGAATTTCATTATTGGCCTTGATTTAGCACAAAGTTTCTGGTCAGCCAACAAACTGTATATCATTCATACAGACTGCACATTTCTGGAACTGTGCTTTTACTTGGTGTCAGTGCACATCTCCCTCTTTTTTTGCAGCATATTTGCATTACAGAAACTACAGATTTATTTCAAAATCCAAATTTGGAAAGGAACAATCACATTTGCTAAGTTTCTGACTCTTAGAAAGCTTATAAGATTATAAGAGTAACTACATACTTGACATATAACCTAAGTAAATGGCATTCCTTCTTCCCAATGCGTACTCACCTACCTTATCAGTAAAATCCACAGATTTTCCCCAAAATTCAGGACATTATCAAATAAAATTTAAAATTTCTATAAACTCCAACCCCAAAGATATCCAGAATTTTAATAAATATTTTGGTTTCTATATAGGTGTATAGTTCAGTTGTTTGAATTTCTTCCAGTTGAACTGTATGGGAGCAAATTTTTGTGCATGTTCATGGCTGCATGCCTCAATATGGACACTCATGCTACAGTATATGAATAAAGTAAGCAAAAATTTTTTTGCATACAAATGCATCCATATTCTCATTAGTCTAGGTCCCTGTTAACAGCGATTTGGAAAAAAGTATATGCAAATTTTAGTACCATCTTTAAAATTAAATATAATCAAAAATTCCCTCTCATCTTGTTCTTTAACTGCACTAAACAATGGGGTTTAGGCTTAAATTGAAATAAGCCGAGATTTTATAGACTCTAGAATATTTTTTAAGACTATGGTATCTAGGAGGAAAAACACCTCTTCTTCCTAGAGGATAAATAGCTTTCTGAAAGCGCAGACTAAATTTCTTTTTAACAGTTTTGATATTACATGAAGCAAGACTTCCCCCCACACACACACACACACCCCCACCGCCTTAGCTGGAGCACTATGATAAAAGAAAAAGTTTAGGTAGCAATCTGGGCCAAAACAGAGGGGTGCAAACTTGGTAAGTAATCACCTAAAGCCATATCTAGAAAAATGAAAAGGCTACTTGCACTTCAGAAAACTTCATTATGTGAAGCCTGCACTGACATTGACACAAATTTAAATTAGTAGATTGGAGCGGACTGCTCTGAGAATGGGGGCGTGGGGGACACCTGCTAAATCTATGTTTTAAGGAACCATGTCATTCAGCTTAAAAAAAGGTTGCACAGAATCAGTTTTATTTTTGCTATTAGTCTTATTCAGGAATCGGTTCATATTTTCTATCCAAAATGCCAAGTCTTGAGGGGAAAAAGCAGTGCGAAAGTTTCATGAATTGCTGTTTCAGCATATATCAGCCTTTCATCACATCATTAACTAGGTTGTCCACGTTTCATTCGGAAGATTTCATTATGCAGATTTATATTTACAAAACAAAGAGCATATATACTGTTTTCCTTCCATTCTGAGGATTTGTTCACTTTCCGTAAAAGTGATGGTGTGCATTTGCATGCCACGTTTGATGCATACACCAGGAATACTTTGCCTCTCATGGTATAGCTCCCATCCATATTTATCCCAGTGTTTTCCTTCTAATGCAGGAGTCTTTCAGTCTCCCATTTTTATCTCACATGTTGAGGATGCTGTGTGCTTATTCACTTCCTCTTTCCTCTATTTCCACGGACTAGGAACCGTCTATTCACCAGATCATATCCAATTCATGCAACATTTTCCTTCTCAAACCATCCTTATATCATCCTCCTTTCAAGGAGCACAAGCCAGATAGTTTACGTGTGTTAGGACCATGACACCCTTTGGTCTGGAATGAGAGCGTTCACAGATAATAGTTATTCATGCATAGCTATTCCGAATGTAAACAGGCCAAGAAGGTAAATTAAGATGCCAGGCAAAGTTAGGATGGTAATGGTTGTCATCAGCCAGTTATTTAATTTGCAGGCAGTTACAGAGATGGGAAAAGCTAGCAGCTTTGCTAAGCACCAGCCAAAAGCTCCCACACGTCCATACTATCTTCGTTCTCTTTTCCACCCAAATCAATTGGTTTGTATTCACTGATGCCTAAAAACCACCCTGAAAAACTCAGAATTAACCCAACACCTTGTTCAAAATCATCAGTTATCAAGTTACATTGCTTTCTTTTACCCTTCTTTCCAGGACAGTAAAGAAGCTATGGGACTTTTAAAAATTCCAGTATGCTGTATGATTATTTAAATATTGTTTCTTTTCTTTTGAATAAGAAGGGTCTGTACCTACACTCAACAGTTAATACCATGCATTACACTTAGGTGCTAATCCATCCATCTCCTGTCAAAACCAAGGCAAAACAAATATGTACTTCAATATGTCCTTAAAGTCAGCAAATTATCTACTTCAAACAATATAGATAATTCCAAGGAACAAAGCCCCTCAGAGAACACTATCAGCAGCCCTCCTTCAATTAGAAAAAATTGACAAGCCTAGTAAGAAAATGCGTAAACACAAATAAGATCTTAAAGATCACAAGTTACACATTTTTAGTATAGATAAAGTAAAAAGAGACATGAATATGGAAAGCAATGTATAGTAGCCCTGTGGTACTGTATCACACATTTTTTAAAACTAGAATTAGTTTTTTTAAAAAATCTACTTATCTTTTCAGGGTTTTTTTAGAGGAAATCTAACAGATTTTTAGCCTTTGCTTTAAAAAAAAACACAAAACAAAAATACTTCAGAAACTGATTAAAGCTACTTGAAATCGTTCAGTTAATCTTTGAGTTTAGACACTGAGTGGCTATGTAAAAACCTCAAAGATGCATATGGAAGCCACAAAATAATTTGAACAAATAGAACATATATGAAGAAAGAAAAATAGCCCCTGTATCAAGAGAATAACTGAAATAACTGTTCTTGATCAAAGTAATTTATGAATGCAAGAACTAATCTTGAAGATGAAACGGGAATGCTATATTATTTTGCCGTATCTTCGTGGGAACCTGTGATTCATAAAAGGAGTAATGTGTTAAGTGGAATTAGTTTTTTCTTGCTAAGACACTTCAAAAATACCTCTTAATAATAAAGACCAGACTTAGTGTTCCAGTCAAAAAAATTCTTCCACTGATTAAATGAAAGTGGGGCTCTCCCTATGCTTGCTAATGAAACTCTTCATGAAACTAAAGGCCTATCAACTCATGAGTCAATCAGTTCTTCCATTTTAATTACCAATGTGGAAGCCATAAGATATTTGAAACCAAGCCAAACATTATTCCTTGCCAACAAATGCCAGTTAGATAGAACTAGCAGAATTAGTCATAGCAAAAGGTAGTAGACCAATTTGTTAGTCTTTGCAGAAGATTAAAAGCAAATCTGTAGTCACATTTCTCAGGTAAAACACTGACCCTATCCCATTTGCCTAGTTTGGCTCCCTCCCACCCCTGACTTCAGATGATAGTGTCTCTCCTATTTGAATGGACTTAGTCTAGTACAAACTGCACGTAAGAGGCGACCTTGTCGCATGCAAGACCCAGTTAAGGGAGAATTTTAGAAGGGAATAGTTCTTTACTGCTGTGTGTTCTCCAGGAACATAATTTCCTCACAAGTCTGTACAAGCAGGAACATTATGGCCGCTGTAAGGCCACGCACTTTGTCATCTCACTCATCTGGAGGTAGAGCAATGACTCCATCTTATTTCCTCCCAACTACCTAAGAAACTAGAATAAGTTAGTTAACTTTTTTTTAATATTGTCTTAAAGCATTATTAGAACTGACTTCCTAGTTAGACAAAAGCAATTAAAAGCTGCAAAAAATTAAACAGGTCATCTTAATGCAACAGTTCTTTTCATATTTGGTGCTCAAACAAGGTATAACTTGAAGGAGTATTTGTTGAATCTCTTAATTTTTTAATAAATTTTAATAAACCTAATCAGCAACAACATTTGTAACTAAGAAAAATGCACATTATTAAACAAACACACAAAAATTGAATTGAATTTACTGATACACAATTAATTGTTTCTACACACATAATGACTCTACATTAGAATGAGATAGAATTCAATACACCATGCAAACTGCTTTGCACATTAAAAAAGTTGGGTAAAACTACTATAGCAGCATATTGTGCTTAAGCTAAACAAGACAGGCATTATTTGCATTGAACTCTACAGAACCCCAGTGACAGTGTGAAGTAACCGGGGAAAGAGTACACATTAACATAAAAATTCTGAGTCTACTGGAGAAAAGCAGCTTTGTGGAAAACTGTAGAACTGAAGTACAAATACAAAAAAATTACCCAGAACAGCTACCCAGTACAACATAGTAAACATCTTCCTAACCTGAAATACTATGCGAAGGAGTTGAATTTGAGTGTGGTTTTTGGTGGTGGTGTTTGTGTTGGGTTTTGTGTTAGGTTTGGTTGTTTGGTTTTTGGATATTTGGGGGTGTGGGGTGTTTGTTTTTTGTTTTTAGATAAACCTTATTTTATTAATTAAAAAATGAGTACTATCTGTCCAATATACACCTTGTTTTCTAATAACTATGTATTCCTGCTGTGTTCCAATATCACTCAGATTCCAGTAAGAAAAAAAGATCTCAGTTCTCAGTTTAATATGGGGAAGTAAATTAAGTCTTACTGTAACAAGTCTACAAAACAGAACCTCAGCAATCAACACCCCAGGGAAATACCAAAACTACAGAGCAACTGGCTACTCTGAAGTGGGGAGGCATCTAGAGGAAAGTTTGCAGATCTCCACTTCATCCTCACCAAATACAGAAACACTTAGGAAACAAAATACTCATTTAACAGAAGAAAAAAAAATGTTTCTTCCCAGTTCTAGCTATCATCAATATCTAATAACTGTTGACAAGACAACAGATAGATCCCGTGTCTGGGCAATGGACATGTAGGCAGTATTTTTCTGGAAATGTTTGCTTCCAGAGAAGGAATAAATACCACTTGACAGACCACGTATGTGGTCAAATGAAAGATTTTTTTTAAACATGAATCAGCATCAAAAACAGATGTCTTCTAATTCAATTAATAAGTAGATTTCATAACTATTGAATAAATAAGGTAGCACGTACATTACGGAATAAATTAAGTGTGACTGATACACTGCAAATATTCAGCCACAGAATACATACAGACACTTCTATCCTCCCTTTGTAAGGGTATTTTTTGTAAGGAAGCAAAAGAACTAGAAGTGTTCAAATGAAAACAACCACCCACCCATAATCCATCATACAGATAGCCTTCATAGGAGGTATGGGATACCAGCAAGGCCTCCTTCCACGCTATGAAACAAGGTCATTTTACAATATTTTGTAATTTAAACATAGAGAAACATCTGTTTACACTGTGCTTGGCTCTACTTCTGCTAGGCAGAGAAGAAAACACAAGTGAAAAACTGTTTTAGTAAAATCTCCACTGAGCAGTATGCCCAACATAGTTGGGCAGTTGCCAGGGAAGAATACTTAAGGGAAGTGTACCATGTAAAAAGGACAGAGCATCAAGGTGGTAACGCTTGAATCAAAACAATGCGGGGTTGCTGTCTGCCTGCAAATCAGCATTGTTATCCAGGGCTGTAAGGAGACAGTAAGAGTATTCTAGTCAAAGCTGACACTTAGAAGTCAGTAAGAGCAATATAAAAATTTAATAATAATCTGTCAGTTAGAAAACTTAAGTTAAATGTTAACAATACAGGCACAGAGTTGGGAGAAGGATGGAAACAGAGGAATAAGAAAGTAAATTAACTATAATGAGAACTGCAAGAGAAAATAACTTTTAAAAGGACTAGATAATTAAATTAAGCACTACCAATTAATTCTAACTAAAATTACCATTTCCTTACCAGTGTTTCTCTCTACCTCTAAGTCCATACAACATCCAAAACAAATCAGTTTTGCAGATCTTCTTCTACCCATGGTCTGAGCAAGATTGGATTGCTTGTTCCCTCAGTTTAGGAAGCATATGAACACACACGCCTAAAATACAAACCAGATATAAATGTATGCACCAGCAGGACCAGGAGTTTTGCACATTCCAACTGAGCTCAGTTCTCTTCTCCTTAGCAATTATGTGGATCATATGCACATAACCTTGTTGCTTAACTGAAGCAAAGGGAAAGAAGCTGTTGGACAATTATTTTATTATTTTAGGGAAGGGATAAAAGACAGGGGAGAGTATTGCATTAACAGCTAAAACAAAGAGAAGGAAAGAGTATGAGGAAGCTCCAGAACACGGAGCATATGGGTAATGAGGGGCAAGCAGTAGAATGCACTCTGTCACCAGCCCCTCATCACCAACCTATTGAGCTTATGGTCAACACTGGGGCGATTAGTATGAGAGACTGATTTTTCTCGCAAAAGTAAGCGGAAGTTTAGTTAAGATTTATTCATATTTCACTCAGCACCAAAAGCAATAGATTTAAAAAAAAAACAAACTAATTTTTGATCAACCAGATGAGTGAAGCATTAATACTACATCACCCACTTCAGTTGGATATTCACAAAGAAGAGAGACAAGATATTACGGAGGTTTTACCAGGATGGAATCCTCATTTTAAAGATACCATTATTTCTTATAGTGCGCTACACAAAGGTCTATACCTCATGTGACCCTGAACAAAACGCCTTCTGTCCATCCAGAATATTTGTTTGATTGTGTTTCTACAAGATCCTTCTAGAATAGTCACCTTTATTCATTCTCATTTTAAAACTAACTTTTAAAGTTTTCATCTACTTGAACTAAAAGGAAGATTTTAAATTTTCTGGATGATGACTTCAAAAGTTTAGAAACTAACAAACTATATCTCTGAAGAAAGTTACTAAATATACCCCACATCACAGCAGACCAAAATGCTAAGTTTTCAATTTTTGCTTCAGAAATACAGTCACAGGTATAACTTCAGTAGGCCCTATACTTTCTGTAGGCTTGCAGCTGTTCCACTGGCAACTGTTATGCTGTTCCTCTGTCATGAATGTATCTGGTTCCAAATGGGGTTTTAGTTGACTTTTGTCAAACCAGGAAACCTGAAGCTTCCAACAATGAAATAATTACTTTGGTATATAGTTCTAGAAGCCATGCACACAACACCTCAGAGTAAGCCACACACACCTAACACAATGGAGAATTCTATTTTAGTTTCCTGTGTGATCTTAATAGCAAAAAAATACAAGGGCAACAGGAACATAAACATGAAGGTTCAAGACAAAAGTAATCTTATTTCACAACACACTTGTCAACTACAACATAATTTCAGTATGCAGTTTATCTTTTTTTTTATATATTTTCACAGTTACTTCTTTAAAGACACTTTGCTAACCCTCAAAAAAAGAAAAGAAAAAAAAAGAGAGCTTAAATTAAAAAAATATTCATTTTTTAGCTACATCACTTCATTACCTTGATACAAAGTGTCAAGCCCAAAAACTCATTACAGTGGTAATAATCCTATGACAGAACAAGTTTCCTTTTTACCTCATCCAGTAACATCACACTTCAGTAACTTAAAGTCTATCACAGTTGCATACGCTAACCTGTTCAAGAAAAACAAAGTATTTCAAACACTTATTTCTATTGCATAGCTTAAGAACCCTGTTTCAAAGTCAAACTATATCAAATGCAAAGACAGACCCAAGATTACCTTGCTAAATCTGAAAGTACGTAAATGTTGTCTGCCCAGGAGACCAAGTTAGCTGAAATGCATGCAGCTGTCATATAATCCACACTCTTCGTCCTCCTCAAAGCTACCAACTGCCAAATGTAATCTAATAATCAGCATACGTAAAGCAAAAGGGCTAGACTATGACATCAGTTTATCTGCTCTTTACAAAATAGTTTTGAATTAAACCTGCAGCCACTCTGACCTTCAAAATTCTAAAAAAAAGCTTGCCAAAGAGAACAAAACAGGAAAAAATAAAGAAATCTATTTACAGATGTATTCTAAATTTCAAAATGAGCAGGAAGATATTTCTAAGTGTTCTCTTCTTAAAAAAAAAAATCCTACTTTAGGGAAAGATGAAAACAATCAGAGTCAAACATCAAAGTCACATTTTTTGTATCTGGCTTCTAAACATGATATGAGAGGAACATTCATCACTAAGTAAGAGAAATCAAGTAAATATCTCTGAAAGGTGCTTTGGAGCCAACTGAAAAATAAAGAAAGGCAAAGTAGAAATAGACGGTCTAACTAATCTGTCAGTCACCCAAACATAATTAGCTGTTATCATCATTAGCAATAATGAAGATCACTTTTCTACAATCTCCAAGTCACAAGTGACAAAAGAAAGGATGTCACATACAAAAACGTCTGAACTCCTCCTTTCTTCTAAGGAGACAGTCAGTATATATGCTTCATAAAAAGTACATGAAATGGAAGCATGTGTTCCTGCGCCTCTTGGAAAAAAACGCTTCAGAAAATGTTTACAAAATTAGTTTATATTTTTGAGAAAACTTTGTTGCTGCAGTGGACTTCGATCCTCAGCATTTGCTGGCATGTAGCCCTGCCCTTCCTGAAGCTGTCCAGAACAGTTAATTTCACTAGTCTTAAAGATGACAGAGAAATCTCATGTAATTTCAAGAAGACAGTCCTCTTTTTTTTTTTTTTAAGTATGAT
>RSEF01000003.1:44122232-44136011 GCA_003993805.1 Himantopus leucocephalus | reverse complement strand
ATTATTTCTGAAAAAAAAAAAAAAAAATTAATTTTGATTCAGAAGCTCTCATCTTGTGAATAATTCATTATATGATTCAAAAGGTCTGAAACCCAGCCCTCATTTCCCAGGTCTGTATTTGTTCTTCTCAGATATTCGGATAATGTGAAATTCTGTATCTTTTGAGTAGCTAAATAATAAAGGTGTAACTTAATTCTTGCTCAGAGCCATGGGATTTAAGAAGGGAAACAAACCTTTTCTCATTATTTTTGTAATAGCAACAAGAATGGCCAAATTCCATTCCCTGAGATTAATTGCATCAGGAATTTCATGCAACTTTGTGGGCTGCTCTTCCCTAAACTGCTCTTTAATTTTTGACAGGAGGGTTGGGTATAAATTACAAAATGCACTATCTCTAACCGGATAAATGTCATCTGTCTTTCATGTTTGGTCACTTGTGTTATCTCAAATTTCTTGTACCCAACAGACTAGTAACCTATCAGTGCAAACCACAAAGATGAAAAACAAATGTTACCATTTCCTGTGATCCTCTGCGCAGAAACCAGCTCTATGCATTTTAAAACAGTTTGTCCTGCTACTTCAAAGAATTATTGGTCTGTCTCCACTCATGTGTGGCATCGTTCTCTTGAGACGAAGCCAAAAAGCTGTGAAAAAAAATGATCTTCTTTGAATTAAGGCTGTTTCTGCTGTGCCGAAGCTTTCACTCTTCACATACCAAATATTCACGATGCTACATTTTAAACAAAGACTTTGAGCATGCATTGTTCCCATAAATTTGGGATATTGAAAATCTGAAATTTCATTTTCTTAACTTTCTTTTTCCCACTGTTTGTTTTTTATTTTAATTGCTTTTCACTATAAGTCTAATCTCTAAAAAGTTAAAGAGTACCTTTCCCTAGCCTTGACTGAAGCACAAAAGGACTTAAAGCTTGACTAATTGGCATTGTGTGTAAAGGACAGAATCTACATGTTCCTTAGTGTATGCAAGATTCTTTCTATTTAATGCTCAGGCATCTCAATTCCTCTCACCAAATTCTTTTTCATAATTACAGTCCTTGG
Source organism: Himantopus leucocephalus (assembly GCA_003993805.1). Classification (NCBI taxonomy): domain Eukaryota; kingdom Metazoa; phylum Chordata; class Aves; order Charadriiformes; family Recurvirostridae; genus Himantopus; species Himantopus leucocephalus. The sequence continues at coordinate 44,134,952 of RSEF01000003.1, read as the reverse complement.
GGCCAAGGCAATCGTATTTCTTGTGTCATTTAAAATTATCAGACTCTGACGAACAAAGAAGTTATCTGAAATATGAGACAGCAAAACTGATCAAATATGAAAGACAGATGATATTTATCTGCTTGGAGGTAGACCATCTTGTAAAGATGACAAATTATCCTTCTGTTTCCCTCTTTGAACAGATGAAAGATCTTTCTTGGCTATCTCATATTTTTTTACTTCCACTAAAGCTGTGTAAGTCTTCCTTTAATTCTGTTAATTTTGAAGGATTCATTAAACTGAAGGATTCTAAAGAGCTATAATCTGGTAGTTCTTTTAGAAACACCCTGTGAACCCCATCTCAGCAGAAACGTTAAAAGACAGGTGCATGTTTCTTAGAAAGTGAACAGAAGCTTTAACTATGTCAGAAATCAACGTTAGATGGCAGTACATTAAGACATTATTCCAGTACTGTAGAGCTATATGGTTAACAATTATATCTGCAAAATGTACTAATATCAAAGAGTTGGATGACATATGTGAGCACCAGAGGAGGTAAATAAAAGGCAAAATAAAAATGAAGACATTCAGATATCTACACTGTACTTGCATCAGCAGTGACTGGTGCTTCTCAGTTATCAACAGCCTAGCATTTGATTATCCAGTGACAGACAGTCTTAGAAAAGTGAGATTTGACTCTAATTCCTATAGAAAACAAATACGCACTGATTTGAGGATAATCTTATAAATCTTTTCCGTATTTGATGCCTATTATTCTTTGAACATAACTTTTATAAAAAATGCAATTATTGCTTTATATAAATAAAATATTACATTACAGTACTAGTGCCTAATGTATCTTGCAGCTTTAAATACCTAGTATGTTTTGCTGAGCAGGATAAAAAATAAGCAGAAGGTATTCTAACTATCTAACTATTTTCCAACTATCTTTTTTGAATCTAAAAGCTCTAGTATAGAAAAACAAATGGAAAGGTAATAAGTATTAATCATCTTACCTTTTGTCAAAGTATATCAACAACACATTTTTACTCTAATACATTTTCACAGAAGAAGTGAGTAATAATGTTAGTAGGCATTTCCTGTATTATTTCATTCAGTTACCAGCTTTAATGTATAGTTCTTTTCCAGATGTTTGCTATAATTTTTCTCAAACATTTTTACCTACCCCTACCTGGGTAAAAATTATATTGATGTAATTTGTGAGTGTGGTGCAGCTGATACAGTTTCTCTGTCACCATTTCATAGGAACAAAGTTACCTACAAGTCAGAAAACGTAAGAATAGGCAGATCTGTCATCTTCCCCAGCATAGCTAAGTCGGGAAAAGGAATGCATTCAGCACAACCAAAGGTAAGAGAACTGTATAGATCTCAGAAGATGGGGGCATAGATTTAACTTACCAATAATTCAGAATGCCATAGTGCTTCCTTGTATTGAAATTATCTAGCAATTGGCAGCTATTGTCCAAGTCCAGATGGTAGGTACTCACTCAAATCCTCCTTCATTCTCTGTGCTCCTTTCACAAAGGCCAGTTGCAATTTATGAACTTGTACTTGAAGCAGTGGAGGGGAATCTGTCTTCCTGTGCCTTAAGACAAACATCCCTGTAAGAAGTCAGAGAGGACCAAGGCCCCTGCAGTGGCAGGGTAGTCCATGTCTTAGCTTGGCTTGCTCCTTTCCCCTTGCACGTTTGATTGCTGTCTCAAGAAGGTGCTTCTCTCCTGATTTTGCCTGTGTAGGATGTTCAGAATAGCACAGCAGGTGGCTCCCACCCTCATTCACAGCCTGGCACCCCGTGTTCTTCAGTGCATTGCACCTCCCAGCTTCCTCTGGGATACAGCCAACATATTCTTGACCACTTCCTACCATTGTTGCTCAAAGATTGTCCAAAGTTTTCAAAGATGTGTTGATCTGTCTCCTTGATGACTGAAGGAGACCCAGAGGTCTATTGACTGGGGGAACTGCTAACTGTGGGTTCACTGTGTGAGAACAAAAAGTGACAGTAATAATACAAGATTCTCAAATAATTCTCTCTTCCAAAATTGGTATTTTTTCTAACTCAGGGTTGCACAAGTAATAGAAAAATAAAGTCATTGCTCTACACAATTGTTTATATATTTTAACCTATGCTAGTCAGTGAGCAACACTGTGCCACATATGTTACATGTCTTGTATTATTATAAAGGGGATTGGAAGGATTCTGTTCTGCTGGAGGACCACAAGCAGAGTGATGATCTATATGCAACATGGGGGAAGTAGCCTTTTTTTTTCTTCTAAAGGTCAATGGAAGTGAGGGAATCAGTCCCTGAGAGAGTCGTGGAGGTAGCAACAGAATAAGAATGAGAAAAAAATTCAAAATTATATCTTTTTTGGATTAAATGTTTCTTACAATCAAATTTGATGTAAGGGACAACTTCCATATATCAATAGTTTAACAGGTGTCTAAAACACTCAGACTGCAGAATAGCTGCCTTACTCTTACATGAACTCAAATAATCACAGGACTCCTGATGTTGTCAATTCATTCTCAATAATAAGTCATTATACGTGGAATTCATAGCTGATTTCATGATATTGTGATTTCTTTTGGGTGCTACTTGTGATTTTTACTTTTGCTGAATTAGTCAAATTCTGATTAATTATTCCAATTCTGATGATGTTGATTATCTACATTAAAAATAATATCTGCTTGAGTATTCACAATTACTCTTTTAATTACCATTAGTGTTTTGGCATAGATTTTGATCTGTTATTTTCGTGCTACCAGGGGAAAAATCAGTGATCCAGTGAACTGACTGCTGGAAATCTGAATGCTTGTGCGGACCTTCCTATTGAATAGCTACACTTTATGGAATATGAAAGAAACCAAACATAAGAAACTAGAAGCTAAATAAGTTCATACTATATATAAAATGCTGTATGGTCATTTCAAAATTAAGTAAGACTGAAGATTGTTCACACTGCCTCAGCTAATGTATGCTGGGCATCACAGCTCTACAGAGCAAGTACACAAACTTTTACTTTCTTCCAAACGTAATCAAAAGAGTAATACCATTACAATATTTAATAAAAATCAATTTTAAAATAATCATAGAATCATAGAATCACAGAATGGTTTAGGTTGGAAGGGACCTTAAAGATCATCTAGTTCCAACCCCCCTGCAGGGACACCTCCCACTAGACCAGGTTGCTCAAAGACCCATCCAGCCTGGCCTTGAACACCTCCAGGGATGGGGCCTCAACAACTTGCCTGGGCAACGTGTTCCAATGCCTCACCACCCTCAGAAGGAAAAATTTCTTCCTGATATCTAATCTAAATCTACCCTCTTCCAGTTTGAAGCCATTACACCTCGTCCTACCACTACATGCCCTTGAAAAAAGTCCCTCTCCGGCTTTCTTGTAGGCCCCCTTCAGACACTGGAAGGCCACTATAAGGCTTTCTCCAGGCTGAACAACCCCAACTCCCTCAGTCTGGCTTCATAGGAGAGGTGCTCCAGCCCTCTGATCATCTTTGTGGCCCTCCTCTGGACTCACTCCAACAGGTCCCTGTCCTTCTTATGTTGGAGGCCCCAGAGCTAGACACAGTACTCCAGGTGGGGTCTCATGAGAGCAGAGTGGAGGCAGAGATTCACCTGGATCGACCGGTTGGCCACGCTTCTTTTGATGCAGCCTAGGATATGGTTGGCCTTCTGGGCTGCAAGCGTGCATTACTGGCTCATGTTGAGCTTCTCATCCACCAACTCGCCCAAGTCTTTCTCCTTGGGGTGGCTCTCAATCCATTCTCCGCCCAGCCTGTATTTGTGCTTGGGGTTGCCCTGACCCATGTGCAGGACCTTGCACTTGGCCAGGTTGAACTTCATGAGGTTTGAACGGGCCCACCTCTCCAGCCTGTCCAGGTCCCTCTGGGTGGCATCCCTTCCCTTCCAGTGCGTTGACTGCACCATACAGCTTGATGTCATTGGTAAATGTGCTGAGCGTGCACTCAATCCCACTGTCCATCTTGCTGACAAAGACGTGAAACACCACCAGTCCCAGTACTGACCCCTAAACATTCTCCCAGTCCCTGCCTTTGCCTTCCGCAACTTGGGCAGTGTGGCTACAGCACTTGCCAGTGAAGACCGAGGCAACAAAGTCATTGAGTACCCCAGCCTTCTCCAGATCCCAGATGACCAGGTCTCCTGTTTATTTCTGGAGAGGGCCCATATTTTCCCTTGTCTTCCTTTTATCACTGATGTGCCTGTAGAAGCCTTTCTTGTTGCTGTTGACATCCCTGGCCAGATTTAATTCCCTCTGGGTTTTAGCTTTCCTAACCTGATCCCTGGCTGCTTGGACAACTTCTCTGTATTCCTCCCAGGCTACCTGTCCTTGCTTCCACCCTCTGTAGGCCTCCTTTTTGCTTTTGAGTGTCCAGGAGCTCCTTGTTCATCCATGCAGGCCTCCTGGCTTTTTTGCATGACTTCCTCTTTGTTGGGTTGCATCGCTCCTGAGCTTGGAGGAGGTGATCCTTGAATACCAATGAGCTTCCTCGGGCCCCTCTTTCCTCCAGGGCTTTACCCCATGGTGTTCTGCCAAGCAGATCTCTCAAGAGGCCAAAGTCTGCTCTCCTGAAGTCCAGGGGAATGAGCTTGCTGTGCACCCTCCTCGCTGCCCTAAGAATCCTGAACACTACCGTTTCACGATCACTGCAGCCAAGGCTGCCCTTGAACTTCACATTCCCCAGTAGCCCCTCCTTGTTGGTAAGGACAAAGTCCAGCATAGCTCTTCTCCTTGTTGGCTCCTCTACCACTTGGAGAAGGAAGTGGTCATCAAGGCATTCCAATAACTTCCTGGATTGCTTGTGCCCTGCTGTGTTGTCCCTCCAACAGATATCAGGGTGGCTGAAGTCCCCCATGTGGACCAGGGCCTGTGAATGCGATGCCGCTCCTTATGTGTCTATAGAGGGCCTCATCTGTTTCATCTTCCTGATCAGGTGGCCTGTAGCAGACGCCCACTGTAACATCACCTGCCCCTGCTCTCCCTTTAATCCTGACCCATAAACTCTCAGTTGGCTCCTCATCCATCCCCAGGTGGAGCTCCATGCACTCCAGCTGGTCCTTGACATAGAGGGCAACACCCCCACCTTGTTTCCCCTGCCTTTCCTTCCTGAAGAGCCTGTATCCCTCCATTCCAACACTCCAGTCATAGGAGTCATCCCACCACGTCTCTGTGATTCCAATATCATAGCCCTGGAGGTGTGCACACATGTCTCACTTGTCTTGTTTGTTCCCCATGCTTTGTGTGTTTGTACAGAGGCACTTAAGCTGTGTCCTTGTTGAAGCTGACTTACTGGCTGGAGTGGCTGCAATCCCAATGTGCTGCTAAATAAATAATAATAAAATAATAATAATAATAAAGTTGTGAATGTTTTTAGGTTGACACAGAATTCACAGCTAAGCATTATTGACGAGTTATAAGACAGTATCTCTCTCTCTGTTTTCCTCCTGACATTTGTCTTCCTCAACTGGTATGGCTGCCTTTGAGAATGTAAGCTGGTAGGAATTGACAATATTAGTTATTCTACTTTAAAAAATCCCAGCAAAAGAGGCCACAGCTTGCTGAGATATTTCTGTCCTCCCTGTTTAAATGTCAGACAGTAATGGCAGTGTCAAAGCACAACAGAGATGCTACCAACAGGATAGTTCCATCATCATCGTGAGGCAGCATAAACTGATAACTACTGCTGACAAAGGCACTCAAATACATTCCTGACCCTGGTCACTTGTCCTTAACTGCAGGGAACGTTTCTGACACTGTATGGTGAATTGGAAGAGGACTGATGCAGGTTAAAACTAAGCTGAGTTTCCTTTGCTGGTTTAATTTTAACCTGAGTTATTTTTTCATCCAATTTATTGTAAGACTTCATGAACATTTGTGCTGGCATGAAGAAGGGGACAGCTGAGGATTAAGAATAAATAGCAAAGGGAGAAGCAGACTTCTCCCCCCCTCCCCAGCCCTCTTTTAGTAACAGTGCCGGTTTATAATGCTCATGAAACTACAGTGCTTTTCTCTGTCCTGCTGTAGTCTGTCTCAGTATGCATGAAGAAACATCTTGGACTTCTCCTTGTTCTCAATTGTTGTCAGTCTGGACCTGTCCAGAATGCTGTTATTAATTTTAAATATTAGTTTGGAGTATGAAAGAGTTTTTTGACGTGTGTGCTAATTAAACCGCTGGTGGGCGAGAGCAGACAATAGCAATACTGGATATATGCAGTTTCTTCTGTATTTGGCAACTTATCTGGGATAACACGGCCCAATAGGAACAGATGTGGTATGTGAGGGGTATCTGCCAATTACCCACATTTTATCCTCTCAGAATATGACACTGAATTTCAAACAGCTCAATTCAGGAAATCCACTCTTAATGACAGCAACATGATTTAGGCCACCAGGTGCAGAACTTTGAAGTTTGCTTCAAAGCCAACTGAAATTTTGATCAGTCTTGATTTCAGGAGGCTTTTGGTCAGGTGTTTTGAGGATAATCATAGAATCATAGAATGGTTAGAGTCGGAAGGGGCTTTAAAGATCATCTAGTTCCAACCCACCTGCCATGGGCAGGGACACCTTCCACTAGATTAGGTTGCTCAAAGCAATAATACCCAGTAATAACTAAGATTTAATTTTTTTTAAAAATAAATTATTTCCCAGTGACCTTGGAAAAGTCCATCAGAATTCACTGAATCAAGCAATTCTGAGCTGACCTATGATGGATACCCTAGGAAGAACTTAAAGCAAGGCATCATTGTGTTCTTACTGCTTGGCATTTAAGGACTTAACTTTACCTGTGATCTTTTGTACTTAGTTGCTTTTTTTTTAACAAGGTGGATGATTTCTCCTGGCATGGGAGAGTATCTCTGTTTAAGAGGGAGCCAAGATAATGGGAGAATTGCCTTTTAGGGTGGCTGAGGCACATTCTCTTGAGTGTAGAAGAGTTTGGCTGAGCATTAAATGTCCTTGTTTAATCAGGGTATGGCAAGAGGACACAAGGGCTTTTGACACTGAAGATTGCCTTAGTCTCAAATGTAGCAAGACAATGGAATTATAGTAATTTAAGGTGCAGAGTTTCTCACTTCCTGCACTGGTGTCCAGATAGCATTGTTTAAATACCTTTAAGGACCATTAATTGAAGACTCACAGGCATTTTTCTTTCCCAATTCTCCATTTATAGTGACAATTAGTACTTAGTTGTGCTTGGTCATAAGATTCCAAACTTAAAAAAAGAACAATTTTGGTAATCAACTTCCTTTTCCCAGACCCCTATTTCAGTCCCATAAGCTGGAAAGCTCCAAAGGAAATGCTTATATTCTGAAATCTTTAAAGCTGTTTATGAAATATAGTTAAATATTAGAACCTCATCCACAGAAATTCTACCGAAATTCATCACATTCACTGTCTCCAGTGTACAGGTTGCTTGATTATGGGTTACTCTGGCTTTAAGAAATCTTTGAATATCGCTTGTTAAATGTTATAACTTTTTCAAGGAATTGAAGAAAACATGGAAATCATAACGATAGTTTTATTTTGTATAATTTTGTATAATTTGTATCCATCAGAGTTTTAAAATTCCGCTTGTCCTTGACTACTTTAGCATTCATTGAATTTACTCATATCTTACATCAATCACAGGCATTAATTTTCTGCAGAACATGACGTATGCTAAAGGTCTGCGTCTGCGTATATGAAGACCAAGCAGATTGATCATAATAATTTTAATAATACCTAGGGTTTTTGTAGTGGTTTTATGTGGAACTCAGATCCCTTGTAAAAGATGTTCTCTTTGTCTGTGTTCACGCGGCTGTGCAGAAGTAACCATGAAGCCACTGCCAGCCTGCAGATTTTGGAAAGGCAGGCCACCTGGTATGATTGAGAGACAGATCCTTAAATGAACACTTCTGAGCTCATTTTCCTGCCACGTGGATGGGTCTTAGTGCTCTTGTGCCTTGCGTAGCTGCCCCCATCCATTCCATCTGCCCCTCTGACAGACCCTGCAGCCAGCTCTGGGCAGACGCAATGGCACAAACCCTTTTCTAGGAAGGTTGAAGTGTGCCCATAAAGCAAAGGCGGATGAGATATATTTACTAAGAGCTGGCTGAATTTAGTTTACCTGCAAAGGAACTGTAAATGCGAAGTGGAGAGCTGCCAAAGTTCCTGGGAACATTTAAATCAGCAAGATACAGATATAGCACTGAGTAGTTTTGAAACCATCATTTAAAGAAAAATCATGATCTGTATGGGATAAGTTTTCCACCTCTAATTTATGAGGTTGCATATAGAAAGTCTGATTCTCCTCATTTATCACCTTTGTGCACTGTTTCTTCATTAGCCCTAGTGAGGTTGTAATAAAAAATGTGATAGTAGAGTTCTCTGCTGATAATAATATTCTCTGCTAAACTGCGTACACTTTGGAACATGAGTGAGCTTGTCTCTGCTGAGCTCAGCTCCTGCTTCCCCTTTTTTCATTTGCTTTGATTCATCTTTCTTGCCAAAGAAATTTGGAGACGGATTTTTCCAGCTGCTCCTGAAAGAATGGGGAAGTATGTTACTAAAATGATGTGAAGCATTCTGTCCTCCACACATCACAGCCAGGCTGTTCCTAAGCAGGGACTGTGCCTAACTCCCAAATTTTGATCTGTATCATTCCTGAGACATGTTGCCCAGCACATACTGCAGTAGCTCCTCTGTACACTCTTCATCCTTTCTGTGCACCTCCCTGTAAGGAAAAAGGATTTATGAGCAAATTTTGGTTTTGTTAACGTGATATAATTTATTACTGTTCTGATTATGACATCATTTTACACTCTGTAGTTGAACATGCAGGGGGTGTCTTTGACACAGGGTAAGAAAATGTGTTATTCTCCAAAGTGTGAGACCAGACTGTGGTAACACCAGCAAAAAGACAGGTCAGTACAACCTTTGTGTGTATGGTTAGCAGTGATACTGCAAAATTACTGTCACAGAACTGCTTAGGTTGGAAGGCACCTCTTGAGATCATCTGCTTCAACCCCAATTATTTTTTGTACAATAATATCTAATGGTTAAGGAAATAGGTATCCTTTGAAATCTCCCTAATATTCTCTGTATTTATGATGCACGTGAAGAAAGTATTATTAAAGTATTTTCCCCAAATAATAGGAGAGCTCCTTTATTAAATACATATTTCTCCTGGAGTACCACTGGGGCATGATTTTTAACATGTTCCTCCTCTCTAAAGAGAAAGTGAGGCAAAATATATGCTTAAAATCTTTTATTTAAATTAATGGTAGGAATGCACATGTGCCAGGTACGGATGTTTTGGCACATCTATCTTTAATACAGTGAGATTAATGTATTAAAATTCAGCATTTGTACTGAGATTGTGTCAGTACACGGATCTAGCAAAGACTGTAAGTACTCACCTTTGAAGTTCATAGAACCTCTTGTGTACTTCAAATTAACTGTGTGCTGAAATATCTTACTGAATCCATGCCTCAGACTGCTAATTAACTCATGTCTCCCCCACAGAGATGTTGCCTTAACATCGTTATTCAAGCCATAGTTGACTGCTCAGTTTAATAACATCAGGTGAAATGCAGACTTCAGTCTGAATCCCAGGGGTTTCCCGTGGTGCCCAGGTACTGAGAAATATGTCGCCAGGCTAGTGGTTGCCAGCCGGCGATGCACATCAGCATCAGAGGTGAATCAAGGAGGTCTGCCATGCTTGCTCACTTCGCTTCTTTGCCAAACACAGTGCTGCCAGGAGCTGTTAGCACCCCGAGGAAGCTGCAGCGGGGATAGCAGTGCTGCTAGTATGGGAGGTAGTTCGGACCCTTCTCATGCCTGGTGCCCCTTCTTCCTCATGCTACAGCACCTCTGTACAGCTGGCTGCAGCCTCTATGGAGGCTCAGTGCTGCTGCAGGTCTGGGGAAGGAGGTGGCCATGGACTCCTAAATGAGGCACCGGATGAGAGTGGGAGGAAGTGGACAGCAGTGAACCACTGTGCTCAGCATGCACCTGCAGTTCTGGTACGCCTAAGTGCCTACAGCATTTCTGAAAATTGGCTTTTGGCTACTAAAAATAGCTAAATATAGATATCTTGCATTAGCTAAAAGTAGACACCAGCAATAGACAGTCCAGCCTCCCTAAATAAGGTCCATGGGCTTCACATACAGCCCTTGCAGGGAGGCAGAACCATTCAAAATACCCAGAGGGTGTCACCCAGAGCTAGTCAAAAGCAAAATGTAGGCAGAGGGATGTGCCTGGAAGTTGTATCCTGACTTTACATACTTCCACCTAATCATTAGAACTGTTTTTATTCCTAATCAAAAATACATGGATAGGTCTGTCTGCTTTTTAGTAGGAGCCATGTAATTGCAATTGTGATGACTGAGAATATAAGTGAAGTAAGGTTTGGAGAGAGAGGTAATTTCTTTCATCAGCCTAATTCAAAATGCTGGAAAGTCACAGACTTACTTCTTTTTTTCAGTTATTGTTACCATTTGGGTTTTTTTCTTCTTTTTAATGTGGGTTCTGGTTTTTGATAATGATTAGACAGTTCATCTGCAGAGCTGAAGTTTGTTCCTGTACTTATCTACTCATTCAGAACACATTTGATATATACTTTTTCTATTAAATGGTGCACTGGCAGCCACGATGCAGTTGCCCAGAAAAACTGTGGCCTTCTATTTTGTTGACTGGGATTAGATTTCTCTCAGTTTAGGAGTCATAAAAAATTACGAAGTTTCACATTTTCAGGTGACTGCATATGCAGCTGCCCATGGTTTTTTTTTTGTATTCAGTTATCTGCTTTACTTGCATTTTGCATTTAGAGTTGGAACTGACCAGTTTTGAAAGTGTTTTGTCTTTTTCTTAAATTGTCCCTTCTTCCAACATTCTTCACGGGTTACCTATTATAAACCTCTGCTATTTAGCTGCAAAAGCCTATGATTGTCTCTTGGCGTGTAACACTTCATTGTTCTGCTGTGATCTTTTCTTCTTCCTCCTCTTCTACCTCCCTGTTGACTATGACCACTGGTGGAAGCTTTACATGAGACCACATTTTGTGTGTCAGTCCTTGCCTATTATTACTTAAGTATAAGCGTATAATAAACAAGTATTATTAACAGCACAAAGTTGTCCTGACATGACTGACACTCCAGTCAAATAATGTATAAAAACATTAACCAAAAAAGATTAATCAAATAAAAGCTCCTCAAGGAACCCCGAACCTGGACAGCAAACAAATGTAATTCATGACATGCATCTGTATTGATTAGTATGAATTAATTTGCTTTGTAGTTTTTGTATTTTGGCTTGTTCTGTATGGCAAAGAATTTTGCTCTGTACAGGTAGCTGCAAGAATCAGAGGTGTAGTGAAGCAGTGTGCAAGCAAGAGGAGGGTGTTGAACTGTTACATGCATGGTTTTAACAAACCAATTATTTTATTTTACTAGAGGACTCTGTATGAGGAAATGAAGTGGTTCTTTCTGATGACAGTCAGAAGAGATGTGGCCTATGATTAGCAGCAGGTCTCTAGAAACTTCTAGGGAAATACAGCAGTAAATTATTTGCAAGACTGACATGAAAATATTAGAGTAATGTAAATGGAAAAAGTATGGGAAGACACGTGATGTCAGTGGCATTGTTGCTTGATTAGGCCTGGGGTCTATTCAGCAGAGAGGCAGGAGATATCCACTGTAAGGTGGGCAAATATTGAACCACTGAAGTAGATGCTGCAATAGCAGCGAGCACTGTGATGTTTAATTTCCAGGAAGGTGGTTCAGCTCTCAAGGGTCTGGGACCTGGTTGGGAGATCCTCGCTGGGAAACAGGGAGATCGAGACTGTGCCCTGCTCAGACACCCATTTGCAAGCACATACCCATTCAGTTTTCCACAAGTGCAGATCAAATTATGCTCTTGCAGGGGATACAAGTTAAATTTACACAGGGGCTCAGCACCTCTTAATATTTTCCAAATGTCAATAGTATTTGCTCTAGCACTATACTGATGTCAAGTCACTGCCACGCACCAGCACTTGTTGAGCTCTAAAAGGAGCTGGTGCAGATTCATTTAGCTGTCTCTCCTCCCCTCCCAAATCAATTTAACTTTTTCAAGTCGCTGAAAACAGATCTAATTTTCCCCCTCCTGACGTCTCCAAATTAATTTGTCATGTATCATAACCTACACAAAAATGATTAGAGTTATTTGGCACCTTTTGATTGTCAGGTTCATAAGTATTGTGTTTGTGAAAACTAGAGGAGTCATGACAGACTTCTCAATGCTTGAATGAAAACTTACATTTCTCATGTTGACTTGCTCAGTTCATAGTGACTGTGGTTTGGGATCTGGGGAAGTATCCTTCTTCCACTAGACTTCACAAAAAACTTATTTGATTTCATACAGTTTCTTAATTTTCCATCACTTTCCTTGTCTCCTTTCAAGCCCTAAATTTGACTCTCAGAAACAGCAGAACAGTTCACTGATGTGAATTGGAGCAGGATATGAAGGCAAAGTCAGAATTTGTTCATTATAGACTTTACAGTGCAAGCCCTTCCATTTATTATTTTTATTCCTGTATCTCCTCCCATGTGGAACAAACTCCTTGCTGATTCTCTGAAATCTTTCTCAAGCTTTGAGATACTATTTGTTTTGTAAGAAAAGTTATGGTCTTCAGATTGTATAGTTTGTTTCTTTGTTTTTTTTTTTTTTTTT
>RSEF01000003.1:44098610-44122222 GCA_003993805.1 Himantopus leucocephalus | reverse complement strand
CATTACTGGCTCATGTTGAGCTTCTCATCAATCAGCACCCCCACGTCCTTCTCCTCAGGGTTGCCCTTAATCCCTTCATCCACCAGCCCGTATTGATACTGGGGGTTGCCCTGACCCAGGTGCAGGATCCTGCACTTGGCCTTGTGGACCCTCATGAGGTTCACACTAGTCCACTTCTTGAGCCTGTCCAGGTCCCTGTTTCCTTTAAACTGGGCAGATTTCTTTGCATTCTCAATTACACCAGCTCTAACTGCTTGCCATGTAAGATTCACCACTTTAATTCCTTTTGGTCTTCTGTTGCTTTTCACTATGTTATATACTGTGTCAGGAATATTATTCTGGCATCACACATCTATGTCATGCCTACTGTTCTGACACAGTACTATGAACTATGGCAAATATTCAATCCCATCATTTTCAAGGTGTCCTAGGAGCAAGAACTGACAGAGGGGGCAGTGAAAGCCACTATCCTCAAACATTTCCCTTATACAAAGAAAAATAGAAATTAACAGGAGTTAGAATCAAAGCTGAACCAACTTGGCTTCAATATTAACATAGTTCTTTGGCATTTAAGAACCAATATACTGTTGCATATCAAGAAAAAGGAAAAGCTTCAAAATTGCACATTTAAAGATGTTCTGAATTTGCATTCTTCTTTGTTGTCATGGACTTAAATCTTACTTAACTTGTAGCTGGAAGGATTTTAATGTATTTTCAAATAGTAGTCCCTCTGCACTTCATCCCTATCCCTCAGAAGCCTATGGAATTTGAATATAGACAGGTCTTTTATCAGATAAACATATTGAGGTTTTATCATATGAGGCATATCAAAAACGCAGTAGGAGAAAAAGAAAAAAACAAAAAATGCTTGCCCAGCAGTCAGGAGACCCCTGTCTGCTTTAAAAAATTCAAAGTCAATTGCCTGTTTTCACAGAAATTTCTCCACAGTTGTGAATCTGTCCCTGACTGGTATGCTCATGAACAACATCCTCAGGATTTCATTATTGCCTAGTTACAGACAGCCGCACACTGAGCAGACCAGGCTTTTGTTCCAAAGCTCCCAGCTCTTGTGTATGCAACCCCTTTTTTACTCATTATAATGGCCAGTCACTTTAATGTTAGCTTTGCTCTTTAAAATCCAGGCTCTGAAATCATCTGAACTGTGCACACAACCATACTTCAAGATTCAGAGATAGTGTGCAACCAATTTGAGATCTCGTTTGCTTAACTGAAACCAATTAAGCAAATGAGAACTCAGGTTTGATAGCTGTACCACCTAATCTTTTTGCAGCACTTTTTCCTCCCACTGTCCTCTGCCCATTGATCCTTATTAAAAAGCGAGGCAAAAATTAATGTGGAACTTGAGAAGACCTCTCACAGTCAAGTTTTGGAAAACTCACAAAGCCTAAATGTGACCTATTCTCAACCTATTCCCTCTATCAATGAAATCAAGATGTGCTAGAAAACACGTACCTGGCCATGATATAGCCAAGAACTGAGCTCTCCTATTGCCATCAGGAAAAAGAACCAGGGTACGTCACATGGACTATTTGTATGTGTGCCTCAGTAATCTTCTGTCTTTTTGGGCTGGCTGGGCAAATAATGCATTCTTATTTTATTTTTTTCATTAAAGTCTTCATTAGCATAAAATAGTCATCAGTAGTAATGAAGTTAACTAAGAAGATATTACTAATTAAAAGTAAATTAGTGATCTTGCACACTTCTTGGGACAAGGTTAATTATATCTGTTTCCTGAGGTGCTCTTTTAAGACTCGGGAAACATAGAAGAGCTACAGTCAAATACTGCTACAGCTAAACTGCAGAACTGTGCAGCTTTACATTAAATGCACAAAGAAAGAGAAAATCTTGCACTCATAACAATCCATGTTGCAGTTCATTAAGTCACTTTGGTGATCACACTTTTTATCTCTATCACATGTAGATCAGTAGTAAACACAAAATCCAAGGAGCACAGCAGTTTCAAGTGCTCGAGCAGTATTTCATATTGAATTTGCAGTTTATTACCACACAACACATCCAGTTTAATTCCACCAGAAATAATCCTAAGAATCTACTGGGTGTAAGTGCTGATGCTCACTGTTTCCACCCAAAGGATGATCTTCACTTGCTTTTCAGTGTGCGTAAGATCAAGCTTCTGGTGCAAGACTTCACAGGCGCAGCTGGTGCAAGACTTCATAGATGCAGGTAGACACAGTGTGTGCTATAGGAATATGGGCTGTCTCTTAACCTGGCTCTGTGCAGAGCTGAATGCTGTCCACTTCTGAGCTAGTTAAGCCTTTACTGCATTGCATAATATAAGACCAAATATTGCAGATTTAAGATCAAGTGTTAAAACAGAAACCTATTTAAGCATGTTCATTTATATAGGACATGACCCATGGTAGATTCAATAGAATATAATTGTCAAGCACCTTACTTCTTTCTAGGATATTGCAATTCAGAAGTATTGCTTAGAATGCCTTGCAGGTTTAATTTAATTACTGTAGCACTGACCTTTTTATACTATTAACAAATAATCTTTTGTCCCTCTAGACTAGATTGTTTATTACATTTTCTGCCCACAGCTTAAAACACATTGATTCCCAATTACTGTTTTATAAAACTGCCAAGTCATCTTTGTTGCATGACTTCTCCACCCCCTCGAAGCAGTTTTAAAAGTATACAGGTCAAAAGAGGTAACAACAACATTAATTAAAAGTTACAGGAGGAAACAAACAGATCCAAACAAAAATAAAAACATTTTCAATTACTTCAACAATGTCTCTGTGTGTCTTACATGCTCATACTATCTAAAGACAGTTTCTTACCATAAAAGCTTTATTTTTATACTGAGGATATTATTTGTCAAGAATGGGATCACATAAGAGAATGACAATTAAAATCATATTAGAGTGGGATCATGCCAAAGATACAACATTTAAAAGGATATTAAAATAAGCATTTTTGCTGTCCCAAAATGTAATATCTTAATATTGCAGTGTAATGTAAATTTACAGTTACAATTTCTAAGCCAATGCTCTCTCCCCAAGTGCCAACAATCCACCTGGAGAAGTAAGGCAGGTAAATCTTGGTTATGAGCTAAAAGGGTCACACATATCCTGAATCTCTTCATAGGATTTCTATGGACATCTATAAAATCATCCAATCAGCAGGGCAAGTTTAAAGTTGCCAAATGGCATCTTTTTTATTTTCACTATAGGTTTTGGGGGTTTTAGTACAATATATGTTTACCAGATCATATCTTCCACAATTTCCAAACTACCCTGCATGGAACTTAGCAGTCTTTATTACCACTACCCACTTCTTCCACTGCAGTTTGATGTTTTGGTATAACAGCAACTATGCCCTGAAGCTGGAAAAGACTACTCCATGGCTTTCTCTTTGCATTTGTTGGCCTAGTCTTGAACTACAATTACCTAAAAAAGCAAGAAAGTTTTCTGGGTTGGGGTTTGGTGGGGTTTTTTGGGCTGTGTATATACATCACACACTGACTTTTTCATGAGAGGTTCCATACCACTTCTTGATCATTGAGAGGCCTTTCTTACCTATATAATTGCGACCTCTTCTTCCATAGCCTTTCTGAACTAACACACTTGATCCCAAAGTCTAAACACCACTACCAACTATTTCTATATTTTTGCCTCAGATCTACGTGAGAAATTAATATCCTATCTTTATTTACTGTTTACAGGAAGTCATGCAATCAGTTGTATTTTCTGTCACTAGAGAATCTACAATCATAATATTCTAACAAATTTCTTTTGTTAACAAAAAAAAAGTGGGAAATTAATTTGAGAATAAAGTCAGCAATTGTTTCAATAGGTGAATCCTCTTAAACAGCTTTATTTAAAGAACAGGTAGATGATATGTGCTGATGAACAGAGCACACGTGACCAAATTAACTTGCTAGTCATACTTCCCACTTAGCAGAGAACCTAATGCTGACAGAGCTCAGAACTTACTGTATATTTATTGAGAAATATCATGAATAGTTACACCTAAGTTACACACATAAGCACACTCATATTTAAGGTCATTTTGTTATCTCTCTTCCCAAGTCTTCTGTTTTCAGTCACTCTCAGATTCCTCAATCCCCTACTCCTGAAGCATTCAGGGATATATTTATTCACCCTACTGAGATCCAGCTTTTCATTTTCTCAGGCAGAAGGTGTTTCATTAACTTCTGTTAATGAAGTTAATGTCAAGAAAGTAAATATGGATTGTTTGCACAGTACTTGGTACAATCAAGGTCTCTTCTTTGCTCTAATAATTTTCAAAAGCTTATAAGATACAGAGGTTAAATGGTCTGTGCAGAGCATTGTCTTTCAAGCCAGCTATACTGTAGTGAGGTTGAAGACTTGCTCAATAGTCAGGCCATGACTGTGCAGTGGCACTTAAAACACTCACAAGCATGAGACAGCGCTAACAGCTGGACACCCTCCTCTTGTTTGCCACTCACTTCTATAAGGCTGCATTTACCCTCGTAGAGATAGCCAATATGGCTTCATCAAGGTTAGATCATACCTGACTAATCTAGTGGCCTCCTGCAATGGAGTGACTGCATCAGCGGACAAGAGAAGAGCTATGGATGTCATCTACCTCGACTTCTGTAAGGCCTTTGATACAGTGCCCTACAACATTCTTACCTCTAAATTGGTGATGTATGGGATTGGTGGATGGACTGTTAGATGCACAAGGAATTGGCCAGGTGGCCACTTTCAAAGAGTTACAGTAAACTGCTCAATGTCCAAGTGGAAACTAGTAGTGAGTGATGACCCTAAAGGTCCATACTGGGACCGATACTGTTTGATATCTTCACCAGCAACATAGATAGTGGGATTGAATGCACCCTCAGCAAGTTTGCAGAGGGGTGTAGTTGATTCACTTGATGGAAGGGATGTCATTCCAGGGTCCCACATGGATCTTGATAGGCTTGAGTAGTGGGCTCATGCAGACCTCATGAAGTTCAACAAGTACAAGTGCAAGATCCTGTACCTGAATAAGGGCAGTTCCCAATATCAATACAGACTGGAGGATAAATAGATTGAGAGTAGACCTACAGAGAAAGACTTGGGGATACCGGTGGATGAAGAATTGGACATGAGCCAGCAATGTGTTCTTGCAGCCCAGAAAGGCAATCATATCCTAGACTGCATAAAAAGAAGTAAAGGCCAGCAGGTCGAGGGAGGTGATTCTCCCCCTCTCCTCTGCTTTCATGAGTCTCCACAGGTCGCCCAGAGAAGTTGTGGATGCCTTATCATTGGAAGTGTTCATTATATGGGGCTTTGAGCATCCTGATCTAGTGAAGGATGCTCCCTATGGCAGGGGTGTTGGGCTAGATGATCTTTAAAGGTCCCTTCCAATCCAAACTATACTAAGATTCTACAATTCTTTCATTTGGCCCATGCAATCCATGATCACAGAGGAGCCCTACATTATCTTGGTAGGAATAGCTCACAGATTTTGCAAAGTCTTTTTAGAATAGAACATTTCTCTCATTTGAGTCATGAAAATCTCAACTTGTGTTGCCCTGTATGCAACCATCTAGCTATTTTTTTTTTCCAGAGCATTGTGTTAGGTTTCTGTGGCAAGGTTCTGGTAGCAGAGGGGCTGTAGGAATGGCTTCTGTGAGAAGACAGCAGAAGTTGCCCCCATGTCAGACAAAGCTGGTTCCAGCCAGCTCAAGGATGGACCTGCCACTAGGCAAAGCTGAGAGCATCAGCAAAGGTGCTAGGGCATCTGTGATAACATATTTAAGAAAGGGTTAAAAAATGCTGTGCAGCAGCTGTGAGAGAGCAATGAGAAACTGTGAGAGAGACAGCCCTGAAGACTCCAAGGTCAGTGAAGAAGGAGGGGGAGGAGGTGCTCCAGGCACCAGAGCAGAGATTTCCCTGCAGCCCCTGGAGAACAGCATGGTGACCAGGTTGTCCCCCTGCTGCCCATGAAGGTCCATGATGGAGCAGATGTCCATACTGCAACCCATGGAGGACCTCACTGGAGCAGGTGGATGTGCCCTGAAGGAATCTTCGACCTCATGGAGAGCACACACAGGAGGACACTCCTGGAAGGAACTGTGATCCATGGAGAGGAAACCACGCAGAAGTAGGTTTTTCTGGCAGGACCTGTCACCCCATGGGGGACACACACTGGAGTAGTCTGCTCCTGAAGGACTGTACCCTGTGAAAGGGACCCACGCTGGGACAGTCTATGAAGAACTGCAATCTGTGGGAAGAACCCATGTTAGAGAAGTTCATGAAGTACTTGTCTCCCATGGGAAGCACCCCACACTGGAGCAGGGGAAAAGCATGAGGAGGAAGGAGTGGCAGAGCTTAAGCATTATGAGCTGACTGCAACCCCCATTCCCCATCCCCCTGTGTTGCTCAGGGTGGGAGGGGGTAAAAAGGTTAGGAGTGAAGGTGATCCTGAGAAGAAGGGAGAGGTGGGGGGAAGGTTTTTTTAGTTTTATTCTTATTTCTCACTGTTGTACTCTGTTACAATTAGTTGGCAATAAATTAAATTAATAACCCCAAGTCAAGTCTGTGTTGCCCATCAAAGTAACTGGTGAGTGATCTCTCTGTCCTTATCTTGACCCATGAGCTTTTTGGTTGTGTTTTCTCCCCCTGCCCTGTTGATGGAGGGGGAGTGATAAAGCGGCCTATTGGGCACCTGGCAGCCAGGCAAGGTCAACCCTCCACACGCATTATCCCATATCTACATATATACGAAAGTCCCTAATATGGTCTCCTAACTAGCCAAGAATACCAATGAATGTGAGTTTTATGTCTCATTCACAGTCATGTGCAGTGAGGGCAAAATGTTTTTTCTGTCTTCCAATAATTTTGCAATTGAGCATTTGGTTCTGCATAGTTACAGTACTGAGGTCCAATACATTAATCTGGCAGTACTGATATTATAGGTCGAGTGTTACTGGAACTTTGATGCAATGTTTCACTCATACAGCTAACTGGCTTGACAAGCTGTATGTTAACCTCCTCCTAAAAGTAGTGGATGAGCATGATATATACCAGCAACATGTAAAGCTATCTGCCACCCAAAAACGTTTACATAATTGATCAACACAGACGATCAAGTGTAGGCTAGACCATTCAGTGGAAAGGCACAAGTCAAGGAAAACACATGATGTTGTTGAAGACATAGTTATTTATGACAGTTTACCTAACTGACTATAAACTTGAAAGTTTATAACAAAACTGCAGTAGAAGCCCAGTCAGCACCTCTTTTATTTATCATGACTATATCTCCACCTTAGCATGGCAGCTCTCTGTTGCCCTTAGCCATTGCAATCCCAGCAGTAATCTTTGAATAGATTAATAAATACCAACTATGTAAAGTCATTTATTTTTGTTGAACAAAGTACATAAGACACATAACCTATGCAAATATCAAACCTGATTACTGAATCCATCTCTTGGTGGTTCTACTAAACATAATATAATTCCTCCTTTTAGCTCTAAATATTTGTTTGCTAGTACTTAAACCAGAGCTACTACTGAGCAGTCTTAAATTGAGAGTTTTAAATGTAGCTCATTGCACTGCAATGGAACATGCTGACTGTTTCCCCAGCACACAAGACTGTCAAAGTTCACAGAAGCACAGGAGACTGTTCAACCAGAACAGCTCAGATAGGCAAGTCCTAAATTTTTAAAAGTTTATTGGGATTATCCTCAATGAAAGGTCTTGCCTAAGTGCAAGTCACTGCTGTTTCTCATGCAAGTTTCTTGCATTTTCTCTTAACATTTTCACAGATTAATTCACCTTTATGTAGCATTCCATTGAAGCTAAACCAAAAAAGAACCATACTATCCAGGTTTTTAGGAGGATCACGAACTACAAGAAGGCTTCAGCTGGAAAACCTAATGTAAATGTCAGACATTTTCATGAGGCTAAGCGCTGGGCCTATGTAAGCATGCACAATAAGATCCATTTTGTCTTGCTTTCTGCCCATCACTCTCTGTCTAACTGAATTTCTGTGCACCGTTAGTATTGTGTTTGCAACACAGTTTATCATCCTAATGAGCACCCCTTCTTTATTTCTTAGAGCTAAGGCAGTACTATAACTAAGGCTGCAGGAAACAAAATAAAATGAAAATGGAAAACAAAAAAGAAAAAGCACTGAATGCAGTAGACTCCAAGTTTGCCTCAAATTATCAAAAAATTCCTTGTATTCTGTGTCTGAAAAACAAAGCAATGCTTCCTAACTTCACAGAAGTAAAAAAAAAAATGTATTGAATATTTCTGATGCGGCATTAATATTGAATATTTAAAGAAATGCAATGCTTCATCCAAAGCATATTTGGGAAATGAGCTAAAAAATGGTAACATTTTAAGAAGCACTAAAAAGGGAAGCTAGTTTACAAACATTGTAAATCCCAATGTGAAGTACACAAAGAACGGGTATTGCTCCTGTTTTTACATGATGTTGCCATGCTTTATGTAACATTATGCTTTCTGCTGATAGTACATCAAAGAAAATGGTGTTGGAGACACAGAAAATTTCCACTGATTTACTTCTATCAAACTTCATGACATGAACACTTATTAACTCTTATTCATGTAGAATTCCACCAAGTTTTATTGCAATACTCTTTCTAGGCATTTAACTGTGTCCGGAGAGGGCTGCCCTGGTACTCCACTGTCAGAATATATGTGAATAAAAAGATATGTATTTTTGGGCACCAGTGCTAACTCAAGTACTTTTGTGCTACATAATATTCCTCTGTTTGCAATAACAGCCACTTACATGAAAAAACAAGAATTCAGATAAGATTTCAGCAAGAATTAAACTTTTAGACACAGAAGCAGTCTTTGTCTCTGCACCCTATGGACAGAGGATGATAGCTTTATCATCATAAAACTTTACCAGCCTACAATTTCCTGTCATTTCAAAAATTTTAATGCAACGTGAATTACTGCCACTGTAAACAGCAGATCCATTCTGTCTCCATTTCCTCATTCTCCCAGTGCTGTCCATCTCCCTTTCCTTTCTGTGACAGCATGAGTAATTTTTTAGGCCAAACATGTAAAAGTTAGCTGGACCAAAATAACATAAAGCCATGGGAGGATAAGCTGTTCTCTTAATGGGCCCGGCTTCATTTGCCTGGTTTGAATGAACACTGAGTTGTGCAGGAGTAGGGAAAGGTCTGTGCAGATGGTAGAAGTGATCCCCTGTAAGTGAGGAAAGGATCAGGATTATAACTTTTACCATTAATATTGACTTAAAGTGGTTGTGAGACTATAATGTAACAAGATTAGCTAATATTTTGGAGCAAAATTAATTTCTAATGAGAAAACTCTTCCCACTTTACCTCCAAAATGAATTTACTTTTGACATTTATTCCCATGACTTTCCAAAGACAGTCAGAAGTCAAAACTACAGTAAGTTTATACAATTGAATAATTTTTAAAATAATTAAAATGTCAATGTTCACACAACAATTGATTTCTAGAAATGGGAAGCAACGTTGTTTCTTTGGACACCAATATAAACAAAACCAATTCAAATCCTAAGCAATAAAACAGTCTGTGAAAGCTTTCCAGTAATTTCAGAATATTAACTATATTTATGTTTCCCTTCATCAAAGAAACCAACACAGAATGAACTGAAACAAACCCCTTGTTAAAGGCCAAACACATTTTCCAAGTTTGGGAGAAAAGCCCACCATACATGATATCACTCTGTACCTACAAACACACAGGCTCCATCACAGCAGAAGGGGAGGCTGTTCTCTGGCTTCACTCCTTGGTGAGGCAGGGCAGCTCTCTACGGGGCCCAGCAAGACCTACAGCACCCCTACTGAAAGTTTTCCTTACTGTTAACAGAGATTTGCAATACAACAGAAGAATTTAAAACAGCGTTTTACAGCCTAACAGCAAATTCTGGTTCAAAATGTTGCAGTCCTTAGCTGTCTTTCCTCACCAGTTTATTGCTTACCAGCAGCCACGCTGGTACAGGGGAATGCATGTCCATGCCCAGCAGCTTCAGTTCAGCAGTTAACAAACTAGCGCAGAGGACAGCAGGCTAACTTAGACTGTGAAACGTAATTTGGGGACAGTATAGACTTGTAGCCCTGCTTGTTTAGAAGTATAACCCACTATCTCAACTACTAAATGCATAGTGAGCTGGTTATTTATAAGCTGTTCACTAGCCACTATAAGAATGTAAAGACTTGACTCAAAGAGTTATATCATCCTAAATAATTAAGTTTGCCTATAGATGTATAGAAGAAATGGGCTGAGAGAGGGGATCTTTTGCTTTACCCTACATGTGAGGTTACTTTTCATGTGAGGTAACACTTACCTCCCATGGAAACCAGAGGAGTTATGGAGTGGAAAGTTTGATAACACCGCATTATAAGAGTACTGATACATGCATAAGCATTAGAAGCTAACTGCAAAAAGATGCATCTACTGCCCAAGGGAATGGACAAACCCATGTTCAGGACCCTAACGGCAATGCAGCACCAAACCTGAGTAAGACCAAGTAACGCTGCCTGATTCACAAAGAAAAGCAAACAAAAAACAGAGCAGCCACAATTGCCCACCCCTGCTTACCATCACATCAGGTGAAATATCAGTTAGTATATCTTTCCTGCACCCTTTCCCACACCTCAGGGCAGAGGTGGCTTTATTAGTGATATGTCAAGCTTCAACAGCTGCCATGGCAGCATCTCAGCTTCAACTACTTGAGAAAAAGGCAGGAGGGAGAGCTGCAGGGGAAGTATAATCTCTGGAGCCATTCAATTTTCGTCCTTCTCGCTGGAAGAGAGAGTACTTACAGAAGTCATTTTAGTTTTCTGAACAACTTTCTCCCTCTGCCTTCAAGCAGCCTTTTTTCCCTCAAACACAAAGCAGTGTCTGACTCTTCTTGTGCATTTGTACAGCACCTTTCAGCACTTACTGCTGTAATAAAAATTAAGCTTCTGAGGAGGAGCTAAGCCCTAAAGCAGCAAAATTATGCACAACAGTTCCCAACAAGTAGTTCACTGAGCCACCACAGAGCTACAAATATTTGAAAAATCTGAATAGCTCGTGTTTGTATCCAAGTTTGACTTGTAGTTGTGAGTTTCATTCAACAGCTTAGTTACACCATTGCCTCTTATTATTACACTAGCTTATAAGAACTTGGTGGGTTTTGTTTGAATAAGATACAACTTTATCAATCAAAACATGTTAATAACTACACTAAGATCAAGAATTTCCTGATGCGTTACACAGCACTTAATTGTGTCTTCCCAGAGAATGTGTTTTCCCCTTACACTCTTCCCATCTGTTCAGCTCAGTGACTCATCCACTCAGCACAAAAAGAGTTCAAGTTTACACACAGGAATCCAAGGACTTTTATCCAACCCCTCATTTCTTTTAAACAGAAGAGTTTAAACAGAAGAGCAGTAGAAATACACAACTTCCTCCATTTTGCAGCAGTGAAAGGGCTTTATTTCCCATCGCACATTATTTCTCCTACCCCAATTGGTAGATTATCACTACTCAGCAGTCTCCATAACCATCTATATCTCAAATCATATTTCTAAAGCCGCCTGTAGCTACTAAAACTGCTCTGATTTTACTTGGTCTACTTTCTAACTGTAGCATGCAGTTATGTTATCCTGTTGTGCGCTTACAGATACTCCATGTGCCCTGAACTCTAATAGATGATTTTCCAGAGATGACGTATTGGTGACAAGAAGTGACAGAGATGAGAAGAAAGAAGAGTTCTGTGGCAGGCTAATATTTGCCTTGTGATAAGAGTTAAACACGAGATTACAGAAGTGCTAAGACTACAGTTGGGAATGCTTGTATGACACCATAGCCAGAGGAAACATACATCCTGCTGGTCAGTCCTGACTTCTTCCTCTCTATAACAAGTACTATATTTATCAATTGCACTGATCAAGTTTTATGCCTTCTTGAGAATGTAAGTAATCTCTTGGAAAAATGTTAAACATTTTTGCTTTATTTAAAGTAACCAGGTTTGCCCCACATTCTAAATTCAAGTGAGACAGTTAAAATATTAAAATAAATAAGATCAATATTTATTTAATTGGTTTAGTGAACAATTGTAAAAAAATCCTTTAAACTAAATTAATCATTGGAGGAATGCCTTCTTTATTAGAGTATTAAATTGTATTTCAAGACTAAGTCTTTTTCCTCAGTTCCTGATTTAGTGTATTTTAATGGATTATTTACCTTGAGAAGAAATGCAATTTAACCTGTGACTAAAATGAAAAGAGATTATAAATAATCAAACAATAGCTTCACAGTTTTAAAAGTGGTGATAAGTTTACAGTGATAAATTGCATCCAAGTTTGGCAGTTGGCCTACTCTTCTGAAAGACATCTATTATTTAGGAAAACTGAGACCATTAAGGACACCATTAATGAAACCATTTGTTTGTTTCCATGCATCTGTCTGGTGAGTTGAATATTGACTTTTTCAAACCAGTTCATTTTAGTCATCTAGCCTAGGAGGCAAAGTTCTATTGCTTTTATTATTAAGAGCTTCAAACTAAATAATAGTGAGCTTCTGTGTGAATAAAAGCAAATGTTGACTGTTTGATAGCCATCAATAAAATGTCATTTGGTCAAAGACAGCAAAACGCTTTTAACTTTTTTTACACTTATTCACCTGACTTTTGCCATGACTGTAAGAAAAACCTCCAAAACAAACTACAAAATTTTCACAGAAATTCCCTGCAGAGTAATTTTTTTCTTACCCACATATGTAAGTTACTATACTTTCTTCAATATGAAAACAGTCCATGTAACATAGTCATCACTACGTAGCTTTGTCTACATTGTAATAACACAACGGTTTAAGCGCAGACAGAGTTGCCAAAGGGCATTCCAGGCTAAAATCACAGCATTCCTCTTGCATTCGTCACCAGAGTTTTAGGATTGTTATCTTACTGTTACAACTACCTAAATTCCAACAGGAATCACCTCTCTCCATAGAGACAGAAGTCACAGGTTTTCTAATTGGAAGAAAAGAAGCTTCAGAGAACTCCTGGTTAAACCACGCATCTACCTGCAGAAGCCAGAACTATCAGAGTAACATTACAGTGGTAAGTTTTTCAAACTTACTGAGCATCGGTCCTTTGAGGTAATTTTGGAAGAATGTATCTTGCTCTCCTGTTCTGTTATGAAACCATCATTTTGTTAAGATGCACATACAATGTTTGCCCTGGTGTATCAGCAAAAGAATGGAACACTGCACATTTTCATTAAGATTCTTTGTATATGTCATGACTATAATAAGGTTATTATCTCCAGAGAGTGTATATTCTTTCATCAAAAGAGAATATTTGAAAAACAAAGCATTACTATTTTGCACTGAAAAGGAATTTTTTATTTTTTTCCAGAAAGATGCAATTTTCTTCACAAAAATGTTCTGATAAGTATTGTCCAAATTGGCATCCCACCCAGCTTCTCTTCTATTTTGTCTTCGCTACCTTGTACGTATCTATGTATGTACCAGGAAGACCTGGTGTGAACCTTCTGAATGATATGGTTAATTTTACCCACAGCAAGTGACAAGATGTAAGTGAATAAAAATCAGGCAAAACACAACTTTTAAAAAAGGTCACTAGTTGGACTATAACTTATACTGAAAAAAATGAGATTTTTGCAGCATGACTCCTGATGATTAACTCTTCCAGTAGTTAAACTGGATTCTCATTACTTACTAATTTTATGAAATTTAGTGTTAATTATTTGTTATTCCAGTTTAAGGCATATCATGACAGCCAATTCTGCATATCTCACAAAAAAATACCAAGACCCAAGAAAATGAATTATTTAAATTTGTGTTTAAATTGGAGATGCTTTTTAAAATGCTCTGATAATGTGTAAAGGTCTCAGATGGAAATTTTCCCATGACTAGCTACCCATATGTCATTTGCATAATCTTGTTTAATGAGTTTCTTTGTGAGATTTCATCTCTCTTCATGTACTTCTTTGTAACTCCCAGCTCCCACCACAGTCCATATTTGTAGCTGACAGAGTTATCACATTGTTCCTGTAAGACAATCATAATAACTTTACACTAAACTGCATAGCCCCTGCTGATGTCTTTCCCACCCACTGAGTTGTCTTTTCACAAGACCAAGTTACTCTTGAACAAGTGTCAGTTGCTTCAATCTCAATAATCAAGTTGTTCTCTAAATTACTCTTTAAATTAATATCAAGGGCTTTTCTTCACAACAAATACTTACTTGAAAACATTTTTCTGTTTTCCAATAGCTTGCAATGTTGTTAGGAATGCAAATCAGAAGACAGTTGTATCAATTCAATTTAAAGTAAGCAATGAAAATAACTGCAAACTGATTATGAGGGGTGGGGGGCTGGGGGAAAGAAATTATATATTCTTTGCAGAATTGTTCCTGAGGGATTTTTTATTCCTGTAGTAAAATTATGTATTGAATTCAATTAAAGTATATTGAATATATTGATAGTATATAATGATTTGTAGTTGATGGAAGACATTGCTGAAAATACCATGTAGAAAGCCCTGAGCAGACAGATGTAGCTGGTAAAGCTTCAAAGGAATAAGCCTCCTTGTTGAAAAGGAACAACAGATGGACAGGTATTCTGGGGACAATATCCAACATTTGGCAGACCCATCAAGTGTTTTTCCAACCTATTCCAAAAGTAAAAATAAACTGATTTGCAGACACAGCACACAATATTTTGAAAGATAATTTTTAACTTACTGAAAGCTTGGTCATCTCTTTAGTTTTTGATTTAATAGTGGTCACTAAAGCATCCATAGTCATTAGAGAAGAAAAAAGCTCTGCATACTCATCACATGATGCTCCTCTGCTCTCATCACATGATGCCAATTTATTTCTTAAATACAATTAAAGAGTTTAAAATATATGAGATGTTTTTCTAATATTAATTCCTCATAGAAGTAATTGCCATAGCCTTCAGAAATATATTGGCCCGTGGAACATCTCAGCAACCACAGCGGTAGTAATTGGCAGAGAAGACATTTATAAGACAGTAGTAGTTGTGTTGAAAGACGGCTAAAACAGAATAAGTTTTAACCTTGAATTAAGGGTTTGCGCCTCCAACCACAGTGTCATAGGCTCTTTGAACCAGCGAACTGCTGCAGTGCTGCAAGTAGTAGTCCTGCACTTCTTGCTTCCATCACTCATTCCCACTTCTTTTTCTTGTGCTGCCATTTTTGCGACTAGATACTGAACTGATATAGGTGAAAACTAAGTTCTTTTCTTTTGCTTATTTAACTGGATTCAGGAGGGGGAGGAGGGAGAAATAAAAAAAAATAATAAAAAAGAGCAGAAAACCCTGGGTAACATGTTGACCTTGAGTTTAAGGGAAATATTAATATATTCTGACAAAGCTAATCATTATTTCTCTTCATTTGAAGTATTTGAAAAATAGAAACCTTAGGAAATAAAGTGCAAAAATCTAAAGATCAAGTTCTGAATGACTTGCAGACCCACCAATAATATTCAAATTAAACAGTTCCTGATTCTGCTCTAATTTCTGGACCATGCTCATTCTCAGTGTTTGTTTAACTTAATAGGCCAATAGAGAAGCCATTGCTTCACTCTAATGAGTTTTAAACATGAAAAAGTATGCATACTTATTGCATTACATCCTATGGTATCCTATTACATTGCTAATGTTCTTAACTGATATAAAATCTATATAAAATGCATATGAATTTTATAAATTTCACTTTTTAAAGCACATTGTAGCACTCAGCAGATTACTTATCAAAATCTATATGAGTTTTCATGTAACTCTTACAGGAAAAGGAGGAACAAGTCACTAACTCTTCTGTATAAGTCAATACCAAAAGCTGTTACTTTAATTCATTAGCTCATTTTACCTTCCTGTGAATTAAACCATAAATAACATTGCCATTTTGAGTTATTTTCTTCTAATCAACCTTTTAAGTGGTGAAAATTTGCCTTCTTAAAATTTTTATTCCATCTAAAGAAATATTGCTTCATTCTGTATCACATTTGGGGCAGAAAGACCTTGCCCAATATAGGCTAGCAATGATATCAACTGGTCCAAATTGATTTACAGAGATGCCTGCCTGTCAATAACTCCAGATATTTTCTTAGCTGACTTAATAAAAAACTGTGAAATACCTGTTTGAAAGAGCAGGAGAATATCACATAGGCTTTAATGGGGTTTCAGTAAATGTAAGCTTCAAAAATAACTTTAAAAGGCACTTTATCGGGTATTCAGCACAATTCCTGTGAGCACAAATTGAGCACAAATTCTTAGGGGAACACCAAGTCTGCATTCTAATATTTAGCACTTATTACTGAGCAACAGGACAATCTCACCTGCAATGATTAATTGTCTTGTCGTAACATTAAGGATAACAAGACAATCCTAATGATATTCGCTGTTATTAATTCTCAGACATTCATGCATATGTACAATTTGAAGTTTGCCACTGTCATCGTAACTTCTCTTCCTTCTGTCCACTCACTTAACTCACATGTATCCGTTAAAAGAGAGGATTACTTTATATCAAGGCTTTCAGGACAAAAGCATCTTGACACTGTATCTGCGTCACTAGGAACATCTTCAGGTTACGTAAAATGGTCAAATGAAACACAACGTCCTTCCCCTCAACACTGCAGCAGCATCAGATCCCTTTTCATGGTTTCTTCCAGCCTACTTCACTACCAGTGAAGTTTAGCTACTTAAAAGGGAAAGGGGGAGGAAGAGAAGAGGTACAAAAAAGCAAGAGAATGCAGAGGGTAGAGCACGTATTTCAGTTTGTTCTGAAAACTGCTCCCACTTGTTCCCGATACCAAACACCACATACACCACGTACACCAGAAGGATTAGGTTTTAAAAAGGGCAAACAAAAACCGTAGTATAACGTATTTGGTGGAAGGCTCAAATTACTGGCAACATCTCAAAAGATTTATTTGATCTCTCTTGAAATAATAATGTTTTTAAGATTGCGTAGGATTTAATAGATTGTGGGACAAAAACCCTTCTACATAAATCAATCAAATCTTGCAATAAATATGCAGATGTGCACTTTCATTATGCTCAGTCACTGAGGAGGTTGGTCATGTAAAATTGCAAACGTCTCCTGCACACAGCCTTTCTGCCTCAAAATAAAAAGTTTTAATAGTTCCCAGATCTCCCTAATTCTATTTAAGTTAGACTTTTTTGTTGATTTCAAATTACCTACAGAAGGTTAAGAAACAAATAAACAAAAAGACTCTTTTTCTCTAACTGATATTTGATAATTAGTTATATGAATGTAATTTGAACCCAATCTGCTAAAAACCTTTAGCTCCCTTCCTACTGCATAGCTCTGTAAGAGAGCATTTCCAGATTCTGCTTAGTAATCCAATATCAGTAATAAATAAGAGTCTCAGAGGGCAAGAAACTCAACTGCCTAATTTCCTAAATAATACAGAACTTGCAAACTGAGTATTAAAATGTCCGGAAATTTGAAAAGAAAAATATATTAAGGGGCAAAAGGCTAGCACAGAAGTCCATTACTCAGAAAGATGAACAAAAATGTATAAGACTCCATGTAAAAATATAACCCTTTTCATTAATGAATCTCATAGTAATGGTATTTTAATATATTTAAATGACTATTAAAACCACTTCCACAAAGCAGTCATTTCCAGTAAATGGTTTAGCTTACTTCTACATAAAATGAATCAGCAGTTAATATTGTTGCCTCCTCTGAGAGAAAGTTATGAGCAAAATTACTTAGCTTGTATTGTGAACATTTTTATCATTATTGAGTATTTTCATAAAGAAAAGGAAAGTCCTTATTCAGAGAAGGTTTAGAAACTTGTGTATTTGAGAACAGGCAAAGTGACACAGAAGGGCTTTAAAAGTAGCGGCTCAGCATCAGTATTATAGAAGAAATATTTCTTCCTAAAGTTTGAGAGTTTTTAGTACTGTAATTTCAGTAACACCAAAACAATCTGCACAGCATTGTATGTGTGTTAGATGTCTCTGATTTTCACACTTGCAGAATACATAAAAAAAGCAAGAGCAACACAAGCCCCAATGCTCCTGTGCTGATCTTACCCCCACAGAGCCCCACTCCTGATGTAAGTAATGGTTTCCTTTTTTGGAGACACAGCTAGATACTAAACATGGGAAATGGCATAATCGGAGCTCAGTCCATTCTCATGTGCCCAGGCTCCTCTGGAGCTAAGCCAGGCACTCCATGTAAATCACATACACCTGTACAGAGCTTGGGCTCCAGAACCATTTTTTTTAAATTCTCTAAATTTCTATTCAAGTAAAAAGAATTTTACATTCAAAGCATTTTAAGTGTTTTCAGCCTCTCAGCAACATATTTTCAGAAGTAGCAGATGAAAAAGAAGAGCAATGAATTATTTTTGCTTACACAAAAGAGCTACATACCCTCATATTCTGTCACAGACACTGGCCAGAAGCATATATCTATGGAAAGGGCTTGTAAGAGTGAATATTCATGAGCATATTTACTCAAACTGAGACCACTGGACCTACCAGTGACTGAATTTGGATGTCCAAAGGTTATAGTACACAGTAATGAAAAAATATACCGAACACAGCTAAGCATCTACAACTACTTACAAACAAATAAATAAAATAAGAATAGGCTTGTTGGGGTCCTGAGCACACCTCACACCTTAGGTATGCACACAACATACAAAAAAGCATACAGCACAGCTGTATGCTCTTCTGCCAGACTTGCCCAGGCTCTCATCCTTGCCATAACCTCAGCCAAAAAAGCCTATCATCAACTGAGTGCCCTCACCTACAGTAAACCATCCCAGAAAAGGCAAGGCTGCATCATCACATGCTGTTCTTCAGTACCTGCTCTTTCAGGGACTGGAAACCTGAAAGGGGGAAGGAGAGGTGTCCAGGGGGCATCCAAGGTGTGTTAGTCTAAGTGATTGTTTATCTGTTTCGTTTTATTTCTCAACACCAGAATCAGTAAAGTTTGTTAATTGGCAATAAATTAAACCAAGTGAAATTCCCAAACTTGAAACTTTTCAGGTTTTTTGGTACAAGACAATTGTCCTCCCTCCCCTTCCTGTTCTTGTTAGGCAAACAGGTTGCTGGCCTTTTGGCCCCTTTGCCAAGCACTGAAGAGAGGACCTGTCTGAAACAGCTTAATGATAGGGGTTTGACAGCTTAAAAAAAAAACCCTGTAAATCATTAGCCTTCTCAATAAGAATATAGCTTGAAAATGTAAATTAGTGGAAAATGATTAGTGTTGCTGCTAGATGATACATTATGTAGCTTCTAAGAATATCTTGTTTCTAAACCCCATCAGAATTCTCTGCAAGATTTAACAAAATAGTCAATCAAGGAGAATTTGTGAATTAATTTGCTGAGCATTTGAACTTCTTTTCAGAAATGTTTGTATAAGAAACTAATGAAGAAAACTATGGTGTTTCCTGTCAGGGAGTAACTTCTCATCATATTATTAGAAAGCTAAGTGAAAAACACTTAGTGTTCATCCTGGAAGGAAATCAATAGCAGTGGCAATTTCAAAAGCAAACAATTTTCATGATAACTTTTGGATTAAAGATGAGGCAATTTCTGGAGTATTCAAGAAGAGCTAAGCATTATTAGTTGATTGCTGTCTAAGTAGATGAAATTAAGCGAAGAGTTAAGAGAATAATTCATTTAGCAGTTCAGAACTGAACTTCATGCTACTGAAATAATTGCAATTAATCTTACATTTATGGAAGAATAATTTTAATAAAAACTATTTTAGCATTTCCAGAAGGAAGCTTGACACATGCAGCAAGTGAAGAGTCAATATAGGCCATGATTCTAAACATAAAACGGACAGAGGGAAAGTAACAGAATTAGGGAACTGCAGTCTTCCTTCAAGTGATTTACTAGGAGAGGAGAAATCCCAGAGCCTGAGCAGAAATACAGTTTTTTTCATGACTAAGCTAAGCGTTTCAGGTGTATGGGTCCTACTTTACAAGGACAATAGTCACATAACCGAGCACTAGGTCACTGCTGTAAGGAAAATCTGCTTAGTTGTTAGACCTTCTGAGTGAATTTTGGCAGCCCTAAGTCAGTGATGGCAGCAGAAACCTTAAATACTCAGACGGCTGAGGCAATGGGATGCAAGAAACCAAATTGTTACTGGTTTTGTGCTTGGCCTTGCAACGGCTTGTTAAATATGACAGGGGTGCACATTAACTTTGGTACTCATGGGATAGCAGCAGACATCACAACAAAGGTTGATGTCTGGACCTGCCAGGACCCTCCTGTGCATTGAGACCACAACCAGGAGAAGTCAGCAGCTGGACCACAGCTGAGCTTCAGGTCTGAAGCCATCTGTTTTCTCCAGGAGAGCAGATGGGGCATGTTCTTGGATCAGCTGAGGCCCCTTCTTCGCTCAGAAAGAGACAAACTGGACTACTAGTGTCATGGAGAAATTATTTGGAGATCTGTCCTGAATTTAAAAGTAAGGATTAGGATTCAAAATACATGTTATTGATGAAACAAGTGTCTCATCACACTCATACGAGATGATTTGGCCACAGGTGGAAGTAATACATCATTGGTTGCTCTCTCTAAGGCCAGTCTGTACCATCAGAGATTAAAAATAATAATGTTAGTCATCAAATAACTTGGATGTACTAGGAAATGGTGGAACATGGAAAAGCATCCTCTTTTTACCTGGCACTTGAGTAGTCTAAGTTGATGGAACACATCTACCACTCTAAGCAGGAAACAGGTACTAAGAAGCAATGGAAGAGGGGAGAGAGTTTGATCATGCTAATTATCAACATGAAAGGAAGTTCACTAAGTGTTAAACAAGAACTGGCATTTTGCTAGTGGACATTTTGTCCACAGGACAAAAAGGGAAGGAATAAGATTGAGTGGGCTAAAAGACTAAGTGTGTGAAATGAAAATCTAATATTTTGTAATTTAAGGAAAAAATTGGAAAGACCTATGTAGCCCGTATTAGGTGGGTTCTGAAGTTGGACATCTTTCGTCATCTGCAGATACATCGAACTTAAATTCAGTTAATTAGTTCACTGCTCAGGAACACACCACATCTAAAAAGGAAAGCAGAACACAGATAAACATTCACCAGTCCAGATGACTTGTAGTCTGAATAATGACTTTGATTTGAACTCAAAATACATTAAGAAAACAGTTATTTTATTTCTTCTTTATGTTTTTATTACAAGACAACAGACTAAAAGCTAGAGACATAATATAGAACCACTATACATTAAATGTGATTGTGGTTTGAAAAGTTCCAGAAAACAAAAATGTTTGACTATCTACTATCTAACACGTAAAAGTAATAAAGGTAATTCCACATTATTGTCTGCTGTCCAACCTGCTGTAAGTCAACCTGCTTTGGCAGGGGGGTTGGACTAGATGATCTCCAAAGGTCCCTTCCAACCCCTACCATTCTGTGATTCTGTGATTCTCTGAAAGCCAGTTTTAACTGTACATTTTATCCATATGACTAATTTTATCAAATAAATGTCAGCTCTGGAGAATTTATGTTCTAATTCAAAGAAGGGGAAAAGAGCTGAATTTGTCCATCTGTATATAAAATACTTTAATATTTATAATTTTCTTTCATATTTGTCTTCTTAAAAGAGAATTTGACTAAATACCACTTTTGTAGTGGAAGCTAAAGATCAGAACTAGAAAATATCCAGACAGCATTATTGTCTGCTGCACCGTATACAAGTTGCTTCTTCCCTAAGAAGGAACGGATGATGCAGGGTAAGGAAGGAACAGATATTAGGAAGAACAGAAAAAAAACCCAAACCAAAACAAAACAAAAACATTAAGAAGAAAGACCAAGCAAATCATGGCTCTCCTTTGTTGTAAATTCTGGAGAGAATTTATATCATTAGCACGAATTAACACTAATACTCAGTGACTTTAACCTGCAGAAGAACTAACAGTCTTCCAGCAGAGCATTTTAATCAGTTTCCAGACATTCCTACCTCTCCTCACACAGGGTTATACATTTAAATTGGATTTATATTTAGTGTACATCTAGGGTCACAGTAGTATGCAGAAAAAGTGCAATGTGGCAAACTGAATTTGACAGAGTTGAAATTACCATAAAGATACTTTCGCCACTAAATGTACCTTCTCTCCCTTTCCACTCCAAAAACATAGCATTAAGATCTCAGCTTTTACATGAATACTCATTTCTACAAAGAAAAATGAAAAGACCAGAATGGCTGTTCTTGACTAAGCTGCAAGCTCATTTCTGTGTGAGAAAACTCAAAGCTTAGGGGAATCTCTAAAGACATGTGCAGGCTCATACTCCCTGTAAGTACCAGCCGGAAGTGAAAGTTGCATCTTTTGATACCTTACCTGCTAGTATTTCTCAGCAATGTTCTTTATTACACACTCATACCCCAGTAAACAGGCTGCCGAACACCTGAACACTTTAACTTTGGCTTACAGGCTAGATTTGGACAGCAGTCAATTATTGCAAGACAAGACTTGACTTTCCTGCATTCTGAGGTTTAGAGAGTGCTTGCGGTAATTTTGTATTATTTCTCTTAGGAAGGAGAGAGCAAAGTGAAGCAAAACTAAAAACACCTGGAGATAAACATTCTGATAGAAATGGTTGGGTTCCAGATGGCACAGCATTAGGATAAGCCTGACTTTTATTATGCACATGTATTATCTACCATATTAATTTGTGGTTTTGTACATGACAGATGTTATTTTTGATGGGTTTTGTTGTTACTTTTCTGTACTATAATTTCTAAATTAGAAAGATAGTATATAAAATACATTTGCAGTGCACCTTTATTTAGCTCATGTATCTTCCTTACTTCACATATTTTCTTTCCACCTCTCAGTATTTTGAAGTGGAAGTCATTGTTTAGTGGGAGATAATTGCTGCCTCCGAAGGGCACGGCGACCAACCCCACGCCGCTCGGGCCATGTGCTCGCAGACACCCACGTCGTGGAAAGCAAATGGCGTTTATTGCATAACAACATGGCATTATATACAGCTCGGGTTTGCAACATCATTTCAGTATGCTTACGTCATGAACGAAACACTATTGGCTAACAGGAGGGGGNCGACATCTTCCGGGCGCCAGACCCTAACTACCTACATTTCCCCCCTCCCTATGCATAATTAAATTTACTCAAACATAACAGTCTAAACGGAACATGTGTATCGTAGCTTTGGACAAAAACATAGCGAATGCGTTTTGTTTGCTTATTCTATGTCATGTATTCTATGCTATGTTATGTATTCTATTCTATGCTATATGTGCTATGTATGTCTATTTTGTGCTTTACAATAATTTTACAATGTCTATATTACAAATTTGAATAGAAAACACAAGGCACGTTAAACAAGGGATAACTGGGGGGTAACTGGGAGTAACAGGGTATAACTGGGGATAACGAAAGGAAATTTTGAACAGGAACATTCTTAAAGCAGTTGCTGACGTTCTATCCACATGTTAACTTCCTCTAACCGGTTCTTAACAAACAATGCGAGTTTATTCAGTATACAGGGCCCAAAGACTAACGCTAACACAACCATTATGATCGGCCCTATCAAGGTAGATATCA
>RSEF01000003.1:44078928-44097610 GCA_003993805.1 Himantopus leucocephalus | reverse complement strand
TAGCTTAGTGTCATCTGCAAACTTACTGAGGGTGCACTCGACCGCTCATTCAGGTCATCGATGAAGATGTTAAAGAGAACCGGCCCAAGTTGTTGCAAAGTGCATGAATTCAGAATAATGAGAAGATTAATTGATACAGTTGTAACAAAGAGACACAACAGAAAAGTGAGAATGTGCAAAGTAGTGTGAAAGAGCTACACTACTTAGAAAGTGATGTATGAAAACTGCTGGAATTTATAAGCAATAATGCACTTTGCAGAAGGTCCTGGAACCCTTTCACTTGAATTATTATTATTATTTCCATAAGTACCTAGAAGATCTACTTTCATATTCTAGTGCCATGGCCCCTTTTAAGGAGGAAGCTTGCAGATAAAGCTGGTTCCGCAAGATATGAAAAATGAAATATCTTCTGATGGGATGATGAGAAAGTGTAGAGCTAGGGAAGCAGTATTGCAAAATTTGTGCCAAATAAGCTATGTTGTGAGAAACTGGTTGCAAGAAAGTTGTAATGCTTCCAGTTTTACATATTTTAGCAAGGTGCAGCTTTGTTGGAGTCCAGTACTATTCTAATGGATTTTAATTCTTAAGTGAGAAGTAAGGAGATATTATTTTGACATTTTGTTAGGCCAGATGTAATCTCAAAAAGGAAATAAAATATATTACAATTACCTGAATTACTTAAATTCATCAAATTAAGAAAATTAACATTGATTGCAGTGAAATAATGGTGAAGATAGCCTGATGTCTTCCAAAGGAGAAACTGCATTTTCATCTCATCCTTGAAGTCATAATATATGCAAAATACCACTGGGTTTTACTGGACAGAGAGAAGTCACAATCTGAGATACAGAAGTCTGAACTTTATGCTCTCTTTTCCTGCCCTTTGAGACATTGGTACTGATTTCATGTAAAATAGAAAAACTTGCTTATAAGTCTGGAAGTTTCTTGTCAGTTAGACTATGTGGCTTAAATGTAGTTGGAGAAAAAAACAGCTGAAGCAAAAAGTTCTCCAAGTCCTAGCAGAGTGTATTTCACATTTATAATTCTTCTGATTCAAACTTAAGTATGTGTCTGAAAAAAAAAAAACCCTTAATTTCAAATGTTGTTCTGTATGCTCTTTAATGTTTAATGAATATAACAGAATAATACCACACAAAGTTCCATCTAAACTAGTATCTTGTTTCTGGTGGTGGACCAAAGTGGATTTGTGTAAGACTGTAAGAGCAAAGCAGACGGGTAGACATACGTCCTGGGAGTACAGTGCCAGATTCCAGGAAAATCAAGGTCAAGGACTCCTCAGTCAGAAATGATATATTTTAAGCCTTATATTGAGTTTTCTGCTGTTAAATGTATGGAGCCCTGTAAGGGTTTTGCAGCAGCCCACTACATGAGGCCTCAAGACTTAATTATGTTCTGTTAAAATTTATTCTTTCTTACATCGAACTTGCCTTTTGCTGGTTTCATCTGATGCTCCCTACTTTCTATATTGCTAGAGACTGTGACCTGTTCCTGTTCACTCCATCCTATGAATGCTGAAATTTGTTTAGCAATCCCTCCTGTGGAAGCCATCCCATACATTTGTTTACATGTTTGTTGTTCTGCAAACTGTTTTCTGGTTTATGTGATCTCCTCTCAGACACAGTAAATATTGTATTCAGTATTCAAGACGTGGTCATTTTATTGGATTAATATGGTAACATAATAACTACTGTGTTGTCTGTTTCTTTTTTTCTAGTGCAGATCTTCTTTTTTGCCCTATACTGTGCCAGAGCATTGTTACTTATGTTATTACTTTTCAAATTCTGCGTAATTAGCAACTTTTTCTCTAAGGAAGAGAGCAAATTGTTCTCACTGAAAAAGCAATGGGATAACTAAAAAAGCAATTAGTTTTATAAGTGGAATAATTCAGAAGTTTTCTACTTCCAGTACTGCCTTCAGATTATTTAGAATCTACTTGTCTCTAAGAACAAGTTAGCTATTCCTGTATGACTTTTTTCTTCTTTTTTGAATAATGACAGTCTGATGGTCACTTATCACTGAATTGATCTCACTGTCACTTCACTGAACTAAAACTATCATCTTTATAGGCATATTTTTACAACCTTCATTAGTTTCTGTTCTTAATTCCATTAGATTGGGGATTTTTTCTTTTTTCTAGTTTTCTTTTCTAGTTTTTCTTTTCTAGTTTTTCTTATTACATTCTGTTATAACATTTTCTGGATTTTGTGGAACACCCCAATTTGAATGGTTCTGTTCTGCTATGTAAAGACTGATAGGAAATAATTATTCCAGAAACCTTCTCTGTTTGTAAATTTTCACATTAAGATTACCAGCTACTTTCTTTTTTTTTCCTTTTCTTTAGTCATAAAATATTCTAAAAGTTCTTTTGCTATGCTAGATCAACAATAGAAAAAAAATAAAATTCTGATTGTCCACTGGGCATCTTGCCTCCTGTCCAAAACTCACATCAAGTTTGTGTATAGATTTACATGGGATTTTAATCAGATGAATGCATACAGTTACCTTCCTAAGCGCATAGCAAAGTATATATGAAAGACTGCAAGTATATATATGTATATACAGGAAATTTTACAGTGGAAGATAATAAAGAAACAAAGAATTTAAAAGGCAAGCTGCAAAGGAGCTGAAAAAATAATCTTTGCTTTTTAAATTCTTTGTTTATTTTTAGAGTACAGGTATGTCTAGTAATTCACAAATAATTGACATACTCTCTTCCTGCTCAAAAATGCTTGACATTTTTCAAGATCACTGTTTTAACTAGAAGTTATGTAAATGTGTGTGCAAGTTGTTCGGATTTTTATGTTGTTGTTTTTGAAAGACAAATTAGAAGCAGAGAAGGAATAATTCATTTCACTGTGAGCAGCTACAATTCATCTCCATCCTTTAGAGATCCTGAATGATGATGTGCAAAATTTGAAATTGCCTATTTCAAACTCCAAATATTGCAACTTTTTCTTCTACCGTTCTAGATAAAGAACTAGTAATGTAATTTTTTCTGTATACATTATGGTGTGCCTTACACAGACATATATATTTATCTACAAAAAATGAGCAGAAGCAAGGAGGATATTCATGGGCCTGTCAGCATTTGGGCTGTTTATAACCTTGTGTTTCTTTGCTATTACCCGTAAAGTATTTGTCAAAGTTACTTTTTCATTATTGTTTTCATGCTTCAGCTGAGATATGTTCCAAAATTTAGAAAATGAGAAGAAAAGAGAAGATGTAGCATTCAAAGGTGCTCATAGTTCTTAGGTTCAAATCTAAGAAGCCTGTTGTGAGGAGGATGTTTTGGGCATATATTCTTCCCCCAGACTTAAGGTCTTTTAAGCCAAACAGCATCTTGGACCTGGAGAATGCAAAAGTATTCCTCTTGGAAGGACTTTCAGTGCTTCATTCTGAAGATGACGCTGCCACTAAGGAACTTCTTTCCTTTCCCAGTACAGTGGCATAAAAATTCCCACGATAGTTGTGCCAAACTGAAAGACTATAAAGTAAAAGTTGAGCTAAGATGATACATATTATTTGTATATTGTTTCCAAAATTCTAGCTTATAGAGAAGCCTTAAGAAAACTTTCAAATTCTTACTAACACTAAAAAAGTTCTTCCACAGAAATGATTTATGTATGCTCCGAATTTGTGTTAATTTTGCGAAAATAACTCAATGAATGTTAAAGACACATCAGTGTCGAGCTGTTGGTGGTGCTTCTTTCACAATTTTCAGGGGGAAAAAAGTTATTTCTCAAATCAGGTTTAGCAATAGTTAAATGCTATGTCTTCTTAATCAGAAGTAAACTAACTCATACACATCACATATTTGTAACAAACAGCTGTCTATATTTTCATATATCATTATATTACCCACAATTTTCTATCTAATGTAACTTGAAAGAGAGGAGCTGCTTACTTTACCAAAATGACATGGCCATCCGTTACTAAAATCTGACAGTGAAAATTTCTAATGCTTTTCTTGCATCAGTTTATAAAGTTAATGGAATAATACTGGCACAAAATTGATCAAATACGGCACCTACAACACAACGTATGAACAGAGTTCAGAACCATATGATGAAAAGAATGGCTTTTTTGGTTTCATTTTTTGTGTTTCTCAAATTTAGAAAAGATGATGTATGTGGCTCTGACTTCTACATATTCTAGGTGGTGTCATTTACTTTCTAATGATCATGTGGATTTTGTATCTTCTATAAAATCCTGTAAAAGTTGCTAAAATCTAAGAATATCTACCATGCAGACCATTTTCTCAACCTGCTTTTGTTATTTCTGATCCCATTAGAATGATGCTCACTCTAAATCACCTGCTGTGATTCATAATTTTCAGGAAATAAAGAGAATACATCGAATCAGTTATGCCTGGTTTAACACCGTAACAAAAAGCTGGATTCTGTTTCTGGTCTCTTTCTGGTCTCTGAAGAGCTTCATAGCATGTCAGTCCCATATTCTGTTAATTTTTTATGCCATAAAGAGAAAGACAAACATCTTTTTTTATTATTATTACAGCAATATGTTTGAAAAGTAGAGGTTTTCAGGCACCTAAAGAATAGTGTGACAGATTCAATCTTTGGAAGTAGGAAAAGATCTAGAGATATGAAAAATCAAGGAACTGAAAAGCAACAGCCAGAAAGAGGATCTCAACAGTAGTAAAATTAATCCACACAAAAAAGAAAAAATACAAGATTTCTGTATTGATACTGAAAGCAATAATGTTCAAGGTGTAAGACCTTTTCTTTCACTGAAAATTAATAATAAAATTGCAGAGGATGTGAAATTAACCTCAACTACGTATAATCTGAGCCATTAATATTCCATCTTAATATATACATGCCTTTTTTTTTTACTTTTGAGCATAAATGCGCAATAAAAACACAGTTGTATATGCTCCAACTTCTGAATGGGTCAAATGGTTGCTTTCCAAGGAAAGAGTCTTGGACTCTTTCACTTGAAGAAAGCTGAGAGGGGTTTGAATGAGATTTACAGAATCATGAGGGCAGTGGATAAGCTGAGCATGGCCCTGTTGTTGACAAATATAAGAACTAGTTAGCACTGAAGCCAGGAGGAGAGCACGAATAACAGAGGCAGCAATAGGTGCAGCAGTATGTGCAGCCTTTTGCACAGAAAGGGACAGAAGGTGGACATGGGAACTCACAGACCAGCCAGCCTCACCTCAATCCCCAGGAAGGTAATGGAACAACTAATCCTGGGAATCATTTCCAAGCATATTGAGGACAAGAAGATGATTGTAAGCAGTCAGCATGGGTTTATAAAGGGGAAATTACACCTGCAACCTGGTAGCCTTCTACAACGAAATGTCTAGCTTTGTGGATGATGGGAGAGCAATGAATGTTGTTTATCTTGACATTAGCAATACTTTCAATGCTGTCTCTCATGACATGCTCATAGACAATCTGATGCAGTACAGACTAAATAAATGAACAGTGAGGTGGACTGAAATATTAGCTGAACTGCTGGGCTAAAAGATTTGTGGTTGGTGAAATGAAGTCTAGCTGCAGGGCAGTCACTAAGTGGTGTACTCCAGGGGTCAATACAGGGGCTAGTACTGTTTAACTTCACTAATTGTCTAGATTATGGGACAGAATGCGCCCTCAGCAAGTTTACAGTTGTTACAAAACAAGGGAGGCATTAATAGACCAGTTGTGCTGTCATTCAGAAGGACCTCAAGAAGATGGAGAAATAGGCATACAGTAATCTCAAAAAATTCAAATGGAAATGCCAATTTGTGCACTGAGGTAAGAAAAATCCCATGCTCTAGGGCAGACTTGGGGCTGACTGGCTGAAAAGCAGCTTTGCAGAAAGGGAGCTTGGAGTCCTGTTGGACAACAAGCTGACCATGAGTCAGTAATGCACTCTCAAGGCAATGAAGGCCAGCAACATTAGTATGGGCACAGCCAGCAGGGCTGGGAGGTGATCCTTTCCCTCTACTCCACACTTGTGAGACCACATCTGGAGTGCTGGGTTCAGTTCTGGGCCCCCAGTATAAAAAAAAGACATGGACATACTGGAGGGACTCTACAAAGGCTCACAAAAATGATTGAGGACTTCATTGCTGTGAATCTGCCTTAAGAAATCACTCAGGCAGAGTGTATTGGTTGGTTCCAAAAGAGATTGTCTGAATTGCTGAGCAACAGGTCAATAAGAGCATCCTGAAAGTACTAAGCAGGGATGTATCGTCAAACATTCCTGGTGCAACGGTTCTGGATGCTGGAGGTGTACCAGAAAAATAGACAGTAGAAACACAACCAGTGTATGTCCTGGCACTGTCACAATCAGAGACACTAAATTTAGACTTTTCAAAGGAGTTTGTAGATAATAGGTCAACTTGTCCTGAGTTGTATTGAGAATTAGGTACATTACGAATGTAATTGAGATCAGGCATCTTTTCTTACTGAAAACACATATTATTATTTTTTCCAATATGAAACCTAAACTATGAATGTTATTTGGCAAATACCAATTTGTTATTCTAACACATATGTAAATAATTAAAACATTGTTACAAAAAATGGACAAGGGAAAAAGGAAGAGTGCTCTGTATCTTACCTAATTGTGTTTTACCTCTTGTCTTTAACTGCTTTACTCTGTCTGCTTTTGTCTTTGTCTGCTTTACTGCCATTTAAGGATCAGTGCTTTTCCCCTGCTGTTTGCATACTTAAGATAATTTTACTGGTCCTGTGAGCACTTGTACTATTTTATCAGACATGGTAGGTCCTAAGATAATGAAACCTTCACATCACCAGATTACCATCACCATTTGTTGCTTTTCACTTCAGCTCCCACATGATTTCAGCAACCTTACAAACCACAGAGCTAGAGATTAGTGCTTTGTGGTATTTGAAAGCGGAGGTTCAAACTTCCAGTTAGATAATTTTCTAGCTGCACGCTATCTTTAACAGCTTGTGAGATAGTAGCTTCTATCATGTCGGAATTTGAAGCTGGGAGGAATGGAAGGGAGCAGAATAAGTAATTGTAATGTGCACATTCACATTCTATCTCCACAAGTTTTAAAAGAAATGCTTTTACTGTTGCAAAGCTCGTAATCACAGCACAGCAGTGCTGCACGGTATTTGTTTCTACTCCAGCCGGTTCAAGAGATATCAGACTTTAATACTGTCAAAGATGAACGGTGTTTTGGGCAATGGTCCAAGGCAGAACATGGTGTATGGCAGAACTCTCCAGTGCTTCCCAGAACTCTCATATAATTTTTGTTCGATGATTATAACTAGGAGGCATAATATTGAATGGTACTGCGGTATAGTAAGTATTTTATTTCAGGATTCAAATGGTTTATTTTGTTGAGCGTACGTGGGTTTTTTTCTTATTTTGAAGAGAACTTCATTTTCAGTTTAAAAGTTAGTGTAGTATAGTGTTTTCAGAGTGAAAATAAACCAGTACATAACAAAGAATCTACCTGACATGATTCTGAAGATAGCCCGCTTAGTTGCAAGACAAATTTGGATGGAGAGTGGGAAGTGTATAAGGGGAGCGGGGGGAGGAAAGTTAATGTCTGCTGCAGAGTTGAATACCTTTCATACCTGGAAGAAGTAAGAGGAAAGTAATGAAGATGCATGTTGAGCAACTGTTAAAAGTTAAGAATTCTGAAAGGGTAAATGGAACTAAATTGAAGCTGGCAACCATGTAATTACTGGGAAGGGAAATGATCGTGCTTTTTATTGGCCTGGAGATTATGTAGGTGAAAATATTACTGTAGAAAGTGAATCTTAATGTATAAAAAAGGAATGAGAAAAGAGCTTGTGCCAAGTGTACTTTCTTATCCTTTTTTCAGCTATTAAAAAAAGCGACCACAAAAAAGCTCTCCATGCAACACTTCTTAAAACAGAAAGTGTATATATTATTATCTTCTTCTCTGTAGGACTAGAAGAACTGTTTCTGTGTTCAGAAATCAGAAGGCATTTTGTAAAGAAATATTAAAGCACATTATACAAATAAGTCTTATACT
This sequence comes from Himantopus leucocephalus, assembly GCA_003993805.1. Lineage (NCBI taxonomy): Eukaryota > Metazoa > Chordata > Aves > Charadriiformes > Recurvirostridae > Himantopus > Himantopus leucocephalus. Next base: position 44,089,599 of record RSEF01000003.1, on the reverse strand, counting down.
ATCTACTTATAAGGCTTAAATAGCCACTTGTAGTATCTACTTTCCCAGGTATACTATAGATTGTTTTAACACTAAGTCAGTCATTTAGCTAAGAGTTCATAGATTGTTGGTTTTTTTCCTCTAATCTGACGATAGGAAAAAAAATAAAACCATATTGATTGTATTGTGTTGATCACTATTCAATAATTCTGACATCTGTTTTTCAATTTTTACTTTTAAAAGTATTTAAACTTTGAATAATGGCAAAAACAATTTGTATTTATCCTTAATGTATGCTTAGCAATAGCAAAAGTGCTGAAGTATGCTTTGTAGTCAAATATAAAGACATTTTCTGTTCTTTTATTATACTATGCAAGGAATTATATATTTATTGGCACAATTACATGACACTGATAAATAGTGATAGACATAGAAAAAAAAATTAAAGCAAGTTGTGAAAAGTGCACTTTTTTCTGCATTCTTTCATTGTAAAAGCAGATGATATGGATATTCTTGTTCATTCCAGTAGGTTCAGAGTATACTAAAAACCAAAGGTAAAAAAGCCAGAAGGTTACTGTCACTTCCCTAAAAGCTAAAATTCCTTTTTTCTTGTGTCCCTTTTGCTGGGGAGAGTGGATAGATTTTTTCTTCTATCATGTAGTTGAAAGGAAGTATTTTCTTCAGGAAAGAGATTTTATTTGTGCATACCATAACCTGGTATGATCAGATTCTAAAATATTGGAATTGAAGAAAGGCGTTATTATGCAAAGTCAACGGACCAAAAATAGATTATTATCTCACGATTCAGAAAAAAAAAAATTAAGAAAAAACAGAACTTTTAAAGATCATCTTAATTTTTATTATGTGCTAGAACAGTGAAATTGTTATGTTGTAAATGGGAATGATTCTTCTTTTGGTAAATCTCACTGTTAACAAGACCTGAATTTACGAATTCGTGTTTGAAGGAGTCCTTCTCCATTAGGTACGTACTGCATAATATTCATCCTCTGCCATTCTTAAAATACTTAAAGTGGGTAACTTATTTAACCTATTTAATATCCAGAAATACTAATTTCACGTTCTGATCTGCATGACTACAGTGATTCAGTTGCAAAGTGTTGTTTCTAGTTTGCAGTACCAATAGTTTGATCGAAATTGTCATTTTTGTCATATTCCATCCTAGGGAAAATATTATATGGAATTGCTTAGTAAATTTCAGTAGTGTCTACTGTAATACACTGTACCCAGAAATGTAGTAAGGAAATTAATTTTGAGATTAATTTTGAAGATAAAAGGGAATACAATTATATGACAAAACACAAACCTTTTCTTGTAAGGAAAATCAAGGAGCATAATTTTGCAGGAGTTACGAGGAAGTAAAAATAATTGAATGAGAAATACAGAAGAAAGTGGTGTGAAGTCTTGTGGCTCTCAAAGGAAACACAACATTTAAAGAAAAAGTCATATGGAGAGCCCATATAGTATTTTTAGATATTGGAATCGTATATTGGATGATTTTACACAGTGTCTAAGCAATTCCTGCCTTGTAAAGATATGAAACCTAATTCAATATCCATATGTTCACTCATAGTCTGTAACAGTCTACTAATGCTAAATGGAAAATGTGTTTTAATGAAATCAGCAGCTGACATAAATCTATCTTACTATAATTTGGGCAAGAACCTGTATTTCCACTCAGAATATTAATTATTTTAGGCATTAATAAATGTCTAAAATTGAGGTATAGTTTATACTGGTGAAGATACTAACTCAAGCTTGTAATGGTTTCCTTTCTTCATTCTGATTTGATTTCATACTAGAGATCCTTTCCTTCTCCATTCACTCTTGGAAATAAATTATGCATCATTTTTCAAATAGTACTGCATAGCACCACTCTCACAGGTAAGACAGTAAATGGCAAATCCTAGTGGATCTGGACTGATGTTTATTATTTATTATTGAGCTCTCACCCTTTATCTTATAAAATTGAATGTTCAGGATATTAGTTATTTGGTCTAATCAGTTATTTGATCTAAACATTTCTGACACAAGCATTTGAGAAGTTGGTGGGTTCTTTTATTTATTTTCACTCTAATTTCATTTTCTATATCAAGCTCATGAAACAAGATATGAATCTTTTAGAAAGGTAGATAAGATAATGAACAATATTCCTTTGAGAAGAGAACTTTTTTTTTTCTTTCCCCATAAGGAGTCCTGTAATCAAATACGAACCTTAGTAGGATTGACCTAGCATGGGTAAGTTCCACTCTTCTAGGAGGCATATGCAATCTATAAATACTAAAGAGAGAGACAATGTGTTTTACAAATAATTTTCATCTTGGTTTTGAGAATCCTGAGATTCTTTAATCTTCTTTAGGTTTTCAAGAATAAATATCCAGGAAGCAGAAAAATCTTTCAGACATCTTGGTTTCTTTCTCTTCTCCACATGTACAGGTTTACAGTACATAGTCACCTTATATTTCTTGTTGTATTTTCTTTAACGTTCCTACATAATTCCCTTACTATTTTGCCTCTAATGTACAATCCTGAGAGATACCCACATCTGTCCTTGGGAAGTCTCCATTGATTAAAACTATCAACAACCTTGTAATGTCTCTCTGTGGCATCATTACAGCAAATTGTGTGAGGACTTAAATAAGAAGACAATAATAATTTAAGTGTCATGTGTAGCTACCTTATAATAATTCTATCTAGCTCTTCCCTTTAATTAATGTTTGGAAAAAATCCTACCTTACATTAACACTTACTGTGCACTCGCCCTAAAAAAAGATGAATTTTAAGCAGCAATGAAGAATTTTAAAATATTCTGCAGAGAAATGAACACACAAACTATATTAATTGATCTCTGGATTAGCGATGCTAAACAACAAAAGCAAGGAAATGCACAGTGAAGCAGGAAATGTACCATATGTTATTGTATACCTGGGCACAATGGGGACACTATCTTAATGGCTTTCTTAATGTTCCTGTTGTACTAGATATTGGTGGACATATGGCATGCTGTCTTTTTATATGCCTGTGCATTTTCACAATTTTGTTAGCTGACTTTGATAGCGTTTTCTATTTGTCTGCTATTAGGAAAAGGGTTTTAAAATGTTTTGCTTATTTATTTTGAGTTCAAAACCCATGCATTTTATTTTGCTCTTTCATTTGTACCTCATTATTTTTTTATTTATTTTTCTTTCTAGAGCAGTTGCCTGTTACTTTTATTATCAGGCTTTCCACAGTTTTAGTCCCTGTCTGGCAATAATTTGGAACACAGTTGTGTAGTCCTTCCATGTACAAAGGGGTTTTGACTCAGTTTCAGTGCTGGCCAAACAGATGGCTAAAGAAACAGCAGCAGTTGCAGAGCTGAGCAGGCTTTGCATGACCAGGATGGACACTTATGCCATTGGGTGCTTTGTTGCCTGCCCCGAGGAACCTTAGCACACTCCAGTTGGAAGCAGACACTTTTCACATTTCCCCCAGCTCCTAGTGCCCTCCCATCACATGGCTGAGGGACACAACAGAGTAACGTCTGGCCCCATCCCTTCCGGGATGCCAGGGGTTGTCAAGGATGGCTGGTGCAGAGTACCAATGGGAAAGATTTCCCTAATTTTTTTATGGCACAAACTCCATAAATGTTCATATTTAAATAGGCTGTTCATTACTGCCATCACATGGAATACGCGCATTGCAGTCACAAAAGTTCAGAAGTACTAAGAGGAATTATATCTTGTTAACAGAGAAGAGCAATTGAGCCAAACCCTTTTGACTTACATGTTACATACACCAATTATACCATGGCAAAAATTCCCTTTGATAAAGCAGTGATCTCAGTGGTTCTTACAGGAGGTGTTTGAAGATTGTTGTAAACCAACGTGGAAATGAAGGGAAGTTGTTGTACATTAGCTTGTCAATAGGCACTCTTAGGTTTTGTGATTCATTACAGATTGGGACTACTCTTTTAAATAAGATTTTCTATATGCTAGTGATTTCTGGCAGGTGTGTATGTTTTTGTATAAACGTTCAGAGCTCACCATTCTATGTATTCATGTACTGGTTCTAGTAGTAGCTCTTGATATGTGTAACTGCATTAATTTGATTATGAAATAGAAATGAGAATTAAACCCTCTTACAGTTTTTTTAGATGTTAGATAGACTAACACGACATCTAGAAACACCAGATTAAGTGTTTCTAACATGTTTAAGTAAGAAATATTTCTCTTGAAAATGTACTATATGTATTCCTGGGGAACAGGAGTTAATTTAAGCCCATAGCCATCAGTTACAGCTAATATTTTTTTTGTTCTTTAAATTTAGTTTAAAACTCTTTCAGTTGCTAGGTTTAGAGATTTTATTTTTAGTTTATATTAATCTATTTTAGATTAGCGAAATGAATGGAAAAGGAAAGAACTATGAATGATATTGCACTAATATAATCGCACAAGTATTTTTAATAACAAAGAGTTGTTAATAGAATTTATCTATAATTTTTAATACAGCAATGTTAGTATTGGAAGTCATTAAGTCAAAGCAATTAAAAAGGAAACAGCCACCTTTTTAAAAAAAAAATCCAGTGAAATTCAATAAGACAACTAAGTTTCTGATCAGCCTAGTCTTGTGCCTCCAGCACGGTGAAGAATTTGCCAGCTTATTGATTCTTTCTGATGTAGGACTTGGCAATCAATCTGTATCTGGAGCAATTAGTGGTCATGTTCATCAGTAGATAGGAGCATCATGGAGTCTTTGACGATGTAAGCAATCACATTGCTATGTTAGCTCGAAGGCTTTTACACACTGACAGCTTCCTTAACCCAGCGTGATTTTGACATATGATGCTGGGTTTTTCTAAGAATATAGTTGTTTTCTAAATAGTAGACAGATTAGATTAGATTAGATGTGTATGCATAATGGCATGACAGACCCATTGGCACTGCCAGGAACTGGGTTACAGATATGAAAAAGTAACTGCAGACCACCATGTTCCACAGTTTGGTAAAAACTCTTGGGTTCCTTGACATGTTGTTCAGACATTGTTCACAAGACTTTTAGGGTCCCAGAGTCAAGACTAAACCAATGGGTTTGTGAATTCCCTTTTCTGAAAACACGTTCCTATAAAAAAAGACAAGAAACACAGGAATCGCACTGTGGCTTGCGCTAGGATTTCAATGAAAGTGCAGAGATGGCATGGAGAGAATTGGAGATGTATGCCCCTAAGCTTAATGCACAGGAAATTTTCGATTAACCATGGATGAGATAAAAACTAGTAATATACAGAAACAGTTTAGATCTGCCAGGATTTATTCACTCTTCCATGCAGTCTTCTTGGGTCAGTTTGTAGTGTACCTACTTTGGGCAGTACTTAAGCTCCTAAATCTTGGTAAATCTGTGTTGTTCTGTGCAGGGCTACTGTCTGTTCACTGTGCTTTAAATTCTGGAAAGCATAATAGCCTGTTTCTGGTGTCCAGCTTGAGTGCATGTTCTTGTTCTGCTGCACGTTGTTATTGAGAATGTGATTTATCAACCCAAAATTTATAAAAACTAATATATACTTTTAGCATGGTTATGTTTTAATGATAATCTTTATGATGATTATGCTTTTCTAAATAATCTCTCCCTATTCTTATTAATGCAATATGAAGACATTACACTGAACTAGTGGCTAGAATTCTGTCAAATGAGGGGTTTGAGATATTTTTGATCTTTCTCACAATTCTCCGCTTTCCCTTCTTCCAATAAAACTCATGAGTTATATGTAAGCACTTTAATTCTATCTTGAATAGCAACAGTACCACAGTTCAGAACTGTCAATCAATAAATAATGGCTCCTAGTCATCAAAAGTGAAGCAAGCAAGTGTAGCCTGCTTCTCACTGTGAGAGACAATTCCAGGTAATTGCTCTGAAACCTTATACTTTTTTCTTCTTTATTAAGGAATCTGTTGAAAAAGTATCCAGTGTGTACTATAAAGTTAACAATATTGAAAGATTTTCTCATCTAAATTCTACTGCCTCCTCCTGAAACATTTTTCTTAGAAGAAATTTGATCTGCAATTGTTTTAAACTTGAACTGGCTTTTCTGCCTAATGTTGTGGTCATGTTTTTTCAAAAATATCATTTCAGAGTAAAGAGACAGAAGAAAGCGAACTCAGGATTTGGGACCAGACAAAGTTCCTTGTATGTTGCTGGAGATTCTACCAAGACAGAGAGTGAAGACACGGGAGATCATCAAACAGCCCTGCAGCAACAAGGCTAACAGTAAAGAAGAGGGACAGAGAACTTACACTCTTTCATAAAGACTTACAGGACAATTTGATTGAAGAAGTGCATGCCAGACATATATGGGAATACTGTATACATTGTTTCTATGTATTCCAGATTTTTCGATAAGAACCAAGGAAAATATACTAGTGTCAGTGTGTATCAGCTTAGAATTTTTGTTGGCAGTTGTCTGTCCTTCCTTTCCAATTTTCTTAATTACTCTGTTCTAAAGCAAAAAGTGGACTTTAATTAACATGTCCCATAGTTTACCTTTGGGAAAAAATACTTTAGAATGTACATGGCATATGAGAGAGGTTCACATTCAGTCCTGGGAAGAAAATGAGTCTGAAACGGAAGCCAATGGTTTGTTTCTTGTTTTGCTCCTGTCTGTTTTTTTTTATAGAGCAATGGGCAAATAACTCTGTTTCTCAGGTTCCCCAGTTCTACCAGGGTGACATGCGTATTACACCTTTCTTTCTTAAAAAAAAAAAAAAATCATAATATTTAAAAAAGAAAAGTTATTTTATTTAAAATACTTGAATATTATCACTTATACATTTAGATTAAAGCAGTACCCTTTCTCTTTGTGTTTCTTATACTCATGACATAATAGAAATGCATCTCAAATTTATCTTAATGTATATATCACATATTTATTTAAATTTGAGTTTATGAGTTGTCCATGTAAAAAATGTAAATACCACACAGGAATTAACATGATTGTATTAAGATAAACTGTAAAAGCACATTTTGGGAATTTTAGAAAATTCATCATTTATAAAAACAACAGCAACTTTCAGCCATCAAGTCAGACACAAATTATCATTGGTTGCTGTTTGCCATATATAGTTGTTAATGAGTATATGCAGATTCCGTTTCACAAAGATTCTGTGAACTTGCTCTAATTGCTCAGCAATATGTTTGTTTCATACCTTACATCCCTATAAACCAAAAACTTCTAAGAGAATTCTAGTTGTATTTAAAGCCAACAATATTTCTCCTGCCACTAATATATTACATTCTCCTTCTAAGCCTCCTGCAGAGGTTGTGTGATCTCCTCTTGATTTTTATTATAATTTAACTAGGACCATACAAAAAGAAGCAATTATTTTCATAATTGGTAACTGTGCTGTACAAGTCTTTGTGAAGACAGTGTGTGTATAGTTAAAATTTGCTTAGCTTCAAGTGCAGGTTGGTCAAGTTCATGAAGGGAAACCATTAAAGATTATTAATTACATAGGAATCATATTTTGCCCAGGAATACCCTGAGCTGCAAATGGTTGGAGGCTGGGATGAGCCAGCAGGCTCTACCTGTTCTTATGGCCCTCCCTGAGCACCAGCTTTTGATCACTGCTGGAGATGGGATGCTAAAGGTGAAGGATCTGTATTTTGCCTGCCTCTTATATTCTTAACCTTCTTTTGGGTCTACAAATGCTGACCTAATCCCAGCCATTATCTCTCAGGATACACTAAGGGATACAGGATGAAGTGATGCTATCTTTCTCTGTTGCCAGTAGCTGATACACAAGTTCATTAACAAGGTACAGAGAAACTGCGATAATTTATTTTTAAAGGGAGTTTAAATGTTTAAAACTTATAGGAATTGACAATAAAATAAGATTTATAATAGTTACTTTTTTTTTTCCATTCCAAACTTCCTCCCTTTCTTAGCTTACTGGTTCAAGGTTTTATATTAAACAAAAGAATTCTGGCCTTGTTCCATGCATTGTGAAATGACACACTGACTTTCTCTAAAACTCCGTCTGCTTTTCTTACGCCAGCATCTTCATGACACCCCTATGTGTAACATGCTGTATTGAAAATGTCAATGTGCACAATAGAAATGGAAAGTGCGTAATTATTGATTTTCAAATGCTGTAACAGCCAAATGTGCTTCTATGATTGCACCAAAGCACTTGAAAATACAGTAATGCCACAAAACAGCTTGCTGATAAAAGCTTGTATCGTTTAGATAAGCTTTAGAGGCAAACCTTTTTTTTTTCTCTGACAAGCCATTAGAAATATGGTTCTTTTAGAGATAAAGCCCTAGGGTTTCAGCAATTGGGCAAAATCTCTTTAAGCTCCAGTGTGTCTTTTCAGCTCACAATAATATCTGTGCCTAAAAATCAAGTCAAATAATTTTATGAGTTAGTGGGGAAACTAGGATTCTGTCTTTCACCCTCTGTATCTCTGTAAGAAAAACAAATAATGTTTAAATGCTGCTAGAGAACATTTCTGTGCTAATGTCTTGGTAATGTAACATGGATATTGATGGAAATCAAACTAGAAGCTAGTTCCTGCTGCTCTGTCTAACCCTACCATATAAACCTGTAGCACATGTTCACTGTGTTATAATACCAAGCAGGTGCGATATACTTGGCTAGTCCAAAGGTCACGGTGGCAATAAAAAGATCACCAGATTACGTTAATTTTAAAATTTTCATTTCAAAATATCAATACAGTAGCTTTTTTTTTTCTCATGAAGAAATTATAGTTTCTTGTGGGGTAGATAATATTCACATTTATTCCACACAATTCTTTGTGATCACTTATTGATCATGGCTTACTTTCAAGTGCCTTCTTAGTAGTGCTGTTTAAGTTTTCTTGCTTGACTGTGAGAGATCACACAAGATGCTTTCATTTTTCATAATTTCTCCCTATTCCCTGAGTAAGAGAAAACTCAGCTACTTCCATTAACTGCATAAAATATTTATTTCAGTAACTACATACACAGAGAACTTCAGAGGTGTCTGTGAAGAAGTAAACCCATAAATAAGTCCCTTGAAAGTAAGCCAAAATAAGATGATACATGATTGCCCTGGCTGCAGCTGAGAATGTCAGAAAATGTTAATTTATGACCTTTTCATCATAATACTAGAATGTCTTCTGAACTTAAATATACATCTATGATATTTGCTCTATACTGGTATTCCCATTCATTCCTTTTCACATTTTACACTTGGGCAGTGAAGACACACAGATTAATGCAGAAGAAGTGACTTGCTCAAGGTCACTAAGGATAAATATGGGAAAGTCAGGAAAACTAACCCTAAATCTGGTTGTAAACCATTAAGCCGTTCTTCTTCATCTTTTGAGATGAGTGGTGCCTAAAAATGTGGATTACCTCTAGAAATACTTCACAAAATCTAGTCTTTCTTGTTTTCCTTTTTAAAATGATAAATAGCACGAATGTTTTATGCGGATTGGTTTTACAAACTGATTATAAACACAGTAGTAGAAAAACCTACAAATATTTTTCAGAACTGGCAAGTTCCATTAACCCTTGTTTAATACCATAAATGTGTACATTATTTAATATTGGTACAAATGCAGAAAGATAGGAAAGCATGATTTATGTGGTCTGGGGTAGTTGATAGGAAAACCGTGGTTAACACTCTGAATAGTGTAGAGGAGTAGAGTNAATTCAGTTGGAAGGGACTTACAATGGTCATCTAGTCCAACTGCCTGACCAATTCAGGGTTGACCAAGAGTTAAAGCATGTTATTAAGGGCATTCTCCAAATCCCTCTTAAACACTGACAGACTTGGGGCATCGACCACCTCTCTAGGAAGCCTGTTCCAGTGTTTGACCACCCTCTCAATAAAGAAATGCTTCCTAATGTCAAGTCTGAACCTCCCCTGGTGAAGGTTTGAACCACTCCCATCCATCCCATCACTGGATCACAGGGAGAAGAGATCAGTACCTCCCTCTCCACTTCACCTCCTCAGGAAGCTGTAGGGACCAATGACGTCACCTCTCAGCCTCCTTTTCTCCAAACTAGACAAGTTCAAAGTCCTCAGCCACTCGTCATAGGACATTCCTTCCAGCCTTTTCACCAGCTTTGTTGCCATCCTCTGGATGCAATTCAAGGACTTTCACATCCTTCTTAAATTGTGATCATAGTACTCTAGGTGAAGCCACACCAATGCTGAATACAGCAGGGTAATCACCTCCTTTGACCAGCTGGTTATACTGTGTATGATGCATCCCAGGATGTGGTTTACCCTCTTGGCTACCAGGGCACACTGCTGGCTCACATTGAGCCTGCTGTCAACCAACACCACGTTTTCTGCAGGGCTGCTCTCCCGGCACTCCTTTCCCAATTTATACTTGTGCCCAGCATTACTGTGTCCTAGGTGCAGAATCTGGCATTTGGACTTGTTAAATTTCATCCCATTGATCATTGCCCAACACTCCAATCTATCTAGATTCCTCTGCAAGGCATCTTGTCCCTCAAGAGAGTAAACAGAACCTCCCAGTTTGATATCATCAGCAAACTTGCTAACCTTCCACCCCTGCATCCAGATCGTTGATAAATATATTGAACAGAATTGAACCCTGAGGAACACTGCTGGTGACCAGTTGCTGGCCAGATATAGCCCTCTTCCCTAGAACCCTTTGAGCTTTGCCTTTCAGCCAGTTCTTCACCCA
>RSEF01000003.1:44052830-44078918 GCA_003993805.1 Himantopus leucocephalus | reverse complement strand
TCCCTACCCTCTGGCAGATCAACACTCCCACCCAGCTTGGTGTTGTCTGTTAACTTACTGAGGGTGCACTCCATCCCCTCATCCACATCATTGATAAAGACGTTAAACAGAACCAGCCCCAGCACCGAGCCCTGGGGAACACTTCTTGTGACTGGCCGCCAACTGGATTTAACTCCATACACCACCACTCTCTGGGCACGGCCATCCAGCCAGTTTTTTACCCAGTGAAGCATATGTCCATCCAAGCCATAAGCAGCCAGTCTCTCCAGGAGAATGCTGTGGGAAATGGTGTCAAAGGCTTTACTAAAGTCCGGGTAAACAACATCCACAGCTTTTCCCTCATCCACTAAGTGGGTCACCTTGTCACAGAAGGAGATCAGGTTTGTCAAGTAGGACCTGCCTTTCATAAATCCATGCTGACAGGGCCTGATCACCTGTTGTCCTGTATGTACTGTGTGATGGCACTCAAGATGATCTGCTCCACAACCTTCCCCATCACCAAGGTCAGACTGACAGGCCTGTAGCTCTCCATCATCAAACTCCCTGCTGCAAGTCATTGTCACTGCTGTAGGTTTTAACCAAAGTGAGGTAATGTTAAGCGTCTGCTAACATTTCTGTTGAGAAAGGCCTGGTGTGCACAATACCTTTTGATAAGTCTATATGTTTAACGTAAATGTAATTTTTTTTTCTGAACTATAGAAACATGTCTGTAAAACAGCAACCTATGATCGTCTCCTCCTGCAGACTCCCCCAGTGCACTGCTTTTCCAGTTTGAGGGGAAGAAGGGAGTTCACCACAGGGACTCAAGACATGTCACATATACCACCTCTGATGTGTGCTGGTCCTTGATTCTTCACGGGTCTCATATACCTGCAGCGACCCTCTTGAAGCAAATGGCAGAGCAACAGCTGCCAAAGAAGATGCAACCTTACAGCTGTGCACCTGCCGCTGCAAGGTGGTCTGACAACCATCTTCGACTTGTCTGATCGAAACTAGACCACGACTTCTCCTGGTGTCAGTCATCTGAGTCCTCTCACACTTCTACTGATGGTCATTATGAACTTCCACTTCAGTGCAGCAATAAAACTGTCCTTGGCATTTCTCGACTTCCACCGTGAGCAGCACTATCTTTAAAAATCAGATGCCACTCTAAAATCTAAACAATACATACTTCTGCATTGGCAAAAAAGTGATTAGAGGGTCAGTATACTATTATATTGTTACTGTGACCATTACTACCATTATTGTAAGCTGGACTTGTTCCTTAAAGCACACAACACAGAGTGTCTGAGTAGAAAATTGTAAGAATAACAGAAAAAGCAAGCAAGCGACGTTACTTTAGCATCACCACTCCAGAAAAGAGAAAAAGATGATTCTCACTGATCATCATTTAAAATGAGATAAGAGAGAAACCTCACCCACTGCTAATTCAGTCTTTCCAGGAAGGCTCAGCTTGTCACAGCCTGTAGCTTTCTTCCCTTTGATAAGGTCAGTTTGCCAAAAAGAACAAAGCGCACATGAGTAATACATTACTCAACCACTTGTATACATACATCTGTTTTTCTTACCAGGTCTCACTATTCAGAAAGGTACAGACATGGCATCATGATAAAAAGGGTCATTTAAAAGACTTCGCAGAAGCTCTGTACTGTGAAGGATTGAATTTTCACTTGGATGCCTACATTTTCACATCTTTTTCTTTACAGAAATATTCTTTTTGAATGGCAGGCTGCAGTTGGGTGTTTTCTTATGTTGCTGACCAGGAATACATAAAATATTAGAGCATGTTTGTCCCAGGAGAGGACCACAACTACTCAGAGATGTATCATTGTGGTGATGGAGGTTATACATCCAGCCCTGGCCAGCAGCCTCCTCCAGTTCTGCTCAGGTGGTGTTGCTGCATAACGGCCAAATAAAGACAATTTCTGAAATCATTAGTTCCCAGGCATATTTGCAGGACTGACTCTCTTAATCATCGCACTTTCCACACTCCGGCAGAATGCTGACTCTGATCTGTTTTTTTCCCTTTTCTCAGCAAATTTAAGTGTTAAAGGGCAACATTTAAAAGATATCTGCATGCAGATTACAGGAATAGTTGTGGGCTTGCTTTTGTGTACACTTTGCGGCATGATAAGGTGAAGCATCTTCTTGGCCCTCTTTGAATATCTACTTGATATCTGAAAGCTGCACAGACACAAAAGCCATCTGAAAAAGTGTGTGGATAAATTTAGAGAAAACTTGGGGTTTTTTTCAGGTATTGTAACCCCTCCAAAACACAGTAAATTTTGATGACTTTTACAAAGGTGAGTTTAGTTTCACCTAAAGGGGAGGGACGGTTCTGTTTTGATATGGGCATTAGTCACCATATCTGGTGAAACTGTTTGTGTTTTCACGGCAAGTTGTACAATGTTTACAAGTTTCCTGCTGAAAGCCTGAAGTAGGTTTGTGCACAGCAAAGCAGATGTAAGTTTTACCCACTCTTCTGCAACAGCCTGGGGGACTACCCCCAGAGACCTCTCACCCCTGCGTTAGCGGCGATGGTGGCTTCACGTTCTTCTTCCTGGTAGAGCTCCCCATGCTGAGCCCTGTGCGGATGCACATGAAAGAAAAACCTTGGCATTTCATTTGCAGAAAACTTGCTTGACAGTTGAAAAGCGGGGCTGCACTTCACTATTACCAATCTCCACGACCTGATGGACAGGCCTGTTTGAAGGAATAAGCCTTTTTCTATTGATTCTGCAGTAGCTTCAGTATCACCTTGAACTAGTATTGCACCACAATATTGACTTTTATGAAGGTATTCTCAATACTTATACCGGAAAATTCTGCAACAAATATAACTATTGTGATAGTGAAAGCCCAGATTGTCATAGGCTTCATTTTATGCACAAAACTCTCATTTCAGATCCATGCCTGCTTCATTCCCAGTAAAAGATATTTCTTCCACTAATTTCTTAGGCCTATTTTATCATACTCAATGGTAAAACACAGAAGTAAAAAGAAGGTGACAAGCACGGTCAAGAAGAGAAGTAGAGTTTAACACGCCACAAAATACAAGCACTGTAGTTCTGGCAAAAAAGGAAATTAATAACTTCTGCTTTTCTAAAATGTGAATAGATATATGAGTTATGACTTTTTCTTTTATTTGTTCAGGCATTCTTACACTTTTTTCTTCTAGTAACTTTTCTCTTCATGAAATTCTTTCTAAGATGCTTCTGTTTGCTCTATGGTAAGGTTTAGAATAACTGCAAAAGGATGTCATAAATGGAAAATAACTTGAAGCTATCTTCTGCTCTAATACATGCCTTTCCTCCCTCCAAGGAAGAAGTCATCTTTAAGTAAAATTACATAAATGTAATCCCTTGCAAATGCCTCATACAGAGGAGGCAGTACAGCTAAGCAGTGAAATATCTGATGTTATAAGCTTAAATATGTGGTGTTGTTTCATCACGTCTTAAAAAAGAGGCTTCCCCGGATCCTTTTATCTCAATCTCTGACTCTCTGATGCTTGACAAAATTCAGGAGCATTCCTGGGCAGTGTGTTTTCTGATGGATTACTCTTCTTCATATTTGTTGTGTCGCAGTACAATAATTTTGAGCGATCATGGGCTGTTTCAGGACAGATGGAAGGCAGAGCCAGAATGGATGCAAACGGGATGAAGAGCACAAGAACGAGCATGTTGGGTCAGGCTGAAGTTCACCTAAATCGCAGAGCAGGGCTAGCAGCAGACTGCTGGGGGGCAAGACCACCAGTAGTGTGACCCTTCCCTCAGCACAGCCGAGCTGTCCCTTGTCACTTCCTGGCATCTGACAGCCACAGGCTTGAGGACTTCTAGACTCAGAGCTTCATTTGGGACTTTGTTAGATCAACCAGTTATAAAATTATCCTGATACTTTTGACAAATGAGATGTACAAGTGTCACCGACTCTTGTGAATCTATTAAATGCTGCATGGAGCAGGGAGAATGGCCCTTTCTTTTATTCTTTAGAAACCCACTGCCAAGTAATTTCACATGGTATCCCAAAGCTCTACTATCATAAGGAAATAAAATGTTAGTTCCGTATCTATCTTCTCCAAGTCACTCATGGTTTTATTGGTCTCTCTCATTCTTTCTATCAGTTGTGTCTTTCCTATTCTCTTTTCCAAGTATTCTTTTCTTGCTTTCATACCCTTTCTAGAACAGAGTGCTGACAATTGCATTAGATGCTCAGGATCAGAGAGTACCTGTGAATTTACACAGTGACATTAAAAAGCTTTTTTGTGTTTTTTTTTTTACTCATGTCCAAACAATTACTAGCATCCTAGCACTGAACACCAATGTCAGTGATAATGTAAATCAAAATGAGCACCTGACCCAGGATATAACTAACACAGACTTGTTTACACACAGTTCCTTCCTTCCTTTTTAATGGCCTGCTCTGCTCATCTATGTGTAAGATAGCACAAGTGCCTGGAGCCATAGAAAGGGAAAGTTACGCTATGGTGAACAATGATTTTTCCACACATTTCACGCAATCAGCTTTTGAGGAACATTAAATTATTCTGTCACTGTATTTACTTTGGCTGGTTTTCTACAATTTCAGTTTTCTTTTAACATGATGTTGTATTGTACTTATTTGTGAATTCATCTTGTAATAATTATTGTTCATTTATAATTCTGTGATTATTTGGACTTCCTTTTCCTTCAAAAGAACTAGTACTTTGAGGAATTTCTTTATAAACTCAAGTGAACCATCTGTTTATCCCCCTTGTCCCTTATTCATGCTTTGCTCCTGGTGTCCTCATTTTGCAGCCAGGTCTGCACTTGACTTCCACTACTTTTGAACTGGCTTTCAAGCCATACCTCATTTCAGTTCTTGCTTCTATATACTGTACTTCCCCAGTATGTTCTTGTTGTTGACATAATTAAAGTGGCTAACCCTCTATTCTCATGATCTTGTCATTTTCTTATCTGTGATTTTCCTCCTGCAGGGTGGTTACCAAGAAAAATGATGAATTTTATGCTATTTAACATCTTCATAAATGATCTGAAAAAAACGGGTGAATAGTGACATGACAAATTTTTTCAGTGCTGAAAACTTTTTCAGGATATTCATAGAATCATAGAACGGTTAGAGTTGAAAGGAACCTTAAAGATCATCGAGTTCCAACCCCCCTGCCATGGGCAGGGCCACCTCCCACCAGCCCAGGTTGCTCTAAGCCCCGTCCAACCTGGCCTTGAACACCTCCAGGGATGGGGTAGCCACAGCTTCCCTGGGCAACCTGGGCCACTGTCTCACCACCCTCAGAGTGAAAAATTTTTTCCTAATATCTATTCCAAATCTACCCTTTTCCAGTTCAAAATTGTTGCCCCTTGTCCTATTATTACATGCCCCTGTAGAAAGTCCCTCTCCAACTTACTTGTAAGTGCCCTTCAGATACTGGAAGGCTGCAATAAGGTCTCCCCGGAGTCTTATCTTCTCCAGGCTGAACAACCCCAACTCTCCCAGCCTGTCTTCATGGGATAGGTGCTCCAGCCCTCTGATCATCTTCGTGGCCTGCCTCTGGACCCAGTCCAACAGGCCCATGTCCTTCTTATGTTGGGGACTTCAGAGCTGGACGCAGTACTCCAGGTGGGGTCTCACTAGAGCTGAGTAGAGGGGCAGAATCCCCTCTCTTGACATGCTGTCCATGCTTCTTTTGATGCAGCCAGGATGTGGGTGGCTTTCTGGGCTGCCAACGCACATTGCTGACTCATGTTGAGCTTCTCATCCACCAACACCCCCAAATCCTTCTACTCAAGGCTGCCCTCAATCTATTCTCCGCCCAGCCTGGATTTGTGCTTGGGATTGCCCTGACCCACACGCAGGACCTTGCACTTTGCCTTGTTGAACTTCATGAGGTTTGCACAGGCCCGCCCCTCCAGCCTGTCAAGGTCCCTCTGGATGGCATCCCTTCCCTCCAGCATATTGACTGCACCACACAGGTTGGTGTTGTTGGCAAACTTGCTGATGGTGCACTCAATCCCACTCTCCATGTCGCTGACAAGGATGTTAAACAACACCGGTCCCAGTATCCACCCCTGAGGAACACCACTTGTCAATGATTGCCACTTGGACTTTGAGCTGTTAGTTGCAACTCTTTGAGTGTGACCATCCAGCCAATTCCTTATCCACCGAGTGGTCCATCTGTCAAATCCATGCCTCTCCAATTTAGAGACCAGAATGTTATGCAGGTCAGTGTCAAACACTTTGCACAAGTCCAGTTAGGTGATGTCAGTTGTTCTTCCCTTATCCACAAACGCTGTTAATGTTGTCATAGAAGGCCACCACATTTATTCAGATCTAACACTGATTGCAAAAACTTCTGGTAGAAAGGTAGAGGCAAATCATTGCAAAGTAATGCAAATGGGGTGAAAAAGACTTACAATTTCTTGTGTGCAGTGATGATCGGTACTTTAAGCATTAAGACACAGGAAAGACACTTTGGAGTCAGTGCAGAGACAAAATAAAAAAAAATATATATTGAGGTACTAGGAAAATAATAACTAAAGAAACTAGAAAATATCATCATGCCATGGCTTAAATTTCTGCTGCTCCTATGTCTTGAATATTTCTTGAAGTTCTGATTCTTCCATCTCAAAAAAGATGTAATAGAAATTGCAAAGATATAGAGAAAGGGCAAAAAGTATGATCAGATATGAAACAGAATCTATATGAAAAGAGATTAAATAGACTAGGCTTCTTGCCTTGGGAAAGAGTACAAAGAAAATGAACATGGGGCTGCAAACTATGGTTACTTGCAACATAAAAAATAGATGGAGGTAACTTAACTGTGAGATTCACTTCCATGGGGGCAAAATGAAGCCGATGTTCTGAGCACTAATTGTTAAAAAAGGATTTTTTTTAAAAAAATGGCTTGAACAAATTCATGGGGGGCAAATTAACTGATGCCTATAAAACATAACAGTCCAGACGCAACCTCTAAATCAGACTATTCCTAAATTTCTTTTTGTAGAGATGGTATGACAGGAAGAAGTTCATGCACACATATGTGACCCTGTCTCTTATGCTTTCAATAGTAACTTTAAGCATTGTTGGTAGTTTGCGCCATCATCTGTGTTGATTAACCTTTACAATGAGTTTGATATACTCCAGCTAGTACATTGTCCATGCAACCACAATGCAAATATGCAGAATTCTCTATGATGTGATTCTGTCTTGTATTCTGTATGTTTATGGGTTGTTTTTTTTTCAGGTGAGAAGCTGCTGCTACTGCTGTTCTCCTCTTTCCTTTCTCTTTGTACATGCTCCACCTCTGCTTCCTTGTGGCAGTGCCAGGCTGATGCAGAGACAAGGTAATTAGCCCAACATGTTTACTAGCTTGAGCTCTGTGCTGTGTCTGACCTTTAAGGTAATTTTTTTGGGGGGTGAAGAATCAGTCATAGAAAAGTCTGCCTCTGTACCTTTTATGAATTCTGTTTCATTTCGGGGAACTCTCCCAGCGTATACATTTCAGATTGGAAACACCACTTTGAAAGTGGGGCTTGCCTGTCTTTTCTGTTGTTATCGTGGTTTTTCACTTCCAGACTGATTTAGTAGGGCAATTTCAGTAAAACTGTGCTGACCCTCTGCTGCCAGTGAAGCTGGTTTTGGACAGAGCTACCCCCCTGTCCAGTAAGAATTAGTTTCAAGACTGAATAGCATAAGTATCCAAATTAGTTACGTAGTGATGGCAGGCTTAGTAATTCCTATTGTTCATGTGTTTCCTAAGAAATATCCACAACAACAAAAAGAAACTGTGTGAAAGACAGCAGGGGTCCCTTGA
The DNA here is from genome assembly GCA_003993805.1 of Himantopus leucocephalus. Taxonomy (NCBI): domain Eukaryota; kingdom Metazoa; phylum Chordata; class Aves; order Charadriiformes; family Recurvirostridae; genus Himantopus; species Himantopus leucocephalus. The sequence goes on along the minus strand of RSEF01000003.1, from coordinate 44,071,111 downwards.
TAATAGCTATGCCAAAATTCAGTGTTTCAAAGGATGCTGCTGAAAAGATACACATGCCTCGTTTTCACTACAGGTTTACATTTCTAGTGCTAACATAATTGTATCAAAAATGTTCACAAAGCAAAAGGGCTATGTACTTATTACTATGAATCTCAGAAGATAGGTGAAGAGACAATCAAATGGACCACAAAAGTCAAACTGACCACTGTGAAGGGTGTATTACTCTAAAAGCAGCAAGAATCTAAGGTCTTCCGATGTATTGAAAAAGTTAAGACCACAATGACTACCCGAGAAATGTCTAGCCAGACAGAAAAATAAATAATTTTGAAACCTACTGACACAAAAGAAACATTTCAATTGTTTAGGAAGACCAGTTTTGCCAGGACAATGATAGCAAAAATTTTGCTGTTAGCAAAATGAAGAGTCACATATCTGATTTAAACTACATATTGCCAAAAAGATGGAATCCTCTGCAGCTGGCTAAGATTTCAAATTGTCTGACTTTTAGCAACACTAATTCTCATGAAAAAAATTTAAAATTCAGAAAAAGATGTCATAGAAAGTTTTGAATGGAGGGAAAAATTGTACTGACACTCTGAGTATATTCTTGCAACTTTTTTTTGTTGTCATCTCTATGCACAAATAAAGTGTATACCTAAGTATGCTGCTCAATAGTATATCTCTTATGGGCAGCAGACTCCTAACTGTTTTGCCTAGTTGCCTATATTCTACATTGATTCTGTCTTTTAATTCATGGCAAAACCACCTTAGTTTGGGGATGTTTGTTTTAGGTCTCTTAAAAATATGATTACATGCATACTACTGTATCTATACACGTAATAAATATCATTAATAAGCATTCTATCACACCACATAGCTGAACTTATTCATTGCAGCACTCTTGAGTTTTTGCTTAGCAGAAGTTAGGCCTTCCTGGTGGTGATGGGATGGGACGGTTCTGTTTCAGACGTACTGCCCATTCAGGTCAGTTGAAGTCAGGTGTTGGCCAACAGATCTGTTGTTTTAAATGGGGTCTGACTTAGTGCTTGTGTGTGTCTTGATGCTGCTGATTTCTGCACTGGATTTTTATGTTGGTTTTATTTGTCCTTCATGTTGACAAAGGGATGTGCTGTTGTCATTCTTTTTATTGCATTGTGGTGACATAACTCAGTGCTTTAGAATATCACGCAGTAGCATTTCACTATGCAAAATGCCAGCATGGAGGTGTTATTGCCTCCTGGTGATTAAACATGAAGTATGAAAGGAAAGAGAGGAAACCGTCAGGCTGAATTCTCCCAGTGATATGCAAGAGGACTTAAATGTGCTTCTTGCCTGGCACTATTGGAACATCCCTCAAATCCCCCAGGCTTCCCTGGGAAAATACTGCCCGTTATTTTTATTCAGGTCATATACCTATATACAGCTCTTATTTGCCCACAAAGTGGGGAGAAGTTGAAGAACACAAACATCAAAACTCTAAACCCCTTGCTTGTGGTAGAGTTTAATTCCTGTCTTTGCTAGACGTTATAGCATTTTTATCTAGCTCAGTATTTACAACTCATTTTTGTGCCTGGCAGACAGAATTGTGTGGATTTATGACCAGAACTAAATACCGTACAATACAACCAAGAGAAAAAACATACTGATTTTGTAGTAACATAACTTGTTTGAAGATACCTCATGGACATAATGTGGAGATGCTCAACTTCCTCTCAATACTTAATAGTTATTTAGAGACATTCTGAAGGTATTTAGTCTGATTTTGGTTGCATTCCTTCTTATCAAAAATAACTTTTTTGAAGACAGCACTGTACAGGCATAAAACAGCAAAAGGTTTAGGAAGTCAGACTACAGTTCTTCTAAAAGAGCACAGGTGTTTGTGCTCTTCTGAGCAGGAGCCACGATCTGTCCAAAGTCTGCACTGTACCACAGAAATAATTTTTAGCCTAAGAAATACTGTAATCATCCATAATAGCCATCTCCCTCACACAGTCACGCCATTACTGTCTGTATGAAGACCAGAGGAAAATGGGTATTGCTTGACTTGAGCAAGTGATGTCACATGTGGACTTTTAGAAGACAGTCGTTCCATTAAGTACTTGCTGTGTTAACAGTTAACGCACATCATGGTGCAGCACAATTTCTGTGACATGTTTTGACATTTGCACTTAGTATCTCAAGATCTGGATAATTATACACCTGGAAAACTGTTGACCTAGGTGCAAGTCTAAATGCACAAATCCCATTAGTTTTGTAGAGTGCTACAGATGTTTTTTTTTCTTGTTCCTTGCAGAAGTGCTACAGCAAATTAGATTGTTGATTGTCCCAATGTTTGCAGAATAAACATCAGTGTCAGTGAGACAACACTGTTCAAATCTCTGGATTACATATCATGTGAAAAAAAGTCTTGATTTCAACATAACTATCTTTCCTCAACGTGTTTCAAACTTATGTTGGCATACACATTTCATATGAAGGTGAGGCTAAGATGTGCAGATTGACATAATGTTTAGTTTTCTGTAACAGCTATTACATATGGAAAAGGTGGGAGAATGTTTCTTTTTAAAAGTTCCAGTGGGATCTTTTCTTTTCTTATGCTCTTCTGAGTTCAGCCCAGCTAAACCTCATCTGTCTTGCCAATGAGCCAAATTCACCTCTGACTATAGAGACGAGTGGGATGCTCAGGTTTTGAGCCTTACTAGTTCTAAGGTACAACGAGCTCATTTCTGAAACACATTTTCATGGGAATGCCAATAAATAATATAATTTGAAGTTATCAATAGCCAGGTGCACACAACAAAAATAAAAGTGCAATTCCCCCCAGAATATTTCCAAAGACGGTGGACTTGATATAGTCAGAAAGAGAAAGGTTTGTTTAAAATGAGTAGAAAAGGACTTAAGTAAAAGAGATGGAGCAATGAGAAGAAAAAGAAAGAAAAAGGAAGTTCTCACAACACCCAGGCTGTCAGGTGCATCATCTTATTTATTAGATATTTATGATATAAAAGTATAACAAAACTCCCCTCTGGTATCTGCTTCCATATTTCTGTGCTATAGATTACACCAGCAAAAAGATACCAGCAACCTTATTGGAGATCTCTACACTCCCTTGGTGTTGGGGTCATAAGTGAATAATAAAGGGACAATGTTTAGGAATAGGATATTTGCTTTTAAAAAATATTATGATTATGATTATTATTATTGTTATTAGCAGTAGCAATAGTAGTAGTAATAATGACAGTAATAATAATAATGACAGCAGCAACAACAAACAAGGAAATGGGAGGAGAGTTTGGTTTCCTTGGAGATAAAGGGAATGAGGTCTACCCGAAGACTAATTGAAATTTAATTTCCATCTCTGATTTATTTGACTACTCACTGCTGGGTGGTAAAAGCTAGATACTGAATGACTTACAGTATTTCTCCCTATACTCGCGTAAGTTAGCAGACTGGCTTACTGTCACCCTGGGCTAAGAGGGAGAGTAATTCCGCTATTCCCACTGGTACAACATTAAGGGGAATGAATCTCATTCTCTTCTCTTTTTTTGTAGTTTATCAAATGATTTATTTACAGAGCAGTCTGTATGGCAAGTAAACAAATATGTTATTTTTACCATCTGCAGCCCGCAAATGGATTCTGAACATGAAAAAGAGACAGAGTAAATGTCTTTCCTCGATGTGTGAAAAATTCGACAACAGCCCTGGAAAATAAAGGGAACAGTATTACCAGGCGTTTAGCAAGAGCTGATTTACATACTGGAGTAGATCTTTCATGAATTACACAGAAATGCAAAACAGAAAGGAAAAAAAAAGCCAANTGAATACCTAGCACATGTTAATTAATGCCCTATTGTGTTTGGCAGCTTACCAAGGAATGAGACTGAAGGCAGAGGGATTCTTTAGACTAAAAGTAGCTTACAACATATATTGAAAAGGAAAAGATTTGTATTTATACAGACTGTGAATATTCATTAGGAAAAAGCCTTTTAGCTGCTAGTGTAATTAGCTGAGGTGAACTGCCATCTATCACAATATTTTATCATTAGTATAGTAAAATCTTATACTCTATAGAGTGAGTAAAAAACATTTCTAGTATTAATGTGTCAGTTGGTAAAAAAGAATATTCTGAAAAAATCCAGTAATCCTTGTCAGATTCCAGAGTAGGGGAGAGGAAATGATAACCATCATCAGAGTAAATGAAATTCTTCAAAATGCTCAGTATTTGTTCACATTTACAAATAAATGCATTTGATTGTATTTTTATTCTTTTTGTTTGAGCTTCCTGTGAGCCAATTTGTAGCTATTCTCAAAAATATCCAGGAAATAAGTTTTTTTGGCAAGAATATCAAGAACGAAATCCCCATTTTTTTTTTTTTCAGATAATCAATTAGAGTAAAATCTACAACAGAAAAACAATTCAAAGCAAGATGTTCATTCAGTCTAGAAAAGAAACTGTGGGTGTGACCCCCCTGTTCAGGCAAAACAGAGCAACTTCTCAATATCAGAATTACAAAAGCAGCTTGCAAATGAACTACAAGCTAAAGATAATTCACAGAAATTATTGGTTGAATAATTTCAAACAACAAATACATCTGTGAAAACTAAGATCCAGTTTTTGGCATCTTGAAAGGAAGAAAAAGGCTGAACAGAGATTAAAAAAATCCATGAAAAGCATACTTACTACAAACTGTTGATCCACCCTGATAATATGATATATATAATAACAATTATACATGGCAAAGATCACAGCACTGTGCACGCTGTAAGTTGTACAAACAATTGTGTGCAGAATAAGAAAAGTGTGATCATCACAATAATGATACAGTAATTAGCATTTTGTAGTTTGCTCTAAGAGGTGGTGTGTGGCCACAATACCCAGGAACTGAGCAGAACATGAAGTGCCCAGGTATTTGGCACTGTCCAGGTGCCAGAATTTCTTATTTGCTTGCCTTCTCTAGAGGGGGGAAATGTGAATTATTAGACCCTCTTTTTTGCTAGAGTAGCTTATTATCCCTCCGCGTGTAGTCACCGAGGATGGAGCCAGGGGTCCCCCTTAGACTCCATCTCCTGCCCTGGATATGAGACCAGTCTGCAGCCCCCATCAGCTGGAGAAAGTTAATCAGAAGTATATCGAGATGCTTACACAGCCAGAGAACTGCTGTGGTGGCCCAAGACCATAGCAGTAACTTGGGCACTCTTAGCAAAGATGTTTCCTTCTTCCGGCTGCCAGCCTTTGAGAAACCTTTCTCATGTAGGTTAGAACTTCCAGGTTAATTAAATGTATCTTAACATTAATTTATAGAGCCTAGTAATGCTTTCTTTCAACACTAACTTAATAGATTTTATGGAACTGGTAATGTTTTCAGATAAGAGAGAAAATTGGCATTGCATTATTTCTTCTATGCAAATAAAAGTCATGTTTTCAGGTGTAATGAGACTTTCAGAAAGAAAAACCACAAAATCTTTCTGAAATTAGACTTAGCAGATAGTATTAGTCCCTATTGAGACGGGGCTGAATCATATCCTGCCATCATTTGCCTCAGCAGAAAAAGAGCAGGTCTTAAATTTCAGTCAGTCTCCCTCTACGACAGATGAGACAAAAAGCTCCATCTCCACATAGTCTTATCACCAGTTTACAGTTTTATAAACTTAAATGCAGAGAACATGGAGGTCTAAAAGAACACTAAACGTCTCACTTCAAAATGGTTTCCACTCCTCAGAATGTAAGAAAAGTTAATTTTTACAACCAACAATTGACTACATTTGACATTCAAAGAGTAATTTTATGATGTTGATTAGTAATGGACATACTTTGAGTTACTTCTTATGTAATTTCTTCTTTTACATGTTAGCTCTTTTTCCATATGTACTCCTGACATCTCTCTATGAGTAGAATACACTTTTCCTCTCCCTCTGACTACCAGTAACTTAGTGGTTATTTACATAACGCAATTCTTATTGACCTATTCAACCTTGAGTTATTTGTTTAGCATATTTATGCCACCTTTTCCATCTGTGAAATGGGAACAGTGTTATTTGCCTAACTCTAGAGACTAAGCAAACAATTACTCTTTTTTTAAAATTTTTTTTTTACATTATTCGCAGAAGACAGTTCCTCTGTGTACCCACCCCCCACATCCCTGAACACGGGAGTGAAAGGGTAGTCCTGAGTGGCAGGAAGGTGTAATAGGCCTCTTGTTTACAGCCAATTGAGGAATGGAGGGCATTCATGCATGATTTTCTAGATACTTGAGATGTCAGCTGCACTTCAAAATCCAGACCATCTGTCATCAGACAGGTGACACACTTCGTCCAGATCATGGATCTTTATCCCTACAAACTACTGGTGATACACTGAATGTTTGCTAATTAGGTTGTCTTCAATTTTGTTAACAATTTGTCTGTTGACCAAATATTATTTTATGTCACTCATGCTACATATGGACATTGTTTTGTCTAAAAATATTGTTAGCATATGCTATGCATTTCAAAATCTGTTTATTTGCCACAGGAACTAAACATAATTTGTGTCATTTACTTTGCAAGCTTCTTTGTAAAAAGGCTATCTACATTTTTATGTGCTATTGGTCCCGAATAATTTGTTTCTTTTAAGTTGGCTTGACCTAATTATTAACAACCTTCCCATATTTTATATTAATGACCTGAATGTTGAGGTACGCATTTTTATTAAAATTGCACTGCCACAGGTCCTATGGTTTTCTACTGCTCTCAAAATAAAACTAAGTTCAGTGCTTTTCTGTAATGGAAGTTGTTCCTTCTTTGGTTGACAGGGCAAAATTTCTCAAAAATGACCACCATTATCTGGTCCACATAGTCAACTATTTTTTGGCAGTGCAAGAGCCAAAAAAGAGTAAAATACATTGCAAGATGAAAAAGAAATCAAGGTGAGAATGACTGGATCTCCTCCCTATTCCAGTACTTGAAGAAACCATTTTCAACACTTCAAGCAGAGGCTTTGCTCCATCAGCCAGATTTACCTCCACTTCCAACACAAAAAATCCACCTGGAAGAAAGGATGCAAGTAAAACATGAGACACTTTGGAGGTGGGGATGGAGATGGACAAAAGGCAGGAGGTCAAGGAAAAGACGGGCACAGGCGAGACCTGATTAATCCTGGCTGGCAACAGAGCCTGGCAATACAGCTGCCCTCATGTCACTGCTATAAGAAAAAATTTAAACAGCCTGGAAATGGAAGTAATAAGTCCTGCTTTCAGTGGCTTAGATACTTAGAACTCCTAGTTCTTGACATTATACCTTCTTGTCCCATAAATCAGATCACAGAGCCACCACCAACTGGCATTAAGCAGTGGATCAGGTTCAGCTGGACACTCCGCTTCTCTTTGAGATGTGTGAAGAAAGCTTTTGTTCCAGCTTTTTAAAGAGATACCTTAGACCATAAGCATTTCTTACACATCCACCCAAAGTAAAAAATCAAATAAATTCAAGGACAAACACGTTTCTCGTCCTCCAGCTTTGCCCACAGCTCTGGGAGGAGGTTCCCCCCAGTACTCAGTACTGGGCATGCTACGAGCCAGCAGCTTCCTCCCAGGCTCCAGACAGCTACTTTTAACTGTCTTTTCCTGACCGACCTCATTTTCTCCCATCCTCCCACTGCTTCTCAGTAATAATTATGTCAATTAGCCCCTCTTCCCCTGAGTTTGCTGATAGTCCAGATGACTCTCTCCAGAAAAAAAAAACCAAAAAAACAAAACCCCAAAATCAAACAAACCCAAAAGAACTTGGAAAGCAGTAAGTTTTTAGCCAGAAATAGAAACAATGGGGAGATGCCTTTCCATGGTCTCTTCATGTCAACGTGTTTCTCACACAACCTGTACCACTCCTTGCAAATCTCAGACAAGACAGGTAGCCTTCAGTGTGGACATATTTATATTATTTTCTGCATCTGACTAAGGAACATAGATCTAAAAGTCTCCAACTGCAAAAGGCAACCCACTCTCCTTTTGACAACAGGTAAGTCTGTATTGACTTGTTTTACCCGCATGGCGTTACTAGAAGGCTGTTAGACAACCTTAGCTCTTAGCTCCGGTAGTTCCAGTTTATAACTATGTGTTCTCCTTGTTCTTTACTTTAGCCTCAGTACCTCTTATTTGGTCATTAATAAATAACATTTACATATTCATAAAATAAAAACCAATTAATGTGCAACCTTCTTGTAAAACCACACACAGTTTCTTTTAGAAAATATCTAATAGGTGGGTACAGAAAATCTCAAGGAGCTTGGGCTCCTCCACCCATAGCCCAAGATGCCATGTAGCGAGCCAGACTCCTGGTCATGATAGATGTCCAAGCCAATATGCTTGAACTCCAAGGCCTGTCATACTCTAGTAGCACTTCTCCACACTTGCCTAATTTCAATATATCATGGGTTTGGATGACTGTGGTGACTCCAGATGAGGTCTTAGTATTGCCTTTCATTACTTTATTTACACTGTCCTCTGGTAATATGTTTCTTCACGGATCTTAGGGTCACATCTGCCACCTTCATTACTTGCATCAGACTGGCAGACCACAGCCATCCCCTTGCCAGCTGGGGCAGACAGGTCTTTATCTGCTGTTTCCAGCTGATTAGCTCAACCCTTTAGTAGAAAGTATTTTGTTACTCCCTAATCAAGACACCTTTTACTTACACTTTAAAAAATTCCTCCCATTTTATCTCAAGGCTCAGTAATTCTCCGTCTGTGGTACTTTGATCCAGCTTTGTACTAATAATGCCTCCAGCCTCTGTGCTGCCAATGCATTTCATCAACATCTTCAGACTTCTTCTGCCAATACCCTTCATGGAAATACTAAATAAGTCCAGCTCCAAGCAAAGGCTCACAAACTGTCCCAGACTGGTACTTCTAAAATGGCTGTTTTCAGACTTCCTTTGAGAAATTTTATACCCTGTTTTCCTTAAACTAATCTCCAGTCTGACACCAGCAGTCATTTTTCTGACGGCTAGACAGACCCTGTGTCTCTACTGTAGACTTATGCCTAGAAAATTAGTTATTGAAGGAGACTCTCATTGTCCAGCAACAGTCTAACTCTGCACACAGGATCAACATGAGAGCCTTGGGTGTCAAGGCAAGGAGGAAGCACACCGTAACTGTTGGCAGACTACTTCACTGAGCACAGAAATCTAGGTTTTGCTTTGTATATGTCTTCTCCCACATGATACAAGGCATGGGTGCTGGAATAATGAATTATTTCTGGTGCTGCATGGCACTTCTGTTGCTGTATGAGAATTAACAACAGTGTGGTACAACAGGCACTAGGAAATAATGTTATTTGGTGTCTTGAATCAAAACTCTAGAATATGAATAGCCCTGAGAAGTTATTTCTTTGGTTTAAAGGTGGGATCCAGGCAAGAAAAAATGTACGTGTGCACTGTTTAAAGCATGCCTCATGAGGCTAATGTTTCTCAGAAGCTCTAGACTTACACCACATGCTCCACAGAGATGGGATGCACATTGTCAGTGCATCCAGTAAGTCTGGGACAGATTTTTTGCATGTCCATTATAGATTTGACATCCATGGAAGGGCTGGATTCTGCACATGCACCACAGAGCCTATCCACTTACGTGAAGTGCACGTATCTAGATTTTCTGGTATGCAGTAGCTGGTGTCTCAACTGAGTTGTTGGTTGTCTGGAAGCACTGAGGAAATATGCAAAATCCTGCAATACCATCAGAATCGAAATGCCATGAGGAGTTAAGGGACATAGCCAGGAATCCATGGGAAGTTCTTCAAGGGACATTGGGTGGGCTTTCAGACACCATGGTCAGGAACAGTGGTGCGAGGAGACAAACATGCCAAGGATGACACCTTTCCTGTAGCACCGGACACGAGGAAGAGACTCAGGACCTAATTCCACCTTTCTGTCCAGTCTGATTTAGTTACCATGGAGATGTTACAGCTAGTTGCTGTAGTAAACTAACCAGAAATAAACTAACCAGAAATCATTTCCTCCCCAAAGCTAGAGAGTAGTAGGATTTTTTTTTCTGTCTTGAAGAGTATGTCACCATGGCTCCTGGGGCTGCATTAGGATGACATAATATGGCTTTCTGGTAAGTATTATATATAAAAGTGAAAATCAGGCCCCGTATGACAAGAAAAATGTAATTTTTATTTGCTATTATGATATCAAGAAAATTAGGTTGCTTTTTTCGTCGACAGGATTATGTTAAAGCTCTGGTTAGGACACGCTATTAATAGTGTTATATATTTATAGAAGGACGGAGCTTGAAATGAATGGGTGAAAGGAGAAGAAACTTGATCAGGTTTTAAAATCTTTTCAGCTGAGTATGTTTCTTTCTAATTATTCAGTGAATGAAAAGGTACTAATTCACCGGGGAAATGGATCTTCCTAAGACACCTTTTAACCAACTTCTTTCTCAATGCTTTAGGATAGATCCTGTCATTCTTGCTAAGCAGGAGCAGACTCTGAGATGGCAGAAGGAAGGAATCAGTTGCCTCAAATTGCCGGCCTTTAAACTTATACTGGATGGGTGTCAATGCTGTGGTCTTTAAATCATTGACAGCTGATTTTACTAGCATCCCTCCCATCCATACTGGGAAAGGAGCTGAAATAATCATGGTGACAGGCAGAGTTTTACAGGAATAGATCCCGCCTCAAGTGTTAGCACCATTTTTAGTACAATGAGAGTGCTGCTACTGCAGTTGCTAACAGCAGTAAAAAACAACTGCAACATAAATTTTTGAAAGGCATTAAGATAAATGGTTGTGAGAAATTAGGCAATACGAAGGAGTTCAACTTAAAATCATAGACGAATGGAAGAAATAAAGAAAATGGAAAAATGCACATCTTAGGCCATAGTCTGCCAGAGCAGAGAAGGGTTTTTGAGACACAACTCTCAATCATTTTTTGTCAAGTACAGTCAGGTAACGTCCTGAGTAAGCTCAGTGAGGAGACTCTCATATTTCATGAGGAATAAAACCCCTGGGGTACAGGTGCTCCAGGGGCGCTACACTGCACTGAACCTGCTGCAGAGCTTAACTACAGAATTAACCTTTCTTAGTCCACCTTGAAAGCAAGACTTTCAAGCTCCAGGCTGGACAATGTGGGAATGCAGAGTCTGAGTAGCCAGGTGTCTCTAGCCATCTCCATAGCATTCTAATTACCTTTTTAAAAACAGATTTTTCGGATCCAGGTGCGGGACATGGAAACAAAACACCCCTGTCTGATATCTGCAGAGCTGCAGTTGCTCAGGAGCTGAAAGAGAGAGTTCTGGCATGGTGGCAAATGAGCAGGAGAGATGGGATCAAAGTGCAGCATCATATCTCAGTTGGTGGTACAGCAGGTCTGGATGTGCTGGGTCTGGATGTGCTGGGGGCAGAAATGCAGTCTCTGCAGGGCTGGTGCCAGACTTGCCCGAGAGCTTTCCTGGCCTTAGGGACACTAGTGGCCAGAGATGACAAATCTTGAACAGGGGCAGACAACATGCAGAGACATGAGCCCTCCAAGGGACTCGTGCACCAGACATTGACACCAATGGATGGGGAAGCTGATGTGAAGGTTGAGTGCCTGGTTGTGGGGAATCACCCATGACTGATGGATTGTTGTATTATCCCCAGACTGATGATGCGGTCCTTTCCCTAAATAAAATTTTCTTTGTTTTAAACAGAGAATTACTGCTTAGCAAGAGCACTGCAGTGAAAATAAAACCCTTGATAGCTGAGCACAACCCCATCACTGCCATCAACACCTTGCAGGAGGGTTTTGTGGGTAAAATTCAAGGAAAGGTGAGTAAAGACAAACGAGGTCAAGTTAAGAAGTTCAAGTTAAAAAAAAAATAAAAATCCACATGCTGAAGCAGTTACTGCCTTAGAAGAGCTTGGGTTTTTTTTAATGAGAATTTTCCACCCCTTTCCTGAACCTCTTAGGGTTTAGTTTGCAACCTGTCCTTAGTTTCTCTAGGGTAAAATTTCACCATGATAGGCCAGCAGAAAGATGAAGAGAAAGCTTCAGATTTACAACACTCTCTTCATCCTGTGGCAGTGTTACGCTTAGGGCTTGATTCAGTCACCAAGACGTAGGTTTCTAGAGCCGTCTGAGAATCCCTGAGATATTCTGCCCACCCAGCATTTCTGATGGGCTTGGATTTCCACCAAGCCCTGTGTTATGCTTGCTAGGTTTGCATAAAGTGTGAGGCTCCGAGGCTATATTCCCTACCACAAATGCAAATCCTGCAACTGAATCCTGCATTATTCTTCCTGAAGAAAGCTACAAATTTCACCAAGGCAAAACTTCCAGAAATGTTGTCCCAGCTGTTCCAGATCCAAGAGCTGAGCCTGTTTCCGTGCTCTATTAAACACTGTACCAAGAAGGTCTTCACATATCTTCAGGCGGGTTTATATTTTATTTACAGGTCGCTATCATAATTTCTATGTTTTTCTTATAGCACCCAGGGAGCCTTAGCTTATGAATGCCTTTGTCATTCATTAAACTCCTGATGCTTCTGGGAGTAATTCTATAAGAATTTAATACAGAAGCTTGCCTGCGTCTAAGTTGATGCACAGGTTTACTCTTTGAATAGGCTCACCATTTAAAATGTATATTAGTAGGGGCATTAGCACTGGGGACACTACTGCCAGCTCCTCCTCTAGCTCTTCCCGACACACATAATATTTACATCCCCATAATTTGCCAGTATTTACACATCAAGGAGGACTTTCAGTGAAGCATAAGCTCCGAAATCAAATGTGCATTACAGTGTTAGACAGAGTAAGGGCTGTATCCCTTTAAAATCTGGATTAAATTATGTTAGTGCTCTTTCTCACTCAGTAGATACAATATCATACGTATGTAAGCACCTACTCTAGCTGATGCTTGTTTTGACCACTTTTCTTGCTGGTACAGTAACCTGTGATTTTCTCAGACCTGGAATATTGTGTGGGATATATTGGTTTAATAAAAAATGACTGGCAGGTTTTCCAAGTCCCAAGTAAAACTGACACCTTCACCAAATCTCTTCTTCTTTCTGTCTCTGCTATTAAGCTGGTCGTTGGTTCCCATGAGGGAATTGACTCACACACAGGCAGGGTCTGATGGCCCCAACCACCGTGTATTTTGTCGTTATGGTGAGAGCTTTTTCTCATAAGTGGAAGATGATTTGGAAACCTTTTATTTCTTTAGCTCTCTACATGTTAGTACTTTGCTGGACAAGTCCTGTCCCTGTCAGTAACGGGTGTTAAATGGGTATATTTTTCTCTTTCTTACTCTCCATGGGCATGTCAGTGATTCCTCTTCTCTTCCGTGTTATCTTCTGGTAGAAACACACAACTGAAGGTTCATAAAAACTGACTCTTCCTCTCTATCTGCGATCAGTGACTTTCCATGCATTCCAGTGCACTTGGATGGACTCACCAGCAACAGCGTGGTGTTTGCGGGGAACTGCAGCAATCACCTTTGGTAAAAAGGGGGATTTTGCATTCATGCTGCAAACATGGACTATTTATGAATGTAAGGCTTGCAATTCATGCATGAAATGAACCAGAGGAAAGCCTGCAGAATGCTGTCAGGACAGCAGCTGCAAGGCTTCACATAGCTTTAGCAGGAGATAGTGCAGGAGAAACTAAGTAGATTAAAACTTGTTTTGTGTAATAACTCTGAAGGATTCTGGTTCTGGTCAGTGGTAGGTTTCACACAGAATGCATGCACTAGGGCTGGAGAAGGTGACAATGATGCCTGAAGAGTAATGCAAAGGGTGGGATCAATAGCCAACTTAAAACTGGAATCAAATTGTCCTTTTTTTGGTGTCCTCAAGGCACCCACACTCATCAGCAGCTCAACATGTGTATATTCTCAAGAAGGGAAGATATTTCTTACATCAACTTAGAGTTCTTTCAGCTTTGGTTTGGCACCTTTCATCACCCTCTATTATTACAATCCCAAGGCAAATTGACCACTTCCCAAGAGACAGGAACTTCGGCGAGGTTTGCAGATGGAATATAACTACTAGCAATGTGTCAGTCTCTCTCATGCAGTAAGAACACTTGTAACATCCAGGACATAGCCCTGCTTGCATCAAAATCCTGTCAGCTAAACGAAATAAAGTGAAAACATAGGAGGGAGAGTTGGAGAAATTAACTGCTGTGGGCTATAGTTAATGAGTGTTTTGACAAGGAGAAAATCATGGTCATGAAAGTGTACAAATAGAATGGAAACAAAATTAACACCACAAAAAAAGTGTTTGTTCACATACATTAGAGTCTTATTTCATCCAGAAGTTTTGTGGGATCTACCCCCAACCACCTACTGAAGATTTTCCAAACAGGATGAGTAAGATCAATCAAAACATTGAAACTTTGAAGTGTGGCTAGGCTGCTGTGTAAAAGAATGCAAAATATGTCAAAGACTTCATTAAAAAGTGTCTGCATGACACCTTCCTTAAGATATGCAACTGTCTGGCAGCATTGCCTCATTAAGAAAAAAAAGCTGTAAATGGTCACTCCCTGAAGAATAGCTGTTGTGGCACGTTATGGCCGACCACAGGGGCATTTTGCTGATGCCTGTGTTGTGCTCCTAAGCAGGAAAGTCTCTTGCACAGGCACCAGGTTTGCTTAACGCGGTACTGTGGCTGTGTCTAAGAGAGAGACACTGATACTTTTGCTTGTTCAGACCCTGCTGTCCACCCAGGTGGCCATCATGGTATTTACTTTATGTGGACTAAGCATTAGAAAATTGTACAACAGGAGAAGGGAATTGTCCCTGGGTGAAGGAAGGAGGACTACACAGCTCGAAGGACCTTTTTTTTTTTTTTTAATTTTCTGCCTCCTGTGACAGTCTTTTCTGGAAAGAAAAGGTGAGAAATTAGACTATTCTAAGGTTATCGAAATCAGACACTTTGGAAAGAATTCTTTTGTTCTAATCTCTATCAGTAACACTCAGGTTAAATCTCCCCTACCTTTTATTTTAAAGCATCAGAGGAGTTGTCTTGCTATTTCCAATCACAGAGTATTCACAGCCTGCACTTGCACTTACATCCAGGGCATATAAAATACAGAATTGCTGGAAGTGATCATGACCAGCAAAGACAACGATGTCAAGAAAATACAAATGATCCACAACTTCATGGTGTGCCCCAGTGCACATAGTTAGAAGGCAAAAATATTTCTCTGTTTTCATGAGTGCTAGTTAAGCTCTGGCAGACAGATCAGATTTTTTTGCCTGTTTCCAGTTCTTTTAAATAAAACCAAAATGTCCACAGGTCAGTCATCAAAGCTGGCTCACAATTCACATGAAATATTATACTGACCCCCTTCTTCCAGCTAATTGCCATGAACCTCTTTAGCCTTTCTTTCTCTTCTGGACAAGAAGAAAACTCCCATTATCTGTTTCATGGTCACCTTACCTCTAGACTCCTGAAATACAGTCATAGGGATGTATCAGGGACATAAGATCCAACTAGTTCTTCAAACTGAAGGCAGAATAAGCACTACCTGCAGCAGGAGCTGCTTGATTTGTTTTATCTAAACATAAGTTTCAGTTATGATTTTGTATTATTAAATACAAATAAAAAGTAGTATGGTATCTAGGGTACATAGGATATTCCCGAAGAAGTTAACTGTGCCTTGAATTTACTGACCTGAAAGTATTTTCTCATTTTTCCGCTGTCATTTTCTCTGCCCTTTACCCCTGTCATTGTTCCGCCTACCATTGTCTACCAAGGACATAAGCCTAATATCTTGCCCTAAGTGATCAATATACAAAATTGATTTTTGGTTAATGAACTGTGATTGGTCTTATACGTTATGGGTTGGATGTTTTCTGTACTTTGGTCATAAGAACCTACATTGTTAGAAGGAAAGTCTCAAGAAGAATGGAAATTTTAGTTTTCCTAGAGTGGAAATGAGGAAATAATCACATAAGCAGAAATTAGTTTCAAGAAACTTTTTTTTTTACAACAAAAACATCACAGCCTGAAACATCATTCTCAAAAAACAGCCCACTGGAAGACAAACTGACTGAGTGCACGCAAAACAAAATTTTCATTTTGATTTATTCATACCAGCTGAGCCTGCACGAGTAGAAGGTTTAATTGGATGGGTATCTACTTGGATTGTTTAATTTCCTTTGTGGCAGGACTTTGGAGAAGAGGTGGTGATTCCCAGTGAACTTCATCTATCAAGTTACATGATTTCCTTCAAGACACAGTCAGAGTCATAATCCACTTGTTCTATTTCATAGAATATGCACAAGGATTAACACAAGAATGATTTCAAACAGACATTTTATAACTGTTGATAGACTTTCTTAAAATATTACATGAGAGAGAGAAAGAGTCCAGTGAGTAGCTATGACCAGAATGGAGTTTAGTGGTACAAAGATGAAAGAAGCATGTTTTGAGGAGTGTAAGGGAGCACACTTTGAGTGTTTCATAGGCAAAAAGAAGATTTAAATTCTTCTTCTTCTCCAGTTCATATATACATATATATATTTGAAGAATAAAATAATGCATAGATAATCTATGGCATATGCCACACTCCACAGTTCACTATTTGCTTTTGGTTGGTGTGGAGAATCAGGTTCACTGTTAAAAGAAAGATAAACTGTATCTCCAGCATGTGCAAAAAAGCCTTGTTTTTGTTTTCATTGATATTATCACCAAGATTTCATATTGGATTATTAAAGGAATACTTCAAAAGAAGTAAGTCATGTTTGATATTTTTATTTATTTATTATGCTGTAGTTTCTCTACCATACTTTACAGTATTGTATCACATTAAATTCACAGGCAATACGCTCAGAGAAAGAGCGTATCAAAGAAAAGAGGAGAAAAAAAATTGACTTGAAGAAATTAAAGTTCAACTTTTTGCAGAGCCTTATTTGCGAGTCTACATAATGGTTTTAAAAGTCAACTTATTAAGCTCCAAACATAACATTCTGTACTATCTTTATCTTTAGGAAGAATTAATGATAGAGATAGTCACATTAGAAGAAGCCATAGTGCAGTTCTGTGCACTAATTTAGTGACCGCTCAAATTTAGTTTGAATGGTGAAGAACACCACTGTGTTGAGCAGCCTGCTAAGTCCATGTTTGCACTCTTTGAGTCACCATGGCTGACAGTGCAGAAACAGGAATATCTGCAATACTTTGAATATGTGACACTTTGAATAGTCCCAAAATATAAATTTGCAGTTAAACCTGGGATGAAATGTGCACTGCTGGATGCAGACAAACATTTGTATGGTTGTATATGCTGACTTTCCTTTCCTGTGGTCTGGAAGAAAGTTAGAAGCATGAACTCAACAGGGAGAAGTGGCAACGCAAGAGGTATTGTACATGACATTTGCCTTAGCAGAGCTCAGCTGCATTGGAAAGATGGGACTTCCAGCACTGTGTACACTGCTTTTTATCACCTTGGAGCTCCATGTTCATTTTACTGTTCCTGGTAATGGTGGAAATGTGGTTCAAAGGCTATCATAAGCATGACAAAGCATCCAAGAAGGTTCAGCTGGCTGGATTGTTCAAGTGGCTGAACTTTCTGATGGCTCCTTTATCTCTCTTTACAAAAGATATATCAGATGGACCATTAAAAATCCCACACATACATCCATTTTCACCACTGAAGCAGGGAAATGGATGCATTTATATTTTTAATTTACTTGTGAGGAAACTGTGGTATAGGATATCAGCAAGACCAGTTCCATAGGATTGAGAACCTCTGTTGACACCTTTTTCAGACGAGAGTGATGCACTGTTCTCCATGGAGGTAAGACTTGATTAGCTTCATAGGCTCCTGAAACTCCTATATTAAAATAAATGTTGTGAGCAATTATTAATATATAATTTAATGTCAAGCTACACCTATCTTGTTCATTGTTTTCCCTTCATTTCAAGCTTTAATTTGGGTGGCTCAGAAAACAAGGGGTGGAGATGTTTTCTACACGAAAGACAGAGGTATCACAAGGTTGTTTTGATCTACTACTGGCAATGCCAGTCATAAAGTCATACCCCAAATATCTTTTTCCTGAAGTTTTATTTACAAAGCTGGACACATGTTCCACCCAGAAGAGAAAAGAGAAAAGAGAGAGGGAGAGATCGTGAAAGCAATCAGGGCATTCAAATCAACCAGAAAACAGTGTCTTAAAGAGCTATCCCGCTAGTGAGATGAGCATGCTGAAAACAGGGAAGATTTCTTGCACTGGATTCCCAATGCAAGGGCAAGCCCAAACATAAATACAGGCTCGGCAGGGAATGGATCGAGAGCAGCCCTGAGAAGAAGGACCTGGGTGT
>RSEF01000003.1:44041135-44051830 GCA_003993805.1 Himantopus leucocephalus | reverse complement strand
CAGGCACCCAGGTCCTATGTGTTGCAAACAATTAATGTTCCTAGTAATTCATCTACTATGTAAATTGTTTCTTCTTCAAGCTCATGCAATACCTTGGTTGCCCATTCAGTGTATGTTTGATAATCCTAAAAGAAAAGAGCTGCAGTATAATCAAAGAGCAAAGCTCCTTCAGACTCTTAAAATATATACAGTAGTACAAAGAGTACTCTAACGTGAGTTTTATTCCAAAATATTTTTCCCCTCTTTTGTAGGTCCTAAGACAATAAACCACAGAAATTATTTTAGTTTTTTCCTTGAACCTACCAACCACTCAAGACTATGCCCAGTGCAGTCTCTTTGGCATTTCTCAAGTAGCAAAAGGGATAGAAAATGCTGGTCAGAGTGCATTGCTTGGCACATGAAGCTAAGACTGCAGCCTGGTGCCCTCAGAGCACTACATCTGGCAGCAGGAGATAAGACGGTTTCTGCTGGATAAGAAGCTCTTTACACCCAGGTGTCAGAAGAGTCCTCCTGCGTTGAACTTGGCTTTTTCCCTCAGCAAGGTTCTGAAAGGCAAGCAGAGATCAAGCCAGGTTTCCTTGACCAAATGCTGTCACTGTGTGCCATAGTGCCCACCAGGGCAAAAGTTCTCATTGCAGCAATGGTTTTGCTTCTCTGGATGTCCTGGTATCACCTGCCTATCTGGACCACCCCACATTTCTATGGGGCGACCTCCCATGGTACCTGTGTTGTGGGAAGGGAGGTACTTGTTGTCTTATGGACCCATCAATATATCATTTGGACCCTACTGCAGCAAATTTACGTACAAGACTGCACAGTGCAGCTGTAATTATGACTAAAGGGCACAGATCTTTCCAGACACATCCATTACATTACAAGCACACCTGGAATTTGATCTAGCAAACACAAAACGCCCATTGCTAACAGTTTGCAGCTAATCTGGGCTGGCAAGCAAAGGATCATAGTCACTGCAAAAAGAGGCAGCGGCTCTTGTAGGTGGCTCTCATGTAGACGGCTATTGCAACAGTGCCATGGCAAGCTNTGGCTCTCATGTAGACGGCTATTGCAACAGTGCCATGGCAAGCTCTGCAGGGAGTATGAGAAAAGCAATTTTGACCTTCATGAAGAGGCTGGCCAAAAAAGGTAACCATCCCAGAAGACATACAACCAGCAAGAAGACAACAACCAGCATAACACTGCACATTTGAACACTGCATCAAAATATCAGTGCAACTCACTAGAGGAGAAATACCTCAGCTGTAGCAGAACAGCAATGTATTTGCAACTCAGGCAACAACTGCAGCATAACATTTACCAGAGACACACTAAGCCTGAGGCAAAGCTAAAGCATAGAGATGTCATTTTGCCATGCATTGATAGGGGGAAAATTACAGCAAAGCTGGGCTTGCCAGGAGGTTTTGATCAAATGTATCAGCGGCTGTGTCGACTGCGTAATAGTCCAGTTGCTAGGTTTTTAATTACTCCCTGGTGCCCAGTTTGGGGTCCTAATGTGTAAGTTCTAACATGACGAGAAGACTTCACAGGGCTTCCTGGCAGGTGGGTTTCACTCAGCTGGTAAGGTTTTTCTGCAAGACATCACAGAGCCACATTGAATTACTGTGTGTGTGGCCTGAGCTCTTCTGCAAACCTGTTCAAGACTCACATAACCAGGTGGGCTTAGATTAACACATTTTACTCTCTCACAGCTGTTTATAGCCACTGAAGCTAGGGATGAGAACGGGACTAAGGAGACTGAAGATCTGAAATATGGTAGGCAACCACGACTGCCTCTGGTGCGGGTTAGAGCCAATTTGTACAGAAACACTCTACCTGAAGAGTATTTATCTGTGCACTGTGGGTGTTAATACAGCTCAGAGCCATCTTCACAAGCTGCATGAAAGTCTTTGCCCATAGGTGCTCATAGGAAGCCATTACTCTCTCAAAGCAACTCCCATTAGTTTCAATAGAAGATCCAAGCTAATACCACGGGAGGTCACAGACCCATTAAAATTTGCAAATGAAAACCATAGCTTCCCATGAATGAAATACTTCTACAGAGATGCCCAGCAAATTTAGACAAAGTTTAGTATATTCAAGCCTGCTCCGAGATCACGGGAAGTGAGAATAGGCAGCGCTTTAAAATCAATTGTAGCTTTCATGAGCTAGGTGCAATTTTCAGAGCAATCATGTCAATTCTGCAGATAATCATTGTGCGAGTTAAGAATATAAATTGTATGATATAAAAGAAAGAAGAAAACAATTCTTTTTGAGTTCTCGTAATTGCAAATGAAAGACAGCAAGAAACATCAGGGAGTCACTTTTCACAGAAGCTCAGGTAGCAGGGGCTTAATTAGCATTGGATCATATGTATTAGATGGAAAATGTGTAATGAATAGCTAGCACTTTCACATGAGACAAGGCTGATAATCTGCTCTATTCTTTCAGGAAACATTTATCTATGTAAAGAAGTGATCCTGGACACAAATAATCACACTGACTGCTGTAGACCTGCTAACAGAATAAATTTGAGCCTAAACCACCTAAAAATTAGCCTTAAAATGTATGTTCAATGACCCTGTAGTTTACATATGGCAGAAAACAGAACCCTCTGCCAGATCGAGCCACATCAGAGCTCTACAGCTTACCTTTAATGAAAACAACCTACATCAATCTTTTGAGTTGCTTGGATTTATTTTCCTTGCATCTGACCAAGATGAAGTATGTGTCATGTTTAGAATCTATACCGGTACATTTCTGGGGCAATTTTGTAGAGCTGTATTGACTGTTATAGGTTTTAAAGTTACTTGAATTTTTGCACCAAGATGACTAAAAAGAGAGTGAATGGGTTGAACACCATATAGGGAAGCTGGTGGTATCAGGGAGAGGTAAATGTATATAAGTAATCCCATTTCCAGACAAATGAGACACCACTTGGGTTTGTATTATTTCTTCATCCAGATGTTACAGAATTTACCAGCACGTCTCTAGGGATTTCTCTTCAGCCTCCAGCCTGCAGGTGTGCCCACGCAGACCAGTCTTTGATAACCATTCCCTCTGGACTTAATTACTTATTTCAAGTGTCTCCCCCTTTGCCTTGGAAAAGTCTTCCACTTGCAGATTCCTGCTAATTACCGACAATATTTTATGAGGACCTGGCTGTCCCCCACTTCTCCAAGCTGTCCCTGCAGACCCACTCTGCAGAGTGAGCCCAGCCCTGGGCAAGTATATGTTTACAGTAAATAAAAATTTGAGGCCTGCTTAACCCTCAGGCCCTTGCTCTTCTTTCAGAGCACTGCTGAGTTACCCGTCTTGCTCTGTCACGGTGTCAGTATTTGCCAGAAGAGTTATTTCCTACAAAGCCTCCCCCTTCCTTGCTTTCCCCATGTTGTTGTGGTTCCTGCTGCACAGCCAGGACAACCGGGGCTCAGCCAAATCTGCCACTGGTCACCCAGTTTGCTCACAGATCAACCTGCTATTTTTTCACTACCATCATAGGAAATAATCCTTCATCTACCAGTCTGTCGTGGGGAATAATCATGCATTTACCAATATGCTGCCTCTTCACACAGCATAGCAGAGTGTAGCTCTGAACACTACTTCCTTCCACGGTCCTCTAATTAGACAGAAAATAGTACCAGAGCATTTAAAAAGAATGTTTCCTATTATTATGCTTTTCTTACTTTACTCTAATTTCTGCCTTTGTTCCACACTGCGAACATTCATTGATTCTGCAGGGAATAAGACTCAATAGTTCACCATAGAAGAGGACAATAAAAAAAATCAGATTTTCATCTGTCTGTTGTTCATTTACCTACACAACTCCAAAACAGATTGTAAACAAGAGCTCTTAGTGACCCAGAGATTTCTGAAAATTCTACCTGTTTACTTGCACCTTTTCTATACCAGCATTTCCCCCTACCTCAGATATTTCTCATAAATCCCTGAAACAGAGCTTTTAAGAGTCCAGGGAAACACTTCAGCCAGGGGGATGACAGCTTAGCTTTGGCTGGAACTGAACCTGATTTATGATGTTTTAACAAGACCAAGAATTAAGGCATGGTCTTTGGAGACCAAGCTCTAAACTGGACAGATAAATTATTTTTATACTTGGATGCTTCTGTTTACCTAAATTGTGACATATTTAGTTTAACAGCTTAATATTTCTTTGAAAAATCATGAGATAAGAAGAGGATTTCAGAATTGCTTCTCGTCTGTATTAGTAGATTCCAGGCTAAGTTGCAGAAGTTCTCTGAATTCAAAATGATGAGAGAATACAGAGAGGTGACAGTTTGTCATTAAAGCACCGAAGATTTCTTCTTTGTGCTTTTCCCCCTAAACATTCAAACCCCTCTCTTAGTCACATACATGTGGATCATGATCAAGTCACCTCTTAACCTTCAACTGCAGTGAGTAAATTAAATTTTTATATCCTTTTCCTCCCATTTTAAAATCTTTCTTGAATCCTTTTGCACAAAGCCTGCTAAGAAAGACCCTAGAGCAGGTTGTTGTATTCCTGCAGTGGTGGTCTTACTATCCTGTACAGAAACAACACATTATTTCTGCTCATGTGATAGTCCCCTGCTTATATATCCTTTGACACAGTGCCAGGCAGATTCTTCATTGTCACAAACAG
Organism: Himantopus leucocephalus; assembly: GCA_003993805.1. Classification (NCBI taxonomy): domain Eukaryota; kingdom Metazoa; phylum Chordata; class Aves; order Charadriiformes; family Recurvirostridae; genus Himantopus; species Himantopus leucocephalus. The sequence continues at coordinate 44,047,197 of RSEF01000003.1, read as the reverse complement.
GTATTTGAGTAGTGCTACAGTGCACAACAGAGCAGCGTACTGCGTGATTCCCTTTCACTCGGGAGGCAAAATACAAATCTATTAATTAATCAGATACCAGTCCCACTTTTTGTGTTTAATATTGATTGACTATAGACTGTTGTTGTGGGTTTTTTTTAATTAAATACTGTTTACACAATACAAGACAGGTCCATGCCTATACCTGTCAGTTTAATATCTTGACTAAGTACCCCCTCTGTTCATACTTCCATTATGCAAATGTCTTTAAGATGGAAGTAAAAAATAGCAATAATGTATATATTCATACACATACATAAAAATATGTATGTTAATAGGTATATTGATATATGTTAAATATGTACTTGTAGACATACTATCAATCTGAATTAATTATACTTTTTAGATATCAAAATAATAATTTTAAAAATCTTTATCAACATAGATATTTTGTGACATAATCCTCTCCCACTCAGTTTTACTGAAGCACGTTTGCCTTTGGAACACTAGCTCTGAGCTCTTCTTATTTGTTCCAGAACGACATTATTTTCCTCCATGAAGCTGTGTTGTGATCATGCCTCACTCATAGGTGGCTGTAGGAATTAATCGTTAAACTAGAAACATTTTTTAGAGGTAATTCTATCTAGCAGACACAGAATAATCCTCAGCCGGTGGCAATACCTTGATTAGAAAAATCATATTTAGAAACTTGGCAGGTATTTTGCCATTGGCAGGGATAGCCCTATGGTATATGTTTTTAGACTTTAAATTACCCATTATAATGCAGATCCTTTCTTACATATGAAGGAGCAGCTTATCTAGGCCCTTCCTCTGATTTGGGAACCCTTGCAGACTCCCTGGCAGCCAGTCCCGTCACTGAACCAGGGGTGCTCTACCCTCCCCTTTCAATTAGTCAATAATTACAGCAGATAACATCACACCCTATGCAAAGTGCCAGTCCCTTCTGCCTTTCACTGGTCAGTGGCTCACTGGAAGCCCATTTTTTTTCCTTTTTAGCTTGGAGAGTGTGTATTAGAAAAAAAGAAATTCCAACACGTTAATAGATCCAGATTTAAGTCAAACTGAAGATGACATCCCAGCATGTTATGACTTTATGGAAACTATTTGCATGCAATTTTTACTGGATTTCTTTTTCTATATGAGTGGAAAGGAGGCTTATGAAAGAGTTTCTACATATTATTATACAGAGCACTTTGTTTATCAGATTTTGTTATTCAAAATCTTCATTAGGCACTCAACAGCTAATTTAGACTTCTGAAAACCACAAGTGGTCTGCAGCTTTTGAACCTCAAGCTACTTTCTCACTTGAGGCACTTGAAAACTTGTATATGTGATATATATAATGAAGTTTGCAATGGAAACTGCAATCCCAGAAGATCTTCCTTTCAAGAGCTAATGGGATTTATAAATCCTATTTTCACATGCCATTTTTATATACTAGATACTGGGGATGAGCACAGTTTCTGGCTATTTATTTCCAGCTTTTTATATCAGCTGTATGTTTTCGTCTCCTTTTTTTTTTCCCCAGTAGGAGAACTTCTCCGTGCCTATTAAGTAGATGCACCTCATCTATGTGCATAAAGTAAGGCAGAAAACAAGTAGAGATGAAATATGACTTCCACTGGTCTCCATCAAATCTAGTGCCTTACAGTACTTCCATATTCCATAGACTTTGAGCCATGCTCTTCTGGAAAAAAAATGAAGGCTGCTCAGCCTGTCTTTAAGCAACAGCTGGTGGGGAGGGATTTTGTGTGTGTGCCAGAAAGCCTCAGCCTGAGGAGAAGAGTCTCTTAGCTGCGACTAAAGGATGGAAATATCTGCTAGCAGGTCAAACTGAATTCAAAATCCTGTTAAAACTGACAAGGACCACTGAGATACATGACCTGAGCAGCAGAAGAACAGAGGGCCTGTGATGGTGAAACCAGGACAGTGCCAGCCTGGGGATGATCTTGCAGTGATTTTTAGGGCCATCAGTGAACAGATAGCCATCATTTTTGACAAGAATAATCCTTCTGAAGTTTAAAGGAAAAGGGAACATACTTGACTGGTGAAGAGCAACAGGATAAGAGCATCTGAAAACTTCAGCCTATCAATTACATGAAGAGAAAAACATATTTGTATAAGAAAATGTGTACAACACTTGGGCTAAATGAAGGTGGATGCACATATTCCCTCCAAAGTGATGAGGATAGCATAACTATTTTTTTCATAAATAAGAAAAAACATGTGCCTGGGAAGCAAGTTATGGCATCATGTATGTCCAACTAATTGCGAGAAGTCAAGGTGTGAAGGCGCTCATACTCACTTTTTGAGTCATGTGGGCGAATACGGTGCAAATAGAGGCTGCAACTGCTATTTGATATCTCCCATATCCCTCCCAGTGTTCAAAGAAGCTCCAGGAGAACTTCATCTATGAATTCTGGTCAAATTAAGTGGCTGGTTTTGAATGCATTAAAAAAAAAATATAGATGGGATTAAGAACGTGATTTTGTTTCAGAAATGGTTGCTTTTTAAAGGTATATTTTTAAGCCCCCCTTCAATTAATTTTAAAAAATCAAATTTATAACTGTCCTAATACATGCTAACACTCAATAAAGAAAAGGGTGATTAAGAGCTCCCCCTCACAACAGGATTACTTTTCATATCAAACAGTCTGCCAAGAACCCACAAACCTGAACTTTTCCTTTAGATTCGAGTACTTTTTTCTTTTTTGTTGTTCAGTCATCAAACCAGGAGGAAGAACCCCAATCCATTATCAGTTCCACCCAGACGGTAGGCAGCAGATGAGAGCATCTGCCTTGTGTGATGCTGACCATACAGAGGAGGCGAGCGATGAGCAGACAAACCAGACCCAGATCCGACTATTCCTTGCCTCTTCCTCTACCCCTTCTGTCGATCAGGTCCTGTCGCTCAAATGATATGCTTTCCCACACCAAAAGCAGTTTCTGAAATGCTGTTTAGCTGTTGCTTCAGCTGTATCACTTTTATTTACAGCCTTTCTTTTAACCATCATGCCAAATACGTAGCATACTACACCGCATTGGCAGCGCAGACACTATTTTGTTCTACAGTCCTAGGGGGAGAGCCATAAATTTAAGAAGGGCCATCTCCTGGCATGTCAGCCATTTACCTTTGTAGAGAATTTTTACCGAACACGCCTGTGACAAATCTCTTTTCTCCTTCCCTTTTCTTGGATTATGAGTATAATAAAACACACCCTCTGACGTTAATGGTCTGGTAATATTGGTTGAACTATTTGGATGCTAGGAGACACCGCAACTGAGGTCATTTGTTCAAACAATCTATTGGATCACAAGATTCTTTTTGCTTTTTGTTTTGCTTTTCTCTGCAAGACCCATTTGTACACTGAACGAAGTAGGAGCTTGCTTAATACAGCTATTCAGTGTTTTATCTCACCTTCATTGTCTTCTCTAACCACACGGTATTTCTGTTCTTTTGTGACAGGAGAATTGTCTCTTCTCCTGCACTTTTCTGCGCACTTACACTGTAATGTCTGAATACATAATAAATAGGTGTACATTTACTGTCACAGCAATCTGGTGTTGGGGAACTTTCACTTTTTACAGGTGGAGGATTAAGAGAAATTGAACTGTCAGACCATCCATTCATTCTCTGGTCAGCTTCAGAGAGGCAGCATTTACATTTTAGAGCACTTACATTATACAAACTTGTCATACGTGATAATTATATCGTTCCATAACAACAAATGTGCTGGGGACATGGTGACACTTGAACTAATTCAGATATTCTAGGCAAAGTAGTAGCACTGCAAGAGCCACAAAGGATTGAAGTATTTGCATTATGCAAGTGAGTGCCGTCCCTCTCATAGCCCAGTGCCACATCATCTAGGCATGACCTCTAGTTTTTAAACAGCTAGGGACTGGGCTTCAAAGTGATATGTTTGAGTGTTAAGTGCTTTTCTAAGTCTTACATCAGAAAATCGGGAGTATAAATTAAAGGATTTGTCTCCACAGCAAAATGGGGTGTGTCAGCTTTTGCACAGACAAGCCAGTATGGCTAATGCCATGGGTGAAGGAGACTCAGGTAGGCTTTGCAATATGTCACCTGGGGAAGGACCCAGGTGACGGTGGATGCTCACTAGTTATAGCCCATGCATGCAGGCAAAGCTTTTTATTTATGGTTCTGTTTATGGCTTGCAGGAGCAAATACACCACATTTACCAAGCTGTTATGCATGGTAATTCTAAAATGAGGCCCCTCTGTCAGTTCCTAAGAGCCATCACAGTCTCAAAGCAGTGATTCAGGTGGGAGCTCAGTGTGTGGAGGCAGCTGCTTGCCTGATGTCAGCGTTTCATTGCCAGAGAGCTCCCTCTCACAGAGGCTTATAATATGGGTTTTGCAAGATTTCCCCCTCAAAACTGCACCTTCCTACTCAGAAAAGCAACATAATTTATGGACTTTTCCAGAAGCTGTCACTGGCAACAGTGAATTGTAGAGGCTTCTCTCCATGTCAGTTACAAAAGGTCAAATCAATGCCCCTTGTCTATATGTCTTACTTCTCCTTTGTGGCCCCTTTTGGCATGGTCCCTGTCTCTAGTCTTTCTTTTCTTGGTGCCCCATCCTGTCCCATCCTTCTCCTCTCCTGCTTCCCTCAGCCGCATGCTCAGCATTTGAAGGCTTCTGCTCCGCTGGGCGCTCCCGCAGGACCTCATCCCAGCTCTGCCAACACTTTGTGCAACACTTGTGCCCAAACGCACTAGAAAGTAAATTAACATTTCACGTTTCTACAGACTTGGGCAGGAAGCCCAGAGGGAGTGGTTTCTCTCTTACTGCCTCCAAGATCAAAAATCAAAACAATTGATTCTGCTGCGAAGGGTGCCTGGGAGCCCAGGTGATCTCTGATGAGGTGAGGTACAATTAGTCCCACAGCAAACACAGGGCACAAAAAGCTAACAGCCCAACCGCTGATGTGATGAAAGCTTACAGGTGATAGTGCCCAAAAAGGCCTTACCTCTTCCAATGAACACCAGATACTTATTATGAAGTCTGACCTGGGTTTGAAGGCAAGTATTCCTTAGCCAAAAAAATTACAAGTGCGTGAAACCTTGAAGCCGGGTGCGCTGTTCCTGCCAGCTGAACAGCTTGGGAGAGACTGGCATTGTACATCTGAAATGCAGAGGATTCAGAACTTCTTTGCCTTTTTTCCTTTCACTCAGCCTTACTTTTTGGTAGAACAGAGAATGGAAAGCACCATTTTTGAAAGCAACAAACCTGAATACAGCCACGGAGGGTTTATATTCTGCAGTCTTTAGAAGGAAGTATCGGCTGTTAAGGTCTGCATACAGGTGGCCAGCCCTAAGGCTGAACTACTAGGAAAACAATGTGGAGAAGAGCCAAACATTGCAGAGGATGGAAGGGGAAAGCAGGTGGCCAGCCACACCTGGGACTCCACTAATTGAGAAGGAACTGGAAAAAACTACCAGGCATTGCAGAGAGTGAAATCGGGGTATTGGGAACTCCCTTTAGGTGAAACCTCAAGAGATGGGGAGATGCTGGTTTATTGGCTGTCACTGAGGCCAAATCAGCAAAGCTGAGGCCCGTGGGGAAAGATTAGATAGAGGCAGGTCTGTTATTTGGGAAAGGAAAAGGTGTGAAAAGGGGTTGCTAGGTAAAACAACTCCTGTGATTGGGGCTCTGTGGACTGCCTGTCAAACATCCATGCAGCTGATCAACACAGCCTGGAGCAGGACAATAGACCTGGTTCTGTAAGCATACTGTGTGCATCTGGCTTGCTTGCCTTGTCAGAGGTGTCCAGAGGACGTCCTTGAATGCCAAGCTGGAAGGGGTTGGAGGATGGACTGAACACCACTTTAACATCACTGGTACTAATCAATCTTCCTAACATACAACCGAATTGATATTATTTGTTTTCATTTTAATGAAGATTTAGTGCAAGAAGAAGTGTTTAGAAGTAGCTCATGTTATTGCAGACTATTGGTCTAAGCCTGTTTACGTTCTTCTGCCTCATTGTCCTTTGTAGCAGCCCTTTGCTGAGCATAGCCA
>RSEF01000003.1:43999483-44041035 GCA_003993805.1 Himantopus leucocephalus | reverse complement strand
CAGGCGTGCTTGGTGTGTGGTGCCACCCGGGGCATCCTGGCCTTGTGGGCAGAGAGGAGAGCCTTCCCAACATATGGCTTCCTTCAACCCATAGCTGCCCTCAGCTGAGGCTGTGTGAGATGTAGGCAGGGCATGAGCTTCCCTTAAGGAAAACATACCAAAGAGAAGGGCTGCAGGCAGGTGGAGGCCTGTAATTGCAACTACAGGACCCCAAACACTACTTCCATACATGGCACCTCCAAAAAGGCTCAAACCCCCATTCCAAGTGGACTTTTCCAGCGTGCCCTGTGTTGGGCCTCCAGGAGCAGCACCAGAGCCTGGGCTTGGCGCTTTCCTTTGAGAGAACACCCTCAGCCAGGATGTTGTGACAGACCAGGCACCTTGGCCAAGAGACATACACTTTCTCCAGAAAACAAGAGAAGGGTCCTGTCCACAGGTCATGCTTATCTGGTGTGCTCAGGTCCTGTGCCCCCCTTCATAGCTATAGCTCCTGCCTGGCAGCGGGGTCAAGCAGAGCCTCAGCACACGTCCACACACTCCACAGGCCACTGTGTGGGTGAGGTTTTCATACCAGCTCAGACTCAACCTGGCCGGGGTGTCTGCTCTTTTGTACACTCATCTGTAGATGATCACCTCCTTCTCACAGGCTCTGCACACATAGCGTGGTTTCTCGTGTCCTACTTTTACGGGTTAGCACCAAGCAGGAAATGCATTTGAATTGTTGCATGCAGGAAATACAATTGCTGCGTGAGATTTCACTTGACCTAAATCGATCCAAGCACTGGTGTTACGAGGAGTTCAAATGGAGGTCATATCACTACAGGTGTGTTTTAAGGCATCAACATATACCTCCCCCTCCCCACAGGCTTGAGGGGATGTCCCTATGCAAAAATCTCTTCCAAAGAATCATAGTAGGGTCATATCAGGCTTCCAGTCTCTGACAGCCTACCTTTTACTGAAGGCTGCTTCAGTTTTCAGAACTTCATCAGCATTCATCCCTAACCTCTGACACCCCACAGCAGTCAGTTGTTTGGCATTTGCTTGGCATCGCAATGGGGTGATTCCTTCCCTTGAGCAGCTGGTGCCAGAGACTCACCACGAAGGGACTTTTGCCTGCCAGTGGGTTTTAAAGCAGCCATTCGCTTGGTGAACTGAGCAGGGAGAGAGGAAACAAGAGCCCAGGGGTCCCCAGAAGGGAATGGTGCAGCAGGAGGTGGTCAGAGGAGAGTGAGGACAAGGGTGAAGGAAAAACTGGGAGGAGAAAGGAGCGGGCAATCAAATGGAAAGTAGGGAGGCCTTGTGGCATTTATGGACTTATGACAGTGATATGGGTGACAGCTGGGATTTTATGAAGCATATGAAAGAGTGACACGCTTTTTAGGCATTTTGAGTCTTTTCCGCTGCTGCATGATAAGGGAAATGCAGCTGCAAGAAGGCATATGGCTCAGATAAGAGGAGGCTAATAAACATATGGATGAGGTTTAAACCCAGCTAGATCAAAGGAATATATTTGGCTATTCTCGTAACAAGGGTTTTATCCTTGCCTTGCTATTTCCCCTCAGATAGGAAACTCATCCTTTAGTCCCAGGGCAGTTCAGCCTTTTTCTCCAGGTCTCTGAACAGCACTTGTGAGAGTCTAAAAAGAGAACTGATCTCCTGACTTGTACTTGCTCCCAGCACAGCCCTCTGATTTCTCTCTAGTCTCAGCTTCTCCCTCCCCAGCATCACCCTCAGTCCTTTACACTCACCCCAAGCAGCAGTTATGTCCCCCCTCACCAGCCCCTGCACACCCAGATCAGGCCAGGATGCTCCACAGCTCTGGCCCTGGGATGGGGAAAGGAGATGCATACTTGGGTCTTACCCTTCTCCAGGAGTGAGGCCAGAGCCGTTGCACATAGATGGATGCACTGACCTAGATAGGCTGCCTGCAAGGCTGCTAACACCTCCTGCACCCGCCAGCACCGATAAAAGCCACCAGCACTCTCTACTGCAAGTCCTCACTCCATAGCTAAAGCTTCTGGGACTTGTTTTACCAGGTGTTTTCCCTGTGCACGTTGCTTAGATTTTTGTGATATTCCTTTTTAGCTAGCCTGACCTTCTGCAGAGGAGAAACCCTTGCCCTTCAAACCAGAGACCTTTCCCCACCCAGGCACTGATTGCCACCACCTAGCCCAGCTGGCTGGCCTCGCTTAAAGGGAGAGCTGCTTATATCCCATAGGATATATCCCAGAGGATATGCTTTTTTTCTTTAAGGAGCTCAGCAGATGACTCTGTGCCTGTTCACTCACATTTAATGCAGTAAAGTTAGCAAACGTGTTTGGCTAAAAGATAATGACAACATCTTAAAGATAGCATTGAGTGTGATTTGGGGGCAGGATTTGGAATAATAACTTCCCCCTTTGAGGTTATATCTACTTTATCTGTTGCAAAAATATACAGCTATGTTTACTCTCCATTGGTATTTGCCCAACAGACAATATTGTCTAGTTTTAAAAACACATCAGGCCACACAAAAGAGCTGCCAGATTTTTACTGAGCTGATGATTCTTTTTGTATCCTCGTTTTCCTTATCTTGGGATCCAGGCTGTCATCTTTAATTATTTTTAAATGAACTGCCGCATCTTATCTCTTTTAGAATATTTTATCCTCTGTTCACTCTTGTATCTCTTCCTCATTCACAACATTAAAAGGAAGGAATTGTGATTCTTCTTCTTTGATTATTAGTGGTTTAGCTCATTGCTTCTTAAATTGGGAAAACTTAAAATAAATAATTAATTATATTCAGCTTTCCTATTCTGGTTCTCTGGTGTGAGTGTCCTTCTTGAGTGCTCAGCTCTTTTCAGCAGACTTTTCTCATATGCTGGATGATGAAATGCCACGTCCTCCGGTTTGCCTGGAATGTATCAGCTACATGATGTTGGAGAAGGATGACTCCTAGAGACCAGAACAACCCACCTGCTTCATCTGCATTACTCCACTTCTCCTCCCGCATTAACCACAGGTCTAACACCGTGACCGCTGTGTCCCTCCCTGCCAGCCCAAACACTGTGGCCCTTTCCACCCTGCTTGACACAGCTTTTGTTAATAACTCCTGTCTATCTAGGCACAATAAATTTGTGCATGGGGTTTGCAGTCCCCAGGCCGTACTTCGTACCAAAGAAAAACAGTATTTCACAGTTGCACCCTGCTGTGCAAGAAGGAGTGAATACGCCTGTTGGTGTATATGAATATACCCATCAGTGTACATCACCGTCACAGGGCTTGGGTATGGCCTGGGGGGTCGGCACAAACACCAGAGGGACTGGCATTTAGGATAAAATTTTAAGAACTCTTGCTGTGAGTGGCATGAAGAGACCAAGGATCTTTTTTTAGATGTTTAAAGTGTTTGTGAGTTACCCATACAAGCCTTCCCAGCCCCTTGGCATCTGACGGATCTCCAGGGCTTTCACCTGCCATCCCCACCTGTGACATGGTGGGCCCCGTGTGGTCGCCACGTTATGGCCACCCAGCAGCAGCAGCCACTCGCTTGTCACTGTTGTGGCCTGGGCGAGAAGGAAGCTGCTGCACCTGGTGGTGCTGTCCGTGGGGGCTGAGGGCCATTTTCAAAGGTGACTTCAGCATGTAGACCCTTCTTTAGAAAACAGGCAGGTGTTCTAAAAAGGTCACTGGCAGAGCTCTGAGTGGGAGAGGAGGAATTGTGACGCTTAGAAACCAGCTTTTCTTTAAGATTATTTTAATTGTGGCCTCTCACTCACAAAAATCAGAGTCTGATCTATACAATCTAGTCCCACCATAGCACGGACAATATGTAGGTAAATGCCTAGGTAGCTGCATTTCTATTTGTTCAGCACTACACATGCTTCTAGTGATCAATAAAGTACAAATTTGGAAAAGTGGGGACTGAGGGAAATAGTTTTTTAGCATTTTGATTATCACAGGCAGAATGTAATGAAGTAGCTCTATGCCAAGACACTCAAATCGGCATCTTATAATGTATGAGTGTGCCTGTCAGGAGCCATTTATTTAATATTTTATCATATTAGGCTTAAAATTAAGAAGTATTCTGTACAGAATTACAAGCATATGAACCCGCAAATACAAGAGGGTAGCTAAAAGTCGGGACATGGAGATGCAGAGTAGAAGTGGAGCAAGTATGTGGACTAGTAAGAAGCGAGAAGGCGACACTTGGCAACAAGCTGCAGTGATACGGACGTGGCAATAATTAGAAGCGGCCCAGAAGAGTGGTGTACAGCACCCAGCAAAGCAATCAGAGCTCCACACTGGGGAGCAGAACAGTAACTGGCATCAGAGCAGAAGCTGAAATGAAAGCTGACAGTGGAACAAATGTTGGTCGGTAAAACACAGGCTGATTATATACCAGTTAGCATTGATTCGGATGCCAAGAGTAACAGCAGGCACTGGAACAGGGTGGGGGAGTGCGAGGCACTGAGAAAGAGCTCGGTGCAACAGAGCAGGAGATGATTAAACAAACAAACAAACAAACAGCCCCCCCACCCCAAGGAGGAAATGATTAAAGCGGCACGAGCGGGGAAGCTGCAGCCGCCTTCTGTGGGGAGCAAGCTCTGCGGTGAGCTGGCAGACCTGGCAAGCCGGCAAATGGCAACGGTAAATTACTGGGGGGAAAATGAATCGGTGTTAGTCGTTAGCCAGCATATGTTTGACCTTCCTGAGAAAACTGGCATACGCGCTTTTATTAATGACCGTGGCAAGGAGATGGGCCGGCATGGAAGGAGGTTTGGTTTCCGGACCATCTGTGATCCTGCCTGCCAAGCCATGGTAAGGCAGGCGGCCACCAGCCAGCTCTGGCCCAGGACAGCGTCACTGCTCACGGGCAAGTGGAGGTGACACCCACTCATCCGCACTCCTCTTATGCGGGGGGTGTGTGTGTGTCTCTTTTAACTCTTGAGCGCTGGCATTTTGATTGGGGGACCTGTTGGAAGCTGTCATGTGAACAAAAGGCACTGTTTGCCTGGGGAGTGGGGTGTCCAGGCTCTGTGTGGCCACCTCTTACTGGGAGAAAGGGGAGGATACCAAGAAGAAACACCCAATAGGTTAAGCCTTGTCAGATCTTGTATTTCATGAAACAGAGCCAGTGTTTCTGCGTCCATCAAGCCACTTCCTTCTTCTTTCAGGCACACATAGCAAGTATTTTTCGTCTCCTTTGTTACATTTTATCGATGAGCAGGGGATAAATTAGGCAGATAAAAAACCCCATCATGTTAGAATTAGAAAATGTGATCATAGAAATGGCTGGTTATTACGTACAAATGCATACACCTGGAGAGAGCTGCAAAAAAGGTTATTCCAGTTGATCGCATAGATTGGTCGGCCTCACCTCTGCAGAAGAATTTAGTACAGTGACTCACGAGGATATGTTTGCAAAGCTGGGATGTACTGCAAGAATTATAAACAGCGTAAGGACTTGGGTGAAGAAGACAGTATAAGAAGATCACTTGGTTGGGTTGTTACCCGCACACATCTCAAATCGCAAATTAGCCCATTTCCCTTCATGCCTACAGTGCAAGACAAGGCTTGTGTTTATAGTGGATGGCTGGATTATGTCATAGGAAGAATTAGGTAGCCCTGCGGCTAGTAAAAGTATGAAATGTGATGGGAAAAAAGTGTGGTATAATTCACCTGGAGTCAAAGAAGAAGGTCTGTTGCCACGTGCTGAGGTGGTGCCAAGGGATGCTGGGGAGGAGGGTGATCGGGGTGCACTGCACAACCATCCGCTGCTGCTTAGGCTCCTGCGCTCCACAGCCGGGGAATACACAACAGCAGATCCTGGAGGTGTTAGGAGAAATGTTTTCCACACCCTCAGGAAAGGCCCTGGTGCTGGATGAGGTGCCACAGCAGCCTCATTGAGATGTCAGCANGCCGGGGAATACACAACAGCAGATCCTGGAGGTGTTAGGAGAAATGTTTTCCACACCATCAGGAAAGGCCCTGGCGCTGGATGAGGTGCCGCAGCAGCCTCATTGAGATGTCAGCGNCCCTCAGGAAAGGCCCTGGTGCTGGATGAGGTGCCACAGCAGCCTCATTGAGATGTCAGCATGCCCTTCTCATCACCTGCCTTTCAAAAAGATGTTTTTTAACAGACAAATGGGAAAAAGGATGACTCTCTCAGTTTCTTACAGGTAGATTAAATAGCCTGTCTTGTGTAGCTGTGCTAACAGAAGACTGAGAGGGTTGAATTACACTTGAGCAGCAAATACAGGAAGGGAGGGGAATTATTTCCTTTCAGATAAAAGATGCTACGAGATCAACCAGGTGTACATTGACCCTGAAAGAATTTGGGTTGGAAAGAGGAAGAAGATATTTAACTTTAAGAAATAAAGTGCCGGGGCAGCCTTTGTACAGGGATGCTGGGAGAAGGTATCTGACTGTTACAAGACAACATCGGATTCGGTTACAGAAGCGATTGAGTGAACACAGGGATGGTTCTTGGTTGTGGAAATGATGGTGTAAGATATGGCGTTTCAATTCCTTTAGCATTATTCAGAGTTCCAGTTGAAAAGAGACTTAGTCACATGTGTTTGTGACGCTAGATTTAGCCATTCAGTCCCATGCTAGGCCGGTTTCCTGGTTATCCCCAGGCTCCAGGATAGATTTTCTCTTTCTTCTTGATGTTTTTCATTTTTATTTTGATTTTTACTCTTCCTTAGTACACTACAGCTGTTGCGGGCAGCAACAGGGTGTTGGTCCAAGTGCGCGGGTTCCTCAGTGGCACAGAGACCACTTTTAGGGACCCCACCAGTTTGTCCTCCCCCCTGAACCCAGAGTGGTCCAGGTCAGCTGAGACAATTTTGTGTGCTCTTTTCCATGGAATTTGAAGTTGTATTAGGTACGACGGGGGAAGACTCATGTTTGGCAGCTGACAGAGCATGAAACTGACGGAAAGAATATGATGAAGAAAGGCATTGCCATCTGCAGCTGAGAAGTCCTTGCAACTGATGGACTTTTTCCTCTGACCTGGACCGAGTCCAGTCCTGCAAACATTTCCACGGCAGTACATCTGGCCTGGGAGAGACCCTCTGATTCTGGGGAAAATTCACCTACAGAAACCACGAGTATTTGTAAAGTGGGGCTTTCAGCCTGTACCCTTCCCAAGCTGAACGCTCGCCCAGGCTTTCTTATTTTATTAGAAGACCTATTAAATGACAACAAATAGAAAACATTGCATATGAATACCCTAAGAGGTAGCAACGCCTTTAAACACAGCCAAATGAGCTGTTATTTAAAGTACAAATTTTTTACCTAGGAATATTTCCCAGCCGCTAACCTGCAGCGTAAATGGGCGTGAAGTCTTTGTAACTCGGCAGGAGGACTGTTAACCCAAAAACCTCCTTCAGAACCAGTCTTGGCCAGCCATTAAACACACTGGATGCATTTAGACTAAACCATTTGACAGCAGCATCTCTCAGAGGACCGATAACCGAGTAAGACTTAAGCCTGTTAAAAACGTATACAGCTCTGCTGTGGCTGTAATACATGCCTGCAGCCGATAGGAAGCCTAAGTCTCTATTTGTTTTGAGTTTGTCCCTCTAGATGATAAATATTTATCCAGCACCTCCCAGCCTGTCACAAATATTTTCCTGTAATCCATTTAGCCGGGCTTCAGATTAAACAGTATCATATAGGGGAAGAGCTGTTAATGCTACGGCTTGTGCACAAACATTGAAGTTTGGATGCAAAACGGGCAAAATTTATGTTAAAACTGCTAAGCTGCCACGGGAGCGGGTACCGTGGCTGCTGCGTGGGGGCAAGAATATGAATTGAATTTAAGCAAGAGAGGAACAGAAATTCACATCTCAGCCCAGTGCCTGTTCCTGCTTCCTCACAGTCCTTCAGAGACCTGTTTGTCATTAAGGAGCTGAATACGGGCTCTTGGGATTGAGGGAGAAGCCCTAGGTCTTGTATATGCTTCTGATTCTCGGATAAACTCTGTGTGTCAATAGATTAATCTCTGGTAAAAGAGTAGCACAAATACGAAGGGGACAGAATCTGGCTGCATTTCTAGAGCATGACAGAGCCATGATCTATCAGCAGCAGGGTTTATAAAATCAATAAACAAGATAAATGTGGTTCCTTTTGAGAGAGGTGAGAAACTGCTGGCTGAAATTGGAGCGGTAATTCCTTATATTATTCAACACATGGGTTTTCTACTTATTTTATACCTCACACCTCATGAGATGTGAGGTGTTATTAAAATGCCAGATCGACCCCGTGGCCTCAGGGAATGCCTCATGGAGCTGCCAACACGGTGACGTTGGGACACCATCACGTTGCTGATGCAACACCTCTAGACATAATTTCACAATAAGCTTGGATTGCCTTCGAGAAGGGTGCTACCCCCTGGATTACAGGATGAATGCAAAGTGTAACAGTGATAAAAAGGTAGAAAAACAGCAGAAGCAAATGGTTGTGTTCGCTATCCTGCTTGGTCAGTTTGGTGCATGCGCATCCTCTTGTTTATTAGGATGCAGCGAAATGACCTTCCTGGGGTCTTGCTGAACTGGGGTTATGTACTTTCCATTTATTCCTGCTTCTCTGCTCCATCTATCATCCCCAGGAGTTTCCCACGGGCTTAGATTTTGCAGCTGGGGAGGAAAGTCCTGGGTAACTATTTGCCCAGTGGGTCTATTTTTGTTCAAGCATTCAGTGTCAGTCTCCTGTCTGTGTACGGATCAATACATTATTCTGTTTAGTCACCAAACTCACGTTTAAGGGCATTCAGGACTAAAACCATTGGAAAAACTATTGACATTTTGAGATTAGCTTTTGTTTCAATGCATAACATGCAAAGAAAAAAACTTCAGCCTTATTAGCCTCCTTTGTGAGCAGATGAGACAGCGGTACTTGCACCATCAAAATAATCAGCAACTTGGCAGATATTCACAGGTTTTTGGATTGTTTTGAGGTGGGTCCTCAGTGCCTGACTTGGGACATTACCTTACCCACCTCAGTATCTTGTGGAGTTAGGGCTTTTGCCTCACCTCGAGAAGGAAATTGCAGCCTCAAGTTGTGCTTTAATCAAAGGCCCCTCACTAAGGGGGTCGCAGCACGAGCGTCCCCCACACACATCACAGGGGCGCCGTCTATCACAGGGGGACCATACAGCCCTACAGCAGCTCCAGCGAATGCAAGAGATTTTTTTTTTTTTGAGTTGTATCNATGAGATTTTTTTTTTTTTAGTTGTATTCTGAAGTTAATAAAAATATACCTCCCCTCTCTCTGCAATGCCCTCCCTGCAAGGTGCTTCACTCCCTACCAAGGGAGCATTTATACTCTCAGACATGTGCTCAGCACCTTTTGGTGCCTGAGGTGCTGCCAGGAGGGCGGGAGGATTGATGGGATGATACCCTTATTGCCTAAAATTAGTGCTCTGAGATTGTCTAAAGTAAATCTGTAATTCTCCCTTCCAGTGGGCCAGCCAGGGTGTCTCCGAGCTCTGACAACCTCTCGCATCCTGAGGGTCACCACAAAAATGCAAACAGGTCCTGCCGGCAGGCTGGGCAGATGGGCTGGAAGGGGGTTACAAAGCTCCTGGCTCTTGCAGGGCACAGCAAATTGTGTTTAAAATCAATGTGTCTGTTTCAGACACTTAGGACCATCTCGGGCAGAGAGGACTTGGTGCTGCCACAGCCTCTGCCCTGTCCCCACGCATCTCCCCCAGGGTTAGCAGGGGTGGGGACAAGTACCTCCGGTGCTGCAGCCCCAGCCGTGCCCCACGGGGCTGGGTGAGGAGGGGCCTGAAGGGAAACCTGGGGGTCCCCAGGGAGAAGGAAAGCAGGGTGGTGGGGGCATGGTGGCTAATGCCATCTCCTCTGTCTGCTCCGTGGCCACAGCCCAGCCCCTCTGCAGAGGTACCGCCCTGGGTAGTGGCAGGAGCGCGACACCCCAGTTTCAGAGCCTGCGCTGAAAAATGCATGTTGAAAAATTGAACGAGGAACGAGCTGACCTTTTGACAAGATGCTTGCATTCAGCGCCCAGAGGAGCTCAGCTTGCTTCGGCTATTAAAGTGGACATTGAGGGATGCTCATCTTCTCTGGGCAAGCTGATAGCTAATGTAATGCGGTCTGTCACCTAGCAGACAAAAACGTAACAAAGCCCTATAGAAATGCTGCTTTTGGAACAATTCATTAAAAACTGTGCAGCCAGACAAAGGAAACAAGAAATTTTTAACAGAGAAGGTAATTAGCTTCTGGGACAGAGGATGAGAGCTGGGGCAGAGTCTCTGTCAGACCTGGAAATCTGTTATGTCCTAATACAGCTACCGCCAATGTGTCTTGGGTCCTGTATGAGGTCAGGGAAGAGCATCACAAGGGTCATGTCTGCCTCTAAAAGGCAGAAGTGCATCTTTTCTCTCAACACCTCCTCATTTTTACAGATTCACTGGTTCCTACTTCTCTGTGTTTCTTTGCAGTACACTTCAAAGCCCCCCACGACTCGATGTGGAAGATTAAAAGTGAAGTAACTTCAAAAAGCAACACCCCCCTCCCCTTTGATAATCCTGACATCAAATTATTTCACTCCTTTCTTCACATTGCAGCAGGCACAGGCGCTTCCCCAGGGGCTTGGGCAGGCTGTCTGCCCCTGCCCCCTCCAAGTCCCACCGTGTCCCCTCCTTTACTGTCCGTCTTCACTATTTACCTTCCACCTCAGAGCCGCTGCGGTCTCTCCTCTTGCATCCCAGGGAGACTGCTCTCCTCTCACCGCAACCCCAGGGCTGCCCCATCTCCTCAATGCCGGGGATGTTGCTCGCAAGCCTTCCCAGGGCAAAGACTGCCTGTCTCCGTGCTCTGCGTGGGCCTGGACAGCCAGGGGATTTTCTCATGGTTCAGCACTATCAGGTCAAGCTCCCTGGGAGGTGGGGTATGGAATAAGGTCATCTTCTTCTTTCATATTGATTTTTTTCTTTTTTCTGAACGTGCAGTAGGAATTAGAGTTAAATGGAGTGTGGATTTTAATTTTTGCATAATAAATTTCAACAAGGCCTTATTACCCCATGCAAATAAGATTAATCTGAAAATAACTAAACATTTGGGGGACTTAATCCCAAAGGTGATATTGTACTTTATTACTGGACATCAGTATTTTTTGCATCTCTGTTCAGAAAGCATGCCTCAAATCACAGCTGCCAATTGCTAAAGAAATTTAACAGATCTTTGCCCATAATCAGGAAACCAGCCCAGCAAGGCAGATTTAGGATTTGCTAATTCCCATTTAAACTGATACTACAGTTTACTGTCTTCTATTTATGCAAGCATGCTAATTAATTTTTGCCCACGTGTGGCTGAGACAGAAGCTTTACAGTTGTAGGATAACACGGCATTGCAGGCCAGAATAAAATTAGAGTCTAAATAATACCCAGAAGCACAGCAACGATGCGCTTAAAAAGAAAAATAAAATAATTTCATTCTTCTAGATGAGCTATTAGTTTTTATAGTCATTACGTTACTAGCAGCATGAACTTTGGCTGACGTACAGAGAGCGCAGCTGAGTGAATCATACAGTCCTTAGATGCCAGGCGTTGGAACAAGTTTTAGATATAAACTGGCACACCTAGTGGTGGCTGCAGCTGAAGTTAATGTATACTCATGGGCAGGGATGAGACAGCAGTTACTAGCTGTCCGCTCACCTATTCCCATCACTGCTCCTCCTTAGGACAGATGGTGTACGAGTCATTCCTGTCCTCTTAATCTCACCTCGTCCCCTGCAGAAGTGGCCCAGCAAGGGACTGGTGAGCGCTTAGGGACGGTCAGTGAATGTTGTGTCACGTTCTTAAACGGGGAAGATAAATTCAGAAGGTTGAGTGGGTCGATCTGTCTCAAAAAATCAGGCATAGAGAAACTGAGTCCCAGTTCCATGTGCTACTCTGGATGCTTGCACGTATAATACTATATGCTCAAGACTACAAGACCTCTGGGGTGAGAACAAAATGGGTTTGGGGAGCTCGGAGCCTCCCAGAAGAGTGGGTTTCTCACTTTTTAAGGTAGAGGTTTCACTTTTCTCTTTCCAGACAGCCTGGACTTTAAAAAGGGAGGCAGCCCCAGGGCCAGGCAGTGCCCTGAGCCACATTTGCCCCTGGGAAGTTTCAGCAGTGATGCTGACCTACACTCCCGCTCATGGGTCTGAATACTTAGTGACCTCAATACAGAAAACTTGTTATGATAACAAGTANTGTTATGATAACAAGTGTAACTTGCTTCAGGGAGCACAGGGACCATCTGCACTGGGCAAATGCCAGACTGTTTTCCTGATTCATGGTATGTACAGTGTGACTGAAGTAATAGAGAGCCACAGATTACAAACTGTGAAAAAGCCTAATTCCATTGAACTTTGTTTCAGATGACTTTTGGCATGTCCTTCCTCCTCCCTTCCTCTGGAAGCCTTTTCCTCTTACTCCTAGTGACAGGCAACGAAGCCTGGTGAAAACTATGCTGTCACTGAGCAGTCTGCCAGGACGATTTTGTCCTGATGTTGGCTGTCAGCCCATGCACCTGCTCCCAGCCACACTGTCCCTCCCCATTACCTAAATCTGTCATTTGGTCCCAACTGCCACACGTGAGGTAGTCTCGTTGTCAGCTAAGGCAACGGCTCTGACAAACCGGCATCATCACCAGCAAAGTAACTCTGCATCACAGCACTCATAATCAGTGGCAACGTGATGACCTTTGAAGATAACTGGGACAAGAAATCCATGGTAAAAGCAAGTAGAATGGTATCTTAGGAAGCGATGAGAATAACACTGTAGGCATTAAAAATGACACACATCAAGTGCTTAATAAGCATTTGCGAGCATGTGAATTTGCAGAGCTAGTCATGGTGATTTCAAAAATTACCGTTTCTGTTCGAAACAAGCAACATGACAATACATGCACTTTTGGCTAGCTAGGAGCTTCACGATACCTATTATGATATGACCGTTACTAGTGGAACTCATTGCAGAGAACAGAAACCCTGTTCTTGTGTACTGGCACACACCTGGAGTAACACTGCTTCCAGCTATAGTAACTTTCTTTGGCTTCAGCAGAAAGCAGAATGTCGAAGAATGAATAACAATGGAATAGCATTAAGGCAGTAATGTTTCTAGCAACTTACGGTTCATCTCAGTACCTTTCTGACTACTATTTACAAAGCAAATGGTAACGTGGAGTTGCAAGACTTCAGCAAACAGGTTCTGTCCACCCAGAGGACAGGAATGTCCCAGTAACCGTGTGTAAAAGGCCTTCCCCTGCTTTTCTTCTCTTTTTCAAGAGACCATCCCATGCAGTCACAGTGTTAGTGCCACCTCACCTGGTTACCGCAAAGCACTTAACTTGAAACTGCTTTGTGGGAAAGTAAGAGGTGATCTTCATTTGATCCTGTGTGGGACCAGCCTCTTACTGACTAAAACAGAGAGCACGCACATCAGTGTAGCATGTCTTCCATACAGCATGCCTACACTGACTTTCCATACTTCCTAGATACTATCATAGATCCAGAGCTGCACAGTGGTGGCAGCTAGGACAATATTCTGGGGAACTGTTGCTACACGCTCGCCCTCTCCTTAGGCAAGTTCACACGTGTCTGCTCTTGGCCACTGCCAGAGAGAAAACACCAGCCTAGACAAACATTTAGTGTAATCCAGAATGACTGCTCTTGTGCAATTCCTCTGACATAAACACCCAACTATGTAACTTTTGTAGTGCTGGCATTAAAGCTGCAAACCACAGAAGTCTCTCAAGCTACCTACTTAGAAAATTACTCACTTCAACCTTCAGCAAGTCTTGTGTTCACCCACACTAGGTGCGACTGGTGAACCTTCAGAAGAAACTCTTAGGGAAGAGGACATGTTCTCAAAGGGACAAACATGGCTGTCACTCAGCTCCAAGATCAAAACTCAAGTGGGTTCTTTCCCCCAACCAGAACTGAGTGGCCTGCCAGTCCTTTCCCTTGAAATAATAATAAAACACATTTATATTTAATGACTGAAAGACAAAGAGAAGGTGATAAATGTCACTATAACATGGGAATAAAGCTATTAATGGGATATATGCCTGGATCAATTGAAGACAGGAGAGTAAGGATAGGATCCAGGCACTTCTGCATTCAAGTCATTTGCTCACATTTCTAACTCCCTCGTGCCACGTTTGTTTCAGCACCGTTGTTTTATGGCCCATGCTCTCCATTTGGTTTTACATACACCCGCTTCACAGTTTGTCTCTGCGAAAGATATGCACTATACTAAGGTTCTTGCATGATAATCTGTCTCCTTCTAATCTGGATTCCAGTTTTAACTATGCTGATCTTGTGTGTTAGCTTCACATGAAGTTGTATCAGCTGTAGGAAATGAAGGTCGTTGTTTCCATCAGCGGTACTGACAACCTGCAATGGAAGTTTTTCAGATTTCTTCAAGTATTGGAGTAGTTAGCTTATAAACACAAGATAAATGTTATGCCACTATTTTTTATTTGCTACAATAATCAGCATCTGAAACAAACACACTTTGGAATGCTGTTTTTCTATAGGAATCATCAACACAATACTAAGCTACAATTAATACCAAGGTTGGGTAACAAAACCTGGCAATAATTGTTCCTCCTTGAGCTGAGGAAGGCTAACTAAAGGATGCACAATCTTGACAAACGCAGACAGGATTTTTGCACAGTATGTGCACACACAAACGCCACTAAAGAAAATACTCCCCACTTCATAGTGCAGGCAGGCAAAAGCCAGACTTTTTATTTAAGTTTAAAATAACAAATACTCACCTACATCACAGTATACTGCTTAGTTTATCGCTTCTGCTTTGAATTCTGTGCTTTCATTTCACGTGTCTACATTTTGCAATTGTGTACACGCTGCAAAATTAACTTTGTATATCATTTAGCATCTGTGCATATCCTTTAGAGCTTAATGTTACACTGAAATTAAAAGAAATCTTGAATTCTAAGGTACTGAAAACAATCAATAAAATTCCACTGAAAAAAACAGTATAAATGTTTCTTGTAGTACAGTACTCTTAATTTTATGTCAGTGTCATTTTAATGCCATAGTTTTCAATTATTCACTGTATAAAGAGAAGCCTAGGAAAAAAATAATCTAAAATGCCATTCCTATGTCTGTTAAACGGGTGATTTATGATATATGTACAGTATATAAATATATTTATGTATATATGTACATATATATTGGTTAACATTCATTATAAATAGAACTGTGTTAACTTAAGCAGTATAAAAATAGCCACTTTCCTGGGAACATGCAAACACAGTATACTCTCACCTAATCTATAAAACCCAAAACAACCAAAACCTTTAGCTCTGGTTTTCTATAAATATAAATTTTAATTGAAGACTTTCAGCTGATTTAACCATAAAGTAAGTTTTTCCAGTAAAGATATAAAATCTGTTTGATGCTAGCTATAATTAAGCTCAAACACAGTATATTTTGGGTTATTTACTTTCAAGTATTTTTCCCACGTGCGCTAAATCTAGACACGTTGCATTTTTTTCCTTTAGAGTAAAATATTATTCAGCTCTAAACACTAAAAGCCAAATTACAGGCAATCTGGCATGCTTGCACTGCAGGGAAAAGGCTCTCCTCTACACTATTCCTATGTGGGAAGCTATCCTAATATGGCTATTTGTGCTCCAATTCTTTTGTTCATTGCAAAGCATTATCAAGATTCCCATATTGTAGATTCTTAAGGCCAGAAGAGAGAGTACTACAACCACTTAAGTCTCATCTCCTGCTCACTGAAATTCACTCTGAGGTCCCTACATTCAGCACAGTGACTGGTAGCTGGACTAAAACGCCTCTCCTGTTACAGCCAAAGAGGTTCCAGCTTCAGAAGTTGAACGAGATCTTGACTTTTTAGTGACTTTTCCCAAGGGGAAAAAATTGCGGTTCCATTCGAACCAAATGTGACATTTTTCCTTTTTTCTTGCCATATGAAAAACTGAAAAATTGTTGTGCCCTGAAACATTCCCTTCTCCTCCAAAGTGTTCTGAGTACTAGTTAGAAAAGCAAAAGAAGAAAAAGGGACTACGTTCAAAGGTGACACTATTTCTGTTCCTCTGCTTACCTATCAGCTCAGCAGAGAGCACACACTGGGTTGGACTGTGGAAGAAACAGTGCCGAGTCCTGCTGAACAGATGTCAACCATCTACTAGAAGAATGCCATAAGCACATGACTATGACAATCGTGGCATATGCTGAATTTCACTTCTCTTTTTCATTCCATTCCACGTAGCTAAAAACCCACTCTTACCCATTTCAGGGGACAGAGGACTGAAATGCAGTTGTCACCCTTCCCTACAACCCTGTCTCACCCAGCACTTTAAATTGCTCTTGCTATGTCTCGGAGTTTACAAAAGTATTTCATACGAAGACAAACAGCATGGAAGACTCAAGAAACGCTCTCTTCAGGACACCATTTTTCTTGTGGTTGGGGGATCTTTTAAGGAAGTAGGAAATTTGAATGTAAATGGCATGGGCAAAGGAGGGACGGGAGCCTTGTTTTCTCATTCCTAGAATTATTATTTGCACCTGCAAATCACTGGGTAATAGAGGGATGACCTAGGTACTCCCCCCTCCAGCAGATCTATAGATATTGCTCTGGAAATGTTTTCCAGATTAAGATATTTGGTGTGTTTGGATTCAATCTGTGACTACACTTCTGACAATCAGAAGTGCACATCCCAAAATTTGCTGTATCACCCAGTCACAAGATGGGGCACGCAACTAAATGAGTTGGATGCCAGTGAAGGCCTACTCTCCTAAAGATACTGGATGAAGTTCCTTGTGCAAGCCTTTCTCTCTGGCACATCTGAAAGTGGTACACCTAACTCTTTATCCCTCATGCAAAATGGCCTAATGTTCCCAGCCATATCCTACATTTTTTCCCTTTTCCCATGGTGGCTCCCACATTTTTCCCAGAAGTCTTTCTATGTCAGAAGTGATGAATCCTTGTTAAAGTAGCACAGTCTTCCAGCTTTTATATTTTCAGAAAAAAATATGAGGCGTTCTATTTCTTATGGTAAGTAGCATAAATGCACCAAAACAACAGTATGGATACCCCTGTATTAATTGTTTAGAGAGCTGTCATTGGAAGTTGGGGACTGGGAAGTCACAAAAGGCTCATTGGCCTTCTGATCGTCCTTCATGGAGGCTGCTTGGTCTGAGATGGAAGAGAAGGACAGCTGATCATGTTCCATTATATGCACTTGGTCCTCTTCTTTGTCCTTCTTCACATAAAACAACTTCCTAAACTTTTTGAGCTCATGGAGTTCACAGAAAGTCTCGAGAACTACCAACATTGCGATAAGGCCCAGCAACAGATAACCTGNCAAAAAAAAAAAAAAAAAAGAAAAAAGGTGTTTTAATTATTAGCAAATCAAGTGGGCCTGGAACAGTTTTAACCCTGCAACTTTTCCCACCCCTGTCATCTCTGGACAGTATTTTCTTTATGACCCATTTTCAGAGCTCTGTAACCCACTTTGGACTGTCAAATCCTTTTTTTCCTTTTTAATTCTACAATCAAGACAACCCCACACAATCAAAAAAAGTAACACTAGTGGCTTTAATTCTGTTAGAACTGTGCAAAAGAAAAATATGTAAAGGAATTAAATGAAACCTAGTACTAAAATTTACCACATGCGCACTCCCCAACTTACTTGCAACCTTCATGATTAAGTGCTCTTCAAAAGATTTTTTTTCCCTTAGTATTCCTATATGTTACAAATAGAAGTAAAAATATGGCGGATAATTATGGTTATTTGTTGTTTGTACCAGTTTAGCACGACAAATCACATTTTACAAAAACTTTGAATTATTTCTCCTTTAAAATTTTAAGTTATATCCAACACCCTGAAATGAGTGGAAAAATCAAAGCAACTAGAAATATGTTCAAAACCAATAAAACCAAAAAGAAAAATTACTGTAAAATTACTGCTGATATTTTAAAACCCAACAAAGTTGCTACATCTGATGAAACCTTGAAGATTATTTGCAATGTTTTACTAACATACATAAAGTATCCAAACTTGAAGTGTTACTTAAATGATATTACTGATGACTTCGGTGGTGTACTGACTCTGATTTTTAAAGGTAATAGTTAGCTCTCATAGACTGAGACTTTTGGAAATGGAGCTTTGTATGGTTAACAGCTCACTGTACCTTTTTTTTTTCTCTTCAGACATACGCACCTAGAATTTGAAGGAAGGTGTTAAAATGAGCACTTCTTAATCTCAATGTTTCATTAGATCCCTGCTCCTGCTACAATTTAATGAGGAGCATTGACTACTTGAATATTTTATCATTTCAATGAGTAAATCAAGCAGAAGCTAAGTGTATAATTATTAGTATAGTATTAGTATAACATGCACATACAAAGGCTGAACATTAAACGTGCTGAAAGATCAACACAGATTAATTATTATAATCTACCTATGGTCACTATTGTGTTACCTAAAGGCATAAATATTTCACCTGCAGTTACAAACTGTTCACTGGCAATATCACTCTCCTTTTCCTTCCAGGAGCACCATTAAATCAATATTGCAATAACAGGTACTGATCTAAATCAGCACTACAGCTAAAATTTATGAATTGTTTTTAAGCTTTATCTCATGACATCAAATGAGAGCTATGCATCAACACAAAGAGGAAGTGACAAAGCTATGCCAATTAAAAGGCATCTATAAATCTGCATTGAGAATTTTGTAATTATCTCTGAAACTCAGTCTAGCTGATTAGCTGATTTAGAACAGGACTTGTGTTCTCCTAAAAATTCTTGAAAAGGCTGTAGCTCTCATGAAGCATTTTCCCGTGGACAACTCCAAAACTTTTCTTGAAGAGAATTTAGGTTCAGCAAGAGAAAGCATTTTATACATCCTGTTTGGTTCCTTGAATTGTTCACATGAAGGGAAAAAGAATAAAAGTTATGACCTTAAAAACTGTTGAAATTAAATATTCTAACATCATAACTTTGCCTAAAAGCTACTTTTTCCTTTTAGGAAATAAATTGCAGGAAATACTAAGTGTTCTACAGTTTGAAAAAGGATAATTTGAGCCATAATGTTTTCTTCTGCTTCTGAGTTTTCAGACTGGCTAGAATTTTTACAAGACCTTTACTATGCATTACTTTCTCCATTCGCTTCATCATTTAGCATCCCCAAATCAACTCTGCAGATCAGCAGGCTAATAATGAAAAGCTACTGCTGGTAAGATAAACACAGTGGGTAGCGGGGGAAATCTTCTGTAAAGTGTTGGCTAGTTCAAGACCCCACTTCAATGAATGAAAATTCAAGGCCCAATCTTTCTTTAGGTAAAACACAAAACCAAGTTAATGGACACTTTACCTACATTAAGATTGCTGGATCATGCACAGGAGCACAGACAAATGCATACCAGCCTAAGAAATGGACCTGACAGGAAAGGTTTGCTTTGGCCATTCAGATCTTTTAACTGTGTATGTGTATAACATGTGTATGATGACCCAGGACTGTGCAGACTGAAGCTGAATCGGAAACTGGGATGCTTCAAAACACTGCCACTGAAGAACATTGCACTCAGCACAAATTCATTCAGAATGCCAATGCAAAGATAATTTTCTTAGCTCTACTTTGGTCAAATCACTGATCACTGTGCCTCTTCTGTGTCAAACATAAACAATTTAAACTTAACATTCGTGGTCTTGCTTTGCTATCGTGTCAGTCTACTTGCCTCTCTTTGACAGATGGTATGTCCCAGTGCCAGTTTCAGCTACCTTCTGTTACAACTGGAGTCAGAAACTGTGCTATTCTGCCTCATTTCCCATTGCTCCTTGATTCATCTCTGTCCAGCTGTCATCTCACCTTACAAGATGACCTTAGGTTACAAGGATCATCTACCCGGCTCTGTGATGCACTGAAACCTTAGCCCAAGATGCTCATAACCATTTTTGTAACTGTAATGTGACCATTTTTTCTACTATTAATAAGAGAGTAAGTAGCTATGGTTCAGCACAATGGAATTCTGGTTTTAGCTTTTTCTTTCTTAACTAAAGAAAGTTTCCTCTTTGCACAGCTACCTACAATGCCCAGTTTGCTAGCTGACAGCTCATGAAACAACCACCATCCACAGAATGGAGAGGGANTTTTTTTTTTTTTTTTTTTTTTTTTTACAAAACGCCTTTTATTTAACTGGTTAGTTTGACACTTACATGTAATTCCAATTTTATACAGCTCTCGGAATTTTTGATTGTAGCCTTCTCCTGGCACATAGTCTCCTAGGCCAATGGTGCTCAGGGAAATGAAACAAAAGTAAAAAGATTCCAAAAAATTCCAGTCATCTTCCAGAACAGAAAATATTGCTGCTGGGATTAAGAAGAAGAACGAGACAGTGATGAACCCAAGGACTATAGCGTGGATGATTGCAACAACCTGCTTGGAGAAGCCCCAGCGAACGTGGAAATACAGTACAGGCCGCCTGGTGACATATACAATGATGCGCTGTACTACTGCTGTCAGGAAAAGCAGTGTAAATGGGATCCCGATGACCGAGTAGATGATGCAGAAGGCCTTTCCTCCATCAGATAAAGGCACTGTGTGTCCATAACCTGCAACAAAGCAGACGGAGGCATAGGTTGAGGTAAAGCTGGGAACTTACATACCAATTTGATACTGGCTGTATTGTGGGAGACAAAGAACCGTGTCACTATCACTATTTCTAAATTCTGCTATTCTTGACAAATGCTGGTCAAAGGTCTGTTTTAAGCAGGCAAACAAAGCCTAAGTACTAGGAATAAGCAAGTAAAAATTAAAGAAAAAATAGTTTTATATTTCAAAATTGTGAACGTAATTGTATAAATGCTTATTTTGGAGAAGTAAGTAATAATGCCTAGTCAGGAGTGTGAACCTATGCCAGAAAAACTGTGTCTTATTCTGGGTTTTCCTGCTGACCTTTTTGTTTAGTTTTACAAAGTGATGTAACTACTTTTACCCACCTTGTCAAGTGGAATAATCCATACTTCAGAAAAATGTTCCTAGATCGATTTTGTAGTAAAACACTCTAAGACCTTTTGTGAAAATAATTTAAATTACCAAGTATTATAATCAGCATTCCACGCTATATACTTCCATGCTTCCGCAAGGTGTTTACATGATAATCCATCAAAGATACCTAAAAGCAGAACAAACATTTTCACAGCAAAACTCCTGGGATCTAGCCACCGTGGCTGGATTTTTTGCCTAGTCATTTACGTAGCAGAAGTATCAATAGTGACCTGTTTGGAGTGCAGGAATGTATCCACTGTTGTACAGGCTGATCATGGCCAGCAATCGCAATTCCACAAGTGTGTGCAATTACACTTGTACCCAGCGCAAGCAGCTACGCTGCCAAAGCGCACTCTGCCAGATAGCCTGGTTCTAAATGTAAATCATAGGCACAGAAAAGAACAGTAAATCCAGCATAAACCAGGAATGCTTTCTTCTATTTGCCAACAACAACAAAAAAATTGCAGCAAG
Organism: Himantopus leucocephalus; assembly: GCA_003993805.1. Classification (NCBI taxonomy): domain Eukaryota; kingdom Metazoa; phylum Chordata; class Aves; order Charadriiformes; family Recurvirostridae; genus Himantopus; species Himantopus leucocephalus. Next base: position 44,019,520 of record RSEF01000003.1, on the reverse strand, counting down.
GAAGAGGAAATCTCTTGAAATCTAGTTTGGGCAGTCTTTACACTGATATCAAACCAAGCAAGCACAGACAGGCCCTAGTAATTCTGCAGCCCCAGATCTGCCAGCTCATTTGGGTTACACTAGCATTGCACAACGATGTGTTTTGGGAAGCACCTCTCCTATGAAGACAGTCAGAGAGTTGGGGTTGTTCAGCCTGGAGAAGAGAAGGCTCTGGGGAGACTTTATAGTGTCCTTCCAGTACCTAAAGGGGGCCTACAGGAAAGATGGAGAGGGACTTTTTATAAGGGCATGTAGTGATAGGACAAGGGGGAATGGCTTCAAACTGGAAGAGGGGAGATTTAGAATAGATATTAGGAAGAAATTTTTTCACTCTGAGGGTGGTGAGGCACTGGAACAGGTTGCTCATAGAAGCTGTGGATGTCCCACCCCTGGAGGTGTTTAAGGCCAAGGTGGATGGGGCTTTGAGCAACGACATCTAGTGGGAGGTGTCCCTGCCTATGGCAGCGGGGTTGGAACTAGATGATCTTTGAGGTCCCTTCCAACCTAAACCATTCTATGATTTTCCAGAGCTACTGCTATCTTGACGACCTCAAGCAGAGCACAGTGTGTATAGGGCTATATCACTTCTGATCTCTGAACTGGGCTCACTCTGCAGCACCGGACCCTGCCTGCTCCCCTGTGAAACCTGCTGCTCTGCAAGCTCCTTCAGGTTTTATATGAACATGAGAGATTAATGAATTTAATAGTGGAAGCATTGTTCTTTTAGCTTTTCCAGCGGAGCAAGAAAAGGAAATGTTCTTTTTATTTAAGATGCATAGAGACACTTTGAGACAATGAAAGATGGACAAAATGTCTTAGCATTACAATGTACAAAGTCTTTGAGAAGAAATACGTGAGGTGCAGTTTCTCCATGTTACCTAACCCGACAGGAAATTTCAGTTGTATTTGAATTTTAATGACCTTATGAATAATTTACCCAAGCTCAGTCTTTTGAACCACAGAAAATCGTATTAATTAATGGGGTTTTTTTCTTGCTCACCTTCTGTTTATCCATTTTGAGATAAGAGAACCTGAACTGCACAGAGCCTGCCAAATGCAGCTGAATCAGATTTATGAAGCTGCAGAGAAGTTTTCTCACCTTGTGTTCTACTCCATCCCTAATAACTTAACTGGACATTTGACTGGCATTTCTGACTACCACTGAGCTGACACTTTCTTGGCCCCGTCTATCAGAACCCCAGGATCTTGCCCCTCAGAGGTATCTGGGGATCCACCAGTGCAGATCCCATCACTTCACATGTGAAACTATTACTGGCTTTGCTTTGTCTATCGCTTAAATTTTATCTGCACTCATTTTCAAGTCCCATTTTATTGCCTATTTGCCTTGTGGATCTTCTATCATCCTTACTGCCTTAAATAATTTTGTATCTTTAGTAAACTTTATTACCCCCCTCTTTCAGGTCATTTATGAATACATTGAACAGCACAAGCCCCAACACAGGCCTCCAAGGAACAACCGTTGTGACATTCCCCTACTTCAAGAACTAACCATTTTCTCCTACTGTTTTCTATCTTTCCCTATCTCACATCCATATGAAAACCAACCCCAGTTGCTTAGTCTTCCTGAAAGGATTTTGTGATGGACAATCAACTCCAAGTTTGTAAGAGAAGAAACATGTGTGTTTTGAGTAGATCATCTAAAACTGACCCATGTGACACAGACACAAAAAAGGCAACTGCAATGCTCTGTCTCATCAAGGTGTCTCGTCAAGGTGTCTTCAGTAAAGCAGAACTAGAGGTGTATTATTTGAATAAGATGCAGATCAGACCCCCTCTGGACTAAGCTACCTCATTCTGTATATCCACGCTTAAAGAATGAATTCACACCAGAAGAGCAGACAAGGTTACTGAAACTATCAGGGGAATAGAGACTATTTTATGAGAGGAAGATAAAAGTGGCTGGCTTCCACGGCACAGCTGAATGGAGGCTGAAAAGTGATATAGTATCTCCCTGTTAATGCATCAGCATACAAGTACTATCAAGGGAAAAGAAATGCTTTAGATGAAGAATAATATTGCCACGCAAACAAATAGCTTTGATGTAGCATGAATAAATTTAGTCTAGAATTTAGGAAAAGGTTTCTAAGATTCAGAAAAGAGTTTTGGAGCAGCCATCCACTTTCAGTACTGGGGGAAGAACCCAGCTACGTTTAAAATGGAGCCTGATAAAGCTTGGTAACTTAATGGATGGTGCAATAATATGAGGCTATATATGACAAGCAGAAATTGAGCTTGCAGACCTAGAAAGCCCCTTCCAAGCTCCAGGCTCCTAAATTTAACAGGTGTTTGCACTGTACAATTAATTCAAGCTTTCACTAATTTGGACCCAAACATCTGTATCATATGTATGAAAAAAAAAAAATTGACACATTTGTTGGTTTATGCACAGAGAGGTGATTTAATTCCAGCCTCTGTGCTGACCCAGGCAGCAATCGGGTCATTTCTTAGTGAGGGGTTCTGTTACCTCTCCAGTACTTCTCTCATAATTCCTTCTGAAGGATGGAAATTATCCTTCCAGGTGCTAGACAGTCTGCAATCCAGATTCAGAGGAAAGCGTACAATGAGGAAGACTTTACTACAGGAACATTTGCAACAAGGGTATATTAAACTGGGTGCTCAGACTACCTTGCCTGGTTTACCCTTACAGAAATTTTCCCAATTCACAGAATTAGTTGAGGTGCCTGAAGCAGATGCTACCTTCTAAGGTCTGCTTTGCCGTTCTGATGAGGTTGTCACATCACTTAAGGGATAGCTGAGGGGACTGTGTATCTGCTCCTCAGCTGCTAACAATTACAGGAACTATAATACTAGAGTGCTGACCATTTCAGACTGAGGAGAGAATATATGCTCAACACAACCAGCAGCAGTAAGATTATGATATCTTCCAAAAGCAATGGATGAGTGATCAATGTTTGCTTCCTACTCGGGATACAGAGTCACTGCTTGGGAATAATTATATTGAAAAGCTTGGGCTAAAGCAGTCACAATTTATGAGGCTATGGCAAGTGGGGAGGAAAAAGATCTGTATTTTTTCCCAGTATGAAATTGCTTATGTGACTTTTCCTAACAATGCCTATAATCTTAGTCATCACCATACAAAAGTCATTAAAAAAACCCAACCAAACAACAAAACAATACAGCCATACATTAAAAGACAGGAAATTATAGATCTGAGGCAGGAGATACTCCATGTCTGCTTTTAGACACTTGCACTCTATTGCCTCCCATCTCTGCTCCTGCACCTTGTTTGTAGCTTCTTTGTACTTTAACCTCTCCAGGGAAATAGCCTTCTATAATCCCTCCATAAAGTTCCTACCATATGCCAGTTCTACAATAGATAATAAAATGTATGCCAATTTGCCCTTTCCAGTGGAAACTACCATGTTTAGAAGCAATCCCTGCAATCCTGAGATATTCTTTTTGTTATGAGAATAGGATGCTCACAAGAAGGACACTACTTATGAAGACATTTCTTTATTCTGTCAAGGAGACTTGCTATGGGTGACTAGAATTAAATTGCCCATGTAGCATATCTGATAACCGTTAACCATATTACTGATTATGAAGACAGACAAGATTTACTGAATGCTGTATTTTCATATCTATAATGCAAATATCAGATAACAATCACCCGTTTAAGAGCACTGACCTTTGAAAAAACAAACCCTCAGATAACCTGCCCAAACTCAGAAGCGAAGTGACATATAATCCCTTCTATTGTCTATTCATAGCTTAGAGGTACCATTCCTTCAAAAAAGCTCACAGAAAAAAATACATGCAAGACTAGCAGGATTTGCTAAATTAACTAAGATCAACACTCCATCTAGCTTTCATTTTTGTACAAGTTTTTAGTTGTTAAATGTCGGTTTAGTTTTTAAAACTTTTCTTTTTTTCTCTCTCTCTCCTTGAGACACATGGTATTTGATTGATCATATAAAGAGCAGAACTCCACAAAATGTAGGCAATTGGCTTTCAGTTCTTTTCACATATGAGGATTTTTTCCTTAAAAGTCATTTACTCTCTTACAACTTGGAGGACTTCTACTGTTATAAGTTTACATATATATACAAAATGACTTTATCTGTTCTGATGTAATTTTGAATGTCATCATAGTCTACAAAAGTGCTTATTTTTGAAAGTCATTTAAAATGCTTAAATCTTTCTACATTGATCTTGGTGCTGTGAGTTATACAGGTCAATTATGTGTTCAATAAGATATTTACTCTTCCATTTGCTGTCTTTCAAGTTAGTCTTTTGCTCTTATATCTTTCTAAAAAGGCTTGGTCATGACTTTTCTGTACTTTTCAGTGGTTTGTATCCCTCTTGTGGAAGCTATATTAGCTATTACTTATTTTCTCTTCTGTCTTACCTGTGTCTCATTGTTCCTGTTAGATCACTTCGTAGAGAAATACGTAGAATTGATCATTATATTCCAGGTAAGATATGTTTTCTCCCTCCACTTTTATATACCATCACACTTTGTTTTCCAGAGTCTCCAGGTAGCTTACAACAATGTGTAACTCGTAACAGCCTATGTCAAACCCAGCATTGCATACGAGCATTTCACACTACTCTTCCACCCTGTGTTAGCTTGGCACTTAGCACTGGGTGTTTTCTCCTTTCATCCTTCTCGGATACTGCTTGGACCAATCTAAGCAGCTCTGTATCATCACTGCTTTGTCTCTTCATAGTTCAGTCCCTCCTGTAGCTCGTTAATTGGTCTTCTCTCTGTTAAGAAACAGCAGCCTTCTTACAGGTCTTTCAGGGCCCTGAACTGAGCATTTACTGCCAAAGTGCTGCAATTCTGTGTTGCTATAACCCAGCCTGGTTCCACACAGAAGTCCCCAGAGGCTGCCCTGAAGGGCGGATGTTCGAATGTCCTAAATGGATCTGACATCAGGTGAGGCAAGCAACAGCCAAACAGACGTGCCACAGCCCTCCAAAAGATTCCCACAGACAGCCTCTCCCAGGCTATGGTGATGAAGCCTGGAAGGTGTGTATGCAGGCTGCAGCACGGGCTCTTTCTCTTGCCCCTCCGTTACATTTCCAGGGCGCTGGCTGTCCACGAGTGCTCTCATGGGCTGGTACCATGAATGGAGACCACCATTAAACCTCACTCCTCTCCCTTCATGACTTAAACTTTCCTACCACAGGTTTTGTCAAGCCACTGCTCCCTCAGGTCCCCCTAGCCCCAGGTGACCTGTTGCAACACCACCAGCCCTACGTGGGACCCCTGAGCTTCTGAGGGGTGGGGAGAGGGTTATCTTCAGCACATGCGGTGTCCTCCCCAACACACCCATTCAGGTGGCAGAGTCATAACACCCAACCCCATTGCGGCAGCACAACACGACAAGCGTGCTTACCCCTTTGCTGGTTTGAGTCAGCATCCCTGAAGAGAAGTCAGCCCTTTAAGTCTGCTCATAATCTCAAAATGCCCCAATAGATGAAGTGAATCATGTGCTATGTATTAAAGTTATGCAAAAATCTTTCATTCATCCCAAGCGTAACATGACTCACTGGAATATGATGATGATGAAGGTCAATGATAATATTTACATAATTTCTACAGTGTTATTTTTATAAGCCTTTGACATTTTCCACTGTGTTTAACAGTGAAATACATCCTTCTTCAAAACTGGTCTATTATCTTCTAAGATAAAAAGAAAATGTCAGGTGACGGTAGATCCATGTGGCAAGAGAGATTACAAGTAAGTCTCAAGTATTTTTTCTTTTGCAAGGAAGAGCATAGGAGTAACCAAAGCGATCAGAAACTTGCCCTACAGAGTTCAAACCAACAGCATCATGATTGAAGTAGCTGATTAGGAAGTTTATGTAAAGTACAGCAGCTGACTGGGCCATAAATTTGCAGGCAAAGGTCACTTAGCATACAGAATGAAAGAAATTAGAATAAGACATACTATATCTACACGTGTCAAAGCATCTGCTCAGAATCAAATTCTTTCAGGAAAAGTATTTTGCTTTTTCTAGTTCTACAGGGTATGCACTGGGAAGGACCAGGTTTAAAGATGGCTGATAGGCAGGTAGTTAAGCAGCCTTTTAGCACACCATTGCACATAAGCCTTTCTTCCCTGCAATACAGATAGAAAAAAGAACATAAACGACTGTAAACAGGCATGAAAGTTTTCATGCTTTTTCATAGCTAAAAATGTGCAAAACAGCAGCACTGTGCTGCTAGAAAAGACTTTTCAGAACTCTTAGTCAGAGGTTTGAGACACAGGAATACCATTAAACAGGACATTAAAACAGAGTCATATGTTAGAAAGGGGTAAAAATTAAAAGTTCACCAACACAGTTTTGTTAAACAAACCTGAGAAATTTGATTTCCAGCCAGGCTGAGATAAGCCACCCTGTATGGCAGAAAGGAGGAGGAAAAATTCCACTTTTAAGCAGAGGAAATTCATTTGGATGTTATGTTTTGCTACCTCCTCAGTTGAGCTAATGGAACTGGTTTTGTGTGCACTGGAGGCAGGAGGAGGAAGAGGTGCTGTAAACTGAATGGATGAAATTGCCTGGGTTTAAAAATCAAAAAACTACAAACAAAAAAGAATAGGGAAAGTGAGGAGAAGGAGATTTCTTTGAACCCCAGCTTATTTCACTAATGAAAGCTTACAGCACAGTCCTCAAAGAGTTGCATGGGCATAATTAGGGAGGTGATGAAGGGTGTGGCAGAAACCTCTTAAACCAGTTTTGCCACTGAAGAAAACATTCATTAGGTTCATCCTCACACAGCACCAGTAAGGGCGATTTAAACTTCCAGCTGAGGTGATTTAGTATGGTACTATTCCAGCTCCCTTCAATAATAATATATCCCTCAAACCTCACTAGAATAAAAGTGCTAAAACCATATTTAAACAATTAAATTAACCATGAGTATTAGATCTTCTTCATAACAGTTTCTCACCTAATCACTCAGAATAGAATTGTTTTGTTTGATCAATTTCTGGAGTCAAGGGACTTCCAAAAAGAAAAAAAAGAAAAGAAAAAAAAAGAAGAAAAAAGAGATTCCAACACATTGATTTGCACTATCTACTAACGGTACATGGTTTCAATTCTTTCTGAGACTGTCCTTTGCTGCCACTAGTTATCATAGTCAAAGATTGCTAATTCCTCAGAATCAATGTCCTGCTAGCTAGGTTTGGAGTTGCCTTGGAAAGGACCAGGTTCATATAATCAGCTCACAAATGTCACCTGCTGCACCAAGAAAGGCTGAAATGGCTTTGAACACAGTCAGTTTAGTAATAAGGTTGTATGAGTAATTTGGCTGGCTGTCCACAGCATCTGAAGCCAAGAAACAAGCCAATGGCGTGGATATATTGGCTTCTATGTCCAAAGCCAATTTCAAAACCAATTTCTACCAGAGGAGCTGTACATCTGAACATTTATATCTTGCAAAGCATATAAAGTCTGCCACATCCCTTCCTGCACAAGAAGCAGTATTTCACCTGCCCAAAGAAACCAAGCTAGAAACTGCACCCACAGACACTGGGAAAAGGGGACACTGACAAATGAAACTATGGAAAATGTTTGCATGAGGACAAGGGATACTTGCACACTATTTATGTGAATACACTGAGATAAACAGTTTGCTTTATGGTCTTATATTTGGTATTGTTTAAACTGCCCAAGGATTTGTACCACTGCTGGCAAAGCACTGATGTTCAGTTCCTTTTCTGATTAATGTGATCTGGGTCAGCCTAAATAACCAGTGTGACAGTGGATATAGCTACATATTGACATGCAACACATCCACATTCAGAAAGCACGACAATTGTTAATCACAACTAACTAAATAGACAAACAAACAAGCCAAAATCTCATGCCACGAGCAGAAGTAATGACTCCAATTTCCTACTGAATATGTTCTTAGCCCTCTGAAAAGTTATCCCTTTTCCTGCAATAAACCCAATCCCAACTCCATGCCTTCTCTGGGAGTCCCACACGAAGTGACAGCAAAAGCTCTTACTGATCTGGACTTACGCACAGTGTGGCACTTCTGGTCGAAAAACATTGCTATAGAAATAAAATAAGCAATTACCCATATAAAAATACGTTAAAAAATCAGTATTTAACAAATAATTTGTGTATATAACACTATTTTTAAATAAATGGGATAAAAATTTAGAACTTAATACATAAATATTTAAAACTAAACTAAAACTCATATGAAAGTATTTAATATATCCCACAATATCACTACTTTTTATATTCTTTTTGCAGTTATTGTATACTTACTGTGCTACCAAAACAGAGTAAAAATATTTCCTTGCCCTCAAAATGTAGAACTTCAATATAAAATATAAGGCAGCCAGTGAACACGATTGGAAAGATGGAAAAGAATGAGATGACACTGGGCAGTGTGTGACACAACAGCCTCCATATGCTACCACCTGCATCATTACTACTTAACCTACCCTTTCAGGGATTTATATATATTTATGAGCTCCCCTCTAAGCCTTCTCTTCTCCAGGCTCAACAGTCCCAGTCGCTCCCACCCCTCATAGGAGAGACGCTCCAGTCCCTTCGTCCTCTTACTGGCCCTTCACTGGACTCTCTCCAGTAGCTCCATTAACTTTTTTGTACTGGGGAGCCCTGACCTGGACCCAGCACTCCAGGGGTGGCCTCACCAGCACTGAGTAGAGGGGAAGGATCACCGCCTGCGACCTGCTGGCAGCACTCCTGATGCAGCCCAGGAAGCCCAGGATACCACTAGCCGCCAGGTCATGTTGCTGACTCTCATTTGGCCATTAATTATGCAAGGAAAATGGAAAGTGCATTAGGTCTTTTTGGATAAGTATAACAATCGGGACCAGAATAAAACCGTACACTGTGTATCTATTTATTTTCTTAACTACATAAAGATTATAGTACCATTTGTTTATAACAAGAACTCCTGTACCTTTTTTGCTAGTATAAGTCAACTTACACTTTTCTAGAGCAATACGTGCCGTCTCCTTCTGCAGCTTGGTAGTTCTGGGAACTCCCAAGTTCCAAAAAACATTTTTTAATTCAAAAATTAAGGCACAAAAATCCTTACATTATTCATGTTTACCATTAACCCATTTCTAAGATCTCCAAGGAATATCCTTTTTTTTTCCAGCTCGTAAATGTGTTAAGATGGTTGTTCCCTTTGCTCCAACCTAGCTGCTGATGCTGGAGAATTGCCTGTTCAAGAAGAAATTTCTCTACCCTGGTATTATATTAAGATTGCTGCACACCTTTATATATAAACGTGAGATATAGTAGGTGGGAATATTGACGTTGTGGCTGGGCATATCTTTACAATTCTTTTTTTTTTTTTTAATGTACCAATTATGCAGCAGGAAGAACTGTTGTCACTTTAAATATTCAGGACAAATGACAATAAAGCACAAATAACGTTTTATTTCTTTCTTCAAATTCTGACACATTTTCATACGAATTATTATAAATATTTTCTCTCATGTAAAAATATATAGACATGTCTTTTCAAACTAGGAAAGAAACCCTCACGTTCTTGAAGACTGATGAAGAATAGCTTTGCTTTGTTCTGCAAGTTAGCTGCTCTTATGATCCAAACACTAATATAAAAATGCATGTTAAAAACATTTTTCAATCAAATTGGAGTGACAAAACATAAAGCAGTACAAGTACCCTCTTGTCATTTCAATCAGCAAGAGAAAAACTACAGTCATTGCAGGGAGACCCCTGGAAATTATATATTTATAGACCGTAATTTTCCATTTAAAAAACTGTGATCATTTTTTATACTCTTTACGTCGCACAGAGGCAGTAGGAGATATCACAAGATGTCATGAAGAAAATGTTTTTGTTGTTGGGCTTGTCAGCAAAACTAGTCCTTTAAAACATGAAAATAGTTTGGCTGCAACAGGAGCTGAGATCTTATTCTAAAAATCTCATCTGAATGTAACAGAAAAAAAAATAAATCAACATTTGATCACATTACTTAAAGGATCAGGTATCTACCAATTCCGGCCCAGACTACTGGAATATAAAGTATAGCAACAGAAAAAAAAAATGAATCAGTAAATGGGGATCCACAGAGTGGAATACTTGGCAGCATGGACCTAAATTCATCATTATATTTAAGAAAGCCAAGTTTTACTTCAGATTTGCTCTGCTCTGTTCCCAAAGACTGGATGCCCAGTAATAGTTGAGGTGTGCTTCACTGCCCTCCAAGAGTGCCTGTTTCAGGTTGTTCAATCGAAAAGAAGTCCAGTCGGCACATTCCAAAAATGCTCCACAAGCGTGAACCAGAAGAGGGAAGTGGGAATAATATGGACGTTTGTTTCAGCAATGCAGTCTTGACCTGAACCAAAACACTACCGCAGGGCCAAAAAATGTGGCAGACTTCAGCTGCATTCAGAGTTTGACATGGAAGTTAATATCACATCTCCAGCATCAGCTCCTGCACTCGTGTTCTGCAGGGCCATGCCAGAGTGCCTTAAAATTTCAGTTCCCCATATGCGAATTGTTTCCACTTCTCTGACAGGCTCCAGATTTTTTGTAGGAAAGAATTTCACTTATAGTTTCTGAACTGCCATCATGACTCAATGAGATGAATGATGACAGTATTACCAGTCTGTGAGGCTACCTGAACCACAGGTCACTCAAGAACATACAAAGATGCTCCATGAAGGGAAGGGAAACTAGATATAACTCTGGGCCAAACCAAAAAAGTGCTAATATTTTCTATTTCTGACCCAGATAGTCTACTCTTCTTTTCATCAGAAAATTCATCCGTATCTTGCTCACACCACCATGCAAGGCAATGCACACCCGCTGCAAAGACTATCGTTTGATGGGCATACTGAATGGCTAGCAAGCAGTAACATTTTGACCATTTACAGTGACTGCTGTTTTAGCCAGTATTTACCCATAGTTATTAGTTAACGAAGTAAGAGAAAAACATTACAACCATACAGCAGTGATGCTAATGATGAAGTCATTCCTATACCAGCAGTTAAGATCCATACGGGGCCAGGGGGATGGGAGGGTGCGTAGGGTGTTACAAGGAAGTGCTCAGTACAGATACTGCAGAGTAGAAGGATGTGTTGTACCAGAGCAGCACAACAGTAGATGGAATCCACTGCACAGGAACCAAATGCAGATGAAGAAGTACAGAAATTAGTACGTCCCTCCCACATTCAAGATGATTATTAGCAAGTATTTGGCGCAATACTATCTCTTCTCGACAAAAGTATCAGAGAGAAATACGACTCAAAATATATTAACTTTTAGTGGAAAACGATAGCATTCTTTCATGCCACCACCTGACACCGGATCTTGCTAATCCTGCCTGGATACATTATGTATGAGCAAAGCAGACATTATCAACCCAAGGGAACTGTTAGACCCTTCCAGCACAGTCTACACAAAAGCACGCGTTGGTCACCACTGAAAAAGGACCTACCGTGTGCGAAACAAGGGTGGCAGGACTCCAAGTGAGGCACATACTCCGTTCCAGGGCTAGTAAACGTGCCTTTAGAAAGGACATGCTTTCTGCAGGAAGAGCTTGGGTCCTCCAGGCACTCAGCTGGCAAAGCTTTCCCACTCACCCTGCGAGAGCAGACTTTTCAAACCCTAGCTGTAAGCTACACAGCTCCTATCAAACTGTCCACTGAAAAACTCCTTTTTGCTGTGACAGACTAAACCTTCAGCTTGACATGAGGTTCATGTGGGCTGGACCTCTGCTCCCACAGAGCCCTGACAACTTCAGTCATGTTTTTTGAAGCATCGTGTCATTAAAGACTTTGTGCCCTGCGTGTCTGTGGCTTCACACTGTGCTCAAGGCAGGAGCAAAGACTAAATATGCAAGTGCGTTCAGCAGACAGAGGTCTGCTAAACCTCTGTGGCAAAGCACTCAGGCTTTACTTCCACCACAGATGATAGTCCAGGAGATATGCATGCATTTCTGGGTTTAGCTGTTTAGGATTTTTGTTGTTTTTTTAAAGTTAACTACCTTTTTTAAAACCTGAAGTCTTTATATCAGAATTTGGCTCCTTTTACTGTTAACCTGGATTTAAGGGTTAAACGGCAATTAAACCAGAATCCATCTAGTGTTGGTTTTTTTTTTCCCCCACAAACCTCTCAATAACAGCACATCTCTAGAAATACCTACCCAAAACACAAATATCACATCTTTAGATCTGCCTCTAGCAAAGATTTAGCATAAGTAAAGAAACACGTATCTTGTTTCAACAGTTATTTTCCCTGTTATCTCAGATTCATTTTTCAATAAAAAAAAGAAAATGACAGAAGTCTGCTGAATAAAATCCAACCAACAGGTCAAAAGCGAAGTGAGACTTCCTGAGGGCTCCTCTGAGAATTCAGCCAGGAAAATTCCAATTATTCTTTTATTGGTTTACCTGCCCGCTAGGCAACAGATGGTCAAAAATCTGTATCAAAGTAGGGGCCCCACCAACAGGCTATTTTATTATGAATGTTTCCTGATAGAACAAACTCCCTAAGTCTCAAAAACTTAAGTTTGATAAAAGAGAAATATGAATGAGCTTTATTAGGAAAGCTTTACTTGTAGTCCTCTGAAGTGTTAGAAAACAAGACAAGGTTTTGTGCTGGTCTTTTGTTAAGGGTTTTTGCACCGTTATGTTTAGCAACACATGCAGCAGCATTCCCACAATAACAGATTTTCAAAGCCTCTGATCACCAAGATCAACATGCAATCAATGAAACAGGTTCATTAAAAACATTCTTAAGAAATTCAAAACCTTAAGAAATTCAAAACCAACTCCAAGGTACTGAAAGGGGTATAAGCCCTTCTGCAGTTTTTCCTGGGATTCACATCCTTGAATATTCAATGTAGGAAAAAATCTTAACATAGAAAACGTTTTGGCAGAGAGACCAGGAAAGAGAAAAATAACATTATTGACTAAATTTAGCCAGTAGTTTGTCCATGATAGTGATCTTCTAATTTCTCTTAATTTGCTAAAAAGCATGATGAAACTTTTGCCTTGACTGCAGCATAAAGGTGATATGTCTTACGAAACAGTAATACTTTCAGATTTTGCCTTTAAATATGGCAGTCTGCACCTACGGAAAAATTCATTTAACAGGCAAGATGCATTTAGCATCTAATTGGCAGTGAAGCTGAGAGGACACACACTTTCTGAAGAGACTGGATGGAGCTTTTTCCTTCCGGAAAAGGTCCGGGACCACGGTTTCATTTCATGCTGCAACTTTCTCTCTCGCAACCTCCCCTAATATTCCTGTAACAGGTTTAAAAGTTCTATCAATTACTTCAGCTTTCCACCACTTGAAAGACCTTGTTTATGCATGCTGTACCACAGGGATGAGCCAGCTGCTGCTGATGAGCCCAGCACCTGTGCAGTATGGCACTCCACTTGAAGTCTGGTGCGGTTTACTGCGAAGAGGTTTCTAAAAATTGATAATTTGCACCTGTTACCATCCCAAATGCACCTTGGGATGTGTCAAAAGCTTTGAATGTGTTGCAGCGGCACTTACTGCAGTGCTTTAATCACATATCCAATTAAGGAAGAATACCTATCTAGTCTTGCTAAGTTATCATTTCTTGGACTGAAGTGAGCCACAGTTGTTCTTCCTACCATCTGGGAATAAAAAGAAACAACCAGCTGCAAATTAGTATGCTTCCCACCTCCAGTTCTGAAACAGAAATTGCTTTATTTCACCATCAGAAAGAACAGAGCATGAAAACAGTGAATGAACCGGTATTATGGGCAGTAAGGAATTATCACACAACATTAAGAAATTAGGCCATTTCATGCTGTGGATTTAAAATCAAATCTGTAAGCAGCATCTTTGCATTAAAATGCAACCTCACATGGAAGAAAGTGTTATCTACTAGATACAGCAGGGGTATAGGAATTTATACTTCTAATCTTGTTATTGATTTAACATGTGGAACTCAGGGAAATTACAAGCATCAGCTGCCTTGTTTGGCACAGGAAGACACATAGTCCTTACCTATCTTTGCAAGATACTTCAATATTTCACGTGTAAATCAATCAGACATTATAAGGCATTTGCATACAAATAAATCCTATTTCTGTCTTCTGTTTTAATAGCTATTTCTCAGAATCATGAAGAATTCAACAGCACATAAAGCAAAATAGAAGCAAATCAATTTAACACAAATAGCAAAAAACACTAAAGCAATTAACAAAACCACACAGAACTGAAGTACATCAGTCTCCACTTTTACACATGGCATATTCCATCTGGATTATTCATTTCTAACTTAAAAATAATAATAAAGAGAAATTAAGAGACAATATACACAAGGGCCAAAGTGAGACACTTTTTCTGATGAGATGGCTTATTCTAAACTCTAAATCACAGCCCTAAATACGATGCTTGATGCTACTCTGCCATATGAATATACTCACAGTTTCATACTGAAAATAGAACATTAATTTGCAAGGCCCAATGGCAAAATACTTCAACTGTTGTTACTGAACTATAAGCAAATTTTATAAACACACTAGTCCTATTGGATCATTCACGTGTTTAGGACATCCCGCATAGCAAACACTAATCGTAGGAACCATAAATTTGATTAGTTACGCTGGAATCAGGATAATCACAACTGTATGTCCTACCAATAAATAAAGGCAAAGGAAAAGAAAAGAACAGCATTGTAGTTGCACATACTATTACTGTTTGTAAGAGGATGAAATGTAGACAGTTTTGCATATCTAGAGAAGTTCTTTAGAAATAGTGATGTAGCATTTAGAAAGGCAAACTACAGATACAAGACATTTAGCCAGCAATGTAAAGATACAGAGCAATTTAAATGATGTGTGGTTTTCAAACACTGTATTATCTGTTTAGATGAACGGCAATTTATTTTAAAATAGTGAACCTCTCTTCAGTTTGCTAGAGAAACGTCTCTTGGTGGGATATTTGATGTTTCCATAAATTCTTACAGCTATAGGATGACTTTCCTAGTGAAAATATATCATTCTAACCTCTCAGGGAGAGAATAAGATAGCCCTGCATATAATGAAAGCAGGCAGCATTAAATTAGTAGGACAATTCACCAAAAATACTCCAACTGCTCAATCACAATTCTGGACCCACCATGTCAGTCAAGGACCGTCAACACTGATTTTGAGTCCCATTTCCTTAAATCCCATTACGCTAAGGTACCACACATATCAGAAACACTTTGCAATCATCCAGGCTGAAGACTGACTTGTATTAAGGTTTCTCAGGTTTCAGCACCCTCCTGTCAGTGCTTGCGTTTGCAAACCATGGCCAACATGAAAAAGGCTGGACTGATTGCAACCTGTAACTCTCTAAGGAAAGCAGGATGCTGTAAGTGGCATCTCTGACCTCAATGTAAAGGGAGGGGGAATTTAAAATGGTTGTTAATTCCAAAATAAAGGCCTAGCACTGAATAGCCTGGGGCAGCAATGTGTAAATTGATAATTAACACATCTTTTCAATGGAGGAATTTCTTTGCAAGTGTCTGGCCCTATGAAGGAATCCAGTTTCTTGTAATTCTCAATGATCACAATTTGTAAGCTAGTTACAGTAACTAAACACAATGGTATGACTGGTTACTTCCTTACTAGCTTCAAAGACAAGATTTATTACATAACAAAAATAAAGTCCCCCTTGAGGTGTGTGTACCTGAGATATACCAGACAGATTACTGGTGGCATCTGTATTAACGAATAGGAGTCCTGTTAAGTTCTTCCAGCTTTGCTATTTGTCCTTTTAAGCCTGCTTGAAATAATGCTCCTTTACAAGGGGCGGCCAGTCATTATCAGATACACTACCATTACAGGAAACAGGTTGCCAGTTCCTTTCTTACATCTGTTGTTAATTTGGCCGTGCACTTTTGATTCTTTCCGTGCTTTCACCAAGTTGTTACATGAAATGTCTAATCTAATCCCAGAGTTACTGCTGAGAAAGAAGATCCTTTTCTCTATGTGGGTGTACCCCCTCTTGCATTGGTTGTTTACCTGATTTCAGTAACTCAGAGCAAACCAATACAGCAGAAAGTGAACACTTTTCTTCTAGTCTGATAAACTGACTTGGCTTACTGTTGTGGTCCAGCAGGAAACAGTGTTAGCACAGGGAATAAGGCTGGACCATAGGGTGGGAACCAGCAGTCCAAGACACCTTCCTTCCACTAACAGAGCCGTTAGGTAGGCTCAGCCCATTTTCTTTTACATCACCCTGAGCAAACATTTTACTAGCCATAAGGAGAGGCAACCAGCATGCTAAAGCACAGCAAACACTGCCTTCTTTCCACAAAGGCAACTGACGCATTTGGTAAATTATGTGGGCTGTATTGACTGAGGTTTAGTTTGTTTTCTACACAGAGTACACAACCGAACAATGTCTTAGAAGGGAGTGGCGATATTTCTGGAGTCTCCACTGAAGGAAAGATACAGAAATGTGTATTGCTCACTTTGATATGGCTTCTATAAGTCCCTATTCAAGTAGCTGCAATTTCCTCTAATATTACTGAGCAGAAAAAACTATTACTAAAGGAAAAAAGAATATTCAATGCAATAAAATGAAAGCATGCTGAAGTGCATCCACAGGATGGGAAATCAGCTTACTGTATGGGAATGAAGCCGAGCAGTGGTAGCAGAGAATTGCAAGACAAAATTCACATGCTCCTGTTCTCAACCGTTCTAACGACTCTTACATGACCTTTCACAACTGTTTTTCCTCTCTGTCTTGTTCATCCTTTTGCAAAACACACGTGAAAATATCCCTCTAATCTCACAAGATGCAGAACATAATAAAGGTGCTCTAATCAGTAAAGCAGTTCCTGGTATGCCCGTGCTTCAGGATCTACTGATAAAAGGTGGTTCAGAAATGTGAAAGATTATCGCCTTCTCCCTCATGGCATCTAAGGACATGGTATAATGCAAGGAAACTTCTGTTTGAGCTGTTGAGAGAGTTTCTGTCTTTTGCTTTGGTTGAGACTCGTGGCTAATAATAACTTCTAGTGTAAGTGACCTTTTCCTCGAAGCAGTGTACAAAATTCTGTCAGGTGGCAACTACCCTCAGAAAGCATGACCTGAACATTCAGCTGGCTTCACTTAGTACAAATAGCTGCACTAAAAGATATCACTGAAAGATAAAGATTTATCTTTGCACTATAAATAGGCAGAATGTAAATGCATAACAACTCCAATAATGAACTAAGGCAGGAGTTAGCCCTTAGATTTACTGTTTTCTTATCAACGTGAATTGTTGATTCACGCAATGCAACGTCACGTAGTGTTCACAGTTCTTTGCTTGCCCAACTGGAGTTGCAGCAGTGGACCAGAAGCCAGGTTGGGGGCCTGGATTTCTCAACAGATGTGCAAATGCACATATGTAAATTAAACAATCCCTTACCCTCACATAAGAAAGCTTCATTGCAACTATTAGCCATTCAAATTACTTACAGCGTTTTGCATTCATTTCTGTGCATCACTCCCTACAGTTTACAGGAGCTAGGACTTTCAAACAGTAACACAATGATACGTCTTTGAGCTTTATTAATTTTTGCTATACTGCCGAGTCAGCATTCCAATAGTAAATAAAAATATAGCCATGAAAATAAGTAACAAGACGTGCTGTTAAGTGTTTAAAATTTAATTGCCCATTAGTAAATCATACAGCCTAGAGCTCGCAAAACACTACAAGAGATGGAAGTTCTCCAGTGTGCTTTAAGGTTTTCTCATTTCCTTTAGGCTGTAGGCTTCAAAGAGAAAGATCTATGCCATTCTTGTACAGCATGCAGTTGGGTAAATAGCTACTTAAATAGTATACAGAGTAGAGATTTCATGGCCTTCTCACATTAACCTTAAATACAACAAGCAGTTTTTAGGGGTCTTTTTCCCCTTTCATGAAGCGAGATGTATAGGATTGTACAATGAAGTGCCCAAGAGTTAAACATCCAAGCTACTTAATTTTTTAGCACATCTCTGAACACGTTGCTACTTTCTGAACACAAGGGTTTTTTTCACTACAGCTTTCTTTAAAGCCATGTATAGTATGATCCCAGCCTATGGGAGAGGAGGTGAAATCAGGATCTTTGCTTTGCCCTTGCATTTGATGACTCTGAAGTAATAAACCCCTTTTCAAACTATATTGTAAACAAAGGAGGATACCTACTCTAGCTTGCCTCTGGACTTTGGCACTACTGCTGCATGTTGCAATGTCTAAGCCTGCCAATCACATTTTAAAAGCTCGACAGAGCAAAATATGTGTTCATAGTGTGCTATGTAGGTTTAAAATAACAAAGAAAGTACAAGACTAAGTGCCACCTAAGAGACAATTCAGTACAGGCTTTAAAACAAAAACATGCGTAAGCCCCATTCCAGCTAGTGCTGCCTTGAGGTTTTCTGAAGTACTTTTGTCTCTTAATGCTGAGAAATCTTCTCAAATTTTGAAATAATTATAGTTCTAGTATGTATTTAACCCTTATGTGCAACAAAAGGGGAGAAGATTTTTCTGGAACAACAGTAAATTTTACAATCCTTGTTGAGCTGGCTGCCTGCTTTTTCCTTGATGCAGGAGACCTTTTCCCTGCAGTTCTGTGTCTAGCTTAGCTTCAGGATACTCGTGTCACCTTTAGGCACATTACGACAGAAAAGAAGATGCAAAAGCAGATGTGCACTCGAGACAATTCCCAGCATGCTTTGGAGTGGTATAATTTTCTGTAGGGCAGACTATTTTTCTTTCCCCAATAGGTCATGTGCTCATACTATTAGTCTCACTGCATGTTTCTATATGAAAAGCCTGATATACAGCTTTTAGTGACATTGCAGGAAACACGCTGAAGCAAATGTGTAACTTATTTGCTATTTTAATGGCTTATAGTCATATCAACTAAATGCAGTCCCTTTACTGTAAACACTGAATGAAGAATATTTAACCTCTAAATAAAAATACTTTCAGTAAAGTGGGAAAAAGGATTCCTTTTACAGTCATTTCAGCATACTACAACTAGCAATATCATACAGCCAGTACACCAAAGAAACTAAGTCCCAAAATCTAAGTGCCGCCTGAAATGAATTTTCTTTTGCAAAAGGCAGAATTCTGAAGCTAGATTCATCATTAGAATTTAGCTTCTGCTTATAAAAAAATTAAAATGTAAAGAACAGTACAATGTGTCCTAACCCTATCATTTCAACATCTAATTTTGGTTGATCCCCCCCACCCTTAAACCAACTCATATTTCTACTCTTAGAAACCATTTGTGAAGTAGCTACTGCTAAACACTCTAAGGTTATTTAGCTGATTCAATTTAAACAGTCTTTAAATAATTGAAAGACACAGAAGGAGGCACTCGGATACTACATATATCATGAAATTCAGAGGTACATTTTAACCTTTTCATTTTGGATTCTGGACTTTAACATCTTCAGAAAATACATTCCGTGTGTGGAACATGAAATGCACAAGGAGTAAAAGAGGTGACAAAAACCCATTTCCCATGGTACCAGTTCTCTCAAAAGCTGCATTTGCAATGGTATTAAATTATGCTTGAAAACGTTCTATCTAGAAGTTCTGGTTACTTCAGAAGTTTTCACTTTGTAGTAGAGGACAGTAAAAAGATGCAGAAAGCCTCTACTCCCTGTTAATGTAACAACAGTCTGGACTCGGGAGTTTCAGGAGAAAGATGGAAAACTGCTGTTAAGGTTCCTACTGGTAAATAGCATGCAACTTTGTCAGAGGGCACAGCCTGACTTTCTCACTCACAAGAGCAGCGGTACTCAGAAGACTACTGGGTTGGCTTGTTCTGCTGGCAAAACCTGTTTCCCAGACCATCCTCCTCCCTCAGCTGCCGCCAGGGAATACTGCCTAAGCGACCTCCTTGCTTCTGCATTTCCCCAGTTCCTCAAAGGCGCAGTGATACCTTCTGTAGCTGTTTAAGCTACTGGCACAGAATCAGTTTAGAGTTGTCCTGGTTTGAAGTAAAACAGGACCAATTTTGTTCAGTAA
>RSEF01000003.1:43943823-43999383 GCA_003993805.1 Himantopus leucocephalus | reverse complement strand
AAACTGACCAACAGGGTATGCCATCCCATCTGCCTCATGCTCAATATAAAAGCTGACGGATCAAAGGGTCAGCTCTCTCTTTCTTCAATGGCTGACACCTGAGGAGGACTCTGTTCATCTGCCTTTGACCCCGATCCTGAATGCAGATCCGGAATCCAGTTCCCGTCCGACACTGAGTCCAGCCTGGGACTGCCCCAGTGCCAGCCGGTGTCGTGACTGTCATCCTGGGAGCTTGATACGGTTTTGTATATTTTTCATTATTTCCTTTTTATTTTATTATTAATATTTCATTAAAGTAGTTTAGTTCCTTCTAAACTCATCAGTCTCTTTTTCCCTCCTCTGCCTCTCTCTTCGAAGAGGGGTAGAGGGGAGCATCTGTTGGTCCCATCTGGGGTCCTCCACGTCCCCAGTGGCCGATTTAGCCTAAACCATGACAAGAGTACAGACTATGGTAATACCTAGGAAGCATCAGTTAATAAATGTTTGGGGTCTGGTGACAGCTGGCATACCATTTTGATTCATATGTGCTTTTCCTCCACGGAAATTTTCATACTCTGTTTCCAGAGATGAATATGTATCTTTTTCTTTCCAGGGGAAAGAAAATCCATCTGTTCTTGCAAAAGCCACTCCGATACTTCTCTGAAGCACATCCACTTGAAAACCTTTGCTTCTTTCATTCCTTTCAGTTCTGGTCTTAACCAGGACCACATCACTGTTTCATCCTCACAAGAAACACAATCTGTTTAAGGTTTCAGCTAGGTTCTTAACTGAAAAAGCAAACCGACACATGCCTCCTAGGGTCTTCTGGGTCATCATCAGAAACTACTCTAGGACTTTGGTTAAGTTTTGTATGAATATCATAACCTTCAAGCAACTGAGGTCAGATCCAGAGAGACAGCAGGAATTTAGGTAGCTGATTCCCAATAAGTTTTTTATTGCTATTCTTTAACCCTGAAGGCATCAAAATTCTTGTAGGTATCCTAATTTTTCACAAGTTGCTAAAATTCCACTTCTGCACATGCCAAGAAATATCCTGGTCTTCACATGGTTTAGCAGCTTGTGGCCTATTCTGTAAATAACCTGGAGTAGTGGCTAAAGTAGACACTTCTCCATAGATTATGATGTTCTTCTATCCAAAAAACCCATAGATTATTACAACGATGATGCAGTGGGCCAAAGTGAAACAGAGAAAGAACAAAAAACAGCTAACAAATAAATGAAAACAGGAGAAACTACAGATTTGAAAGAAGACATTTTAAATTACATGCACGTAAAAAAGTGAAAAATCCTACTCAGCAATGGACAGTAACTGCAGGATTTGATTTATAAGTTTTACAAGTCCTGCTCTGAACATAACTTTTACCTTAGGATTTGACTTGGAGATGTCAGTAGAATGGTAATAAAAATTCCAGCTTTGCAAAAGGATTACAAATAGAAACTTTTTAATGAAAGGCAATTTTTTGAGAGATTACTCTCTTCCTTTCAATAATGATGTAAACATCACAGAATAAAATAAAGCCAGATTAATAATTAGAAATAATAATAGTGTAACAGGAGGCCATATAATCCATCTATGACAAACAACAAATAATTTTAACATAGCTAAATTAAGAAAAAACAGAGAAACAGCAAAGCTAACATTTACAAAAAATGAGTCAATTAATAAGCCAAGGGCAGAACACCATTAACTCAGTCCTGATGCTGGTCCTGATACTCTATGTATCACACTAAGTTCAATGGACTGGTTTTGTGATCTTTTTGATTTTTTTTTTTTTGGTGTATTTCAGCAGAGGAACAGTGACCCTAGACCTGACATAGAAAGACTACAGAGGCAGCAGTTGCAGTCCTTCACCTGTGGAGAGCTGCTGGGCTGGCTCCTCATCACTGGGAATTTAGCAAGGCAGGTGGAACCGCGAGGCTTCTCAGATTTCTGCCAGGAGATGGTTTTTACTACTCATTGGCCTGTTAAGCATAAACATTGGATTAGAGCTACTCTTGCCACCCTTTGTTTCAGCAGCACAAGCAGGAGTTTGGCACAGCTGATTGCTGTACTGACATAAGAAACCAGGAACTGCCACCCTGCCTGGAACACAAGACAGGACAGACCCGGATTTCCTCTCCACTACTGCCTACTTCAGTAGAGAAAACAAGAACTTTGTCCCTTTGTCCTGGACAGACAAGAGATAATGTGACCCGTCTGTTGGCTGTAACTGTCTGTCATCTCTGGTAACTAAAGAGTGACTTGTGTCCTGAAGCACAGAGCCTAATATAATTCCCCAAAAGTTTATTATCATTAATTTTGACAAACATGGGTATTTTGGAGATATTCATACAAGAGATTTTCGGTTTGTGTTTTTGGTGGGTTGGGTTTTGGTTGGTTGTTTTGGGTGTGGTTTTTTTTGTTTGTTTCATTTTTATTATTTTTTAAAAAAAACTTATGTCCCTTCTTTTCTGGTTTTAAAAATGATTCTTTTTCGTTTAATTTCATTGAATGTTTCCATGGTTCTGTGTTGTAAGACAGGAGACCAGAAACATCCAATATGCTTTCCCAGTACTTGCCTATAGATATTCTTCTTGCTTCTTCTTACAGCTTCCCTAGATAGTAGTCTTTTTGTGTCCTCTTCCTAAATACAGCTAGAAAACCTTAGTTCAAATCCTTGTCCTGAGAATGGCATTAAGCAGAACTCAACTGAAATCTCCCACGTCCCAGGAGACAGCATCTTAACCCTGGGGCCAGACTAGAATATGACAGGGGCAAGTCTGGAGCTGTTCTATAGTGTATAAGGTGTATAAAATACAGGAATTTTCCCCGAGAAGAGAGTAGACACACACAGGCAGACAGAACATCTCTTTCACTTTGTGTTTATACTGCTTAATCCAAGAGGTGGGACGCCTGTTTCCAGGACAGTCTACTGATCTATATGGAAGGGGACAGCCTCAGGGACAGTAGCCTATGACTACCCTGTCCCAGAACATCGTGATGCATTCAACCTCTCTCCTGGGGCGTGGGTTCAAATCCCTCCAAGCAAAGGAGAGAAAACAATCTGGTTTCTCACATCCTAAGTCAGCAGCCAAACAGTTGGCCTATTGAATGTAATCCTCCTCCTCTGGCATCTTGCTCAACCTACCTTTTCATTTCCTTTGCTTTTCTTAGAAGCACTCCAGTATAAAAACCACCCTGTTGCAGAGCGCCGCACAGTCTCTCTTTGTCTCCTAGATCATCCCCAGCAAATTACCTTTTCCTCTAAATGTGGTTGCTAAGTAACAAACAACTCTTGAAAGAGAAACAAATTTCCTTCCCAAAGTTTGGCATCCCCACCCTGGCGAATAGCTGCAATTTGTCACTCCTATTTAAACGATCTGTGAGTGTTATGGTCAGAGCAGTAGTACAATGAAGCTTAGTTTTCTGCCGGAGACAGCGGTGACAAGAAGTGAGACTGATCTGAATTTAAACCATCACAAAGTCTGTACATTTTCATACAAGAGGCAACAGAGAACCTTACGACAGGTCTCTAGACATACATTTGGTATGAATTATGAAATGTATTTATTCGGTGCGTATTAACAAGCTAATACAGGCATCCTCAGGGACACAGGCCACATATTCTGGTGCCAGCAAAATAAAATATGTGTTTTACGTTAAATTCAAGTATGGGACAAAAAATTCTGCTTTCCTTAAAGCCTCTGTGAACTATCCTTTTTCTAATTAAGTTAAATTCACATTCTTTCATAAGGTATGAAATACCAAAGTAGCCTCTTCCACCCGAGGGCTCTATTGTAAGAGCATATGAATCTTACAATGGAGCATTACAAAAACATCACGATGCTTTCATGGCATCCCCTAATCTTCCATGGATTTGTTAAGCTCTGTACTGCACACTAAATATACACTGGGTGTGGGGTCTGTTCCCCTGAGGGGGGAGAAATGCAAGAAAGACTACTTCTTGACAGACTAATGATGGAGAAAATGATGGAGACTGACAGGTTTCTCTCTCCCTGGTCTTTTCATATGGACTGGACCTTCTTTTGCAGTACATCCACTGACTTCAGAACAATCTGCCAGCCTGCTGACTTTCATAAAGGCATAGTTTAGTTTCTGTTGCAAATAATCAGTAGCAATTGTTCTGGGAATCGACCTAACAGCACACCCTTACAAATCGAATGATATATGCATTAATATTAACTCCGCATAGTGCTTGACAGTGAGACTTACGTAAGCTATTTAACTTGAATGCAAAACTTTCCCTGAAAGCCATATTGCTTCTTTGCTAGTCCTTCAACGAAGCAGTTCCAAGGCAAGAGCCACTGTCTGCGTTTAGCTACAGCTACTGCATACAAGTTGCTTACTCTCTTCAGAATACAGCAAGGAGAATCCTGAATTCAGTACATCATGGATCATGGGTGTCATTCCTTGTAACAGAGCATAATACACCCATCCTCAGCATTGAAATTTGTACAGGCTAAATTCTGGAGAAGATGCTGATATGCACTAACCACATTGTGGACAACCACTTTATGGGCTTCAGCAGCAGTTGAATACTAACAGCCCTCTCCTCTCTCGTCTCCTGTGACTCAGTTGAAAGTCCAGCCTGTTCTTAACCGAAAAAATGAAAACATGCATTGCCATCATAGAAGATGCAACTTCTCCTCACCCTTCCTCTGCAAACCCCTAGATCAGGACAAGGCTATCCTAGCTTCCTTGTAATGTGTATCTTGCTAACTCTATCACAACAGAGAAGGAGCCAAATAAGCTCTTTCTCGGCATCCCTCTGGTATCCAAATGTTAAATGGTACCCACAGTCATGTTTGTGATGGAGACAAAAATACTCCAAGCTGGATGGTCAGAATAAGACCCTTCGCAATATCCTTACACTGAGAAGACCCATTCCAAAAACATAAAAATACAGGCCCCAAGTTCCTAAATTGGCATCTCCTTTGCTTCAACAAACAGAAGCCCCTTTACTCTTCCTATCTTGCAACACAACGAATATGAATTTTTTTTTACTCCATTCTGTTCACAATTCCTGTAATGCGGTATTCCAATATTGCACCAATATGGGATAAGACCTTAGAGCCCAACAGCATGCCAAGAACAGTGAAAACACACTACCTGGGAGAGGGAGCACAAACATTACTTCATTTTTATTGTTACAAATAAAACACGTATTTGTACAGATGGCCCCACAACAAAGTCAACCAGAAACAACTGCTTCAGCAAGTTCATTCACGACATCTAGCACTGAGACAAGCGATGACTATAGATGTGCATAAGGTCATAACTGCAGTTTCCAAGACAGATGCTATTTAAATGCACACAACTGTATATTCTTAGTGTTTACATTATCAATGATTAATGAACAAACTGCTTCCTCCTGCACACTGCTCATATGGCAAGCTGCACGACTCCTTAAGTCGCATAGGGAGGAATAAAGTTGTTAGAAGAGAAACCTGCTGTTACTGCTATAATCTGCTGAAGCCTCACCCCCAGTCCATTTCACTGCCCTTTGTTTGACCGTCCTTCAAGCAGCTTGTGACAGTCCTGTGACAGTCCTGTGTGCAGCAATATAAATTGCTTTCAAGTAACAATTTGCCTTACTGCGTTTATTCAGCAAGCTCCCTCCATTTAAGAATTTTTCCAAATTCTTAACTGGCTTTATCATTTTCTTCAAGGATTTTCTCTAGTTAGTAAAAAGCCAAAGAATATAATAAGGATGGGAAGGAAAAAGAAGTGGAGTTGGGGATGCTAAAATTAAACTCTTTCCTTATATAGAAAACTAAAAGGCTGTGAAATAAGCCTTGTCCTCTGTGCAAGGTGTAGGTGTGCATTTATTTACATGATGAATGACAAATTCAGGCAGCTGAACATAAGGAACATCCCAGTGCTCCCTGCAATTTCACGTCACTTATTCTAGCACAGAAGCAACCCTCAGCTGGTACCACCCATACCAGGGTTCTCTTTTCTGCATTTGTCTTTACTGCACTTGGCAAAGAAAGGGCGTTTCAGTTGTACAGTTTTTAGTAATACAGCATTTTTTGAGTGTCCAGACACTTCCAAACAGCTGTTTGAGATGACCAGGCAGGTTCTGCTTCTTGCTTGTCTTTCATTTTAATGATAATTTCTCAAGACTTGAAATATTTCTTGCACAGGTGCAGAGTAAATTGGGAGCCAAAAAATGCACCTCACCAGAAATCTGTGCACTCTGGGAAGAATTTGAGCAAGTGTTGGACATACTAGATTGGTCTGGACTTATACTTGTCTACTTGTACAACTTCTTATTCATACAAGTAAAACAAGTAAAGCTAAAACAAGTAAACAAGTAAAGCTAAACGGCACAGCATAAAACAAGAAACAGATGGATTTTTTTTTTATTTTTTTTTTTTAAAGAGGCCCAACCCAAAGGACTTTTGGACATAAAAGAAAGCACCACCATTTGATGTCTGGTCTATGAGGTCAGTGATGACTAGATGAACTTCAGTTTCTGGAATTCACAGAAATAATGATAATGTGCATTTCAGGCCTCTGTTTTCTAAGCCAATGCCTGTTAAGTGGAGTTTTCTAAGAGGTTTTCAATTTGACAATGCTATCTTGTGTTTTCAACACTTTACTTATAGGGCCCCTACAATCAAATCAGCTAAACATGCAGGACCAGGTTATGCCTTGCCCTTGAGCAGATGTGCAATGGGAAGGAGATATCTGTGCCTGAGCTGTACTACCAAATCCAAACGTCCTGTAGCTATGTCTTAGCAGGCAGTACTAAAGCGTTACCAACCCAGTCCCGTCCCCACTATCCTGACTGTGAACATTTTTTGATTGACTCATCTCTGAAATCAATATTGCCAGCTTTAAAAATAAACTGCAGGGATTGTGGATTAGGTTCTTCTCTGATCAAAAAAAAAGACATTACACACACTACCCTGTATAAGAACAAATAGAAAAGCGGGATCTTTTTTAGTATCTTTTTTTGAAAGTGCAGGTTATTACTGCATAGAAGAAAATAATTTGAATACAAAAAGAGCTTTTGGACAAAATACCAGAAGGTGTAATTGGTAAGGAACAGAAACAGGCATCATAAGGTCAAATGGAAACAGGCATCATCGTAAGGTCAAGTCAGACAATTCCATGCTTTCCTCACCAACTTTTACTATACATTGATTAAAGCTTACATATTTATTCACTACAAGCATTTAATTGTCACAAGCATGTCACTTTCTTCTTACAAACTGTAGTTATTAAAATGAGGGGGGAGGTGTTATGGGGACACTCATAACCCTATTTTACTTTTTAAAAAAAACCCACGACTCCTTATAACAAGCAGACAACCTGATCTCTAAACCCAGTGAGAACTATTTTTAGGACAAGCATTGCCTCTTTGAAATCAGTCAGGAAGCCCCAAAATAAGATCAAGTAATTATTAAATGCCATTATTGATATCAGCTGATTATATTTCCCATAATAGAAAGAATGCTTACTTGGGAGAGGGGGGAGGAGAAAAAAAAAAAAAAGCATCGCATCTTTTATAGTAGCATCAATATACTGCCAAACCTCAAAGCCCTCTGGTTGGACTAATTTGAAAGTGATTTTTTTTTTTAAAAAAAAAACCCTTTTCTTATTCGAGAAGCCTTTGTTATTTATTGCAGTGAGCCACATTCAAATCACCACAGCCCAGCTTCCCAGCACAAATGCCTGCACTTGTAAAGGATATACAAGAAGGGTGTCCACTACAATCTTATGGGAAACGCGACCGTTGTACAAAATAAGTGCTCATAAAAACTACGGCCACAGGAATGGTTTACCTCGAGCTTTTCAACCTACCGATGAAAACCGCTATTAGGAAGCAAAACAGCATCATCCTGGGGTCTTTTACACGCAAGCACTAAGCGGGAATTGCAGGTAAAACACGAAACTGAAATTTAACTTCATTATTACACGCAGGGCAGCAGTTCCCCCCCCCCCCCCCCCCCCNCCCCCCCCCCCCCACACACACACACACCCCGTCCCTCCCCAAACCCACACTGAAAGAAACGCAGAGGAGACCAAGAGACACCCCTAAAAGCGTTTAAAACTTCAAACAAAGAGACGGGCACCCCCTCCCCTCACGCCCAGGGCCGCGGGGCCGGTGCGGGGCCGGCGGTCGCCGGCCCCGCACCGGCCCCGCGGCCCTGGGCGTGAGGGGAGGGGGCGAGGCGGGGGTCCTCTCCTCACAAGCCGTCTCCTCACAGGCCCGGCTGCCCCCACGCTGCGTGGAAAGCGGCCCCAACCCCTCCACCTCCCCGGCTCGGCCCTGAGGGGGTCCGGGCCTGCCCGGAAGGCCTCCCGGCGGCGGCGGCGGGTGGGCCGCCGGTTCCCCCTTACCCGTGGTAGAGAGGACGGTGCTGGCGAAGAAGAGGGAGGAGGTGAAGTCCCAGTTCCAGTTGCCCGAGGCGTTGCTGAGCACCGAGACGCCGTAGTTGCTGGCCTCCAGCACCCGCATGAGGAACTGCTCCAGCTGCTGCTCCGAGAGGCAGGCGTGCTCCTCCAGGAAGCGCTGCTTCAGCTTGCCCAGCTCCTGGCGCAGCAGGTCCTCGTAGGGCAGCTCCACCGAGGAGAAGACCACGGCGCCGAACACCAGGTAGAGCAGGTAGCCCAGCACCAGCAGGGCGAAGCACCAGGCGGAGCGGTGCTGCTCCACCAGCCGCACGCAGGAGCTGCCCGCCAGCGACTGCAGCATCTTCCCGAGCCGGGGGCCCGCGCCGCCCAGGGGGAGCGGGGGTTGAGGGTGGCGGGAGGTGAAGGGGGGGGTGGGTGGGAGGGGACCGGGGCCGGTGCGGCGGCAGCCGCCGCCAGCCCTCTCTGAGTCTCTCTCTCTCTTTCTCTGCGGCCGCTGACTTTGAAGGCGCGGAGCGGCGGTGATGTGGCGCTCACGTGGCCGCGCGGCGCAGGTAGCGCGGCTGAGGGACGGCCCTCCTGCCGCCGCCAACCGCCCGCCCGGCCCGGCCNCGGCACGGCCCGGCCCCGCCGCCTCACGCCTCTGCCGCCGGTTATGAACGGCGTTTGCTACTCTCTTGCTTGTCGCCGAGTCATGGGGGGGGGGGGCAGCAGGGTGACGCACGGTGAAGCCGACCGAGACACCCCCCCACACCCCCTTCTCTGTGGCGGGGCGGCCGGGCGCCTTGTGGAGATTTCTTCCCCTTTTCACACCGAAAGCGTGTCTGGAGATCTCCTCGCCTCGCTGACACCACCCTACCCCACCCCCAGTGAGAAACTCCCCCAAACGGCAATTCCTTCCACTGTTTTGGGGTTGGGGTTTTTTTTCCCCCCACGTTTCAAAAGGTGGCGGGCAAAGCAGCAGCAGAAGGTGACCCCAGAGACGGAGCAGGGTGAAGCTGCTCAATTGCCGTTCAGAGACGCGGTGCGCTCAAGGAGGAACCCTGATGACCGGCGCTAATGTCCTCCCTCAGGTCCGCTGAGGCATAACCAAAATGGGGCCAGTGGGGGTAAGGTTTGAAGCGGGTGACCTCCAGAAAGGCCCATCCAAGCTAAATGCGTCTATGCTTACCTGCTGCGCTCCTGGACAGACTTACTTTTTAACGGTACGAAGTACAGGCTCGTGCTCAGAGCAGCGTCTGTGATGAATGCCAATGCTACCAGCCAGCCCCCTGTGCCGTCCCAACCACTGATCTTTTCAAGTTTCACTTCGACAGCTGCTTTCTTCATCCAGCTCAAACTCCAGCCAGCAACCATACAGCTAACCTGCAAAGAAGTTCCCCACCACGTGAAAAGGAACGGTGAAAACTGTAGTTTCTCAAAGTGTCGCTGAAGGTGGCTAACAGCAGCTTCTGGTAAAGGAGGGAGAGGAGATTCCCTGGTCGCATCCTGCAGGGCTCTGCCACTTCCCTTTCACGTCTCAGCCAATGGCGACTTGTGCAGTCACAGAAACAAAGTAGTAGCTTGTAAATTAGGAACTTACTGGGGCTGAGCCAGTGAGTTCGGACAGAGTATATCAAATCCAGCAACGTACCTTAAGTTGTGAGGTACCCCTCTGAGCTGTAAGGACTAAAATGGGGAAAGAAGAATACAAAAATGAAAGGCACGAAACAGATTTTTTGTGCTAGAAACTTAAAACGATGTGTCAACATTTTCTTTTACACAAAAGCTACCCTGGGCTGCGGGATGAATCTGGCCTGGCAGAAGGGCTCATCCCGTTCCTGGCCCATTCCCCACTGCCAGCTACAGCTGAGTTGTGCCAGGGGCTTAACGCCCCCCCCNCCCCCCCCCCCCCCCCCTTGTTGGGTGATCAAAATGTAAATGTGTCCATGCATGCAGAAAGCAGCTGCTTGAATGCGTGGTCAAATAGCACGCTTGGGGGGTGTGATAGGTACCCCCCTGACAGGCCCAGCAAGCGGACTCCTGATGCCGTGCCAGGAGTGCACACGTGTTCTGGCCTACAAGCGTGTGTCTGTCATGGGCGTGCATGTGCACCTTTTCATGCGCATTCGATCATACAGCCGGGGAGGGGGCACCGTAGGCACTGGGGTGATTTGGTAGGGAGATAAACTTTTCCCCTGCGGCTGAACTCCTGAAATGTTGCAAGGTAAATGGTTCCAAAGTGCCTTCTTCATATGCGTAAGTTGTAGCACCGGACAGAGGTGCAGTGTAATTAAATTAGGGGAGGGGTTTGAAATGGGCAACTGAAGAAAATCTATGCCGTATATCCAGAAGTTAAGTGACAGAAGGACAGACAAAGGCAGAGATGTCACATCGCTACACCACCCCTTCAGCACCTTTCATCAGCATCAGTGTATCTTTAAAATATATTTTTTTGCTGTAAACCAATGATGTGTAGGAAAAAGGCGATCTAAATCAATAGCAATGACAATTAATAATGGATGCTGTCTGGAAGAATGGAATGCAGGCAAGCTTTTGAAGGGAGTATTTCAAACAAATGTTTTATTGCATCACACTAAGCGTGCATTTAAGCATCATTAGAGAGAAAGAGATCAAGGAACCTCATTGACCAATTTGGTATGCTTGGCTAACTCCATCCAATTACTTAATCACTTGTCCCCTCGAATTCCAATGACTGAGTATCTCCATCTATAATAGAAAAGCCATTTAAAACAATATGTGTGACATACTGGGCTCCATTTTCATCAAGTGTACTCGGCTTGCCAGATACAATAGATTTCATAATACGATCTAATTTATGGCAACATCTGGTAGGTACAGTTATATTTGTGATCGGGAATGGGCATGTCTTTGCTATAAAACAATTTATTTTCCCAGCCTTCAAGCCAAATATTTGTTTAAATGTTAGATAATGTTTGCCTAAGAACACACCTCTCTTCAGTGGTGATAGGAAACTGTGGCTGGGTAGCTGGACAGTTTTATTTAGTGGCCTCATTCAGTTTTCCATTTTTATGAATCACTCATTCTCCATTTTTAGAAGTTTCATACACTTGGAGGCTCGCTGGGCTAGAGAGAAAAGGAGGACTCTGCTGAACAGAACCTGCACTGCTCTTCCAACTCGATTTTTTCCCCCACAGGTTTTTGGAGGCATGGGCTGGGGGGAACGATGGCAGACCAGCACAGCTGTGTCACGGGAGCGTCCACATTCTTGCTTCCAAAACAAACATCTGGACAGTCTGAGTTTCAGCCACCATTGTTTATGTTCATGTTTTAGCTCAAAGCCCTTAACGTACCCAGTTATTTAATTACAGGTTTCATTGGGATAGATGTGCAGGAAGGTGTCATAATGTTCAGTTTTCTGACTTCAAGTGATTATATTTACCATGATAATATTATACATGAATGCAATTATGTCATTCCAGTTTAATTCCAGAGTATGCTATGTCCATTTTCACATTGTTTTGCTAGTCAAGGATCAAGCTAGTCACGGATTTAGTGTACTGAATTCAGTGTTATGTACTGTATAACAGAAAGTCACAACACGCCTCAGCAACGAGTGACTGACATTCTGGAGCAGGCTGTTACAGAACAGTCTTTTTCCAGCAGAAGTTTCATTCTGCTGTGATCATCCCTCTTAATAAAACATGAATCCAGTTAATAAAGCGTAC
The DNA here is from genome assembly GCA_003993805.1 of Himantopus leucocephalus. Lineage (NCBI taxonomy): Eukaryota > Metazoa > Chordata > Aves > Charadriiformes > Recurvirostridae > Himantopus > Himantopus leucocephalus. The sequence goes on along the minus strand of RSEF01000003.1, from coordinate 43,987,329 downwards.
CGCATCATCACATCACTCACCCACTAGCTACGCTCAGTGAGGACGGGGCTCCTCACTGCCGGAGAAGTCCAGCTGCTAGCAGGGAGAAGAAACCCACTATTGGTAGATACTGGTGCTCTCTATCGCACCAAACTCCCCTCTGGGGTACAGAAAATGCAAATACAAGCTGCCTGTCTGCACAGGTAGAAGACAGACACTCTCATTCACCCGTAGAACTGAGACAGAAATCACCTTTGCGTCCTGGGGTGCTAGAAAACCACAGAGAAAGCTAGTAGTCTGTCTGACTCTGCTGCCTGGGGAGATACGACAACTCCCCCATCGCATCACTGGGTTAGCAGCTTCTCTGGTGTTGTCCAGAGGCTGAGAAAATCCTCTCTCGTACGTCAGAAATGTAAGAAGGCCCTCTCAGAGCTGTGAGAATCACATTTTCTGTTAGGCGAGGTGAAACCGAAATAAAGAGGTTTTGTGTTAATGGCAGCCTATTTTTATCTGAGCTTTTTGGTTAAGTAGAAAAACCTTTTATTACTGACACATTTCCAGTGATACGCTGAAGTGCTCCAAACACTGGAAGATGAAGAGATGGTGGCAGGCTGGAGGGAGATGACAGCCTGGTGGCAGACAGTGACCAGGGAGGGGGTCCACTGTACTATAGTCTTTTGTCCAGTGAATGTAAATGACATTAGACAAAAATAGTAGCTTCAGCGAAACACAAGAGTGGCTCACAACAGTGCTCCAGCACCCAGAGACTGGCCGATGCTGAGCTGCAAAGAGGAGATTTGATGCTGGGGCTCTGCTGCTCAAATCACCGAGCTCTAGACCCTGAGAGGGGAATGAGTCTGAGGAAAGGGAAACACCTACATTTGGCACTGTTGCTAATATCAAGACTATAAAATATTTTCATGACCAAAAAGGAATAACTAAAAGTGACTCTAATACACAGAAAGTTTCAAGTTGACTGAAAGGAAATTTTTTTTTTTTTTTCCCAAGAGTAGTCTCATGGCAAAATCACAAACATTTTGACATCAGTCTTAGAAGAAAATGTTGCTCCTCTCAAAAAAAGTATAAATAATTACACTGAAGAATCTAAACTCCCGAGAAGCAGGATAAATAAAATCAGTAACTAAGCAATACTTGTCCTGCCAAACCTGTTCTGCTCTGGCATACCTATAGCATGAGCTCACAGTACAGTGAACAGAGGAAGTGGTGGTGGTGGGGAAGAGTGGGATGAACCAGGACAGCGTGGGAGCCAGTAAACAGTTACGTGTGGAGAACATGAAATAGTATCAAAGCTGTGTCACCCTGACAGCTGAATATTGAATAGCAATAGGGAATTGATTTGTCCTTCAGGATTTTTCTTCATATTTGGCATGAGTATAAATTCAGCGGTTATAGCAAGTCTAAAGTCTGACTGATCTGTCCTAAATTATGCGTACATGAAGAAACATAGCCACAAATGTAAGATTCTCTGAATTCACTTGCATTAAGGATTCTGCCACATTTAACTTCCCATGAATATTTTTTTTTAATGAAACTGAGAAGAAGTGGAATCCTTCATAATTTGCTGTATCTGTTAAATGAATGCTGAAACGTAATACATTTCCTGTTGTAGAAGAAAATGTATCTGAACGATTGTTTCTGAACGCTCAATTTGTGGGCTTTTGCAAAAGTTAATACAAGGTCGTCTAGTGGCTCTGATTGAATGTCATGCCCCCGTGGGCAGGCAGGCTGTGGAGTTATAAGAACCACCTCCTCAGAGGCACCGACACAAATGTAGTTAAGCTGAGAAGCAGTCAGATGGGTTGCCATGTGTTCTGTTTTGGATGGGTAAGGTGTTCTATTTTGGCTAAAGGGAATCATCTAGATTTGGGTTAAATAATGTGAATCTTATAAAAATTGAAACAACACAGCCTGACTTAATAGGAAAAAGTAATCTTTGAAGAGGGGATTCATTCCCATCTTAATGTGGCAGGAGGATGGAGATGCGATAGGAGAGTACAGACATATTTAGGTCTTTAAAATTTATCACCAAGTAAGCTGGTGACAGTAGAAATATTGTTGCGGAAGAAAAAGAGTCAGCAAAGTCTGTGTCCGTGCCATTTCCAATATCCTGCCTGGCTGAATTCTCCTTGAGAGGGAGGGGAGAAGGCTTGAGATTTAGTGGCTTCCTGAAAAAAAATATCATTTTATGCCGTTAACTTAATGGTGTGACACTGTCCACAAAGGTTAAGACCATTGATCTGTGACAGGAAAAGAATGAACGTGCCTGGTTTTGGGGCTATATTTAGGGGAAGGTTTACATCATGGAATAGTAGTATTTAGAATAAAGAAAGTTTATATGCATGGTCAGGCACAATTTCTTTCTCGAGTGAGTCATGCCTTGTTCAGCGTAAATGTAATTTTCCTTAGCGTTGCAATAAGTATTCATATTTAGGCAATGATCTTGTTGTCCAAATGGAATAACTGATAGATAATGGTTTTAATAAGATAAGCATTTTATGTCACGGAAAAAGTAATTTCATGTATGCTTGCCATCAGGTTTACCCAATGGCGTTATCCAAACAGGAACTTGACGACTCTAAGAGGTATAGGTCCAAGAGGTATGAGGGCTGCATATATGTACATAAATACATGCATAAATACATGTTTGTATATAATTATATATAGTATGTGCTTTCTCAGGCTTTTCACTGTTATATTCTAAGTTGTGCTATATCTTAGTAGAAAGGTAATTACCCGTGACTTGTAGGATTGTGTTAACACTGAAGGAATGTAATAGCTCAGAGAATTCAGGATGTCAACATAACCTTATTAGAGCATTACATTAAATAAAATTCAGTGTTTTAAATAAAGTGACCTTGCCCTCCTAAGTCCTATGGCAGCCAGCCAGCAGAATCAGTCTTTTTAACCTCTTGTTCAGGATGCTGAAAAGAGGAGAACCAGTTAAGATACTTAATACCTCATACTGAAAATAAGAGTTCACAAAATACTTTATTTCTCCTCCTCCTACTCTGTAGAATTTTTAGTACTTCTTCCCCCTTCTTGGCAGCCTGGTGTTAAAGATGGTTATGGAGGGAAATAAAAGAATGCAGCAGCTGAGGTGGACTCAAACAGTTGTGGGTGTCCAAGCCTCCCTCCTGATCTTATCACCTCCAGCATCGATCTTGGTTTTGTCTCAGAGATGTTGTGCTGGTCCTTGGGCACCTGGGGAATGATGGTGCCAGCAAAGCCCACTGGCATTCTCTGGGTCACTTTCAAAACACACAGCCCCAGAAAGGGTTATGACCTAAATGGACTGCCCGCAATTATTTTTTTCCGTAGTTAGGCTGCATTTCCGTGATTTCTGGTTTTGGTTAATTGAGGCCCAAGCCCAGTCTCCTAGTTTAGTGCTGCCATCAGGGAGCATTGGTAGGTCCTTTTGCCTGTTTTAATTCAGTCTGCATTGCCTTAGAGTTCGTGTACTCATATAATCAATTTTAGGCAACAGGCTGACTTGGACTTGTGTTACAGTGGGATGTGGAAAGGTAAACCTGGACCCAGCAGTGGTGACGTTTTCACTGGCAGCTAACACACCCTCTCACCCAGTCATGGAAAGGTCACATTAACTTGCCAAAACAGCTTTCAGCTTCAGCCTCAGCGTAGGTACACAGCACAGCACTGCTCTCTGAGGCCTGCCTGACCTGGGTAATCAGTTCAGACTGAACAGTGTGTGCATTTGGACTTCTTCATGCGCTCAAATCGGCATGCTGAAGCCTGGTCCTGACACTGACTGCTCTTTGACTCTGCCTTGGGCAGTTGGGCTCAAGTGGCTGGAGTTTTTGAAGCTGTTGTTGTTTGCAACCATCCTGTCCCATATGATACCTTGTGGTAACTACACATCCCCTCCAGGCCAAATTACTTTGCTAAAAAAGGGAAGTCTGGTCACAGAATCACAGAATGGTTAGGGTTAGAAGGGACCTCTGGAGATCATCTAGTCCAACCCCCCTGCCAGAGCAGGGTCACCTACAGCAGGTTGCACCTGACGGGTTTTGAATGTCTCCAGCGTGGGAGACTCCACAACCTCTCTGGGCAGCCCGTTGCAGTGCTCTGCCACCCTCAAAGGAAAGAAGTTCCTCCTCATGTTTAGATGGAACTTCTTATGTTCAAGTTTGTGCCCGTTACCTCTTGTCCTATCACTGGGCACCACTGAAAAAAGACTGTTCCCATCCACCTGGCACCCTCCCTTTAAGTATTTATAAATATTGATAAGATCCCCCCTCAGTCTCCTTACTACAAACGAAAAAGACCCAAGTGCCTCAGCCTTTCCTCATAAGAAAGACGCTCCAGTCCCTTAATCATCTTTGTAGCCCTACAAGTCTGGTCCTGGATGCGGCTGCCTGTGTGTGGATCATACAGGGGCCACAAGGCAGGTTCTTCGGATGACTTTCAGATGCTGCCTAGCTGCAGCCCAAGAAGTAAGAGGTCCTGGAAGGAGTAGGGTTGCAGCTCTGGGAAAGGATCTCTCTTTCCTGCTGCAGCCATAGCTGATAGCTAGGATGTGCAGCAACTCAGCTTTTCAGGGCTCTAGACTCCTAGAGAATTCAGTTCTAAAGAGAGAGACATCTTACAGATCATTGCCAGTCTCTAATACATAGAAACTGCTCTAGCCCAGATCCTCAGCTGTACCTGAAAACATCCCTTGTGTCTGACCTTGGATATTTCCTGTGCTGGATGGATCCTACAATCTGAAGGAGCTTAATGTTTATCTGTAGCCTGGCACGAGCTCCAATACTTTCCTACAACTGCCCTAGCGGGATGGAGAACCCAGGCAACCCTCTTCCCTAGGCACACACATTACAGCCAGCACATGGCGGGGGGGGAGCGCTGGAGCAGGCACCCTTCCCTTGTCATTCCTGCAGAGCAAATCCATCTCTTCCTGTGGTCTGTCCCGATAGCTCTGAGGTCTAATACCCCTGCACTGGGGGTGCAGCACAAAACGACACACTGTACCAGAACCCCTCAGCCGTGGCCTTTATTCCTCACTACTGAAGGCGCACATTACTGCAATGAAGTAAGCAGGAGTTACTATTCACAGATGACGAAATACAAGCAAAACCATCTAACGTGTGATACTCCCACCCAGCCATGCTATTTGGACAGGTTTGTTTTCCAGGGAACCCTTCTGCCTCAGCAGAGTTAAATTTTAATAAGTGCAATTCATTGCCTTACTGAACCAAGGTCTGGAACAGCCCATGGGTACTATTGCCACATGCACCTGCTATAATGAATACCAAAGCCTACTTCAGTGACCTGAATCTTTTGAAAATTTAGTCCTTTATTTTTATCCACTTAGAAGGAACACAAGCTGCAGCGTCCTACTTTTTCTCAACTGTGTCATCTGACTCATCAATCAAAACTGAATTTGAGTCCTATTTTCACCCACTGACTCTCAATCAACCTAACAAACCTATCAGAAGTACAAAAGGACAATTTTGTCACTCAGGCCAAGATACATTTGCAAATCTTCAGTCATGTGAGATATTGTAAGGTTTAAGAATATTACAATTTCAGCAAGGCCAAATTCTACACTTTCCCCTGAAAAGATACACTTGGATAGAAAGAACATCACAGGACAAGAGAAAAAGTTCTGTGGAGTAAGAAAACTTTAATGCGAGGAGATTTTATGCTATTGGGTTGATTAATTTTAAATAGAATACAGCCATATCATCGTTTGATCCACTTCTGCCAGAGTGCACTGTACACTCTTGTAACATTTACCAGCTGTTTGTGAGGGCATGTGTGATGCGAAAGAAATATAAAAAATGTCTGGCCTACCATTAGTTAAAGAAATGACTTAAAATGTATGTCTGTCCAGAAAATCTCAGTTAAAAACCTGACCGTTTTTTTCCCCTGTACTTTCAGAAATACATGAAGTGATTAAAAAACAACAGCAACCCCCACCACCAAAATCTATTTTCCTTGCTGATCCTGTGACCTGATCCTATTCTGTCTGGCTCATGAGACATATACGGGAAACAATTACAACATATGCTAGAAGAAGAACCTTCCTTCCTTCCTTCCTCTTGAATTCTCTTTCCCAGAATGCAGCCTGCTATCCTTCCAACAAGACTTCAACCTTGCCAGGAATAAAGAATAAAAGACTGAAAACTGCAGTTTCCAGGGAAAAAACTTCTCTTCTGATCTCTCACACCTGATTTTAAGACAGATCTACAAAATGCTTTGAGAAGATGAGGTTGGGAACTAACATTTGCAACCCTTTTGAACGTTGCCAACTATGAATTCTGGTTTTATGCTGCATTGTGATTTTTCCCTACCTCCCCCACTTCTTTGCTTAAACTAATGATACCTGTGCCTCTGTTCTTCCTCCTAGCTAAAGTCCTCTTCTACACACCCCCTAAAGTGAATTTAGGACTGTATTTTCATGAACAGGAAAATGAAATATAATTAACACTATGTTTATTTCTCAAGCTGTCCTTTCATTAATGGGGTCCTAAGCATTACCTCAGGGCAAATAACTAATGAGAAAATCTTAAACCAGAATTGATCATTTGCAGAGGTTTTCCAATGAAACAGAATTGATATTAATTTCAGGACAGTACACCTACAAGTTAGTGTTAGGAAGAATCTTCCTGACAGGCTTTATGGTTTAGGTGGACCTCTGTTTTCCCTTCAAGTCAATATCAGATCCCTCATCACCATAAAACAATTAATATTAAAGTTATAATTAAAAGTAATCAGGTATATTACCACAATGACAATTAGTCTTATTTGTGTTTACTCAGTAAAGGGAAGTATTTTTCTAGGCAGTGTACAGAGAAGGAAAGAGGAAGAAGAAACCCCCTAATATTATTAGGTATTAGAATAACTTGTAATATTACCAGTCAATAGGGACAAATAAATTGTTTTCACATTGTACTGATGTCTTCTACTTCACTACAGTTAAAGTCTTACCATGTCTACTTTGACTGTAAAATACAAAGGCTTCCATATGCTGTGTGGCTACCACACCACATGAAATGTTTCTTTTTGAAAAAGCTTTGTCAGTAGAGCACGATTTACCTGCAACAGTGCAAACCAGTGTTGGTGAGCAAAAGTGAATCTGCTGATGAAATTCAGTACATCCAAAATCCATTATTGAATTGAAAGAGAAAGTAGTGTTTGTAGGAGAACTAGCTCATGGGCTATATACTCTTCTGTAGTTAATTTGAGGCTTGATTACAATAATGAAACTTAAGGCACAGTATGCTCCAAGGAGCCGAAACAGAGAAGAATCAGACTGTAATGAAAGAAAGTTTCAGCAAGATTTTTGTAAGAATGATGCATGGTAATATATATTAAACATTAAGCTTCACTGATATTAAGCATTTAGGTTAGTGCTGAATAGACCCCTCAGTCCACAAAGGATTCCCAGTGCAGTCACTCAAAGGAAATAAGCACGAGAAGGCAAGAAGAACATACACCCAGCAGCTAGAGGCTGAATGTTCCCCTGTCAAAATACCAGTAAAGACGACTCTCCCCTAGCCAAAACCAGTGAAAGGATCTTGTGGAGTTGCCTTAAACTTTAAGGCACCTAGAAAAGAAGTACTACTTGTCAGCTAATAATAACGACAGTAATCACAAAATGGGTGAGGTTGGAAGGGATTCTGTTGACGATGAAAATGATGGTGGTTATTCCTACTACACAAAACCATAGCAATTAGGTCCAGGGTTGCAAAGAACTTTCTCCTCAGTATGTTATTGCATAATTCTATCCTCGTGCTAGTATCAAATCTATTCAGCCACCACATTTATCTAAGTTATTATATGATATTATTGTGCCATAATTACTGAGAAGCATAATGATTTTGAGCACTGAAAAGAGAGAAAGTTTCAGTGCTTTTAGTCTCCCAACAGTCTTTGAGTGAGGAAATTCTGTTTTCCTCATTTTATGTCTGGAAAATGAAGTCATAGAAACAGAAAATCACTTTTTGAACCCCAGTCACCATGAGATATGACAGGCATTTAATAACATAGTCAAGACTGCCAGCAAAACCCTACCGAAATCATTAGGAAGTTGACAGGTACAGTTCCTAGCAGTACTTTTTTGCAATCTCATGAAGGACTTGCCTGCCTCCTAAACCTCTGATTGCCAGTGACTGAAGTCACTGCTTGGAGGAAAAAACAAGGATGGAACCAGGTGTTCGCTGCCAGCAAAGAATCACAGAATCACAGAATCTCCTAGATTGGAAAAGACCTGTAAGATCATCTAGTCCAATCATTAACCTAACACTGACAAGCCCACCACTAAAGCACGTCCCTAAGCACTATATCTACACGACCCTCTACTCCTCCAGGGATGGGGACTCCACCACTGCCCTGGGTAACGTGTTCCAATGCCTGATGAAGTACAGAAGGCTGTGTACAAAGCACAGGCAAAGTGTATTTTTCTACAGCATGTGGAAGGGATGTCCAATTTCCAAGCTGGCCTCTGCCAGCGAGTTTTGTCCCCTGGTGAGGTCTTACCTTGCTTCTTCTCTGGGCCACGCTCTTTATCTGTTAGCACTTCCTTCAGGCTTTTCTGGATGTTTGTATGCATACAGGCATGTCCAAACCTCGTCCGTGTCCCAGCTGCTCTATTGACGGTCACTATTAGCCCTTTCTACGTGACACTAATGATGCAGCGCCTCCCACCATTATCCCCCACTAAGAAATGGCAGTTGTTTTCAGTGGAAATATCAACGGATGAAAAACCCGTTATATTCCAGCATAACGCTTCTGGGCGAGCTGTCCTTAGCGATTTATCATGGCGTACAGGCCGTGGTGGAAAAGTGCGACGTACACCGGGGATGCTCCAGCTGCTGGCATGCTGCCCCCTCTCATATGGCAATATGTGGCCTATGTATGGCTACTTCCCCAGGCAAAGGGGACAGCAGACCCGAAGAAGCATTACGCAGAAGGACCTGTAACAGCCTGGCACCTTAGGGAAGCCTTGTGGTTAGTTTCCTAAACGCCAGTGCAGAAACCTGAAGGTAGGCACTGCGAAGTTTTTAGCCACAGGCTTCTGTCTGCTTAGACATTCCCATTCATATTGTGTGATAGAGACAGACATTATTTTGGGACAACAAAATGTGCTATTACCACAGGATCGTATAAATCCTGCCTGTCTTCTGGGAAGTTCAGATTGAAAGCAAAGCTGGATGTAACTATCCTAAAGCTTTAAATATTTATGAAAAATATATATCATGGCATTTTACGTACAATTGTGCAATATACCTTTGTGACTTTGCTCCCAAGGTACTTCTTTAATGTCTTAACTTGTTGACAAATGGCACAATGCTTTGCAGCAGGAAAAGATCTCCCCTCCAGCCCCCCAAATGAACTCCCTAAGACATATTTCTCCTGCTTGGTGTTAAAGCAGAAAACTGAATTTTCACCTCATCATTTTATATTGAAATGGTTTTGGTTATGAAAGTAGAATAATCAAGAAAATTATTTTAAATATAGCTTCACTAAACTACAGAGGAAATTACATTGTCTGCTGAGTTTGAAAATCTGTCTATAATTAGATTTAAATGTCACTCCTTTCAGTGAATTTTAGCATTTCTGCAGACTGTAGTCCTTATGAAATATATGGTTTCGGAATATAGCCTTCCTCTTATGAAAATTAGAACCCTATGGCATGCTTTCAGGAGAGTATGTCTTTGTATTAGCTATAAAAGATAATCTAATAGTTGTTGCAGTTGTTGACTAGTTTCCTCTCATTCCAGTAGCATAATTTGTTATCATTTGGTTTTCTCTATGTATTATTGTGTCCTGTAAGTTTGGGAGGAAAATGATTCATCTGCAGCTAAGGACAGTAAAGAATTTTACTATAAATGTCTGTATTCCTCAAACCAGGACAATTTCCTATTTTACAAATGATGGTTGTATTTATGAAATGCTATTTACTCCATTTAAACAGTAGTGGAATTTCAGCAATTGTAATATTTTCTTGTTTTCTGTGGTCTTACTACACAAATAAAGAAAAAAGATTATTGAAATGAAAGATATTTATATGGCTGTGCTTTTGCAGAAAAGATGCTAACTGACCAGATGTTGTTGGGTTTTTTCATTATCTGTTATACCACAACAATGCCCCCACTTATAAGGTTTGGTTTTTTACTCATCCACTTGTGACGGCCATTTCCAAATTGAGGCTTGTTTCTTTGAAAAAGAAACTGAAGAGTAAAAAGTGATTCCTAAAGAAGTTATTGACATCATATTGATATTTCATCTAGTTGTCAAGACACTGCTGTGCTTTAATGCCTTCTGGGTACACCTACAGCACGTAGTGTGTGAAGAGAGCGGACAACCGGGGAGAGGGGAGGGACACGAGGGAGCTGTTGTGTCTGTCCCCTGGCCATCTCAGCTCTCTGCCATGTGTCCTGGTGATGTGCGCTCCTATAGTAGCAGCTACAGCACCAGGAAGCCTCCGTGATCCTTTCCCCCTCATCTTCCAGTCCACTTCTAACACCTGACCAGCTCAGATATGTCCCCAAATTGGTCTCTGGGCAGTGACAGGGAGTGGAGGGAATGGGGAATAGAGATGTATAAGGTCAGACCGTTAGCCAGCATTGATCGGAGTAAACAAGACCAACACGGATGGCTTATCCCACCTGCACTTTAGATGTGGGTGCCTTCATCCCTGAGAAGACGAAAGCTGCAGCTCCCCACTGCACCATTTAATGCTCGTTCTCAGCTATTCAGCCACTGCTGGATTTGTGTTTAAACCAACTGAAATACAACGCACTGGAAATATTTTCCCTTCAGGACCTCTGATTTTCAGAAGAAACAGTTCCCGTTGTTAGCCAGGAATGAACTATAAAAATCACACCTCAGCCCGAATGAATTCTGACTGTGCTTGAGTTTAAATATTTATGAAAAATAGATATCATGGCATTTTACGTACAATTGTGCAATATACCTTTGTGACTTTGCTCCCAAGGTACTTCTTTAATATCTTAAGTTGTTGACAAATGGCACAATGCTTTGCCTAATTAAACTTTAACCTAATTAAACTGTTAACTTCAAACTCTGGCATAAAAAGAAAAAAAGAACATTGTCGTTTTTGACATTAGGTAGATAAGGCAGCATCTCCCATTTTAGCACATTTTGTACCATACAATGGTGAGTTCAGATATTTCAAATCTAATTAGGACATATACAGTGGACTTTCACTAAATTGTCATGTAAGTAGAGCCATCATTTCCAGTGCGAGCAGGTCAGGTGAGCCAGCCTGCCTGGCCCTCCTGGCTTCCAGACAACGTGGCTGGATGAAACAACACAATTTCTTTTATCAAGAACTCCTGGCTCCAAAGATCTGTCGCAGCAAACAGCCATGGGAGCAAATCATATGTCAGCCTATAATAGTATGTCTGTCCGGTTATTTAAAATTAGATGAGCAAAGAAAATGCAACGGACAGGAAGCAGCCAAGAGAGGTTTACAGAGACTACTCAAAGGTGTAAAAATTGAAAAGAAACTTCTCCTTCCGGAAACAGCCCGGCTCAACACCCACTGAAACCAAAGAAGTGGTTCCGTCCCTTGACTTTGAAAGTCTTATCTGAGTGTCTTCTCAGACGCATCCTTTGTGTCTTCTCAAACACAAATAGACAGTAACTAATCTCCTTTTTTTGCCTATATGCATGTGCTAAGGACCGTTAATATTGCCCAACTAATGTAAAGGGAAGGGTCTTGGGCACGTAACAATCTAGCCTTCGGACCATAAACTTCCAATGCAACGGAGCACAACAAATCTTTCAACAAATAGAGTGAGCTCAGATTGTCCCAAGAGGCCTTATTAAAGTTACAAGAGAAATATAGACACATTCAAAAGGTTCTACTGAAAGTTACTATTGAAACCTTTGAACTGCTATGAATATTCTTTGGCGATACTCTTGAGACTTCCTGTAACATTCTACAGAAGATGCAATTCTCCTTTACACTCCACAGGGTGCTTCAAAAGCCTGCAAGGGTCATCATTTTCTAATAAATATTGTTGTATCAAACAGTTGTTTGAAAATATTCTTTTAAAGAAGAAAGTAATGAAAAAAAAAAGAAGAAACACTCAGAAAACAAAGTTTTCGCTATGAAGAAAAAGTGGAAAGGAGACAGTTGAAAAAATTTAGTATGTATGTATCAGTAAGTGTGAATATTGTGACACTCAAGGGCTGATGAAGAAATTAATGACATTAATAAATGACCAACAGGGATCTACAAATAATTACACATTAAAAGCTTCTAAAAGTGGCTTGGTGAAGTTCTAAGAAATATCACTAAACCTGGCTGTCTCAATTACCTCCCAAAGCTACAGAGGCCAAAAATTTTATTTACCAATACTGCTGTCATTTATCTTTCAGCATTTATCAGCAGCTCAGAAGGCAGAAATATTCTTCACAACCAGAACTACAGCTCTTTGTATGTCATCTGGATTTGCCATCTTGGACAACATCACAAGGATTGATTTATGATTGCTGCTGAACGGCATGCATGTAGATGTTAAGCTTGAGTGTAGAAGCAATGTTGGGATTTTTAGAGGGCTTTGTGCCTGAGCTGGTAAGACCTGCAAGTGCACTGTTAGGAGACGTTAAGTCCCTCTGTGAAACCAGCTCAACTCATATGTTTCTGCTCTGCAACACCAGGTCTGATGAGCACTATGAACATCTGTTGCTTTATAGTCACTGAGCCTTATTCATGGTTCAGCTAAGTTCAGTTTCTGGTAAGAAGGCAGTTTGCCTGTAATTATATATTCCTCATCCTTTCCCAGAGCCAAAAAAAAAGCTTTTTTTGTTTGGCAAGGAAAGTTTAAGGGTTGTACTTCAGTGGTGATTCTCAGCGAGGAACCTAGTGAGCTTGGTTGTAGCCTAAGTTCTTACAAAGCATGATTGTATAAGGCATGATAAAACGCCTGCTGTCTACACCATCTGAGAAAAAACTAGCTGTGATGAATGGATAAGCCCCACTTACATTTTGTATCCTGGTATTCTGCTGCCTTGAAGGAAGTCTGTTTGGGCTTTGAAACTTTCTATCTGATCCTGTATGCATTTAAGGGAAAGAGCTGGTATTACAGTTATTTATATAACGTTAGCCTGTGATTATTCCTTGCTTGCAGAAAAATGTCCCTTTATTCATTGGAATCCCTGTGGATATGAATGGCTCCATAACAACAGGCACTGAAAAGCTGGTATTTGGGAGTTGTCTAATTCCTGACGCTTTTGTTGGATAAACATCTTCTGAGATCTAGACTTGCAGGGATAAACCTTGCTGGGTGCCATATCAGAGTGGATAGGTTTTCTGTGGAAACTAACTTTGAAATGCTAATAATTTTTTGAAAGTTATTTATGAATTATTCCTAGAATTATTCTGCGCAGCTGCTCCATTTCTCATGGTTGGGATTGTCCCCATCGGGCAGGGAGAACCTGTGGGCTCCAACTTGTGGCCAGTTGTTCCTCAGGGTCTGGCCATGGGGTTCACTGTGGGAAAGGCTCATCTGATACCCGCGCCCTGAATACTGTGCTTGAGTCAGCTCCTGGCTCGGTGGTTGTCAGAAGGTCCTGGCTGCCAATGAGAAACTTAGGTAATGATTTTCTTCCTAAATAGGTTTTCCTGAAGAAGCTGGAATAAATGAAGTATATTAGCTTGTTTTACAAGAATTCCATCTTGCTTTTACTGAACTAATTACCCTGCAGTCATATAGCTGGTTATGTTTTTCTAATGCATTGTGAAATCTGTTGAATCTGGAGCCAGAGTAATTATGACACCTCAGGTTCATTTGTCATTAGAAGTGGTGACTGTTCATACAGCTCGCATTTCATCAGAGGAACTCAGAGCATTTTATAAACCCCAGTACTTCTCAGAACAGTTGGAGGAATACATAAATTACTACTAAAAGAAATGTATTTGAACATTACACACTGGCTTTTTTTCCTAAAATATTTTCCAAATATACAAATACCTAAATGCTCCATTCTATGTGGCATTATATACAGTTTATGAGCAACCCAATAGAGGTTAGGGTAGGAATTGAAATAGTTGCCAGTAAAAATGACAGAAACCATTCTGAGATGCAAAAAGTAAATATGCCAGTTAGAATTTGGCTAGGATATGAAAGCCAAAATCTCTGTGCTCTCAGAAATGAAATAATGCCATTTTTAATGACCTCAGTGCCAAGGGTGTTCACTTACAACTGTTTAAACACAACTCCTGTTAACGCAAATCTGGACTTTATGTTAGCACAGGGTCAGAGACATGAGTCATATACAGGGAAGTAACAGTGAATCACTGAACCCACCTATAATAGGTGTCCTCTAGACTAGCTAGGCGTTAATGATGCATGACTGCTCTGCTTAAGGTGGTACAACTGCAATGCTCAGCGGGGATAGGATGGGTTTTCTCTCTATTCACAGGAGAGAGCATGTCCTCCCGTCCTGGGTCACACGAAGGATGTACAAACACATGTAAGGGAAGGCAAAGGTTTAGGTACGGACGGGCAGCCACCGTCTGTTCTCAGGCTCTGTGCAGTAGATAAGGGTTTCTTGTACGGGCAGACAGCTGATGTGGGTTTGTGGCACACACGCAAGAGAAGGTAACTGTCCTGGCATCCTGCAAATACCAAAAGTGCTAGGGCTGGGGCAGGGGAGGGCTGTTTGGTGCCTCTGTGAGGGCACGTGGCAAAGAACCCGCTGATTAATGGCAGGGTGATTAAACAGAGGCACAAGGATTTTGGTAAATCACGCAACTAGCTGGTAAGAGGGAGAGGATATTTTACAAGCAGAGAACTGAGGCAGCAATGAGGTGACTAAATTAAACCCAAACGTGTGAGACAGCTAAGAAATTAACTAACATCACCTTAGTCCCTGCCCATGTTCTTAAAGCAGACAGCGTTACGTGCTCCGCTCTGTCCCTACAGCCTCTCTGAGAGTCTGTCCCTGCTGACAAGCTTGCGCTGTGTTGCATGCTAAAAAATACTGTGCATGATGAAAGGCTTGGAGCCAATGGGGTTGTAGCAGCCTTAATTAAAAATGCAATTAAAACCCCAGAATGAGTTATCGTTAGCCAAAGGGGCTAGGAGAAACTAGAAGGTTGGTTTGGATTATTTTTTTCCCAAATATATTGGAGTGGGAATGGAGCTAGAGAGATAACAGGGCAATTAAAAATGAGAAATGAATGAAATTAATCATGACTCAAAATGGCTGGGAGAGGCTGCCTTTTTTTTTCACATCTGTCTATAGTGTATTAAATAAAGAGAAGAAGTTTGAATAATCAGAAAGTCAGAATGATGCTGCAAAATTAATTGCTGATTGAGAACACAGAAAGAGTAATTGGAAAAGGTAAAATATATGGTGTAATGGCTCCAGTAATACATATCTCAAAGGAGCTATAGAGGAATTGTGGAGTCTGAATGGATTTGATGGGGCGCTGTAGGGTGTTTGCAACATCTGGCTTTCTGTACCTAATGGCAGTGCTAAGTTACAAGACTCATCCCGCTCTAGTCATGGCGAGGGAGTCACCTCCACAAGACAACAGTATAAATGAAGATCCAGGAGTCTCTGAGGGGAGCCAACCCATGCATCTGGGCATCTGAACTAGTGCCTCGATGCAGGTGATGTGAAAGTCCCCCTTTGTTTCACACCGCAACACTCCATGGAGAGACCAGGGGAAATAAAGGGTTTTCCATCAGCGATGGATGTGATGAAACCTGCCGCTGCTGATGCTTCACTCAGGTTATTGCAGTGTTCTTATTACCAGGACTTACGAGCCTTACTGATATTGAGTTCACACTGGCTCTGTATTCCCTTAACTCCATCAGCTTCCAAGGAAAAAGAAGGAAACTGAGACAGAAATGAGGCATCTTCAAAGGACAAAGCTGCCACTTCAGTTGCTTGTACCAGCACTAAGCTCAGAAGGGTAAACTTCAAAGGGAGTGAAGCCTCTTTTCTTCAGCAGCTGGATGAAGTAAACGTAACGCTTATCAGCACAGATATGGTTTTCCGGACTCCAGAGCTAAGAAAACATCTTTCATGCATCTAAAGACTAGGGAATCAAAAGTGATTCCCTCTCAATTTTCTCTTTGTGCCTTAATCCTTTAAACAGAAATGATCCCTGGCAAGAATCTGTTTTGTTAACAGGAACCAGCAGAGGACTGTAGCATTGGTATACCTTAAAAACCTCCTGAAATAGGATCAATCTGGTAAAATAGCCAGCGGGAGGACAAGCCAGTAAGATATCCAGAGACCAGCGGTTCATCCTTTCATTGCGTACCAGCTTTGCCTTCTTCCCTCACTGCTGAAGATTTATGCATCCTTGATCATTTGCATCCACTGCCCGGGCTCTGAAAGCCGTGCAGAGTGACTGTTCACGAGGTAGTCTGGAGGGAGCGTTCCAGTCGCCGCATAAGGAAAGCTCTGGTGTACCGGTGTGAAAAGAGAGAAAACAGCTCTGACAAGCAGACCATATATGAAATATTAAAGTGCTACCTACCCTGGCTACTGTGGGCTTGTATCCAGCATTAGTACACCATGTGCTATCAATGGGTGGCACCAGGGAGTTTAAGAAAACAGGGGAAAAACTATTTTGCATAAAGTTTTTCCTGCAGACTGCTAATTAAAAACAAACATACCAAAAAAAACCCCAGAAGAAAGTATTTTCTTTGCTGCCCTGCCTCTCCTAAGCAACGCAGCTGGGACAGAGGTCTCTGTGTGCCGCTGTTGCCAGCAGCACACTGTATCCACCCTTCCAGCTCCACAGAAACATCCCAGAAAAGGGCAAAGGGGTAGGCAGCATGCGGGCGGTACACTTCCCTCACCATTTTGAACTGGAGTAAGGGTAGAGATCTCAGGCCCCCAGTTCAATCTGGAAACAGGGCTATAGGATCATCACCTCTCATCTCAGAGACTAGCAAAAGCCATAAGCGGGTAAGACGGGACAACAGAAGGTCCCGAGCCACTGAATGGGCAAATAATCTTTATTAAGTTCTGCTTGCAGGGCCTGCTCCCACTGGCCTCCACCCTACCCATTAAATCCGCTGGAATCAGGCTAGGAACATCAAATCCCAGTGGTTTTCCCTGGTTGATTTCTCTTAATGCATGCGTGCAAAGGAAGGCAGGAGAAGCTCAAGTGGAAGTTTTAACAGCTTCAGCCTCTCTGGAAAAACCTCCAGCAGCCATCAGTGGCAGATTTTTTTCCTTAGCCTGTTTGCAGTCTTGAACTCCCATGTACATCCCACTTGTTATTTTACAGGCAGCATTTTGGTATTTAGTCAGAAGGGAAGACCTACTGCGGGCAAATGAAAGATAGCTGAGCAATATATTTCCATCTAAGTGTGCCATAAATGCCAGTTGGTCATCCACACCTTTCTTGCTCAGAAACCCTGGGGACCAATTTACATGAAACTGTATATATATGCACGCTGAGAAAACCAACAGTGCACCAATTGGGAAAAGCAAGGACCACAGCAGAAAGACAAACTAGAATCTCTTGGTCAGTTTTGGTTTAATACGTTGTATTTCTTTAGCTAGATCCACACAGTGTCCCATTATCTCCTCTGACCTGGTCTCAGCATGATTCCTGCGACTTTACCGGCTTTCCCTCCTGTGTCAGCAGAAGATGTGGGAAAAGAGACATAGATTATTCCTCCACAGGATGTGAAATGCATCACTGTTTGCCCTAACGAGGATGCGTTCCCTGATGTGATCCTTCTTCCATGTTTTCAGGGATCAGACCAATTTCTTAATGGTTGTCTATAACAACCTGTGAGATTCAGAGAACTTCCCCACTCAGCTTCCCCCATTTACTTTTCACTATTGAGAGATTTATGAAAAACCGTGGTAACTAACATTCCTTGTTAAGTTCTCCTGTGATTTTCTGACAGGAAGTGTTAGAGCGGACATGCTCTTGCATTGCTACACAGAAGGTCGAATACAACCCCAAGACTTCAGCCGTCTGTAAGTAGAAATCATCAGCACTGAACTCATGCACGAGTTTATCACCTGCAGTGCTCGTCCTGCCTTCAGGTGTAGGTGGCGTTGAAGCATACAAAAACACAATTCCACATAAATTCATGCTACTAATCCACGCCTTATTTTAATTCCGCTTAATAAGCCCTTAGTGCATATTACAATCCTTAGTTGTTTTACCAGTGATACCGACTATAAAGGAATCAGATACACTGGTACACTCGGGTTTCTTTACCCTAATCCAGTGACACAAAATAAATGAGAAAATGTTGAGAAGAGCTTCTGATGGCTTTGCATTGCCTGATTACCACAAAATCATGGCTTCAATGCACTAGAAAATCCACTCCATAATCAGTATAATTAAAACCTTATGTACATCTTCCTGTTTCCCCTGCAAAGTGGTCATTTGTTAAATTTCCAGATAAGGTTGCTGCATCAGCTTTGCATTTCAACCTGATTTCATGGTGTAATAAAGCTTGCGTGAGCACCCTCTGTGCTTGCTTGCGTGTAGGTGTGTCAGCCCGTGTCTAATAACTATTGTACTAAACAGCCAATTTCAATCAAATCTCTGGAGGTCTCAAAGGTATTCTGGTCCTATAAGATTTACGACAACAGAAGACTACGTGGAGGGAGAATTTTCTGTACTTGCTTTTTCTGAAAGAATTGTAAGTACCATCCACTTTATTAGAGCTAAGGGAATCCACATGGGAGCCCAATTAAGCTTTATTGGTCCTCCATTTTACCAAACTATGCGTAGGTAAAAGGACCATCCCACATGGACAGAATCATTGCAAAATCAGAAAAACAGGGACCTCCGGAGGGCTTCTAGACCAACCAACTGGATAAATGATACTGTGCCATACCTGATAAACATCTGTCTAACCTGTTAAAGATTTCCAATCCTGAAGTCTCCCCAGGCAATTATATGAGCATACATCTTTATTCCTCACCATCTTGTACTACAGCTGAAGCATTGTAATACATTAGTGAAGCTCTATAAAATATGGTTCAAAGCCTGCAGTTCGTGGCTGCATTTGCATTTCAATTTACAGAAGTCTAGGTAAGGGAAGGAAGGTAAAACAATGCTGCAGCATTGATTTCTCTCAGGGACATGACAGTTGCATAAAGGGCTCTGCTAATTATAGCCACCAGCTATCAACAGACTCCACAAAAGCCACAGCAGCATTGCAGCAGTTCGGTGCCTGCCACAGTCCATAGCTCTTTAAGCTGAAAGCATTTGTCATGTCTAAGAATTGATTTTCAAAGGTAATGCCCCAGCAGCCCCCTGCAATAAAACAAGGGTGGACTTGACTCCGAAAGGTCCTTCAGATGGTGAGTCGCTGCCAGAGCACTTTCCTCCAGCGTACCTTGTTTTCAATTGATGGGACTTCTCAGAAGGTGGTTCCATCATACGTGACTTGCTCAACTTCAGGACTTTAATCCTGGGGAAGCTATAAGCAAAGCTCCCTTAAATTTATGTTGGAAAAAGTGTGCACTACCCTCAAGAGCAGAAAGTGCAGTATTTAGGCAGAAACGTGCTGTTCAGTAAAAGACGCAAGTATGTCATTACTTCTCAAAACGCCAGTACCTATGTTCCTAGGTAAAGGGAATGGATCAGGCTAGGTAAAAGTTACTGTCTTCGTGTAGATTTTTCACTGCCTAAATCTGGGGTTACATTTGGCGAGTTATGCGATAATTTCGTACACACTTGAAAGCAGTACCTCAAGGAGGACTGGCAAGACTGTGAAATGCAGTCCTCTCTCTTTTCTCTGGCTTGAGGGAGTCCCAGCTGCTCGCTCGTTCGCTTCCTTCCGAGCTGACAACAAACTTCCACTCACAGCTCATCTCAGTCCCTAGATTGTGTGTACATACACTATAAGGTTTGAGAACAGAAGCAGATGAAGCAGTATCTGTGAAAAACAAAGTCTAAGGACGTTTCCTTGACCAGACCTTAGCTCTGTGCCTCTCCCAACCTTTCTCTGGGAGTGAAAAGTTTAGTATGAAATTCTCCTTGGTGAATACCCTTGGCTCTGTTTTCAGCATCGCATGGCTTGAAGTCTAAAAGCTTCTGCAGCTGCAACTTGGCGCAACTCCCGTTACTTCACGGGGGGTCATCTTGGTTTCTATCAGGTTTGGACCTGCCATCAGCCTGGCAATGCAAGAGGGTAATTCCTCAAATGAGGGAGATGACTTTATAGAACAAGGGAGTGATGGCATTCATACTCTGCTCTCCCTAAGGCTGCCTTCTTGCCAGAAAATGACAAAATATTTAAGCATAATATAACTTTTAAATTGTTTGTGGCATTTGGAGTTGAAACTCTAAGCAATAATTATGCTAATGAGAAATAAAGTATTTTCTTGGCAGCAGAATACTTTTTTTGTTGGCATTGTTGTTGACTTGTTTATTTGTTGCATTCTTGTCATCACTGCTGGCTTCTGTTTGTATGCAGTAAGTGCCATTTACAGCTGTCCTTGAGAAAAGCACTGCAGCTTCCAAAAGATTGCTTTCCCATTTCTTTTTTTCTTCTTTCACAAGTAACAGGTTTTTTGTCTTTTCAGGCCTTCGACAACTGCACGCCACGTAGCTATTCCCTGAGAAAGGTAATGACTTTCTCACCAGCGCAGTACGGCAGTGCACCCGGGGAACAGTGGTGGGGACTTGCTGTTACAGCAGGTATGAGAGAAATGAAGTGCCCGTCCACAGAGGCCTCGGTATTGGGTCGAACGATCAGATTCCCATTTCAGTTCTTAATTGCACAATGAGCAGGAGGAAATGGAGTAGATCCAGGGGGATCTGCAAAGGAAGAAAGTATATTCTTGGCCAGAGCTTGCTGCAGAAAAATGCTCGTCTTCAGCTTGTACATTTTGAGCATAAGCAGCAGCTTTATGTGAACAAAGCAATTTTCAGAGGGATGTCCCTTGAAAAACCGGTGATTCAATTCTGCTTTCACTTACTTAAATGGACCAGCCCCACTGACCTCCTCTGAAGATGGATCTTTGCTGAGCTGGATGGATGGAGAGGTGAACTGCGACGTGGTGTGCAGCGGCCGCCCTCGCAAACGCTGGCAGCAGAAAGGCTGCAGTCCTCAAAGCTTCTGCCCTGCCTGGTTTAGGGCTGTGTATAGATGCTCTCTGCCTGTAGAGGAGTCCCATCTACTCACGGACTTCCTAGCGTACCATGAGGAAGGGAAGCATCAGTTCAGGCACAGTGGAACTGATGCCTCAGCTCACTTAAGCAATGGGTCGGAGGACTGACGCACTTATTAGTGTGATCTGTATGAGCCAGAAAACCCTTTGCTGTGGGAGCAGCGTCGTGAGCTCTGTGGAGGAGCACTGGTGTCCAGTGACTGTGACACGGACCAGACCAGGGGAATCTTTACAAAGAACCTTTAAAATGGATGTGAGGCCGGTTTCCCAGTTTCCCCTGTCACATGTGTGGATAAATCACAGCCGTTTTTTTGGTGTTTCATATTAAGATACAANATCTTTACAAAGAACCTTTAAAATGGATGTGAGGCCGGTTTCCCGGTTTCCCCTGTCACATGTGTGGATAAATCACAGCCGTTTTTTGGTGTTTCATGTTAAGATACAGCTGACTCTATCCAGTGACAGAGTTATCCTGTGACACTTGTTTGAAATAATGTAAATAGAAAGTGAAATCTGTTATACTTTTTAAAAATTTATATGAGTTCCTGAGACTTTGATCATATTTTAATGGAAGGTCTAATTAGCGGGTGAATGAGTTAAAGGTGAGATACTGCAAATGCAGTTCATTAAAGCTCAAATTTTAAACTACTAATACATATGTAGCTATTACGAATGAGAAACGAGACACAATAACATCTGCTGGATCTACTGTCTCCACATTGCATCTCTAGCGTGCAACAAATTACACTTTCTTCTTCTTGCTGTTGTCTTTGGGGATGTTGCCCGAAAAATCTATTACTTACCAGATCATTGAATCAATATACATTATTTTTCTCCTTGTGCTAGAGCTGCACTAAGCACAGCAAGGAAAACCTGCCTCTCAGTGCGCAGAAGTTTGTGATCGTTAACACACAAAATGCTCACGATATAAAAGCTATATGTTCCAGCACTTTGTGCTCTACGTTACCATTTCTACACCTTTGTGTATACTTGGTGAACAGATGTGTGTTTTTTTAATAAAGAGGATATCTGATTTCCAAAATTACAGAATCATCTGTAATTACAAGAGCCACTGACTGACCAAAATACACCTTGTTGCTTGCTTCAGGTTATATTAGAAGCAGCTTTCTCAGGGCCTGGCACTCGGCAGGTGTTTTTGAGAGCTGCCCTGCTGCATTATGAGCAGTTGCTGATAACAATCCTGCCACCCCAGCATGTCTGCTGCTGTACTGACACAGCCCCACTGTCTCTAATTCTGCTCCTTGTCAGAGGATCAGACCTACCCAGGGCACACTGCTGCAGGGAAAACAATGTCTTTGTACAGGCGCATAAAATAAAAACAACCAGGAATCACACCGACGCATGTAAGAACATACACTTTGCACTGACAAATGTCAATACAAGCACAACCTGCTGGAGATTAAGGCTGTATTCCCTGACAGATGCATTTCCTACTTCTGCGTGTTGGCTTTAATTCTTTCCTCCCTTATTGCTTTACTCAGTAGTTATACCATGCAACACACCTGTAATGCTCCAAACATGAAACATCAAACAAAATAGAGATCAAGGGAGCAGGTCACTAGCTCCATAATACAGCATTGTATGCACAAGATGGAAGGCATTTCCATGGAGTTTAGTGAGGGTACTGATGTATCCCGGTTTGTTCCTTGATACCCAGGTGAGCAGGAAGGAAGGGAGGAGCTAAGAAATTGACTCCACGTCAGTATCTGTTTCCTGCTAACACCCAGCCTGGGCAATCGCTTGCGCCTATGCCCGGTGTTTGTAAAACTGGTTTGTCCTGAGCTGCACTGCAAATCCATTTTGCACTCATAAGGAACAGGCAGATGAAAGCTCGAGACCAATGCATTCCTATCTGCCTTCATGTGTCATTCATCAGTAGCCCCACACTTCAGAAACCTCAGGATTTTTGTGTTCAGCTGTAGGTTACTCAAGAGATTAACCTCATGGAGAACTGGTGTCCCCTGTGCCAGCCTTCTGAATACTAAAGATGACCGAAAAGCCCACCACCAATGACATATCAGGATTTAGATTTCCTCAAATGTGTGCCTTGAAATACATCCCAATTCCAGAACAGGAAGGTTACTACAGTTACCTTAAGATAAATGAGCACATTGCTTTGCTTTTAGAAAAGCAGAGAAGAAAACAGTGATGTGGGACTCTATCCCAAAGTCTGAATTCATTTTAATTTGTTGCTGGATGAACATGTGGATGATTGTTTTTGCTGCACTAGGGAGTTTTCTCTCCGTTTCAGGAGTTTGAGAATCAATTTTCCATAACCAAGTAGCATGATACCTCTTAAAGATCAGATCTAGGAAGGACTATACTAGGTTCTTTGAATGTATTAATAGCTATGTTTTTTATTAGTTTAGAAGAAGAAGGAGGAGGCGGCAGGTGGCAGTCACTGGAAAAATAACCTTCATAATGTGGCAAATACTAAGCAGTTCAAAAGATGCTGGCTGTAGCAAGATTTTTCCAAGCACTGCTGACTAGCTAGGAGATAATTCACGCTCGGTTGGATGAAGCTGCACTTGATTTGTGCAATACAATGAAAGGGAAATAAGGCAAGGCAGTGTGACTGGTGTTTTTTTTGGTTTGGTTTGGTTTTTTAAACCAGAAGAGCCAAGGTTAAGTCCACCAAATGTTGTCTACAGAGTGGAGAAACTGCCTGAAAGGTGCCTACCTGCTCCAGGTAGGCCAGAACTAAGCACCTCTGGGAACAAAGTCAGGGCACTCACACATGGGCCACTCCACTCCTCGCTGCCCGGTTTCCGCCTGTGCATGGGAGGCCCACAAGGAGGAAGGACAAAGCCAGCAGAGCATCGCTCTTCGGGTGCCTGTCTGCATTTTCACATCCTATTTTTCCACATGTAAAGCTGCAAGATCCGAATGGTTCATTAATTGTCAAGGCTTCCATTTTTGCTTATTTTGGCTTTCTTCACCTGTTGTTCTTCTTTACATAGCTGTGTGTTCAGCTTGTATTTTCTATCTTTTTAAGATACCACGTGTCCATCCAGGAACTTCCCTCCATCCCCCTTATGTAGCCCTGACAATACTCATGTTCTAAGTCTAAAAGCCTTCTGAAACTTTGGGACTCATCACAGAACTTAAATCTCTGGTTTATAAAGGTTATTAAATTTCTGCACATCATAAAATGCTCAGTTGAAATCCGCCTCATAATTAGACCTGAGTAGAGAGAGTTTTATTTCACGGAAGATGTAGATGTTTCAAAATCTGTTTTTCCTCCAGTTCCAAACAGTCCCCTTAGTATTTCCAAAGTTTCTACAAACTGGAAGGGAACACCCTACACTGGGGTGGACCAGGAGCCCGGGAGGCCAAAGAGCCACTGCCCTGCGAGTCCCTGGAGCAACCCAAACTCCTTGGCTCCCCGACAGCCCTCCGGGAAGTGAAAACACAGTCTGTGTGTATGGGAGGTTGGAGACGACTTCTGTCAGATGGAAAAGTGGCTTCTGAACAGAAGTTCAGCCACTAATCAGTTTTTGCACAGAATTTTGTACATAATATTGATTAAAGGAGTGTTGTGACTGCTGAGTTTATTTTGAATATGTAGTACCTTGCAGTGCCATGGTTACACGTGAAATGTAAAATAAGTCCACTTTACCTGAAATGTCTACAGAATATTTCAGCAGATTTGTAACTTCATGCCTGCAGAGTCCCTTTGCAGTCAGCACAACCTCATTCTTAATTTTGCTTATAAATTGATTTTAAAGTGCGTAAGTACAGTAAGTTATGTCCGCCTCTTTTTTACATACTGTAATGGATGTGAACATTAAAAGATTAGTTTGCAAAGAACACATACGGTAACATGAAGAGGAATATAACGAAAGGACAGAACACTCTTCCTTGTGATTTAGCCAAAACCAGGTTGGATTTTGATATGCATCTAGTTCAAACGAAGCATATCTAAACCATTCATTCTGCTATCCGTGGTTCATTTACTAATATGATTTTATATAATCTTGACAGCTTTAAATTACATTCAGGTACTTATAAATGCCTTTCAAAGAGTCTTAGCTCTTGATGTACAATGACCCAATCCATTCCTCGGCAGCTGGATTTAACTATGTCAGAAAACAACAGCCCACCACAGAACTCCCATTGTTGAACTTTGCCAATTAAAGGCCTGTCTCTCCTAATTTTTCCCCTTCTGCAGAAATCAGAATTGAAGCATACTTTATCTGGCATCTTCTCAGTCATTTCTGTGCCAGATGTGAGTTTCCTGGATACACAAAAGCACCCACTCTTTACCAGAACATTAATTTTAACGTAGTAGCTGAGCAAAAGTGACCTTATGTGAAAAAGTGTTACATATTTATTGTTTTATCCTTCTGCTCTGAGTACCCTGTACATGCCTGTTGTGTTCATAGCAGGTCTTATAAAGATGTCCGTTGGTTTTCAAGCAGCACAATAACCTCCAAAGGTTTGTAGGTATGATTTGGACAAGTGTGCTAGCATTGCACTTGGCAATTATTTTGAGCTGGATTTCAGCCTTGCTGAAATGAGGGCAGACTAATTAGACTTGGACTCTTCAGCTGAAAAGAAGAGACAGCTGAGAGGGGAGATAATAGAGGTTTATAATGATAACTGAAGTAAACAGGGAACAATTACTCAATCTTCCACCCACTATGAGAATTAGAAGGCACCCCAATTATCAGGCAGCAGGTTTAAAACCAAGAGAAAGAAATACCTTTTCTCATAACATCTAATTAAACTGTGAAACTAACTGCTCATGGAAGTTGCAGAGGCCAAACGTACAAATGAATTAAAACAGGGATCAGACAAATTCATGTAACCATGAACGTCCACCAGTGGTAAGGAAACGTGACTGTCTGGATGCAACTTCTGACTCAGGAAACCCCTGAAAAAACAGTAGCTGGGAAGGTACCACTTTGCATTTGTCCTGCTTTTTATGCTCTTCCATAAAGACCTGTTGCTGGCCACAGCTGGAAGCAGGACGTGCATTCAAGCAGCCACCATGACAGGAGGGTCACCACGACAGCATCCTCCTGTTAGGAGCAGGATGGGCTCTGCAACCTCAGCCAGCACAGTCATGTGGAGAAGCACATCCCTGCTCAGCCTCCTCAGGACTTTTATTATAATAAAGGACTGTAAAGGCAAACTATAGAATTGATCTCCTGGTGGGGAATAATACCACCCAGACACTGGGGGCACTGCAGTTACTGTTTCAGGTCTTTCTTTTCAAACTCCCGTACAGTTTTCTGCTCCTTCAAATTTTGACATATTATAAACTGGAAAAGGCTCATATACACGCACAAAGGCACAGTATCCAGCATATGTAACACATTTGCTTTTCCTCTCAAATATCACCAACTGGGAGGCAACGGGGACTGTTTAGCCAGTGTTACTGCTTTGTACCTTCTGCTGCCTGCGACTTTTTCCCTCCCGAGAAGTGTACCCACAGGGCACAGTCCTCCATTCAGTAGACATAAAGTTGTGAGAGAATCAGGAAGATGATCTCACATTAAAATAAAATTTGTTTCATTAAAGGAACAAAAGAATGTCTCTAGACAAAACAAAAGCCTATTTCAGATACAATACTTTAAGAAAAACCAAATTCTTCTAAGCCATGGAAATCACCAAGGAACCGAAGTGACTCAAATTTCAAATATGGGACACATCACCTTTCTGAAGTGATGGAAAGCGTCCTTTCAGGTGCCCACAAATCAGAGAGGAGAAAAAGCTGAAAGACATGAAACTGAATCAATATACTTTCCTCCTGAATGAAGGTTGGTTTCATTCTAGTATTCTCTTTAAAAAAACACAGCAGAAAAATTGGCAACAGAAAAACTAAAAGAAATAATACAGTTGCTTTCCATCACAGTTCTTTCAAAGCTGATTTCAGATTGTAATTTGCCTGGAATTGCTTCTTGAACAGTCCCTTGGTTTCCTGTCTGCTGTTCCAGGTTGAATGAAAGACACAGTTGCTGCTGGTAAAATAAGCTTTCTCTTTTGTAAATGTGCCAACTTGCACTCTCTGCCATCAGCAGACAAGCCAAATGGTTCTTCTGGGGAAATATGAATTTCCAGGCAACTCAGCTGTTCAAAGCCTCAGCATAATAATACCAAGGCAAAAAAAAAAACAAACCCAAAACCTACAGAAAAGAAAATAATCCCTTATGTATCATCCACAAAGACAAAACAGAGAGATCACAATTATATTCTCATCCACCTAATCGAAATCTATGTGAGGAAACCGTGCAAGGGGGTTTCAGGAAATTGCAAAATTGCTAGTGCTTCAGCTTATCTACACAGAAAAGGTTTACCTTTTGATCCAGTGTAATTCTATCAATAGATAGGTTGCAGGTGACACAACCTTCTGTGTGGCAATCCAGACTACTCTCAACCCTCCAAAAAAAAAGGAGATCAGAGAGCCAGGCTGTGCTGCCTCTGCCCACCTTCCGCCATTTGCTTCCCAGGAGAAACTCCAGCCCAGCTTGCTGCTCATGGAGCTGGCTCGAGCCAGATGGGAACGGAAGCGTCTTCACAGGACCAAACTGTGGAGGCTTGGTGTGACCCCAACCTCAGCTGCATGTTTGGTCTCTCTGCCAGAGAGTATTGCCCATGCAGCGGGGCTGGGAGAGCAAGGTGTATCCCCAAACCTCCTTGAAGTCTTAAACGAGCACTCCTTTGTTGATTTTTTTGGCTAAACAGCCAGATTTTGTATGGAAGCAACTGGGAGGCAAATGCATTTAGTTCCCCTTTGCCTGTTCCCCTGTAGCCGGCAGTAACCTCCAGCAGAAGGGCAGCTGCCTGCAGCTGGGGGACGGAGGGGCAACACCAGCTTAAAGCATGGCAGCCCTCCGCTGGGTGGCCACGTGCCGTCAGCTGGGTGGCCACGTACCAGCGCCTGGTGGTGGCTGTCTGCCTGCACCTGAGACACGGCGCTGGTGGCAGAGATTAATCATCAGGCTGGTTTTCTGCTGCTGCTGCTGAAAAAGTTGTTCTTCCCCTTTTGTCGTGGCTTGTCGAGACGCCGTTTCATTTTGTCAAGGAACATGAAAAAACTATCTTGAAGCCTACGGCTTCAAGTGAGGGAGAAAAAAATCCCCCCAGTCACAAATCCCTCATTAAAACTCTACACATCTATAGGACTAGAAAGCCACTTTTTGATCTTAATAGTGTTAGTGGAAAAGGCTTTATGCTGGTGATTTTTGAGGCTTTCTGGCTAGCCCTTGCCGAGCGGAGCTGCAGAGAGCTGAGGCCGGTATTGATCACACAGCAGTGCTCGCCTTCTCCCTGAGCCTGCCGGGCAGGAGTTGTTTTCCAGTCTGTACATCACGTACGGTGTGCTCCTGCACTTCCACGAAAGCTGGAGCGTTTCGTCAGTAAAGCCTTATTTCATAACACAGTCGGCACTGGCTACGCGGTAGGAAAAGTCAGGTCTCGGATGGCAGCAGCCCAGGAGAGGCTGACCCAGCAGGGAGGTCCATGAAAGGCAGGGGGCTGGTACCCCTGCAGCCCAGTGCGGTGCCACTGGGGGAAAGGCAGGGGGGGCAGGATGAGCGGGAGGACGTAGCCAGGATCAGCAGCAGATCAGCAGTTACCTCGGTTCATCTTCCTTGCCCCTTGGCATTCAGGCTCTTGGCAAACACAAGGTTCATTAGGATTTTCTACACAAGTCCTTCCAAAAGCACAATGTTGTAATGTTAATGGATTGCTACTGTTAGAATATAATACTGCTATACTGCATTACAGAGAGAAAAATCATCATAAACGTGGGAAGTTATGTTCTTACCCAGGAAACTGTCCAGACAGGGGAAACTTTGGCAGACGTTTTCTGCATAAGCTGGCTGCAGAAAGCATGACAAAAGGGTAAAACCCATGTCACGCCTCACCTGGCAAATTCAGAAGCACTCTGATCTAAATCAGAGGGTGACAGCACAAACCAGTAGTTCCAGTTCACTGTGGTTTGTACGCTCCAGAGGCTTTTCTAATAGCAAAGGCTATCTGAACTTTACTTAGCCAACAACACTAGATGAGAACCGATCATATATTTCAGTCTGGAAACTCATGCCCTGGTCTGTCAACATGCCTGACCCACCTGAACGCGAGGTCGTTAGTCAGGGAGAGGTGTTGAGAATAAACAGGGGGAAACGGTCTCATAAAAGAGGAGAGTCTTGATGGCACAGACTCAGTCTGCTGTGTATTTTTAGGAATAGCCAGTGGAAAGCAGGAATATAAAGTTTATTCTGCAAGATAACAGCAGCTAGCACTACCACGGCAATGACATTCCCAGAAGTTATTGCGTGCAGGATCTAGGGCTATTTGCATTAAAGGTTTACAACCAGGACCTAACGCTGTCATCTGCTTAGAGACGGGTTAGCTTAGGGTGGAATACAGAAGAAACGAGGAGGGTCTGAGCTGAGAGGGAAAAAGAGAGAGACATAAAGAGGGGGAAAATAAGTGAGTGCTGGGCAAAGCTTATGACACTTCAATGAGAATAATCCTTTCTCAGACCACAAAAACATTTAGAGAGGAAATGTTACAATAAACCTCAGAGAGGCATTCATGAGAGACTGTAAATTCAGTTCCAAATGTTTGAGAGGTTGTTAAGTAGACTAATATTAAGTGGGATTATAAATGTAATGGCATGTAATATAGCTTTTAAGTAACTAGGGAAGCATTATATGAACTGACAATGGTGATCTGTGGCTGTGGGATCTTAATAAATTTATGAGTTTATTACTGAATTTCATTTATTGCCATCATAGGGAATGCTTACGCATGAAAATGTTACATGAATTGAGATAATTGATCATCCAGGGACATGTCTAAACGCATTTAAAGGAAACTTTCAAATACCAATTTTAAATGAACAAGAAAAAAAAATATGTTAAAATCTATTCAGGGAATATTGTTATTAGCAGGACACAGTCAAGCCCCTTAGGCAAGAAATGTTCCCTGTTACAAGACATTTGATCTTGACTGCAGGAGGAGAAAAGTTTTAAATCAGCCCTCCCAGTACAGATCTTCTCCCCAAAGACACAATAGTACCCGTGAGCAGATGCAACATCCCGCAGCACCCTTTAGCACTGAAATCAGTTCGCTAGAGCTTTAAATATCAGCACGAGCCCTGGTTGCCCACGTGCCCTAGTTGCAGCTTCACATTCAGCAAGTTATTGCTGTGCCCTATATGCTGTGCCCTACATCCAAAGAAAAAGCAACGAGGGTTTCTTCAACATGAGTGTTGCTCAGGCTGGAAGGTGGCCCCAGGGGCACCTAATCAAGCACTTGCTCAGCTTTGCCCTAAGAGAAGCGATAGGGAGAGGTGGGAACATGGCAGGTTTTCTGCCCTCGGGTTGAGCTGGGGGGAGCACAGGGACAGGTCCCCTCCCTGCAAGGCTGTGAGCCACTTATGGGTCTGCTGTAGAGTCACCGATGGCCACAGCTGAGCTGCAGGAGTGGTGAGGGATGGAAGGAGGGAGGGAAGGAAAGAAAAAGTGTCAGCAAAAATGATAAAAGGTACAGAAAGTTTAGGGGGGAAAGGAAAGAGAAAGACAGTGTAAGACGTAAGAGAAAAAGCAAAAGGAAGGGTTGTTAGATGTGGAAAGGGGAAGAACAGAAATAAAGAGACTAAGAAATCAATCAAAGAGAAAATGTACTTGAGGGATGGATGAAGGACAGTAAAAATGAAGGAAGAGAAAGAGGAAGTGAAGGACAGAAGTTGGGGATGCAGACTTTATTACAGTATTATTGAAGTCTAGTGTCAGATCTCACTGAACATAAATTGGTTCTTTTTATGTTTGAATAAGTTTTTTGATGGATATTGTGGATTTCCACAGCAGTCCAAAGAGCTCCTGCTTCAGTGCAGTTGCAATTGTACAAGAGTAGCTGATGTCAAAACGGATATGAAAAACTAAAGGGAGATAAGATTAAAAGGCTGCAGGGTATCCAGGCGGCACTGAATTACATATTGGTCAAACCAGCCCTTAGCTAAGGCCCTGAGCAAGTAAGAAGGAAATCATGTGGTCTGGAGCAACATAACTCAGCTGGGACCTAAATGACACCAGTCCAGGATCAGGGGAGAGAAGCTACAGCTTCCCAGCTGAACCTCCTTCTCTGTCTTTCCTTGGCCTTCCTGTTCTTCTCTACTAAGATCTCACCCAACTTTCCAGCTTCCAAACCCTAAATATTGTCCCTTATTCCTTTATTCACTCCTAGTGCATCAATTTGCGTGGCCTTTCTCTCAAGCATTTTTATTTGAAAGCTTTTTAATATATATATTCACTGCCAGTGAGTGCTTGCTAAATGAATTTGTTTGAAGGTCTTCGGCAAATTAAACTGTTAAATGATGTGAGATAATTTTCCACAGGACAGCGCTGAAACAGGCAATCAGATCCAGGAGCAGTGTTGGTTTTTACTGCAGCAGAAGCACTGTTGAAACTCTGAAGAAAACATCTGTCAAATTAACAGAATATTAAACACAATCAAATAATGTAAAGTCAAGAGACATCTCCCATGTAGCTGTGATGGGGTTTTACTGAATTAATTTGTTCATTTATTAAAGACAGCTGATGACCTTTGAAGCCTCTCTGCCATACAAGCCTGCACGTGCCCTGGCTGGGAACCAGCTGGGAGCTGAAATCAAGAGTTTTCCTGCATGAGGGCTTCTGCAAAGAGCGAGCAGTGAGAGAGCAGGTCTGTTTAAACCTCCGCTACCTTAGAAGCAGGCAGTGGGATACTGCTATTTTAAACTTATGTTCGTGCTTGCCCAAGACTTTTTTTTGGTCATACATTTCCAGCCAGAGAAGTATGCATCTAATTGGCCCCGCATCATCAGAGTGCAAACACAGGTCATCTCCACTGAGCCACACGTGGCACAGCTGGTGGGAAAACGAATGGGGGGAAGGAGAAATTAGAGTGTCTCTTGATCACTAGTCCTCTTTGCCTTTCCCTTGTCTTTTCGTCTATGTCCCCTCCCAGCCATTAGCCGACAAAAAGAAAATCTTTGTTGTCTGGCATTTGCCTAGTTGTATTTGTGAAGTGTTGCAAGTCAGCAAAGTGATGTCCTAGCGCCACGCTGTGGGTCGAAGGTTGCTCTGTACACTGGATCTGCTTCTCCTTCGTGCCTTTGAAGTGCAAATGTAAACATCGTTGGTCATGAGTCATCATGAGCCCGAGAGGTTTTGAACAAAGGCTGGACAGCTCAATGAACCAATACGTTTCTAATGAAACTGTGCTTTAACGGAAAAATTTCAATGGGCACATTGATGGCATATTTTTCCCCTTATTTCCATGTACGTGTTGGGGAATGGAGATCTAGAGCAAATAAGGCCAGAAGAATAAACTCTGACTGGAGAGATACTAACTTCAGCGCTACTTTTGGAATTAATTTCTTGTCTGTCTTGCTCCAAAATGGGAGAGCAGGCATGCTGTGTCTAGTGTCCTGTCCTTGGTCTTCTGAAGCCTTTGATCAGGTTTCTCAGCACACAAAAAGTTTCGTGATGGCTGTAGGAGTCTGAGCCACTGAGATGTTCCTATGGTGGCACCTAGAAGGCTCAAAGGACAGACTTAGCGATACTACAATTCTTGTTACACACCTGTCCATCTGCCAGCCCTGTGCTATCCCATGGTAGCATCCCTTAATGCTCTCTCCTGTCTGGATGCAGGTGTGGACCAAGGACATAGTGATGAGGAGAGCAGGCTGGTTCCATCTCATCCCCTCTTGGGTTTCTGGCAGCACCTGGCACTATGTGTTCATGTCCCACTAGAAAATGAGCACAAATTATTCGCATTCATTGCAACTGAAAGCAACCCTATCCTTCTTTAGCCCTGCACCCTCTTTCTCATGTCTTGAAGCTATAATAATCCCTGCTTGCCTCTTTGCATCTGCTAGTCTGAAATCCTGTTTTTAGAATACACACACTTGGGAACTCAAGCCCTTTAGAAATCAGCTTTTATGAACTGAGATGCTTGTGGGACCACATGGCAGTGACCTCTTTTTGAATCTCAGCATCAAAGGAGGGAGTTCCCCTGAGATTTCATTTGAAGCTCTATAAATACTTTATATTTTCATTTCAAAATGCAAATTCTTGTGTATTTTCAAACTGAAATGGAACTTCTGAAAATCTCAAAAAGGTCTCCCTTCTGAGAAGGAATCCAAGGTGCATGGTATGGTACACAGCATACAAAAAATTCCCAAATGATGTAGAGAACATGATCTAGAAAGAAGTTCTTTCCTCTAGTACAGGTCAAACATCAAGGTCACAATCAACAGGTCTTTTGCCAGAAAAGATTTTGCGGCGAGAAAGCTTCTTGCATCAAAGAGAATCCCTGGTTTACAGTACATGACTGTTGCTGTCCACTCAGTTTTCATCTTTATTCCCATCTAAATAATTTCGAAGAGCAGAGACGAACAGAAAAATAAATTCACAGGCAGCTCCAGGACTAAAATGATTGATGCACCTTGCACTGAAGGACATTCAAGAGTGAAGGCTGAATGAGCTCTGGATATAGCTCTAAGTCCTGTAATGAGTCATCCAATATTAAATCTTTTTTGTTGCAGTTAAATAAATTACCTAAGAAATAAGAATTTAGTTGAATGCTTTCAACATGGAATGGAACTTGAACAAGGAAAAAAGGCTTTTTCTCATAAAAAGGCATTTCCTTATACAGCTCTGATTATGACTTTGTTCTCTAGAGGAGCAACACTGAGGAGTCACTTGAACAGTGAGCTCATCAGGAAACGGAGGCCTGGAGCTGCTGCCTCACCCAGGAGGAAGTCCTTTTTTGTGAGAGGCAAAGGGGTTCCTGCTGAGGAGAGCGTAACAGGAGTCACAAAACACAGGCTGTCTCATCAAAACTTTGCCTGTGATGAGGAGAAGCCCTGGGTCCTTGTTGGTGCTGAAGTCAGGTGGAATGGATGACCCCACCACATCTCAACTCATTTGGTTGACAGCCAGCTGAATATGAGCCTGCAGTGTGCCCAGGTGGCCAAGGTGGCCAACAGCATCCTGGCCTGTATCAGGAGTAGCGTGGTGAGCTGAACTAGGGAAGTGACTGTCCCACTGTACTCAGCACTGGTGAGGTCCCACCTCAAGTACTGTGTTCAATTTTGGGGCCCTCACTACGAGAAAGACATTGAGGTGCTGGAGTGTGTCCAGAGAGGAGCAACAAAGCTGGTGAGGGGTCTGGAGAACCAGTCTTACGAGGAGCGCCTGAGGGAACTGGGATTGTTTAGTCTGGAGAAAAGGAGGCTGAGAGGAGACCTTATCGCTCTCTACAACTACCTGAAAGGAGGTTGTAGTAAGGTGGGGGTTGACCTCTTCTCGCTAGTAACAGGCAATAGGACAAGAGGAAATAGCCTCAAGTTACACCAGGGTAGGTTTAGATTGGTTATTAGGAAAAAGTTCTTCACTGAAAGGGTTGTCAAGCATTGAAACAGGCTGCCCAGGGAAGTGGTGGAATTGCCGTCCCTGGAGGTATTTAAAAGACAGATAGATGTGGTGCTTAGGGACATGGTTTAGTGGTGGTTTTGGCAGTGTTAGGTTGATGGTTAGACTTGATCTTAAAGGTCCCTTCCAATCTAGACAATTCTATGATTCTGTGATTCTGTGATTCTATGAACTCTCGTGAGCAGCTGCTGGAGGAGCTCAGGGTAGTGCATACACCACTACCTCTGACTTACCAGCTTGCCAGAGAGCAAGTGCAGGGATAAGGGGACAGCAGCCACCATGAACTAGTCTCTCCCTCCGCAAAGAGTATGTGTATCACCACTCTCTATGGACCCCAGTGCTGACAGTGAAATCTCAGCAGAAGGCTCTCTTGGCTCCTTCACAGCTAGTCAAGGGGGAGGTTTAAGGCGTATGGAAGAAATGGAACTTGTCTCTGACTCTAGGGAAGGGTCTGAAACTCCTTTCCTTGGGAAAACATGGAGCATTGGAAGGATCAGCTTGAAGAAAGCAAGCTGGTGTTGCCTCAGAGCAGTGTCACTCAAGCAGATGTCACACAGGCTGGTCCATGCCTCCCTACACCTACTGAGTTAGTCAGTGAAGGAAATGGTGCCATTTGGTACCACAAGATTCAGTGCATTTAAGGTCAAACCTTTACGAGCCAAAGAAACACTTAGCTTTCTTTAATCAGATCCTCACCAAACTGAAGAAAAGTGAGTCTGCCAGAGACCAGCTCAGTGTCCCTTGACAAGAGTAGGTGACACAGGAGGGAACATTTTTTTCTTGCACTTCCTTCTGAAAGCCCAACCAGAAGGTCTGAAACTGTCACTCCCACCCTTTCCCAGCGCTGGCAAACAAATCAATCCCAGACTGGGCGCTGATGACAGAAAACAGCCTCACACAGCCACACAGCCTGGCACAGCCTGACTTTCTGGGGGTGCTCTGGAAAGGTGCAATAGGGCAACCCCTCTTCTCTCTAACATCCCGCCCTTGCCCAAACAAGCAAGGTCCTATGACATGCTGTCACTGCCACCCTGGCTTACCCTGCACAGGGCTGCATTTCAGAGCTTCATCTTTCAGATGAGTAGAAAACAAACCTTACAGCATTCATCAGAGGGGTCAGGCTGATACCTGCCTACTTACAGAGCTGTAAACCGAACAGGAGTGTGAGAGTGTGGGTATAAAACACATACTGGTTTACTTTTCTTACTTATTTCCTCCACCACAGACTAGTTTCAAGGGAACTAAAATTGCTTTGTGAGCTAGATAAATTAAGGCCCTCAGATTACTGTCATCAACTCTTCTTATTTCCGAGTATCCCTGAAACCTCTCACCCTCAAGCTCCTAAAGCTTCTTCTTCTCATCATTCAGTTTCACTCAGAATTGTAGCACACCTGAGCACTGCCTTGATGGTACCATTACATGAGACAGACTAGGAGGGAACTGTTTTGGGCAACACCACCTTACTCAATGGCACAAAACTGTGTTGTTGAAGGCAGTAACGATTTGCTATTTGGGAGGATTCCTGTTCCTCTCAGCCGTCATCTCAAACACTGAAAACTCAAACAATGCCCTAATTCAGCCCTGGAGACATCTGTCTACTGTTGGTGCAGCTCAGGGGACCAACAGTTCCCAGGCAGCACAATCTAGCGCTTTCTGGCCAAACACTTTGAAACAACAAAATTTACTCCAGCTAACGTCAGTTTTTATTACTAACCAGTAAGCATATCAAGACCTTGAAAAGCAAGGAGATATAAAAAGAAAGGAAGGAAACAAAGAAAAAGAAAGACTTTCCATAAGCAAAAAGTTTTTATTTGGGCCATGGGCATATTTCAAATTGTAACTCCAATTCTCAGTGCTCATGTTTTAAAATAGACTTTCTTTATGTGAGCATATGCTGTTTCTCAAATACCTTTTCTTTACAATTTTAGACATACATGTAGAAACTTCTGGCACTCATGGGCAAAGCATGAAGCCCGGTGGTGCTTACGCAGCCTAAAATAATAGCCTGTTTGCTGGCATAGCAACACCATATTTACCTTTATGAAGGTAGATTCATCAGTACCTGCCACACATTAGTTAAAGTGCATTTGAGGAAGGCTGTGACTGTGACTTCTTCATTCTTTGAAAGCTATTGCAGAAAGCTTCGTAGAGCTAAATGATTGAAATGATTGATAATGCTTGGTTGTTGGGTAAATGATTAAATAGCACAAGGATGGAGAAAGAAGTAACATAAAATGTTATTCATGTGCACTTGAGTTGGTAGAAATATCTCAGAAAATATACTGTACAGATTGAGAAAAAGCATTTAATGGAGCATGATTACCAGTGATATTCAAAGACATCTTCTCAGTTAATGCTATGTATTATAATCTAACATTTTCTACCATTTGTAGCACTTTATAGTACTTTCCTCACTTTCTCCCTGAGATTAAACCAAATGTAGATCTGACATATTCTGTACGGTAGAGTCTGCAGCAACTAGAACTCAACAACATCTTTTGCTTCTATTTTTTTATACAGAAAAAAATGAAATCCACTGAAATATAAAAACATTCTAGGTATTTCATAGAGCTAGAGAAAATGTGTTATTCGTGCCCCTGCTTGTTTCAAAGAACATCAGGCAGAATTTAGAACAATTACTAGTCAACATAAAGTAATGTATAATTCTACACCCAACTTTGCTATGAACTGTAGGCTTGAAAGGCTATGAAATTGCTGCAATTACCATTTCCCACGAGGGACTCATTAAAAAAAAATTACAGTAGATGTTCTGAACAGTATGGCCAAGAAATCCACACTCACCAGCTGGTATGTTTGTATGGCTGTAATGTTACATCTAACACAACAGGTGAGAAAACATGCTATGCATCTGAATTGTAGTACTCATGATGCAGACAGTGCCAGAGATACCACTTAAAGGAAAAATACGGTGTAGAAGTTTTACCCTTTTTCCATCAAGGAATTTTGCATGTTCAGTCACAAAAACTCTGATCCGTGATGATGCCATATTTGCTATTAAAGGCTTTGGTATGTTGTATTTAAAAGATTTCAAGGAACTGGTGAGCGTAGAACACAACTTCCCTGCCTCCTCCCATCAGAATCTTGGCATGGAGTTAAGTTAAAATTACCACATTTGAAACATTAATGAAGAAGGAAAGGAAGGAAACGTGGTTGTGCTACATTAAACCTCAGACAGTTCTGTGCAGTGCCATTAGCTTCAAAGAGTGCATCACTCTGAAGAGAAAAGATAGTTCAAAACCAGATTTGGATGCTTAAAGGAAGCCTCCCACAATCTACAAGAATGTAGCAAAAATGACAGATGATGACAGCAGTGGAAGTGAAATCTAAATGGTCAAAAGAACAGCTATTTAATTTTTAAATATAACGAGACAACTTAAGTCTCAGAATAATAAAAATAAAGAGGTTGATCCCTGTTTTATAAAGACAGCTAAAAATAGGACTAACTAAACTAAACTAAAATAGGGCAAAGAACAAGAAAGGTTTTTATTAAATAAACAAGACAGGATCCAAGGAGATCTCCAAATGAACAACAGCAAGAAAACATTGCTAATTTCTTGAAGAGGTACAAGAAAAGGTGTAAAAAAAGCCAAGGGGAACAATTTATCTGCAGTCTGCTTTGAAGAAAGTTGCAAAGATGATTGAAAACTGTTCCAAAAGGACAACTATCATAATATGTAGTGAAAGGGTGGGATGCTTCTAAGGAGAAGCATGAACAGAACAGAAGAGAAAAAGCTGCGAGGACTATGAAAATTCAATCCCTTCCACTTGCGAAAACAAGGAACATTGACCACTTCTGTGATCTGAACTGCAGGGTTTGGTGCTTAATGCTGTCCAGGGAATTTTACCAGTGACTTTAGAATGAGATTAAACCTTTGTAAAACACACTGAAAAATACAGCGGAGTTAGTTATGGAATTTCAAATGCTGGTCACCAGCAGTGGGAACCTTTCTTGAGAGAACATAAGGTCCACTGGTAAGTCGACTGAAATGAAAAATACTGCCAGGTTCTATAATGTCCTTGCTTTGTACAGGATAATAAATCTTAGCCACATCACAATCAAGATTTAAGGGGCAAAATATAGAGGATGGTTTAACATAGAGCGTAACTGCAAGCAACACAAGGTCTCTCACTGAGCTACCACCAATGTTTTGGAGCCCCTTCTCTGCACTGAAAATGTGATTCTACAGTTATCTCTCTATATTATAACTGTATCTTATTCTGGCATTTACTACAGAGGCAAGTGGTGACATGATGAAGGATTGCCTGGTTCCTGCCATCTAGCTTCCTGTTCGTATTTTCCACGCCAAATGTCTGGTTCAGCCTGAATTATTTGTACATGGCAGCTCTTAGTATTTTCTTAAACTGGGAATAGCTGCCCTGTACTCTGAATAGTTTGTAGTTCAAGGGTGAGACCTCAAACTCTATATCTAGAGGTGAAAGTATTATGGAGTTCAGTCTACAAATTCATAAGATTTGGATCTGGAAGTGGATCCACTCTTGCCCGTATGACACTGGCAAAAGATTGAAGTGGAGGCTTTCATGCATCCATTGTGAGACTGGTACGTCTCATCAGCACAATGTGTATTTTAGGAAAAAAAAATGTATTTCGCAGCACTGAAACAATTTACAATAGTTCTAGACCTAAGCAAGCTTGAAATCAGTCCCCTAAGACTGATCTTGATACCTCCAGCTAAGTCTGTTCCACTCTTTTATGGTGATGATGCAGTCCCCATTTCACACATGTGACCTCAGGTTAGGAACAAGGTGAGACATCTTTATTGATAAGTAATGACTAAACCTAGAAATGACCCCTGGCAGACAGAAACAAAAGTAAATGAAGAGAAAGTGAGAAAGTCTCTAGTAGCAACATTGATTTGGCAACTTGCTCACCCTGGGATGAAATAGGACACAGTGTGAGGACAGAAGAGTTGGCTTGAAGAACTCTCTGGTTTAACGATATTTGATGGCAACTTGGGGCAAGAATCTGCCCCAGTCACTCCTGAAGTTATTAACAGATTCCCAGCGGGAAACAGGATTAAGAGACTTTTTAAATGTAAAGCCTATGCCACACAGATTTAAGCAGAGGAAATGGAGTGCTGGAGGAAGAAATGCCTATGCTTTGTACTTTAAAAAGTTCTCTGAGTGCGGATTAACCATTACAAGCACCCTGAGACACTGAGACTATACTTGCTCTCAGGCTCATCCAAGTTGATTCTTCCCTTTAGAAAAATGAAAGGCTGCCTCTCATTTACAGTAGCATGGCATCCCCCCCCCCCCATCTTCTATTGCCCATACCTTGATTTATGCAACCTTGTTATTTCTGAAATAATATAAAATTACTTAGAGTATGCTGAGAAATCCGGGTCATTGGGTGATTTAAGAGTACAATCACAACAGCGATGTTAAAGTTACTCATGTGCCAGTGGAAGGATTGTGATTGAGACCAGAAGATGACCAGGAAGGTGTTGGATGGAGTAAGCATTGTTGAAGCAGTAATGGGCCTGGGAAATGAGAAAAGAAGGTTAAGCTAGGTATGCTGCTGAAGATAAATAGGCTCATTTCTCCCCAACATTTCACAGAGCAATTTTCATAAGCTTAGTAAGAACCTGCTTGGTGTCATGTTGGTTGAAGATCTCCTTTCTGCTTTGAATACTGCACTATCCTCACTGGGTCGGGCAGTGGGGAGTGCGGTTTCTTCTGGTTAGAAGTACCTTCTATATAGAAGATCTCTACGGATCTGTAAATATAGATTTATGTTAAATAAGAGAAGGTAGACAGATCTGATTTTATTTCTCTCTTAGAAAATACAATCACTATGTTTAAATTCCTAAGCTCCTAATTGGTTAGGACAAATGCTCCTCATTCAGCATTAAAGAGCATTGAGAAAGTAATAAGCATTTTCTGTAGCTGGAGAATTTTGAGCTACAGGTATTTTATTTGATCATAGAAATTTTAAATAGCATGAGCTAATCAAATTTAAACAGCAAAAGAAATTACTAATACTCTGAACATTAGAAGGCACATGGATATAAGCCAAAAAGATGGAGACACTTAGCTAAATAAATAAGTGTCTGGTGAATATTATCTAAATGTTTTTCCCCTTAGGAATGTTGCTAAGCTTGATTCAATTTATTAATATAGTTTAGTAGATGGGATTTCAATTAGGAAAAAATAGTAATAGTATGAAGCAAGCAAATAGGATCTTTTTCTAGGTGACGCCTTAGGTTTACAAAAAAATATTGCCACGCCTGTGTATGAAGGAAAGGTAATTGAGCATACCAGACTTTTTGCCAGCATTATGCATGCCACCCAGGGACTTGGCCAAATCCCTTTAACAGGATTATTTCCATTGGTTTTAAGTGCTGAAACATATTCTTCAGAGCATTTAATACTTAATTCAGAGTGCACTGAACACATTAAGCCTAATTAGTCAGCAGTATAAGATCAAGAAATGCAAGCAAATTTGTATAGTTTTGAACAATACTGCATCATGGTCCTCCATTTCAGTCTATTAGAGAGGTCTTCTCAGTATGTTTTCCTCTTAGCTCTGCGCGTTTCCTTCTGTTCCCTGTGGCTGAACACCTGCGCCACGTTCTGAGATTCTTGGATGAAGGATACTCAGAAAAGGCCGGGATCGTATCTCACATTCCACAGCAAAATAGTCAGCAACACACAGCAGTTCGATTCCTTCTCTGCAGATTCAAAACTGATGCAGTTGTCATTATAACCTTGCCAATTCTCTAAATTATCCAGTTCTCTCCTTCCTCAAACACTGCTTAAAAACTTCAGCGTGTGAGTCACCCTGCCTTCCTAACAAGCGTGCTGAGGCACATTGAAGAGATTTCATTAGAATTCTCTACAGGCTGGAATAGATTATAATAAGATTACTGTCACCAGCAGAGGGAAAACTGCAAAGGTAGATAAGAAATTGTGAAGGTTGCTGGAAGTATAAGGGATGCTAGAAAAATAGGATTCATTCAAAATAAACAAACCAATCAAATCCCCTTAGGAAACTGTTAGCAGTAAACTTAGCAGTAAAGTTGCAGAAATAGTTGAAGAACTGCATGGTAGAAACCTTCCACATTGTCTAGAAATGCCAGTGGAAAAGAAATTGCAGATCCACATGAATTTACAGAGAAAGACTTTGAGATCAATCACTTAAAACAAGCTTCTCTAACTCTCAGAAGAAAACTATGGTAGTCTCCAAACATACATAACACCATGATTTTTTCCTTGAGGTCCCTTCCAACCTGGTATTCTATGATTTACTTTTAAAAAACACCTGGGCTAACACGCTTAGATCTGATGAAGTATACGATAGCTGGATACAAAAGTGTTCTCAGGCACAGGAGCAGAGGTACTGGGTAGCATGAACTGGGAGATTGCAAAAGAAAGCTAAAAGGGAGCACCATTTCTAGCTCAGTTACATGCAGACTTATTGATAAAGTGTCAAAAAATACTGATTTCCGTTCCAGGTCAACCCATAGCATCTTCATCCCCTCGTAGCATTTTGAAGAAGTCACACTGTAAAGCCCTTTGTGTGCCCCTCCCTATGCTTGGAGGGAACAAATTCAAAACACAGGCAAAGCCAAATAATTGCCACCTTTAAATCCTTCCTTTACTATTTTTCTAGTTTAACAGCAAAAACTAAGAAATTTAGCAGCAATTAAGATGCAGGTCTGCTGGGAATTGCTGCCTGTCACAGCAGCCAATATTGTCTCGCTGTTTCATTTTAGCCCCTCATCTGACTGAATCCGTCTGCTCTCTTTTTTCTGCGTTTACGTTTCTGCTCTTTGGGAGAGGAATCACTTTTTCTGTCTTTCTGCTTATAGAGTGTGGTGCAAACTCTGACTGAGCTGCCACCACGCCACGGCACAACAACAGTACAGCATTTCCAGGAGCCAAGTTTAAGCAAAACCAGAAGAGTGGGAAAACTTCCATACGTCCTTTCGCTTTGAGATAGGAGACTCAGCAGGAACTCAAATCCCCTTTGTGCTTTATTTGCTGATGTGGCAACAATGTGAGGCTGTGATACGAGTTCCAAAATGCATTTTATTGTAAAGAATGTTTTTATCCAACATTTCTCCCAAAAGAAAAGTATTTACCCTTCTCTCATCTCTCCCAATCTCCTTTTTTGCAGAAATGAGTGAAATTGGTCAAACCTAACAAGATAAGGAACACTCTACTAAAAGGAAAGCTTTTATCCTGAGTGGTAAAGAGAATTGGTGAAGACCAGAAAAAACAACAGAAACATATTTAGTGGATTCTCTCTTGCAGGGTGCCACCCCAAAGTCCACTTCCATAATAAAACACCCTCTCTTGTATCTAGTTATCCATATTATAAATGTTGTTAAAACTAGCAGTTCCCTGCCTCTTGTTTTTCAAACATAAAAATAATAAACATAAATAATAAACATAGAAACAAAGTATGTACTTTATAACACTTTCCAGAGATTATAATCCTGGGACCAAAAGTATGGAAGAGACAGAAGTGTGATCCTGCAATATCCAGCCCAGCTAGTTGCAATGAATTTCCTAAGATTTAGCAATATTCTAGTACCTCTTCATTGTAAGCACTTCAGTTGAAAAAAAAACAACTGNCAGTTCATACGGTTC
Source organism: Himantopus leucocephalus (assembly GCA_003993805.1). Lineage (NCBI taxonomy): Eukaryota > Metazoa > Chordata > Aves > Charadriiformes > Recurvirostridae > Himantopus > Himantopus leucocephalus. The sequence continues at coordinate 43,944,124 of RSEF01000003.1, read as the reverse complement.
TGACCTACCTTCACAATACCTTCTTCCTGTTCTATGCATCACCACAACATGGGCTGTAGTGCAAAACTAACCAACACAAAAAAATCATGAAGACAATCCTACCGCCCAATACATAAGTTTTATTTCGAGACTAACATATTTCATTCATTCGTATATTCACCAACACCTTTCTAATCTTTACAAATATCACTTATGCACATTTGAACTCCAGTGAAACAGAATGCATGACTTACATTGCTTTCTAATTAAAAAACAAATGCTTGGTCTTGTTCATTTTTTTGTAACTGCAGCTCAAAATGGT
>RSEF01000003.1:43920118-43943723 GCA_003993805.1 Himantopus leucocephalus | reverse complement strand
TGTTTCATATTGCTTTACCAGTCCCTTCACTCGGTCGCTACTATGCAGAGCAAGGATGTTTCATCATTCACTGAAGATTATTAGCTTTGTAAGTAAGAGCAAAGACACAAAGTTTTTCAAAGCAATGACAGGGTAATGGTCAAAGCTTTCTAACCCTCAAAAATTATGTTTTATCACTGAGTAAACCCTTCTTTAAGGGAACTTCATTTCAAAACATATTCTTTTTTGGTACATCAACCATTGCTAAATATGTAAATGGAGCTTTCTCTCCTCTTAAAATAGTCAATTTGACAAATGTAGATCAGGCCTATAGGGCTTGGTTTACAAGTACTTAGCTTATGCATTGACATCTGCAGCGCTGGACTGACCTGATGCTTCCTAATCCTTGAGTCATGGCTCTCAAGACCACCTTATAAGAGATTCAGTGTTCTTGTTCCTCCATCACAGACTCAGGGAAAACGGAGCTGAAAGGAGAAATCACCTTGCCTATCACCTCACTGCAAGGTCAGATTAGCTGTGCATAAGACATTCCTGACAGATTGGCATTTTATTTGAAATTTCCAGTGATGAAGAGCCCACATTGAGAAAGAACTCCAGTTTCACTGTCTTTACTATTAGAAAGGTTTTCCCTAATGATCAGCATATTCCTCTCATGCTCATCAGCCGCATCCATAATGAACCCATAGAAAAGTCTGTTCCTCTTGTCTTTGCAGCTATCTTCTAAGTGTTTGACAACCATTTCCATGCACCTCATGTACCTCTTACTGGTCCAAGACACATTCTGACTACTGTGCTGTTATGGGATAGAGAAAGAGCTTGCTATCCCCCCTCTCTCTCTAGCACGTCAATCATAATCCAGTTCTGTCCTTATCTTAGTGCATACAATTATCTTACTCCCGTTTGTTTGCCTGTTTGTTTTTTCCCCCTCACCCTCCTGAGCTTTGTGTTCCCTAAACTGAACATTGTAGGGATGGTGGGATCTCCATCCTTGGAGATAATCAGAATTTGACTGGAAAAGACCCCGAGCAACCTGTTCTAATGACCAAGCCCTGCTTTGAGCGGGCGGTTGGACAAGATGACTTCCAGATGTCCCTTTCAGACTAAATTATTCCATGATTAATATTTGTAGCTTGAAACATTTAGGGTGAATGTCCAGATTAGCCTTTACAAAAGTATCAGCTGCTCCACATTAATTGCCAAGCAGTGGATTACATGTAATATCTTTCTCCTCTCCCCATGATAAATGAATCATTATCTCATTTCAAGAGAAAGGTGTGATGCTTTACAAAACCTAGTGCAGTGGCACTTGTTTCTGAAGAAGTATGTCCTGAGGTTTAATTGGGTGAGGGAATTACACCTCCTTTTTTTCTCATTTGGACCTGGTCACAAAGTCTCTGCTTCTGATTACCTATTCTGATTGATTGCCGCTGGCTTTTTCCATTTGAGATTTTAAATAGATTTTCCTTCTTCCTCACAGAGGCTTCTCTGCTCACATATTCATATATTTAAGCATTCTCATCTACAGTGCTGAACCGGCCTCAGCATTAGCCAGCATGAGTTTTCTCCTCTCCACCTTGTGCTTTCCAGAGGCTGAGAACACAGCAGGAATGATGGCTCTCACTCTCCTGGGTGACTGAGTCATTGGTTCAACTAAATGAAACTCCATTAATTATGAAAGAGTTAGCAATAAATAAATAAACTCTCATCTGTGAAGATCTGCTTTATTCAGGTTTAACCATAACCAATTGCTTCTTCAATTACAGTTGGAATAAATGAACAAAATTTTATGTTCAACAACAACTGTACTGGAGTGCCTTTTTAAGAAACAGCCTTTTATTGCTGATTGCATTTTAGTGGGTGAATATACAAATAAGAAGCTTACTACCTAACAGCTCTTGTCCCTAGCTCCCCAAATATCATTATTTTAGTTAAAAGTCTTCCTTTTTTTCCCCAGTAAATAACATAACTCAGGATTATAATGCACAATCCTCTCAGTGTTAAGCCAAAAAAATCTGCATTTCTTTTCCATATTCACCCAGTTGGGACCAATCAACTATTAGTTAGAAAATTAGATTGGGAGTCTTACAGAATATGCTTCACTTTTCCAAATAACTAGAACAGGCATTAAATAGCTACAGGCACAAACGGATCAAGACAGCATTTTTTCTGCCAGTCATGCCTCTAGAAAAGTCACTTTTCTAAAGTGTATGGCACAGTCTCACTACAGATTGCTGGAAAAAGAATACACAAGCCTGGTGTTTTCTATAGGTATGGATTGGTATAAAGTATTTAGTGCACCAAGGGAAAGCAACCAAATGTAATGTTTGCAATATCGTGAAAGTTGTGTACAAGATCTCTCCTGCACTCTTAAGCCAGTAACCTCATCACGTAGGCATTTTCCTGCTGAAGAAAGCACTTCAACCACAGGACAACCACGAAGCATCTCTCCCTGCTTTGCTATATGTATGAAGCTGAGCTTAGGAAAGCACCATTCTTAACCGTAAGCTTTCTGTTTTTTCTCTGTAGTATTCACTAATTTTTAGTTCTAAAAGCTTATTAATCATAGAGAACCAGACATTATGCTGCTAAATTAGGATTAAAAAAACATTAAATACCTCAAATTAAAATTATCCTCTTCACTGTCCTCCTCTTCGCATATGTACCAACAGATCAAAATATTTATAATTTTTGTATAGAGTTTGCCTTATGCAAGAAATACTTTAAAGACAACCATTTTCCATTGTATTGAAGTCCCAGGAGTGAGAGGATGAAGGTAATCTTATACCGCTCAGTAGAGGATAGAGTCATTTCAAAAACATCTACACTGGAGGTTCGTTTATCCCAACTTTTTCACTCCTGTCCCTGTTGGGGCCTTTTATGCAACCACCAAATATTTGAAAAAATTTCCAGCAAAAAACAATCGACCTTTTTTTTTTTTTTAAACTAGTAAGAGTTTGAAAATATTTGTACAATAGGCCACCTATCAGAGCGAAACTGAAGAATGGCAAAGTTGTCAACACTTTTAAAACCTATGTATCATCCAGCCACATAGCTTCCATTTTTTCCTTGGTGAGCAGAATCTGTCAAGAATAAGTTATTACTCAGAGAGGAGGGAAGGAAAGTGCTGAATGATGCTGCCTACAGTGGCATTTCATGCTAGTCAAAACCCCAGTATCACATTATTCTTTTTTGGAAAGGCAGATGAGGTGTACAGCCTTTGGGGGGATAGAAAGGGTTGTTTTCCTCACCTGGCTTGCACATTGGCCACCTGACCGTAGGGTGTGCATTTCCTGCTTGGATTATACTGAGTCCAGGGAGGACATTCACAGGGATGGAGAAGAGCAATCGGTCCGCTTATCATGGGAGGATGTGCGTGTGAACTGGTGGTGATCCTGCAGCAGAGCACAGGGCTCAAGGTACACTCTCAAACTTGGTGGCAGCAGCCCTTCACCAGCCCTGGTATTCACATGAGGATAAAGTCCTGATCTCGAGCTTGAACTGTAACAACTCACATTTGTTATTAAAATGGTCCTTCTCAGAGCTGCTTGGTACATCTTACAGCAGGAACCTCAGAGAAGGTCATTTATTACTGATGTATTTTTAATAGAACAACTGTCTCTGAGGAAATCATTGATCATTGCGGCTAATGACCAGAATAAGATACAGTTTAATTAATAATTGTATCAGCACCAGCTAGCCATTTGAAAAAGAGAATTTCCCTGACCTTTAAAGGATTTCTAATCCATTTAGAAACTACCTATGTTAGAAGTTAGACAAAGAAAAGCCAAGTTCCAGGGCTCAGAAAACTTTTAATGAGAACTCATTTGGATACAAAGCAAAAAATCATCATAGAACCATTATATGTAATCCGTCATTATTTCTGTGTGCGACTGCAGCCAGTGAAACTGGAAGACGCCATCCCCTGCATACAATGAAGACATATTTGCAAAGGGGGAGAATTGCCTCTGTGGCCTTTATTTGCAATATGTTCTTGTTCTGTTGTCTGTCTTATTTTGAGCCTTTAAATAATTTGTTTGTATATGCCCCTGAATAGACAAAAGAGTAAGTACATGTCACACTGACATTGAGACAAGCGAGAGAGCAAAACCAGGAGAAGAGGAGGATGCCAATAAAAACAAACAAACAAAAAAAGACCTGTTGGTCTCAGTGTAAAGGACCTCACTGGAACAAACATGGCTCAAAGATGATCTCATACATTTATTGATTGGGTAGTTAACTGGTGGGAAGAGCTAATTGGTTGATACTTCCTTTGAGCAGAACAGCAAAGATTTGGAGAGTGTAAAATGTAAACGTTGCAAATATATTTAGAAAAATGAGGCAACAGGTCAAAGACAATGAGGCAGAGCAGAAGAAGCTGGAGATATAAGCTCCAAGGAATACAGAAGTTTAAAGCCCAGTAAGGCAAAAGGCAACACCAAGATACACTGGAGAGCAATGGAAATGTTACTTTGTACAAGCAGCAGAAATACTGTAAATCCAAGATAATTGCAGGTACGTTAAATAACCAAGAGAGAACAATACACCACTTCACACAGACTACTTACAAAGGTAATAGTCTCTGCACACGGGACAATGTAAGAACACAATGGATTTATTTATAGGTGTCTACTCTAAATTATAATGGTCCTTATGTAGCCTTGGTTTATTATTTGTCATACTTTCCCAGCTACATTTTTTCCATGTTAGTATGGTACTTTGAATTCTAGTAGCGTATTTTGAGAGTTGGCTGGGAAGACTACACCAGGAGAGACCAGCAGGGTCTACCTGGGGACACAGCCTTACTTCCACGCTGCCGCTGCTGAGACTGTGCCCATGGGCAGGTGGCAGCTCTAGAGTGACTTTTGGGTCTGGGGTCAGCTGAGCCTCCTCATTTCTTCTCCCTGCAAGGCAACCTTTATCCAGCTGCCCTAAGTAGCTGCCCCCACCTGTCTCCCAGGCTTCTCCCACCGCCAGAACCAAAACCATGGCTTAATCATACAGTGAAAAAAAACCAACAACCCAGAGCCAGGACAAAGCCAAAGGGGATCCCTGGACAAAAACAGTTACTGCTTTCTGGTATTTACGGCATCATAACAACTGTCCCTTACAGCCCCTGTGGAGCCAACTAGACCATACACATCTGCCCTGGCAGGAGCCTACGGAGCTTGGAACAGCTCTTTGGCATCTCTCCCCTCAGGCTCCAAGATGCAGGCTGACATCCTTTGCAGGCTGCCACCCAAAGCAGCTGCCTAGGCAAAGAGCCAGCTTTCCTATAAAGTGAACTTCAAGAGCACTTGACTGTAGGTTCCTTTCACCTCACTGCACTTCACATACTTAAAAGCAATAACAAAAAGTGGTGAGAACATGCACATCCCGGGAGAATCTTCTCTTTTACCCAAACTTTTCACTATCCTGCTTCCCCACTCTGCCCCAAAATGGCTTGCCCATTTGTACATATGAAGGTCAGAGATAGGGCTGGATGCCTCTTCCTGGGAGCTTAAGTCCCATAATGCTCAGCAGGGAAAGAGAAAAAGAGGAGGTCTTACAATTCAGATCAGTAAGAAAAATGTTAAAGAAACTACTGGAAGCTGTGGATAACATAGCAAATCACAAGTAGAAAAGAAGTAATCAAGCTAAAGGCTCCTCCAAACACAGCCTCCTCCTTCAGTGCAGAAAGTCTGGTCAGGGAAAGTATTTCAGTTGTTCAAGTGCATTATGAAGAGAGAAAGAGAAAAGGAATGGAATGAGGCACCTTCCCTGACAAGTCTTGCCTTTGAATCATAGATTTGAAATGTATCTTTTGCTCCCCTACTGCTCATAGTTTTCTAGACAGTAAAACTCCCTTTGTTTTTCACCACTGTCCCCGCAGGAGTGTCAACTAGCACTGTCTTCCGCTTTGTTTGATCTTTAATTAGGCTCCTCATCTGCCATATCATACCTGTCCTTGTGGCTTGGTTTCTTCAGCACAAAAGCAAAATGTGAAGGGCTCTGCTGTGGTGAGCTTAACTCTCTCGGTGGAGCAGGATTTTGACCTCTTTTCCTACCCACTTCAGAGACTTGCACCAAGGTGGGATTTCTACTGCCCGCAGCTGCAGTGCCAAAAACCTGGACTGCACGTGATCCTGCCCCTGTGCAACTCAGACACTTCTGAGGAGGGGACAAGAAAAAAAAAAGAAAAATTAAACCCACATGGAGACATTGCAACTGCTGTTCTATCTCATAATATCACCTCTTTGCCTGGGAGGGGCAAGGAGCTGCGCAGAGAGGACCCAGAGCAGGAAGCCTTAGGGAAGCATTCACAAGATGACAGCAACCCAAGGATGTTGACTGGAGCAGATGGTGCTGTGCTTGCCTTCGGAATGTTTTAGCTGATCCTTGGAGGGCAATCGCCCTTTAAAATGATTTGCACAATATGGTCTGGACAGATACTTTCTCCTGCTTTCCAGCCAAGAGGCCCTGCGAGGCCAATGAAGAAAGGAAACTAACTTCTTACAAGCTTTTTTAATCACATACTTAGGGCAAGATGAGCCAGGTCTGTGAAGAAGAGGAATCTAAATGAGCACAACAGTGACACCCAGAGGGCAGAGACCAGCAAGCAAGACTACCAAAAAAACCAGAAAATGAAACAAAAAACCCACCTGAGGTGGGTTTCAAGTCCACTTCGTGGTAGGCTGCTCACACCCCACCCCCCCACCCCCCCCAGATGCTGTGTTATCTACATATCTGACCCCCGAGGGAAAGCAAGGGGTAGGGGACACTTCTTAGACGTAAAGGACTGACGGCCCTTTTTTCTTAGGGCAAATGGAGATGCATCTTCCTACAACAAACAGAGCAGGAGTGCACATGAGACACAGCACTACACCAATCAGGTTGGTTTTGGAGTAGTCTCAGCCTTCTGAGGTGACTCAAGAGAGCTGGAGCAGCACTATCAGTCCATGCAGAGTTGCCACCGCCTCTCTGGGTGAACAAACCCCTGCTCTTTTGTCTGCAGCGCTGTGTGTGTTGTGAGATTTTTCTGCAGCTGTGGCTGTCTGAAATGACTTTTTGGTTTCAACCCGTTGCATGAGTGCTCTCTCCGTCTCTCAGCCTCTTAAGCTATTCCCCCTGTCTCGCCAACTCCTCTCTCTCCCTCTCTTCTGAATCTGTGATTCTACACGCTTTAAAAAAATACAACTCAAAGTTTTACAGAAGTGGGTTGCTCTTTTCTGCAGTTTTCACCAGGAGTAACTAAACTTGTTTGTGCTAAGGAAACCTCAAGACAGCGGGATCCCTACCATCATGCACGTAACACGTGGTGTTCCTGCTACTACAGGAGCAGGGATTTCAGACTCCTCCTACATACAGGACAAAGGATGCTGTATGCGGGGTAGATGTGCAATTTACTTTTGACCCATCCAGATCAGACTGGGATGGTATTAGATCAGGTTAGACTTACTGTACATGGCAGCAGGTGAAAAGGTTTGGGCACAGCCCTCCTGCGGGGCAGGCTCGAGCAGGCTGGGTTTCACTTGTCTGCAGGCTTAGCAAGGCTTCTATTTGCTCAGGCAGGAATAGAAATCCCAGAGGGGGAGACCATTATCCTATTTACTGAGTCACGATGATTCACTTAGCATTCAGCTTCCATCAGATACAGCAACTCCTGGAGTTTAAACTAAATCTGTTTCCATCCTGCTGTGACTTCAGTTTCTCATTGGTTTATCCAGCTTCCCAGAAACTTTCACTTTCTGAGGCAAGAAACTAAGTCTGGATGTTTATTTATTTATTGTAGATACATTTGGAGAAGCTTGTTTTAACTGTAAAATACAAGGAGATGGGGGGGAGGATAAAGCATGCTGTATGGTTAAAATCTGTAAGAACTACTTGTCATGTTTAGAAAAGAGCTCATCTGTCATTAAAGGAAATGTTCTAACCTACCACGAAAACAACTTCAATGAAAGAGATCTTGAAAAGGCCCTTTTTTAAAAATTCAGCTAGCCTATGGCTGGTAGCCAGTTACAGACAGGGTCTTCCTGACGAGGGGACCAAGCAGACAGCTGTAACCCAGAGTTAGTAAAGGGCAAAGGTACAGCCACGACGCGCGTGCCAGAGGTGGCAGAGATGCACAGCGGCTGCAGCCCTGACCAACTCTGTAGCAGTAACCAAACAGCTGGGAGAAGAGAGCGTGAAGATCAACACTGAAGTGACAGAGCCAAGTCCCCCTTACACTGGCCTGGATCAAGAAATCATGCCAAGGAGAGGCTCCTCTCCCTAAAGCCCAGTATTATAGAAAAACCCATGCTGTGCCCAAGATCAGATGGAGACTGCAGCAGAACCATGGCTCTTTCCCTCCACCTTGGAGGTTGCCTCGTGCTCCAGAAATTCTCAGTGGGCATCTTGCTGCTGCTGTGCACCTCAGATGTTCACAGGCATATTCAGAGCACATTACTTGCAAATGTTTAGGAGGATTTCTACTTTCAGCTGCATACAAGACCCTGCCCCTTTTGAAGTCAATGAAAATTCCCACAGATTTCAGTGGGATTTGGATTTCAAACCATAAATCCATCTTTCCCCCATTCAACTCAGAAAGCATGCTTTGAGCTTGAAGACACACAATGAATCATGATTTCTGCTGTGCAAGACAGACATAGCAGTTTAAAAGGATTAAAATGCTATAAATCTGAGTTTCTTTCCAGCCACATTCCTTGAAATAGATGCTGCTGTCCCACTTTGATATATCCTTTCAGGTTCTCCTTACGGTTTCTTAGGAAAGAGGTTTCCCAGGAGCCCTTTAAACAGTATCAAACATTACCAGCCATAGGAACATGTTTTCTGAAAATACTCTACAGTGAGTAGAATTAATTCCAGGAGGAGGCAGGTTAGCACCAATAGCATATTTCCAAAGTACATTTTGACAGCTTGAGTGGCTTGATCTATTTTTCATGGCAAAGCAGCAGCTTTAAAAAGTGATTTTAACCTCTGCTTGGTACAGCTGGTCCTTCAGTGCTCCTCAAGGGCTATGGATCCTGCAGGGTCTGGTGCTTCAGAGCTAGGATGGACTCATCAACCGGGATTTAAGGTGTCTGCATCCTGGCATGGGAACATTAGGTTTATGAATTATTCAGGATGAGAAACTATGCTGAAGCTCCCAGGCTTCTTAAGACAGAGTTGGGACCAGGAAAGTCATAAGATCAGCAATAGGTTAAGCTCTCAGCTCTGCCACAGGACCTCCAGGCACTGCGTCCAGCTCCAACCTGGTGAAGCGCAGAAGATCTGGAGTCTCTTCTGAGGGGCTTTCAAGCATCCCTGTGTGATCAATGAGAGGCAGAAGACATACACCTTACTGCTCAGTGAACCTGGTACTTTCTTGTGCTGCTATATCTGTCCATTCCAAAGGGCAGTTGTCTGCAACTGCTCAAGAAGCACTTTGCGTGAATTAACCTTTTTTTTTTTTTGCCATGGAATGTATCAGAACAAGTTCTTTCCTTCAGCCAGATTTAGTCCCAAATATTCCCTCTTCCAGTTTTTACCACTTTCTGCTTTGTTTATACTCATTCAGGGAGTGGAGCATCACTGCTTTTTAGTAAAATAGGATAGATTTTGGCATCTCTTCCTACGGCAAGATTTTCTGTAAAGGGCTACTGCCATGGCTAGTGAGTGGAAGAAGGAAGCAGAGAGAGAAGGTTGTTTGATAGTTTGCAGACAGCTGAGTCCTTTCCAAAAATCAGAAGCTGTCTGCTGCAAAGTGTCCACAAGTTCCCTGAATGGCAACTGTTCTGGATTTGACTGTGATTAGTAGGAAAGGTCTGTGGCGGACTGGATTGGAAAAGCTGTTGAAGTGAAAGTAACTGCCAAACTGGCCACCTTCACAGAAACCAAGGAGTGAGGTTGGTNTCTGGATTTGACTGTGATTAGTAGGAAAGGTCTGTGGCCAACTGGATTGGAAAAGCCGCTGAAGTGAAAGTAAGTGCCAAACTGGCCACCTTCACAGAAACCAAGGAGTGAGGTTGGTTGTTCTGCTCTTATTTATTGACCCTCAGGAAAGCTGATATACCAGCTTAACCAATAAAGAGAGAAGTATAACCATCTAGCTGCATAAGGAAATCTTTAAANGCTCAGGAAAGCTGATACACCAGCTTATCAAATAAAGAGGGAAGTATAACCACACACTCCATCTAGCTGCATAAGGAAATCTTTAAATGAGATTTTAACAGTTAAACAGAATTAAGCAGAAAATATAAAATACAGGCCATGTTAATGACAGCTCTAAAATATTCACACAAGTACATGGGGACAAATCATGAAGAATAAGTCACAAGAGGAGCTGACAGTGTCAGGGAGAAAAAGAGAGCTGAAATATAATTCAGTAACATTGTAAGTTTGAGAAAGAGAGGAATTATGCCCAGAAAAGGCTGAATTTACCATACCCTCTTTGCTTCAGCCTTCACAAGAAAGCAGAATAGTGGCCAGATGCCTAAGCATTAACATCTCCTTTCTCCATCTGCCCTGTGTTCCCTCCTCTGATTACCTGAGCTGCTGGATGGCATTCACCCAGGAGTTACTATGAAGACAGCTATCGTGCTCTGTGAACAGTCTTGAAGAACTCTGGAGGACGAGAAAGATCCCACAGCAGTGGTTATGATGCTTGCTCTTCCCAACAAATTATAGTAAACAAATGCAAAATAAGAAGGTCCTGTAAAATTACACATTAGTTACATTAACTGTGACAGAAGAAAGGCCAAGTACGGATCTATTAAAACTACTACATGCTGCTGACTTGAGTGATGGACTAGCAAAGAAGCTTCTAAAGAGTGCAGACCAAAGCTTAATCCTGCTTAAGGGCAGGATTAAAATTCAGAGTGCTTCTCCTATTTATCAAGCTCAATCTCAAGTCTACAAACAGGAACTGATTTCAAGAATTGCAGAATACCACACCACAGAGGGAAGGAAAGGGGATGAACTGTGCTCGAAAGGAGGGGGAGGGCTCCTCTGGGCTGCAGTGTTACAGTGAATGGGTATGGGGGCCATACCACGTTAAACTGAAAAGGCATCAACAAAAATGATGTTGTTAGAAGAAAAAGTAGATTCGTTTTAGGTACATGAGACAAAAAAGATCACTTACAAGGTAAGGGAGGTGTTTATTCCTCTACTCAGCACTGGATGGGCACAGACAATAACGTGTCCAGTGCTGGGGAAAGCGCGCTTTGTGAAACGTGGAGAGAAACTGAAGAGTCTGGAGCAGAGCAACAGAAATGATCAAAGGTTCAGAAAGATGATTTGTAAGAAAAGGATGAAAGAGATGGATTTGTTTAATGTCCAGAGGAAAATCAAGACAGGAACAGAACAACAGTCTCCAAACATTAAAAGGGATTTTATCAAGAGAGACAGCAATCAATAAATTATACTCCATGTCCACCTGGGAAAGGAAGGCATTTAGTTGAATTTGTTCTTAAAAATTATTACTATTGCTGTAAAAATGATGGACATCTGTCAGGGATAATACAGGCAAAGCTAATGACATCTCAAAGCAGGGCAGCAGGCCTTTTGACATCTCTTTTGGAGACTGATTTCTGTTATTTCAGTAATTCTGATTACATCATTTTATCTGTCCTCAGAACGTTATTTCTTCTAAGTACCCGCACTACAACTGCTAATAACAAAAGCAGAGCGCCCTTCCCTTTGAAACAGCTTTTCTCCACTATTACTGTGCATAATGACCATATCATTAAGTGTCAGCAGGAATAAAGGTTTTCTGTATTTTAGTTCCCAAGCATTGAAGCAACAGACTTACAGTTGATAAATGTAGCACAGTTGTGGCTTCTGCTAATGAGGGGGAAGAAAAAGGTCAGCATCAATACAGAGGGGAAAACGCTCCATATGAAGTGTGAGGATAAAAGTAAATGTTAAAGGCAGAAATGTAGATAACCAAAGTTCCTTAGCAACCCAGAGTGACAAGCACTACAGAGACATACAGTAGCTCACCAGGAAAGATGTTTCTGTTTCACAGAAATTCATAACACTGTCTATCCAGGCTTAATAGTTAGTTATTTTAGCTTCTTCGCATGAAATACACATGCACATTCTCTTTGGATTCCTCTATTGATTGAGGTATTTATGGAGCCATATTGAAATATTAAAAACTACTTAACCTGGTGAAGAAGTTATGGTGAATATAACACAGTACAGTCCCTCGTCATTTCCTACAGCACAGTCTTCTACAATTTTTGCAGTTGTGCTCCTCAAACTTGTCTTCACTTCCTCCAACCTCTCTCAGTAACTAGATACCATTTAAACATGACATATCTCCTTCCTTTCTGAAAATTTGTGAGTTTTCTCCATTGTAAAGAAGAAACCCTTATTTTTAGATAAATATCGGGGCTGGTATCTCATGATCATTTATTCACTCAGACATCAGACCTGTGCCAGAAGCCTTAGCTGGATGGGAGGTATTCAGCTCTGGAGGACGGTTTGAACAATTTTTCTCCTCAAAACATGACCACTGCACCAAAACAGACCCATCCATCCTCTCACCACTTGGCAGACACCAAGCAGTTAGCTAAGAGGTGAGGAGAGAAGGGTTATCTGCCCAGGGAGAAGGGGGATGCTCTGCTCCAGCCAGCCCCTGCTGAGAACAAAAGGCTGCAAAGCAACCCATGAAAGTCTGCAGTTCTGCTCTTTGAAGAGGGCCATGGAAGACCCAACGTGCAGATCTCCTTTCTGAGCCAAATCCACTCACATTCGCCATTGGATTGTTAAGACCTAACTATTTATTTAAGGGGGATGCCATGTACTTCCTAGAGGCAGCAGAACCAGTAATTGCTGAGCTTCAGGAATGAATAAAGGAGCAAACCAGGTCCCGCTAGCTCAGCTTCTTACCCTTATAGGAGCACCTAGAGCAGCGCTTTGCCCTTGCTAAGCAAAGGCAGATCTGGGCAAGACTATCTTTTCCCAGGGTGAAATCTCCTCCCAACACCCATAAGGCAAGAGGTTAAGAAAAGTCAGGAAAGAGGCATGTAAGGCCAGCCATTTCTATTCTCTGTTTGTTTTACATCCCATCCAAATGCTGTTCAACAGAAAATTTTCTGCTTCTCCAAGAGAATATTCCCCTCCCAGTTTGCCCCTGCACAAAATTTCACCTGGGCCCACTCATTACTCAAGAATTGAAAACAATATTGACTGGGTTGACTTCAACCCTATCCTTTCCTACAGCTCCTACATCCTGTCCCCAAGGGGACATGGCCCCCACTCTCAGCTTCTCCGTCCCTTTCCAGCCTCCACACTCCATCTATCCCTTTCCTCCAGGGCCATCAGCCCTTGTAGTGCTTCCAACTGAAATACTGTCTTGTCTCAGTACTTGAGGACAAGTAAGAGCAGAAACTATACAGAGCATGATCTGTATCTAAAACATAAGTGTTGAAATGGGAGGCAACAACTTCTGGGAGGATGCCACACAACCAAATAAACCCCAGTGGTGATCCAAATGCGCTTAAATCAATGCTCATTAATTGATTGAAGCAGTTTAGCTCAAGTCTTGCTTCAGCTGGAGATAGCTTGGTTTTTTGCATAAAGCACAAGCTCCTTGACACTCAAGAACTTTGCAAGATCACAGAGTCTGGTTTTCCACGACCAGAGAATCAGACTTTGGTTTGCAGTGCATGTCATCTTCCACAGTGACATACTGGTGATAAAACATCTTCTGTACAAGGAAAGACAGGCAGAGAAGAACCCAAATGGGACATTTCTCATGTGCTTGGAATGAAGTAGGGAACTGCCAAACCTAGTTCTGTTCTGGGAAAGAATAGGCTCAGTGACATTTTCATATTGAACCAATAAAATGTTCAGGATACTGTTGAGCCCAAAGTGAGTTGCACAAGGTTTGGAAAAAGTTCTGAAAGGATTCAATTAAGGAGTTCCTGAAGAGAGAGAGCTGAACTGGAAGGAGGAAGGAAGCTACTAGGAGGATGCTGAGCCAAGTAAGAACAGAGTCGGTCAGCAGGACTGAGTGACTCCCTGCCACGTATACTGGTACCAGATAGCGAGGGCATTACAGATGGGTAGCAGGCTCAGTTCATCCCCCTACAAGTATTGTATTTTTCTTGATGGACAGAGTGAAGAGGTCAGGGTAGGAAAGAGAGCTGGCTTTGCCCCTCACTGACCTCACCAGGCAACCCACATTAAGACTAAGTAACAGTGGGTTTGCTGCAAAGTCTGCATGGGCAGAGTCCAGTGTTGTGCTGTCAACTATGCTATAGAGAAATGAGCACTGACCTTTAGTCCCATCCCACTGCCATCCCAAATCTGACCCAGATGATTAAAGCCAAGAGACACAGTTATTTGTGAGCTGAAGGTCAGAATACAGAGGCATCTCTCAGTGGCCAGAAATCACTGCTTAACAACTGTCTTGTGATGCTGTTCTCCGAAGAGTTCCTGATACATCCCCACATCGGTTGCTGATACTGAGCCACTACCAGAAGCATTTCAACACCCTTGACTGGAGGCAGATGGGACTTCTCCAAACACGAAGAAGAGCAGTGTCACTTCTCAATTGAGGTTACATCTTCCCCCAGGATTCTCCTAAGCGATTACAATGCAGAACAGTGGCTTACATTGCATAACGTGGATTTGGCAGGTTACCAAATCCTGTGGAATTAATAGGTTGTTTTTTCAGCTTGATGCTGAAATAGACAGTGTGATTGATTGAACCAAAACACTTCATTTCATGTTTGTGTCACATACCTCTTCTGCAAGGCAGGTAAGGGTGGATTGGAGTTGGGGAAACTAGCAAGAGCTGCTCTGAAAAGTTGGATGTTAAATGTCCCAAGTTACACATGCCAAATCCAGCAATGGACTGTTTAAAGTTTTGGCTCCTGCATTTACTTTAGAACTTTTTAATTATCTTTTTTTTTTACCTCTTGCAATTATTTTGTATAAAGGGAAACTGTAAGAAATAGCTGTTTTTTCATTTCCCCACATTAAAGAAAAAAAAAAAACACACCCTACCGTCAAATTTTATTAAGTAAAAAGAAATGTTTGAGCACATCTAGTATGCCCTCATCCTGATTCAAAAGATTACTTGATAGAGCAGAAGTAATAATCACTAAAGCTGATTAGAAGGGAAAAGTTATCTTTTGGAAACTGCTGATCCAGTGGAACCAAAATGGTCTCTGGCCCTTGTGTTCATCCTGCCAAACCTTCCCACGTAAAGCAGTGCAGCTCAGCTTGCTCCTTGTCTCTGACCCACCATGTCCTAGGTCAGCCAGCTGCCACACCACTTGTGTCTTTTGTGCAGCCAATAGTTCCCAGGCCACAGGGGGTTTCAGCATCATTTCAGAAACATTGTCATGGTGCAGATCAAAACTACCACCAAGCAACAGCTCTCTTTGCACAGGGACATGTTAAGAGACCTTGAAGATGTCCTGCATGATGGCCAAGGACGACTCAGAAGTACAAATAGTTCCAGAACTGGTGAAATTTTAAATCAAATGCAGACTAATGCAAACTGGTTACAGTAAACATAAAGAGAAGTTGTTGTGTAGGGTGTCCTGCCTGTGCAGTTGTCTTCTGCTAGAAGACGGTCAGTTCCACTCGTGTAATTTCTAATGATGAAATTATAACATGTGGCAAAGCACTGAAACGTCATCTGGTTGTGTTCCTGCAAACTTTAAGTTCAACTACACTATTTCAGGAGAAGGCAGCATTTTCCATGTTATCATCATGTCATTCATGGAGAACTATTCAGATATTAAGACTGAAAACAATTTCACAGCTATAACAGCAGAATCTCTACAAACAAACATGGGGGGAAAAAAAAGTATAATTGTTATCTGGATAAAAAGGTAGTGACAAGTACATCTAGGTTCCTGCCTCCTCAACTGAGTCATAAGCCAAGGAATCAAATCTGGTTCTTGAAACATTACCTACAGCAGAGAAAAGAAAAAGAAAAGAAAGAAACATCACCTCCCCCACACCCCATAGGAATAAAGGTAACAAACTGCAGACTTACAGTAAGGAGGACTGGAGGGGACATTAAATGGAAAGCTCAGACACCAGCCACTGCAACTAGATAAGGAAGACCTGGGTAGCAGGAGACAGCCACATCAGCAGGGAATCTCCGCATGAGGTTACCTCCTCCTGGGAGAAAGGGAGGCCAGTTGTGTCTACCAACATGAGGAGATGAGGAAGGTCTCAGAAGAACGTGGCGGGGACCATGCCAGAGTGCAAGCTCAGCTATTGCTCAGCAGGATGCCCTGAGGTGCCATAACCAAGTCTACATCAAATGCATACCATTTCTGCTAGCTTGGTACAACACAAATATTCCACTTAACAGAAGTCAGCATTGCACCGCAGCACCGTTCCCAGTGCTGGCAACAGTAGACAACATCCTGCAAAAGTTGCCGTGTACCGCTCCAGCTCTAATACCTGCTGCCTCCTGTCCCCCCTGATGAGGCACACACACTTTCGCTGCACCCTCCCGTCTCACTGCCAAAGAGCCATCTCATTGCTACATCAGGCTCTTCCCCAGGTGGACACAGGCTTCAAGCCAGTCAGGATGGGTGCAGCAGTAGGCCCGCAAAGCATACCACCACGGACACAGTGGTCTATAAAGGAGAAATCTAACTCCTAGATGTTTAGCTGTGTGCCCTGCCAAACTCAGGGCAGTAGAGTGCAGCCAATTGTGTCCAGAGAGGGGTAGTGGAGGCTCTTGTATATTTAGATGCTGGTTGTGCAGGAAGAAAAGACTTGACATGAAAGAGATATTCTTATCTTTCTGAGCACAGTCCTGTGCTTCCAGAAGAGTATTAAAGTTTGTGCTGGGATGCAACATACTCAGGTAACTGCTGATAAAAATACAGATATCAAGGGTAACAGGACCAGTTTCTCCACGCAGGCTCCATACTGTTCAGTAACAACAAACTGAACAGCTTTAAGCATATCAGTCCATAATATATACATATACAGGTCCAGACTGTACATGGTTATCATCTTACCGCCTCTCTGGGTCAAAATTCTCCTGTCTCTGGCTGCTACGCAACTTCAGCCATCAGAGCACTGTAAGTCTCCTGCAAAAAGTTTCACAGCACCAAGGGCCTCAGAGAGCCTTGGATCCAGAGAGGCCAAACAAACAAGCTGACCTTCATGAGAAGCTATTGTAGTGGGCTGTCCTCAAACCAGGACATGGGCTTTGCTGAGGAATTGCAAGGCGCCATGTTTAGAGGGCTAGCCAACAACCCATCTTCAACCCCAGGGCAGATAAAGACGATGCAAAGAAGTGATTTCTGAGTATCCTAGGCACTTAGGATAGCAAAAGCAAACAAGCAAACAAAAAAACCCCTTTGCCCTGTCACAGAAATTAGATTATTTTGTTTGACAATCTATTTAACTTATTACTATTCCATATTTCAACTGATGTGCCAGCTGAGTCACCACCATGGCTTGTCATCACTGCCTATAATAAACAATAAGCAAAAAATGTTGTTTTCAAGAGCAGCAAAGTATCTGGTTATATGAGCAGGAGCAAGAGTATTTTTTTTTTCCTTCAAAAGCAGTAACATAATTCTTCCATGGCAGACTTTCTTTTCACTGGGAAAAAGTTCTTGAACTTCAGCAAATGGAAACTAACAGGTATATACCTGCACTATATATCTTGATATATCTTGCCTATATACCTAAAACCTTGTAATGCCAGGACAAAAAGAGTTTTCAATATCACCAGTAAGGCTAAATTAGGCCAACATTCATGATTTAAGTGGTCATCCAATAATGCACCTCTGCAGTTAAAAAACCCCAAGTGCTTAACCTAACCTCTCAGCTAAGGAAAAGCTACAGAACAGGAGGAGACTCCAGGAAAGTAGAGAAACTCAGTTCCTCAGTTGGTTGGCCCAGATGGGGCAGAGCATCTGGGCTGAGGACATCCCTCAGAAGAGACAGTAAATCACAAGATATCTATTGGTGGGCAAAAATGGAAAAAAAGTTGTCAGGAGCTCACTAGACTGGAGCTGTAAAACTAAAGGTTGGTCAAGGGGGCAGATGTGCTTCAGGTGATAAACTGTGCAAGTCACCAGAGCTTGAGGCACAGTCCCCACTATTGCACACCCCCTACCAAGAAAGCTGCTTCACATTTGCTTTAGCTGTTTTCTTTTGTACAATCCTAAACAGATACTTGCACACATTTGTTAAAACAAGATGTTATCCCACAGAATGCATAAACACACCAATATTGGTTCAAATGTTGTAGGTTTGTGTCACAGGAACATTAACCACTCTCAAAGAGCCAATACTGGAAGGCTTTGAATGAAACTCTGATTGCAGGATCCGAGTTTACATCATCTTTTGCTTAGATGAAAGGGACTAACCAAATACCAAGAAATTAAAAAGGACAACTCTGGAAAAAGGCCCTTTTAGCATGTTCTTTAATAACTTATGGGTCCATTAGTATAAGCCAAGGAACTCCTCCTCATCTGGAGCTTCCTGCTTATCCCATCTGCTTGCTGCAAAGGTATCTTGTTAGGGTTTCATACCTCACTCCACCAAGAATGAAGGAAATGCTTTCCAAAGGAGCTAGCAAACATATGACACGCATAGGGATCCTATACCAACACACAGATCTTCAAGTGTCACGAAAAGAACTTGCATTTTCCCCACTTCTTGCTACGCGCTATCATGAAACGACGCTGCCTGTTACGTGATGCCTGATCCTGTGTCTCCGATTCTGCTGCTCATCCTTCTTCCCCTGCACCAGCTATAGCCAATACCATGGGAGCCAAATGCCATACCAAAGTGATTTCTGTTCTTTATAAGAGCTTCCTGAGAAGGAAAGGAATAATTTGTTTAAAAAGACACTCGGAGAGCTTTATGTCTTTCTACTGTATTTTTAACTGATATTCAAAAGGTCATATTTGTCTGCAATGCCTGATAAACAAAATAATGGCAGCAATCTAACACCAAAACTAACCTTCTGGCAATGATGTGGCACTAGCAGAAATTTAACTTTTCTTTTTAGAAGTTCATACTAAAAGCCCATCTTTTTCATTAATCCAGAGTGCTCTCTCTCTCTGAGTGCCAGGAGACAGTCTAATGCGTTAATATTATTGACATCCTAGCAACACCTAACAGCATTTACATGGTAGCTACATAGGTTTGTACCTATCAGACAGAATGGTGCTTATAAGTAGACTAAAAATAAATTTATATATTGATTCTTTAAGACAAAAAGATGCCATGTCCACATTTCTGGCTGTCACATCTGCATGCAATCCATGCGAGACAATGAGCTTAACTGACAAGGTGTTTAAGAAATGCAAGCACAGTAACTTGTCTTTGTCATGAAAATGCACGTGGCCACGGCAATTTGAATACAGTAACTGTCCAGCTTCACAGTGACAAGTACTGATGTACATAATAAAAAGTGATGTCTATCATCTACTGCACTTGAAGTCACTTAGAAAAAATCAGTGGCTCCAATTACTGTGTCATAACCTTCAAAACTTGATAGCAACTTCTACCACAAAACAAAAGCACGGTGTTAGTCAGAAAGGCTGGTATCAATTGCAGCTCTGAGGAAATCAACATCCCTGGGATCTGAAAATAAGGGGGCCTTTTCTGATGGAAGCCCACGGGACATTTGCCATCAGAACCCAGTGGCTGCAGATCTTTGGAGGTCTGTAACCAAACACAGCCCCCGGCAGGTGCCCCGTGGAGGTGCAGCATTATCACTTCCTTGTTACAGGTATTTAGAAGGTTCCTGTGTCTGGGTCTGAGGGGGCGTAACTGACCCGCTGTGGTAAGATCACCTTTTGTGAATGCACACCTTCCATCCATCACGTACGTTGTTTGACTGTCTCCTGCCCCATCTCCAGCAGCTTGTAGGAAATACATTTAGATGCGATGCGTAGGTAGACAGGAGTCCACTTCTCACCAACAGAACTATCCCCAAATATTTGAGTTCAGTTACATAAAAGACTGCAAGTTTTCAGCTACCACTTTTCAAGACCAAAATTCCATGCTGACACAGAATCCTATGGTACAGCTAAAGAAAGTGGTGTCTGTAGCACAAGCATTCCATGGGAGAGCAGATATCCGTGTGGGGTCTGCACGAGTACTGGAGGGAAGGTTAGGATCCTAAAGACTCCACCTGTATTCCGCAAGCAGCTCCTGCTCACAAACACAGGAGGGAAGGGAATACAGGCTGTCCTCGAGGAAGATCTTTACAATCCCTGAAAAGAGCTAGGAAGAAAAATGTCATATGTAAAATATCACCATCCCTGTCTGACATTTCTGGCGAGTCTCACAGGCAAACAGGAAATAATACTGCTACCCAAAACATAATTTTTAAATCGAAGTTGCCAGTTATTGCAGCATTTATCTGGGACTCACCTGTAGCCCTCAAAAGACTGTTTGCGCCAGCTCCTTGACATTATCAACTTGTGTTATTTGCTGCCTCCTTAAATGTCAGCTGCCTAACCTTTCCAGGCTGTTCTTACACACAGTCTGCTTTTCCAAAACTCATTAAGTATAGCAAAGACCCACAGTCCTGTGTAAATCTGGCAATCAAGCCAAGCTGCAAAGGGAATACTAAGATGTTTGAACCGTCTCAGACTTTGTGCACATCCGATTCCTCGCTCTAAAGGTCTGTCCTCATTGCTGAGCTGTGAGAACAGGATATTATTTTTTTTTAATAATATAGACAGTGCTACTTACAAGTAGCCTTTTTTTTTTTTTTTTTNTTAACAAACATATTGCAATCATAAGTACTCCCTAGCTACATAGGGAGACAATCCTCAGCAAAAGTTAGTTCAAGCCTCATGATTTGGGTTTCCCAATTTCCTCGAAGCTGTGCCTATTGTCTAGATTAATCCTTAGCACAGACTGTCTGGCACGTGTCACTGGGCACTCTGAAACTGCCTAGGAAGTTTCAAGACTACTGCTACATTATCAAAAGGGTTGATATTAACTGCAGGTGCTAAATTCCAGAGACTATCCAGTATTAACTTTGTGAAGGAAAAAGACCATTATTAAAGCAGATTCCTCCAGTCCAATATCCTGCCTTTTGTTGGTTTGGGTTTTTTTTTTTTCCTGCATAAGGAAAGTAAATAAACCAGGTTTGGTATTGTACCTTTAGAACTGACTAAAAATAAACAAAACCCTAACAAAAATAACTACCTGCCAGTGAGTTTAGTTACAAAACATTCCTATGTATTGTAATTGGGGATTATTCCACGAGTAGGTTGTCACACATGGGATGATGAAAAGCTTATAATCAAAAGCGGGGCGGGGGGGAGGGGGGACGGAAAAAAGTGCTCTTCCTTCGAGCATTGGGAAATGTTATGTTAAAGAGGCAAGGTATAAATTACTAAGTTTAAGGTTATTTCCTGCCACTAATGAAGTGCAGTTCAAAAGTTACCTCACTCGTCAGTTGTGCATCAACTAATAGACAAGTTACCAGAGAGTTAAGACTTTAAAAATTTTGTCTCTCTTTCGTTCCTTTCCACATCCATATCTTTCTTATCAAAACATTTAAGAGGAGAGGATGAGGATTCAAGGAATTAAGCTCTGTACCTGAATTCCTCTTTTGTCTTTCATCAATGGAGCTGGACCACTAAAAAGTTTTGGCTTTTAGTGGATGTGGGTCTCGCACTGTGCTTCCAGATAGACTTTATATATATTGCACCAACATTATTTTGATTTTTTTTCCTTCTCTGGGGACATCAGTGTACATTAAACAGCCTAAACATAACTTTGATTCCTCTAATGATCAGAGAAAGGCATTTGAGCGCTAGTCAGAAATTGTTTTGTGCAGTCAGAGGAAAGGCAGGTCACTGCTGGACGTGGGATTAGGGCATCCGCTTGCATGGGGGGAGATAGCAGAAGCACCTCATCCTACTCAGCATCGTAGTTTGGACATAACCCTTCCTAGAAGCTTCCTAAGAGAAGCTGGGGGTCTGGCTCACCATCTTTTGTTTTCACGTTCTCTGGGGACACCAGTGTGATAATTTGGGGGGGTGGTGGTGGTGGTGAGGTGGTTTTACAACCCCGGCTGACGTCTTCAGAGATTGTGCTTGTGCTAGAACTGCTGACAACCACAGCGTAGGTGGCTCTATCAGTGCTCAGCAGCAGCAGATTAGGTGACAGCTGGGTAGCTGCTTGATAGATGGCAAATGCCTAATGAGGCAGTTAAACATCCAAG
The DNA here is from genome assembly GCA_003993805.1 of Himantopus leucocephalus. NCBI lineage: Eukaryota > Metazoa > Chordata > Aves > Charadriiformes > Recurvirostridae > Himantopus > Himantopus leucocephalus. Next base: position 43,921,564 of record RSEF01000003.1, on the reverse strand, counting down.
GCAATTAAGCACCTCAGAGGAGCTGAGACTAAGTTTAGCCTGACCCAGCTGATTTTGCCTGGTGGAAGTTCACATTATCAGCCAGTCCAGGAGAGCAAAGAAGGCAGTAACCTCTAGCAGTAGAAGCAGAGACATGCACAGGGGTCAGCATTTGGAGTAAGGTACGGGTATAGGTAGCTCCAGAGAAGGACACCTCTCCACAGGCTCAGCTCAGACCTACCAGCTCGTTGGCTGTCGCAAACTGAAGTGGTTAGGCAGTGATCGCCCGAGCATTTTCATCAGCTGGCCTGTGGCAAACAGAGATACTGTCAAAGCAGCAAACAAGTCTATTTTGCAGATGTCTTCAGGCCAAATCTTAACAGCTCTTTTAGCCCACAACCTTCCAGAGAGTCAGTGCCCGCACTGAAGCTGAGAGTTCCCACGCTCAGCAGAGCAGCACTGCAGTTTTACCTCCCATTCCCTGCCCTCTCAGAGGGAATAGGATGTAGCTTCTTAGCAGCTGATAAGGTCCATTAGAAAGTTATTTTTCAGTATGGCTACTCCCAGGTAACTTACCTAAGTTTGACAGAGTTGATCCTGAAGGAGTTTACTCCATAAACCTCCTTTAGAGGTCATCTAGTGCAACCGTCCCCGCAATNCCACCCTCACCGTAAAAATTAAGGCTTATTCCCCATGAAAGACCAGGCTTATCTATTTCCCCTAATTCCCATTTGTCTAATCATCAAAGTGATTATACACATCATTAAAACAACTCAACATTAGGATTTCATAGATACCATGGCTGCAGTTCAGCCCCTCCCAGTAAATTGGGATAAATGGAAACACACGCACCACACCCTTTGAGATATGAAACAAAAATAATTTTTTAAAAAAATCTCTTTCACCTTCAGGTTTCAATTTTATTGAAAATCACCTGTGGAGGATTTAAAAATCCACCTTGAATAAAAGCAAATACCACACACAAGCTGTGAATCTTAGAAGCCTTACCCTCCATCTTCACACCAAGAGAAAGCTTACTTTAAGACACCATGCAGCTGTGTCTAGCTTTTTGAACTTCCCCTGCTTATACCTGCCATTTTTCTAGTATTTACTCTAGAGTAAAATCATGAGGTCAGTAAGCTCCGGGTCACCTCATGGTGTTTAGACCTATAAAAGGAAAGACTTTATCCTAAAGTTTCAAGCAAGACAAAGCAATGAAAGAAGTGAACTTGAAAAACTTTTAAACCTGCAGCAATCGGTGATGTTATCCAAGCCAGATGCCCTTTGTGTCAACCCAAAAGCTTATACTGAATATACTGAATACGCCCTTCCTGCAAGAAGGCATTTCAGAGTGCCTCCCAGTTGCTGGAATGGTGACCCTGGGGAGAAATTTAGCATACTTGCAAGCTGCAATTGTTCAAAGGTTTTAAAAAAATGGGTATTCTTACCTAAAGAGTTAGGCAGGTG
>RSEF01000003.1:43855705-43920018 GCA_003993805.1 Himantopus leucocephalus | reverse complement strand
ACTAACTCAATTAATGGGGCTGTATTTCATGAAATATTTTAATACAGGCAAAAATAACCTCAGAGACATATCCAACACTTTGTTGCAACTTATACTGACAGCTAGAAGATAACATTCAGAATAAAATTCAGCAATAACAGTTAAGATAACACCAGCCACTTCATGAACCACAGCAAAAAGATTTCCTATCTGCTAATAAAAACTTTGATGGCATCATTAGAGGTAACCAAGATATGGATTATGCCAAAAAATATTAGCATTTGAATATACTTACTATTTCTGTTTTGAAATATAATTTCCAGGAATGCGGATGCACCTTAACCATTACTATTTCTGAAGAAAAATGTCTTTGGAGAAAAGGAAGACTTTCATGGCACACAGGGTGGCTGCTCCTACTCAACACAGTCCCAGTTCCACAAGCACCATAGGGAAAAGCACCACTTCAAAACACGTTTGAAGCAGCAGAGTTTAAATATTCTTTTTTTTTCCCCCCTCATTACTTATTTTTAAAAGAGGGGACAAAAAGCCATTTGTTAAATTAGATCATGAATGCTGTGAAGTAAGGCTCGTTAAGGAAACACTGTGCCAGAAAAGCACTGCAGGCTACCCAGTGCAACAATGGTTTGAAATTGGGGGATACCTGTTCTCTTTTCCTGACTTGGACACAAGTTTGATGCATGACCTGAAGTAACTTCCCTATTCCTTGCCTCATTTTACAGAATCACAGAAAAATACATGCTGCTCCCTTGGAGATCTTGTGGTTCAACCTCCTATTCAAAGCAAGGATGGCTTCAAAGTCAGGCCATGTTGTGCAGGTCTTGGTTTAGTTGAGTTTTGAAAGGTCCCAGGGACTGAGGGCCCTTCAAGCACTTTTTCCAGTGCTTTAGAAGTTCATCACAACAGAAGTGGTTACCTCCAAGCAAAGTTTTCCCTTCCACAATTTGTGATGATTGCTTCTTGTTCTTTTGCTCCACAACCTCGACAAGAGCTGGGCTGCATCTCCTCGGCAATACCACATCAGGTAGTGGAAGACGGCTGTCCTGGGTTCAGCTGGGATAGAGTTAATATTCTTCCTAGTAGCTGCTGTGTTTTGGATTTAGTATGAGAACAATGCCAATAACACATATTGTTTTAGTTGTTGCTAAGTAATACTTATATTAATCAAGGACATTTTCAGCTTCCCATAGAAGCTGAGAGGGAGCATAGACAGGACAAGCTGGCCAAAGGAATATTCCATACCATAGACGTCATGCTCAGTATATAAATGAGGGTTGGCTGGGAGGCAGGAATCTATGATTGCTGCTCGGGTCAGTCTAGGCAATTGATCACTGGGTGTCAAGAGCAGTTGTATTGCATCACTTAATAATGGTAAAAGAATATACAAAATAATACTTATTATAACTTTCCCTTCCATCACTGTTCTATTAAACTGTCTTTATCTCAACCCACAAAGTTTTTTTCCTCCTTTTGCTCCCTACCCTAATGGGAGGGTGGGTGAGTGAACGGCTGTGTGGTCCTAGTTGCCACCTTGGGTTAAACCATGACAACAGCAATCAGCCCCTTCCTTAACTTCTCTTATCCAGGCTGAACTAGCCCCTTTCCCATGCTCTCCCATTACATCCCATGCTATGGCCCCCTGACCAGTTGAGCCACGCTCTGCTGGGCTCTTTCCAGTTTGTTGATCTCTCCCTTGAGCTGGCATGGGGAAAATGGTATAAAACTCCACTCAGTAGTCTATCAGCTGTACTGGGCCGTGCAAGAGAATGTAAACTAGACAAACTTAGCAAGGGCCCAAAAAGTCTCAAGTCCCTATAGGCAAAGGGCTCATTAAGCATACCCAATCACTATGTTTATTTGCCCCAGGTAGCATCATCTAACACTCACATAATTTAGCGAATGTGATGAAAATCAGTCTGTTCTCCAAGCCTGAAGTTACAAAGACACATGACTTGCTGGTCAACTCTCAGAGAAACAGATCTGAACCTGCACTGGAAAAAGCAGTCTTAAGCACGATGCATTGAATTCAGGACCTGTTTAACAGAGTGTATTTATGACACAATGGGTACATGTATGAGGCACTTATTTCTGTGGCCACCTCAATTATTGTGTTGGTCCTTGAATAATATTTATTCAAGAGGCCCTTTACCAACAGACTGCAAGCACTGCGTTTAGAAATTCCCCTTAATTTCACTACCAACAAGCCCAGCTAAAGAACAGATGCAGTTATACTATTTTTCAACAGCAAACTTGCTTAGAGTTAATAAAATGGCAGTGGTTCATACAGGGCTGAAACAGATTTCCATCGCTTTCATAATTAGCCATACTCTGGAGTTTGTGCAAAACAGATATTTAAGCAGCAGTTTCTATGACTACCATCATTCTGCTCATTATCTTTGAAGGATTAGCCCAGGTATTCTCTTTAATAGGTGCTAAGAACAGAAAGTCATGATGACACACTAATACTTGGGATATGATGGATGTTAGAAGTACAATTAATTATTTTCCAAGAACACTGCTTTCAAGATCCTCTGTATGTCAGCCAAGTATGTGCTTTTGGCTCACGACCTGTCATTTATGAACCTGCAAAAAGCTTTCCAGAGAGCAAAAAGGGAGCAGAGTCCAGAGCTGCAGCCTAAAAATCGTTCAGTACATTGTGTGCCTTCACCTCCCCCAGCCCTCCTGCTCCGGCCACAGCACAGACAGGAAAGATTGGCAAACTGAAGACTTAATATCTAAGACTCTGCTTACAAAGAGCTTTAATTTTGTTAAGTTTTGGGAAGCAGCTGGAGAGGACAGGGGAGATTTCCTTTAAGAGTTAGAGGACCATGAAACGATGAATTTATCTCTACCAATTTTGCTTTTATGTCTGCATCTGTGACAAGAGGGAGTTGGTTCCAAGGCTCCAAGAGGATCATTCTCCGTAGAGCTGTCTGAAAAAGGAAAAGGTTTCCCTGAGGAAACCCCTGGACTTCAAAGTGTGAATTCATTCCAAAAACAGACTGAAAAGCAAATATCTTGGAAACTTTCACAAAAAGAGGGAGCAATTTTGTTCCAATGTTATTAAAAAGACTAATTGAGCACTTATGTAACTTTGGTTTTGATACAGAATTTCAGAAACCAGAACATTGTCCAAATATCCAGGGAAATTCAACAGATTTTCATGAGAAGCCTTCTAGTGCAGTTTTTTCTTGAGTCCTGGTTTTGTGGCCAAAGCACCAGACAGACTTTGAAAATATGGGCAAGCACAGAGCTGAACCTGAACTCTGGGTCAAAACTTGTGAAGTCTTTGGTTCTCTGCACAGCTGAACTTGAAGAGCTCAGAAGAAGCCCCTCTGCCTTGCACCAGTGAGAGAATCATGGCAAACGGATGATGAGTACTAAGTGCAAAACTGTTCAGGACGTGATTGCGGACTTACCAACCCAAGTAGAAAGAATTACACCTTTCCAGATGCTGCTCACCGTATACTCAAACTAAAGCTTACAATGCTGGTAGTAAAAGTCACGTACGACTGCTGGTAGAATACCCATAGGCTTTTAAACAGGTCCTGAAGTCTGAAAGGGGAAACTAATGGCATTGCAAAGTGCTGACGAGAAAATGTGTGTTCCTTCTCTTCTGTAATACGAGTAGAAATTCACAGGAGACTAACTCCCATTAAACTTGTTGCAGCCATTATATAGCTGGTTAAAAAGAAAAACCACACACCCAAAAGAAACAACAAAAACCACCAGAAATCCCTCATAAATCTCAGATTATTAGCTCTTTAAGATTTTAAGACCAGTTGTGTATTTTGGAGAGTTTAGAATTCCTGCAGGGACTTCATAATGGCTTGAAACATTTAGTTATACCTTACATAATTGGGCATTAAATACAGCTTTGTAGCACCTACTTTAGTATAGTCACAGTGGTACTGTATTGTAACAGCATTTAAATCTCATCAGAATGCAGCCCTGTTGTACTCGAGACTTAACACCCTCAGCTCTCTAGGGAAAAACATTTCCCCTTGCTCTGTGTATGTCAAGGCAGAAATGAATTTTTAGGGAAAGTCTTTTTCTTCTAGGTTGTTACCGTGCAGAAAATGATAGAATTTTATTATGTAAGGGAGCACCCCCCCCAACAGAAAGATACTGACTTTAATGCAAGGCACCCGGTCTCCCAAAAGAATATGCGAAACAAAGACCTGGTCTCAAATCTTCAGTAACCTAGATGAGTATGTTAGTTGAAAGTTTAGCCATCTCTTAAACTTCCCTGTACCTAGATACAAAATTGATGCTTACAATAATCAGCTCTGGAGGCCAAGAGATGGCCCTCGCTGCTGCAAATCCCAGATTTAGCCCATGCAGCCGTCCTGGCAGCCACAGGCAAGAGAGCAGCAACACAGCAGCCGTAGCTGTAAGAACATATAATCCATGGAAAAACAACTGCAACCACACACTCCTAGCTTAAAGTTCAGTCCTACACCCCTTTGCTTGTATGTGGAGATGATTGTCTTCACGCTTATTTCCCAACAGCAGTTCCTGTTATTTTCTTTTTAAAATGTACCTTAAGGAAGCTTAGATCACTATAGGCCCCCCAGCACAGGCAATAAAATGTACAGTAATCTCTCAATTTAAGACAAGCAATGGACGGCAGATGAAGCCAGTACCCTGGGTTCCCCTTCTATCACCGTTAAATAGATTTGGAGAGTCATCGCATTCCTCCGGTGGCAGGCTGCATCTCTAACAGGATAAACTTCAGCATGCTAATTGGCACAGACTACAAATTGGCTGCTGGTGTGTGCCTGGAGGTCCTGGGTGATAGACTGAATGAAGTAAATTTCTGCATAATTGCCCAAAGAGATTTGGACTGAAATACTTAATCACAGTTTTAACGACACAACAAGAATCCTGCCTTCTATCGTTATCAGTTCACCAGTTCTGTGCTGGCTTTTGCCTACAAGTATTGGGGGTCGCTCTTGGTTTGATTTCTGTGGTGCAATATCTAGGCCGTGCTTATGTCTAAACAGGCCTCACCATTAGGGAAGGAAAGGCGAAGTCAGAAACACGACAGAAACACAGAGAAGAGAAGGAAACTCTACGATGCTTTTGTGATGGTTCAGAAAATCCTTCTGTCCAGTGGAAGCGGCAGGAGGGAAAGCACAGGACAGGGAAGGGTAAAGACTTCAGTCCCCTGCTTCTGGGGAGCAAGAGACACATACAGGCTCTGCCCAATCCAGAAGCCAAAATGTTCTTTTGGTGGCTGAGCAGATGGATGATTACAGCTGCAAGTATGATGTTGGCCTTAGTCAAGTCACCTCTGCATTTTGCCCCCACTCACTGTGTCAGCACACCCAGCAGATGGATGGGTACTCCAGCCATCTGTTTAAGGGTTTCTTCTGGATGCTGTAGAAAGAGACATTTTTGGAAATAAAAACTTCTTCATGAGAGCAAAGTCTCCACTTGCCTTTCCAAATTCTTTCCTTTCTATAAAGCTGTGCTTTAGAGGAACAGAAACGTATAACCTGACCAAGGTCACAAAGCCAGAGCCCCAGTTCCATGACTCTGCTTTATGTTCTAGCAAAATAATATGGTTCAGCTCACATTGCACAAACAAGACTTGTGGCCTATACGCACATCAGAAAACAGCCATCTAATTCCCTACCTTTCTTCCCCCTCATTAATTCATTTTTTGGGGAAAAGATTTAAGGACCATTGGATTTGTATTCTCCTGTAATAAAACTTGGCTGTCTTGTTTGGAGAAGCCTGTTCTCACACGTTGCTAGCACCGTTCATGACATACTTTTGGATCTACGGCACTTCAGGGAACATCGCTGTAGTGCCAGACACAATACCTGAAGCTACACGTCTCTCCTCATACTCCTGCTCGCTCTTCCTCTTCACTGACCGCAGACTATGCAATTGCCTATATATCTGTTTTCCAGTACCAATGTTATCACACTCAGAATCTACTGTGAAATACTTCTTTTTAAGAAACATTTTGCTTTGGGTAGGAAGGTAACTTGCTCCCCAACACTTCGAACCAGTAGCAACTCTTACAAATGCCACCTCCACACACACAGCTGTAGCAGCCATTTTTCCCACAGAGAATCTCTTTTCAAGACAGAGAGTCTCAAGACATTATTAGTGACTAACGAATCTTTATCACACTACTCGAGGCAACGCTAGTCCAGATGATGACAAAACAGACCCTTTTAACCACCATTTTTGACCTTATTTTCTATATATTGTAAAAGAAAATTCTTGCACATCTTTTGTCTTTCGGGTGGAGAAAATAGCCAGATTGTGACAAATTGGAGTCTGTGTAATACGTTACTGAAAGTTGATGGATTCGTTCTAATATTGATTAGCTCAGTAGTAATAAGCGCAATTATGTTTTATGCAATCTTACCGACGTGTCCTGGCATCTCCGAGATGACAACAGACTTCTTCCTCTTTAGTGTAAGAACAGAGGTCATACAGTTTTAAAAAAAACATTCACTGATAAGAGTAAACTAATCAGACAGAAAGAGACAAAGGACCAAGTTTTCTTAGGTATTTCTTCTTGGTAAAGCACCCGAGGATTATGAAAGACAAGTCAAACAAAGAGGTCAGCAAACATCCCTTTTCAGACACCTGCTGATTTTCCTTTTAGCTACAACAAAGATTTGTATTCATCAGAGAAAGAACCAAAAAATCATGCATGCATTTTTTTAAATGCCTTCCTAGAAATAACCACAAGTCATTTTGAAACCAACAAGCTGAGAGAAGCTGCAAACAGCTGAGCACCTCTTCTGATGAAGCAAGATTATTCACTGTGGGATAATGAAGACCAAGGCCAGGTGAGCTGCGCAAACACAACACAGCCAGGAACAGAGGCGATGATGTGCACAAATCTAGTTTAACATGAATAAAATACGCACTTAGGAGGCTGACAAAAAAAAAATATTGGAGAAACGCTGGCCCACACTCTTCAGCTATCCACACTCTCCACAGGCAGGCGGCACAGAGAGGGCAAGCACAGCACCAGAAGAGGAGAGGTCACGCGTGGTCGCTCCGCCAGCAAACACCCATGCCACTTTCGCTGCCTGAGCCCACGCTGGGCAGAGCGGGTGGCAGTGCCCAAACACAGCTCCCCCACGCACAGCCCAACTGCGTGAGTCTGCCCCGGCCACACACCCCGGCAGGGCTCCCTGCCCCCGGGTCTGGGCTTCCCCTCCACTGCTGATGGGCCAAACAGGGATAGACAGCACTGAGCAGAAACCATCACTTTTTACTAGATATTTGGGTCAGCAATGCAGGAGGAGGGAATAGTGGAAGGACTAAACTCAAGACTGTAAGTGCATTTATTTGGGTTGACAACAAGGTGAAGCATTTGGGCGGCTGGCTGGAGTTTCTCAGAGGAAAAGTAACTTTGAGCAGTCACAGAGGTGATAGGGGAAAGACTAGATGTCTTCCTATATAGCTAGTAAACCTTACTCTGATCCTAGTTGAATTGATTTGCTTCCAGATACATACACAATTCTGTATACCCTTCCCCCACAAATATTATCAGTGTTTCCATAGAAAAAAAAAAAAAATCTTAAAGAGAACAGAGGTTTAAAAATTTATTTTTTGAATGTTCCTCCTACCCTCGAGAAAGAGATTGATTGTCATCTCTCGATTTGTCCGCTCTTTAAAAATTTGCATTTCAAAGAACAAGCCAGATAGAAAGAACAGGGTCCACAGTAGCATCGGCTTGACTAAAACAATTGTTGAATATTCATTTTCCCTCTTCTCTCCACAGAAAGATTGGTACTGCTATAGTGGTTGCGTGAGGGGCATGCTGAGGAGAGGAGCTCTGTTGAGCTCTAATTTCAAATGAAAGAGCATCTACTGCATTTTTGTGCTTGTTAGCGTAATTATAATTCAATATTTGCATTGCAATAACGCCTAAGCAATCCCACCGAGATTCATTCTCCTACACAACATACAAACATGTTGACATGACCCCAAAAAGGGCTGGATGGTTGCCAGTCCCACTTTGCAGAAGCACCCGTGATTTAAAGGCTTAGTCTACAATAACATTTTTGTCAAGACTTGTACATCTGCCGCTAGCACAAGGTCCCGAACTAGGAAAGGTGAAATGAACAGAAACAAGAGCTTTAACACGTGTTTTTCTATAGTGCTCACACACAGACTCTGCAGTTAGGTCCCTGCAGCGATCAGCTGAAGCCAGCATGGTTCAATACAGAGCGCGTGTAGACCCAGGCACCAGCCCAAAGCCCACTCAAGCGGATACAGGCATGCTCATTTCGGCTAGAGAGCACCACCTCCCTCTGCGCTCACAAGCGAGCCAGCAAGTGCTAATGCTTCTTTCACTCTTCCTCTTCCATCCCTTGCCCTTTTTCTCTCTCTAGAAATTTCACCTTCTTAACATTTGAGCTTACAGATTTCTAAAGAGGCAAAACACCAAACCATAAACCATTACTGTTTCTATCACAAGACGTAACGTCAGAAGGGAGAATAAATAAATTACCTTATCCTTTGATGAGATCTCCAGCTGAGAAGATATTACTTGATACCTTGCAGACAAACATGGTATTTTTCATTCATTACAGTGTTGTAGCAGAAGACCTTTCAGAACTTGAAGTGATTTAAAAAGCTGTGGACATGGTGTATGCTTACGCATACTGACACACAGCTTCACATGCATGTAGAAATACACAACTGTGTGTGCACACAAACGTACACACCCCCTTGAGGACTTCTGTGCTCAGAGGATTGAATTCAGGCTTTGAGAGCCTAAAACAAGCAGCAGAAAAATAAGGTCACAAAAAACCCTCAGCAGGGGAACACTGGGGGAGTTGCCCAGCTGCCCTCATACCTTCCCCTGGGATAGATGGGAGACTGGAAGTCCTGCAGCTCAGTAAATCCCACCAGTTTCCGTGAAGACAGAAAACCCAAAGACCTCTCAATGTCCACAGACCCAAGGACTTAGAGGCTACTAAAGATCAAGCCCTCCAAGCCACAGCCCAGCAAGACTGCCATGCGTACCTTGACTCTCAAGCTGAACACAGCACACACCAAGCAACATAACCATCAGCTGTGTCAACCCTGCCCACCACCACAGCTCCACAGGCCATTAAGCCCAACCTTGTTTCAATTAGATTAATTAATTACTGCTTTGCAGCACCTTCCCCTCAGCTGGACCCTGCTGTTGCTAGATTACCTCACACTGACTGGAAAGAAAATTTGTGCTGCAAAGAAATCAGCTTGAAAGCATTTGTACTTACACTGAATAGCAAGAGTAAAAAAAAGAAAAAATTACCTTTTTGGCAACTGCAGAATTGCACAGCATTACCCAGGGGTGCTCTCCCATGGTTTGGCACAGGAGAAAAGCACCAGTCTGTTTCAGAGACCGCAAACTTACTCCTCAGCTAACGCTCAGCATTAGTTCCTGCTATATTCAGCAAGACCTTTCAAGCTTCAGCTAGCGGTGAAATCAGAGTCCTGGAAAACTCAGGCTTATTAGCCGTGTGGCAGTGGGGACAGTGGTTTTGCAAGCCATGGGCTGCCTTTGGCACCAAGTGGGTGAGCCGGCTCTCCATCAGCACAGGGCTGAGCCTGCCCCCAGCTCCAGCAGCCTGCTGCGGCCGTGCCTGTGCTCGGCGGCAGGTTTCGTGATGCAGGAGTAGAGGTGGGTTTGCCAGGGAAGAAACAGAGGCAGGCTAGAGGCCAGCCAAGCTCCCAAAACTCTGCTCCCTTCTCTGCAAACTGCCAGGGATAAGTCGGGGGCAGCCGTAGGAGCAGCTCAGCTCTCCTCTCCCCACTCACGACCTGGAACAACCACCCCGTTGTCAGTCCCCTTTTCAATTTCCACATCTCTTCATCTATCAACGGTGGGCTCAGCACGGTGGCCAGTGTTGGCAGCTAGGCCACCGCCTGCCTTTTCCTGTGACCAGCACAGGCTCCTGCAGACACCATGTGACACAACCCCATGAGTCCAAGGTTTGTTTTATCCAGGGGCTGAAGGAGGGGAAGGAGTCAGTCTCACCTCCTCAAGCATGACTGCCACGTTTTGAGTAATACCTCTCACCTCTGGCTAATTGACTCTCTTAAAATCACGTTTCTATAAATAGAAATACAAATAAAGAGCCGTCCTTTAATGGTCTGCTGTTTTGTCACATTGAAATAATATTACCGGGTGGTTTAGAAAACAATAAAATGTGCCCAAATTTGGTTTGGTTTTTTTTTGTAATAGAAGAACACCCACAGGTGGTTTCTTACATCGGCCTTTGTCATGCACCATGGAAGTCAGTGAAATCTTTGCTGCTTCTTAGCACCCTTTTTAAGGTCAGAGTTTTACTTTGAGCAGGGAAGATTCTAATTTTACCGCTTGACCTTATTTCAATTAGCTTTGGGTGGCAGAAGGCAGACGTTATCTCATTAGACAGCAAGATTCCCACGTTAACAGAACAAAACCATTGATACCTTAAGCACAAAGTTTGCATCAGCCTATTTCCTTTAATAACACTCACCTTCCCCCTGTAGAGCACTAGCTGGCCTCTGGCAGAGGAAGCTTGGGAAGAACCTTTCTCGGTTTGTTTAGTGTAAGGTCTTTTATCATGGGGACAGATCAGGGGCCTGTTGAGGACAGCTGGCCTAACCTGGCTTGGGAATCTTTGCCTTTTAAAGCCTGCTAGTAAAAAGCGGTGATTCTTTAAGCCATAGTCAGTCAAAAAGCACAAAGTCTGAAATCATTCCACAGGAAAAGGAGAACTTCTTAGAAGATAGCAATAAATATATTGTAGAATCACTGGAAAGAGAATCCAAAACTCATGATCATTTAAATATGTTGTTTCCCATCATGCTGACAGCCACAGAGATAAAGGGAGGCAGAAGAAGGTGCTGCGGGTCTCTGTAATGTTCCTGTCAACTGTGGAGTTTAACTTCATCTTTTTATTTATTTGCACCTGAAGAAAATCCAATTCTATAATTTTCTCCCATCCTCCGTGATGAATAAACTGCATTTTTCTCAAAGAGATGACAATCAAATGTCGATCACAATGACAGCTGCCAGCCCTAGTAGTCCTTAAACAAATTAATTCCATTAATATCTAATGATTCTCTGTTATGAAAACGCACCACTGCTATTTAGATTCTGTGCATCTGACAGGAGATACAGGCTTTTGAAGCGGTCATGAATACTCCTGCAAAGCAGTAAGTAGGAGTACCAGTTTCATCTGAACAGAGGTTCTGGTTAAAAACAAACTTAATAAAAAACCCACAGTGTTGGTTTTGTTCATTTGAGAAACAAACAGCATTTCTCAGATTTCAGCACTTTGTCAGTCTTTGGGTAATGAGTGTTCCTCCTTCATGTCATTTTTTTCTCTTGTCACATCTGTGGAGACAGCTGATCCTTCCACACCTTCTCACGTTAGCTGCCGGCAGCCCTCCAAAGGTTCCCATTAAGGGCGCTCCAGCATCATGCTGCTCATTGACTGGTCATAGCTGGTGGTTCAGAGTATGCTTCTCTCCAGTTCTCTGCCCTTCTCCATCAGATGCGAGAGACAACTGTACAACCACTGCACAGCGCGGACATACCCGCTGTGGCTCGTGCCATGGGGCTGCCCCCACCAGTGCTGGAAGCAGGAGACAGCTCATTCATCTCTCAGTGGCTTTTTCTGGGGCCACATAGCTTGAAAAATACTAAAAAGAGCTATGCTTTTGCTGTTATTTGACTTTGCACCTTCTAACCTCTGCAGCACTGTTTTAGCCAATACAAAGCTCTTCATTTTGGAAAATGACTGGTGGAGGTAGACTATGGAGCCGCCTGGACTTCTTAATTTTCTCCCTTCCTCAGAGATGAATAAACTGCATTTTTCCCAAAGAGATGGCAATCAAATTTTGAAGCAAGGAAGGACTGATACAAATCACAATACAAAATTAAGAAAAGGCTACTGACGGTACCAGACTTCAGGATTAAAATGCATAGAAAGGGGTACGTATTTATGTACCTTCCGATTCCATTTTAAAATTCTCTGTCCCAGGATATTGTGGAGACCAAAAGTACAGTTGGGCTCCGAAAAGAGACTGGCAAGTTTCTGGTGGGTACAAGTCCAGACACTGGTGATTTTAAACATGGTGGTCGAGAAGGTGTCAGGTGCAAACAGGGTAATCCTTCTTCTAGAAGTTACCTTGCCCATCCTGTTGCTCTCAGGCTACTGCATAACTCTGTTTTTTCCACAAACTAACCTTTTCCTTTAGTCTGCTCTCCTTAAGGAATGTTTTGTCTTTTCTCAGGGGCAGGGAGGGCCAGACAGCTCTGCAAATCCCAGCGAGTGCTTTATCAAACCTTCAACTTTGCTGCAGCTAATTATCTCGCTCCAGCACTGAACTCTTATCAAGGGCTCTGCATTCCTTTGCAAATAGGGGAAAGGATACGCTGCTATTCCTCTGCATGTTGCCCACATCTACCAGCTCTGTGTATCTCACTGTAGTCACAGAGGATCTCAGCAGTGATTGTAGCAGAGATAGTAATTCTGCCATTTAGAAATGCCACTGTCTCCTTGGCGAGACTTTAGTATTATGCCACCAGGGGCTTTACAGCACAAGGGAGGTAAGAGATAACACTCCTTCGTTTAGCACTGGCCAAGGGCAGCTGGGGGCACTGGTGCAGCCCCAGCCCCGGGCATCTCCATCAGGTCCCACCCGGCAGCCTGCGCAGGCACAGCTGATGCCATTTGTTACCACCTCCTATGGCTGTTCCTAAGCACCATGAGAAGAAAAATGTCCTCAGATAATATTGGGCTAAAGATGAACCAATACTTGCATTCTGTATCCATTCTTCTGTAAGGACATTTTGTCAAGAAGTCATTAATTTACTGCATGCTTACGTCACGTGTTAAAATATGCATATAGTTAGCACATGATTTAAGTGGGAGGAAGTAGTATGGGACAGCAAAGGGAAGAAAAAAAAGAGGTTTATAAAAAACAAATCACTTTATTTGCAGTAGATCTGAAACCTTATTAGAAACTTTTCAACAGAGTTTAAGTAAAAATCCAAAGTGCTACGTCAACATAACCATGTACGAGTTACATAACAAATATTTTCCATTTAATAATTGTGGAAAGGTGCATTTTCATTTCTCAAATTAGGACTGTGCTGTGATGCCATGTGAAGCTATTACAACGTGCACAGGAAAACCAGACTGCAGGGCTTTAACATTTGCAAAAAAGGAGTCCATGAGGAATGCCCAAAAGAAGTCTCTCCCTTAAAATGGTATGATTTTCTTCTTCCAGCACATCTTCAATACTCTTAGCACTCAAACATTTCCAAGCCTTTCCAAAAAAAAAATATCGTTACAGATAAATTTTTAATTAGCTTTCTAAAAAGACTTCTCTATTACAACACAGAAAGTGCTGTAACTTACAAAGAAGCCTTGTAGAAAAGCAGTATTTCTTTTCATGGTCTTCATCTTAGGCAGTTAATCACATGCTGCTGAATTCATTCTCCCCATTGTACACCTCTGTAACCTATTAAACCATTTTCCTCTGGTGCACACACACTGCACTCGTAACTATTTTGTACAGCGCTGGCTTTAACTAAACAATACAGTAATTGTTTTTACACTCCTCACCACTTCACAAATCTAATAAGTCTCCGGTCGGGGAAGGCTGACAGCATCTGCATACCACGAGAGCGAAGATGCCACGTGTAATTACTCACATTGCTCCCCACAACAGTACCTACAGCCCTGAAGCGAGCTGAAGGTCTTGAGCTGTGGGCACAGGGGGGCTGCAAGAGGGGGACAGGGTGGACTTGCCTTGTCAGCAGCACGCACCGCTCACCAGCCGCACTGCAGGAGGAGTGGGATAGACAGAGGAGATAGAGTGACTCATCCCCACAACAGGCTCAGTCACCAGCCAGCTTAGGGAGTCAGTGCCAGCAGCGCCACGAAACCAACAGAAACAAGTTTCAGAAATACTCTCTTCCAAAAGAAAGGAAACTGCTGGAAGTTCAGTAACAGAAGAACCCTTTTAACATTTTACAGCTATGTATTTGTGACTAAATTAAGTCAGATGTGACAGATTCCTTAATCACGTATCAGAGATTCATGGTGAGACCAGATGGCTGAAGGGATGGGCTTTTCCACAGGAAAGGTTGTCAAGCTGTTGATTCCTTCAGCAGAAAATGAAAACACAGTATGAGAAGCACCTGTGAGAAATGAAACGGAAAAACAGAGTTACCATAGACCAAAAAGCTTCAGAAGACACCTCACAAAGCCAGCTGCTAGGAATTGACAAAGAAAAAACAGTGTGGAAAACTTGGGAGCGTATTTCCAGCATTTGGAAAACACTGCAAGAAAATTAATAGTTTTGCACATGTTTGGAACCATGTGTAGTGAGACCCACCCAGCAAATGCACTGATGCTGTATAGCAGGAGGCAGCACAGGTGGTGGGGCAGAATTCTATGGGGGGGAACCCTATCTGCGAGAGCTGAAACACCCAGATTAACTCTTTCACTAGAAGCGAATTACATCCAGCTGAACCCAGGGTCTGAAAAAGACAGAATTTAGAGGACAAAAACCCAGAAAAACTGAGAATGGATATGAAGGATCCAATTGCTACTATGGGAATGATTTGATTTTGAATTGAGAAAACAAACAAACAAAAAAATCATGGCTCAAAGGAAGATTGTTACCTCTGCGAAACAGAGAGCTAATATCAGATTTATTTATTTTTTTTTAGAGAGCGCTTAGTTCTGGATTTGATTTAGGGAATACATATAGGGAATACAATAAAAGAACCGAAAAAATGTACACAAAATTAATTCTCAGATATCTTTAATGGGTCAGGTATACTGGGCATAGAAAATGAAATTTTTAGCACTCTACTGCCCAATAATTCATGCTACCATGAATATCCTTTGTCATTAACTCTACCAATATTTTAAAAAAGCTTACTAACTGCATTTAATAATTAACAGAATTTACTAGCTGTAGCAGAAAGAAGTAGTAAATCACTGAAGTATATATTTAGGACTTGACATTTTTTATAAATACAGTTGCATCCAACTAGCAGAACATATTTTTTTTAAACATTTTTAAACAGTGTTAAACATTTTTTGATGTTTCTGGCACATTCACCTAGATAAAGAGAGATCAATATGCACTTCCAATATGCCATATGGGAGCAAATATTGTTACAGACTACTCTGCGGTTTTCTGTTCCTGGTACTTTTTTTTTCCCCTGGAAGAAAGTATCACAGCTACCTGAAGGAATAGAGGGCAAAGTATCTATTGACAGTGTCCTGAAAGGACAAGAACGGATCAGAATTAAAGGCTACCTAAAGCATTCACGGGGCTCAAGGAGCAGAACTGAAATTTGAGAAAACTTGAAGATCATATAAATAGTACCACTAGGAGAAAGAGTGAAAATAAGATACAACTAATGCAGAGGCATGCAGGCATAGGGANAGATCAGAATTAAAGGCTACATAAAGCATTCACGGGGCTCAAGGAGCAGAACTGAAATTTGAGAGAACTTGAAGATCATATAAATAGTATCACTAGGAGAAAGACTGAAAATAAGATACAACTAATGCAGAGGCATGCAGGCATAGGGAACTCTGGAGGAATGTTCATACCAGTCTTGTCAGCCCGTGCTCATCTCCATGTCCTTGTACAGAGAAAAGGAACTGAAATGTCCTCCCCAGAAGAGACTTCTCTGCTTTAAAATGCTGAAAATGAAGCGATCATCCTTGTATGCTTTTACACCAAAAGACAGAGCAAGTTTTCTACAAACACCTCAAAAGGCAACATAAGGCACAGCGTACGTGCAAGAATATGATGAACTTTTGGTGTGAATGACATATGTCCCCAGAATACTTACTGAAATAGAGTGTTACTGCACACAGGCACAGAGGCATATGCAGTGGAGACCAGGTCCGGCAAAAATTGGCAATGACAATACAGCATAGAGAGGAATTACACCTTGAGAAAACTAGCCTTTTTAAATTGTTATTGTACGACTCATCAGCACTGTATAAACTGCAACAGTAGCTGCTGATGGCAGACGTGCTCCTAAGAGACACCTGATCAATCTGCTTTTGAGAACCATATGAAAAATGACACAAGGCGTGCAACTTCCATGTATAAGAATTAACTAATCACAGAAACAATGTAGAATGTATTTACAGAAGTGATAACAAGAGATGGGATAGTAGCAGAAAGTCATTAAAGCTTATTCTCCTGGGTGGCTGTGGAGTTACATACCAAGCCTATATTAGCAATTCAAATTACCATGGCTTTCTGTAATTGCTGGCTTGCTATTTACGGGCAAGAGAGAAGTGCTGCCAGAGGCAATACAGCCTGACCTGCTTCTAAGGACACATGAAGGTCACAGTGGTATGCAAAACACAAAAGAAAAATCATGTGATCTACTGTACTGGCCAGTACTCGGTTTTCTCTGTCAACCCATGTAAAACTTCAGCATAGGAAAAAATATAAGACAGGCTAGGACCATGGCCTAACAGTACTACTTACAACTTCTTCCTTCTAGAAATAAGGATAGGGAAGAAGAATCCATCTTCCTGAATATCTCCACAAAAATGAAGCAAATCTGAAAGCCTTCCTGAAACCCTCAAAGGAATGAAAAGGAACAACAACCAACAGAGAGAAATAAACGCCTCTTCGAGAGGAGCCAGGACACACAGCATACTTGCAGGGCACAGTGAGCGCTAATAAGCAGGCTGTGCAGCTGAATGAGTTTTGCAACATAATACTATTAGATAATTTTCTGTTGGTAGAATGGAAAAGTAGTAAAGAATAGGCATGGTTGCTTCAACAGGAGCCAAAGGTTACAAGACAGACCTCATCTGAACTAGTTAGGCCAGGAGATGAAGGCATCGAGAGAAAGGAAGTGGTCTGATCACTCAGTTTCCTCAAACAGACCCTTGCCAAGTTCTTTTCTCCTATAAACTGTATTTAAAGTTGCCTCCTTGAACCTTGCTCCCAAAGTCATATAAAAGAAGTTGAAGTAAACCCACATCTCCTGTGTTCCAGATGGGGGCTTCAGCAAGATGACGTCTTTCTCCTTCGCTAAAGAAAAAGAAAGTCTTCACCAAAAGAAATTTATGTGAAAGAGGGCAATTATGCAATTTTCCATTTAATATTCCTGTCCATATTTAAAAGGCCTTTACTACCCTTAAGCATAATCCTGGTTCTCTTAAAATCACAGGGAAACTAATTGGGAAATTGAGATAATTAAATCTCACAGCATCTCCTCAAGCCATTCTTAATCCCTGGAGGATACAGCTAAGGCTAAAGGAAATTGCCCAAGACTACAGCTTTGCTCTTCAGGAAACCCAGTCTGCACTGCATGCTTCTCTGCTTAAACCTCGAAGCTTGCTCCCTGTGATTGCTTCAACTAGTTAACATCATTACCTAATCTTGTATATAACAATGGTAAAAATCAGTAACAATGAAGTGCGTGAACACTTTTCAAATCTGTCCCTGTGCTGCCCCAGCCAATTCTGGATGATCAGGAGTGTGCAGAAAATCACACTTTTCATTATGTTAATTGGTGAATGTCCTGGGGAAGAATTAGGGAAGAGATGGAAGAGTTTACAAAGCACGTGGAGAGGAGAAGGGTCACCTCTTTACTCAAAACGTAACATATTCCCTTTTATTCCATGCAGCTGCCCTCTGCCTGCCATGGTTTCATCTAATAACTACCCATTAATTAATAAATCCCTGTATCACCACAAATTTTAACGCATCTTCCAGTTAACCCCAGTCTCTTAAAAAACGATAAAGTTTAATTGTAACAGTATACGTTAGTGACATCTAGTGGGCACAATAAACTTAACAGTCGTCAAGCCAGCTTCTCAATAATTCAGCAAGTAAAAATAATTTTTTACTTACACTACATCTACAAAATATTGCCTTCAACCTCTTAAGCTTAATTTCATCATTGGCGTGAGACCAAATATTACAAATTTTAACCCAAACCGAACATCTTCCAGTTTTAAGCTCCTCCATATATCAAAAAATATTTCAGAGATAGCCATCTATTACTTGCTTTCTCTCCTTTTTCACACCAGGACTTGTTGCTGACAAGTCCTCCTGATGATCTTTTAAAAGTACAAGTAATCTACTGTATCACAAGTGTTTTTAAAATAACAGGCTTTTTTGGGAAGAAAAATAGTGTGCAACGTTGTCAAAGAGCATTAATTTGTTTGCCATGAAATTATACTACTTGCAGGTACTTCCACCTTCTGCCTGTAGAAATGAATTCAAGTGGGCCAAGCCGCTTTGGATGAGAAATAATAACAGTAAGCAATTAAGCTCATCATTTGAATGGGTGCTTGTCCCGGGGGATCGGATTTTTGCAAGTATTTTGCTTAGCAACATCTGAGAAAGGAAGCTGCACAGTTTATTTCCTATGCTAGTCCATTATTTTATTTGCAAGTGGTGAATTGAAGTACCTGTAGAGAACCCACCCTGATGGCAAGGGCCATTTCTCTGTCAGGAGAGCCGCCTCCCCACCTCTGGTTGCTGTCTTCCAGCCTCTCCCCACTAGCTTCACTTTGGAGAAGGGGAGGTCCTCCAACCAAACTGGCAGACTGAGAAGAAATAGCCAGCTGCTGGAAGGAAAATTGGCTCACTTTAGCTTAGACAAGAGAGATAGAAAGTCAGTGTAGTAAACGGTTTCTATCACCACTTCTCAGGATTCAAGTCTCAGCTTCTTCTGACACCTACACTGCACTACGAAGACTGCCAGGCTTTTAACCTTAATTACCAGTCTCATATTCCCAGAGCTCAAGCACAGGACTGAAGCTTTAAGGAAGCTAGAGACCTTTATGAAGAGAAAAAAGATGCTTAAAGGCACTTTTTAGAACTTTTCGGAGCCGCAAGGCTACATCTGTAGCAATTTTATGCTTCTATTATTTTTTTTTATTTTAGAAAATAAAATTTCTTTAATTCGCTGAGATGAAGCTTAAAAGTATTCTGAAACAAGAATTTTCACATTTATTCATCCCCAGAAGCATTTATGCAACATGTGTTTAGGGACCTGTATCTTATACTTTAGTGAACTTCTTCTCAAGAGGATTATTCATAGAGGCACTTTGAAACAATTTTAAAAGGGGATTAAAGCAGCACGACAGAAAAAATAGGCCTCTCCTCCTACTTGTAGCTTCAGATCCCCTGTTCAAAACAAGGGTAAAGGAATCATACATCCACCGCGCTGACAGAATACACTTCCCCTAGGTCATGGTCCAAGGGAAGAAGCTGGACCCTTCACCCAGCCCCATGTGTGCCTCCTATTTCCCTCCACTCCAGAGTCAGGCCCCCAGGTCCCCTGCAGCAGCACAACCTCCAGAGCCATACCTTTCTATACAGTCAGCGGATGGTCTTTTAGCTCCTGGTCTGTATTTTTAGGGCTTCACCCCCTCACGTGAGAACTGCATCCACTCAACCTTCATTTCTTGCCCAGCCGATTTGTTTGCAACACACTCCCACTCTGTACAATCCCAGAGAAGAGACTCTGAACTAATGCTGTGGAATTTCTCTTTCACAGTCATCCTCCCCTCGAACCACAAGTGCACCGGTTCAGCAAGCTGTGATTGAAGTGAAGGAAGTATTAAGAAGCTCAGATATAATTACCCCCAGGTAATCCTATGATACCATACTGCACGAGCAGGAAGACACCCCTGTGAACTTTGAATAACAAATGAAAAAAACCCACCATTTTTGAGTCAATTAGTTCTACCATGTTTCTAATGCAATCCTAGTTTGCTTAATTATCCCACCTGCAAAGGTGGGTTAATTAATAATCCTGCTGCATACACATCATCATGCCTATTAATCATACTGGGTAAGTGAATTCTGATGTTCTTTAACTGCTGATGACTTTGTCAGGATTCTCACCTTACAGTTAAATGCTCAAGAAGTTAATTACCTGGAGCATAAGGTTCAATATTCTACACTGAAGCTAATCTGCAAGATGGTCCTTACTTTTCCAAGTGCAAAGACAACCCTTTTCTTCAGCTGATGTTGCTGTTCCCAACTACATCACTGAGCAGCAGAGGAATTTGGCATTGGGCACATTCCTATGATTACTGGAGGAATAAGGAGTCTAACTGGGTTTGCTAATTGAATGGGTTAACGTTCAATTTCCCCCCTAATCAGCAGGGACAGGCAGGTGTTGAATATTTATATTTGAATAGAAAACAGCTGCACTCTGCTGCTATACCCACTATCAGTATGGGGCAGGGGGAAGAGGAGGCAGCATTTACCTATCTGCTGCCTTGGGTACCAAAAGATGACAGTGTTGTAAATAGCCATCACAAAAACCTGTTGAAGGGAGAGGATTTATTTCGGTATTTCAATTCTCAGTTAAGGGAAGCAGAGCACATGCAGTTCTTAAAGCTTTAAGTTGTTCAAAAGATCTATTGTTTTCAATTAGTCTTATTCAAATGGGCACATCTGATGACTGGAATAAGAATGATCAAGAATTCTGAGACACTGATTTTGGCCCCAGTCCTAACAGAGGTTCTAGTGATGCTGGGCAAGTTACGCCATCCAGGTTTTCCCCCCAGAGAGTTTGGTGGCATGCTTAGGTTGGCTGGCCATCTTTTTCATCTGCACTTTGCAGTCCATGTTTTATGTGTTAGCAAGTTACTTGCCACAGAGACAGCATGTGTCTGCCCTTATTGGTTATTCTCCACTGAAATATAGACATCTTCCATTCAACTTTGTCCACAGGTCTACAAGATAGAAACTATGCTGACGGGTGGGTTCTTTGGGTTTGGGGTTTTTTTTTGTCCACAGCAAAGCCCCAGCATTTCTACATCCCAGCAACTGCAGTTGTCATCATTTGGACAGTCTCCAAGGTTCACCAAGGAGAACGGATCAATTTTGATTTCCTCTTTAGTCTCTCAGCAAGTTAATCTACTGCATAAAGTGCTGCTGGGCAAACTTCATCTCTGGTAGCTGGTTTTAAGTCCGTGAGTTTATAAGAAATGATTTTTCATTTAATATTTCTCATCCACTCATCGCATGATTCAAATTACACCTGAAAGTTGATTATAGTAGGTCTTACAAAAACTAGCATACTTGTCCGTCAAAATGAGCACATCTAGCATACCAAGGAGTGAGCAACAGAAGGGTCCTTAAATCCAGACACCTTCCAAAAGGCATTTATAACATTGTTTAAAATCCTAAGACAAACGCACACGGCTAAGGGCACAGAGGAACAACAACAGTTATCGCTGAAATGCAATAGTTGTACCTTGCAATATACGGGTTCGGCTATCAACTCTCAACAGTAGTTCAGAGTAGAAGAAGAGTAGAATCTGTTTTTGTGACCAGTAGGGAATTAAAAGTATGCCAGAGTCTGGCCAGGATTTGAATGCTGTGTTTCTACCCTTAAGAAAAAGAAGTTAAGAAATTGGTTTTTAACATCTTATCCAAAATATGTTCTCTTGAAGTAGAAGATTCCTCTTAGGAATTATTCTGTCTTGTCTGAAAAGCCTCAGAGCTTTTGACATCTATCCATTTAAAGTTTTTGTGTGGTGAACTTTACTTCAAAATATACCATTAATATAAAAATCACTTGTAATGTAAGAAATCCAAGGTGATACATGAACAAGCTCAAGTAAATACAAGGTATCCCTTTAGGACACCTCTAGCTTAATAAAACAGCTTTTAATTTCTCAGTGATGGGGAATCTTTGGGATCCCAGAGATAAATCAAGGATAAAATAGTTATCAAAAACACACTTTGACAAAGACCTTTGGCTTTGACAGTTTTGCTTTTCTTTTGTCAAAAAAGCACGACTGAAAAGTCCCAACCCACTCTTCTTCTAAAAGTATCTAAAAGCAATATATCATTGAAACAAAAGGGACTGGCTGTGATTTTCCCCGGTTGCCTGCAAACATCCCATCCTTTGTGTACAAACATGGCAGGCAGGTTACAGCCACAGTAACACTGAAGGCTGCATGCTCAAAAGTAAAGATAAAATGGCAACTACTAATCAGTAGGGACTTTATAGAAAACAGTTCCTCAGCTCTTCTAGGCAGTTAGCTTTAACAGCAGAGAACTGCATGTTGGCTTGTTTAAAGAACTGACTGTTGGCATCACATGGTACTGCCGTGCAGTTCTTCCATCAGCTGCTTTCCCTTGGAATTTGAAGCTGGAGGCTTTAAACCACACATGCCCTCAACCTTATTTACTTCTCATATCTCACAGTCATACCCTTAAAGCATGCAGATACTGTGGTGGTGAACGCTGGTAGTGATGAACTGTTTCTCCCACTAGCTCTGCAATGTACTACAGCACAATCTGTATTTTAGGGAGATGAGATTTACAGTATAGCTTTAGGCAGTCACTTTCTGTAGCTCAGTTATGAGCGAAGGCTATACCATTGACTGAGCCTCTAGAGATCCATTCAGAGCTCGCTCTTCTTCCAAGTCACAGCAAGTACTTATTTTCTGTTTAGAGTCAGATGCCTCAATCTAGATGATGGAGTAACTCTTCTCCCTCATCCTTATGTTTCACATTAATTTATTAAATTCTATCTCCAAGGTAAAGCTGGAGCAGTTCCAAGAGAGAACGCTACTGTGAAGACGAGCATGAAGAACTCGTCCTGATATTTGGGCCAATAAGCTGTAACATCATTCTTCTTTAGGGAATATTTGCATATTCACTGCCCCTTCATAAATGGGGAGCAATCAGGTAATCAGCTTTACAAGAGTAGTATTAAGTAGCAGTGGTTGAGATGTAGAGTCCCTTTTATTCAGACAAAAGAACATACCTAGTATCCTGATGAATTTAGGGAGGGGGAGAACAATGTAACAGTGTTTGTTGTATGAAACAGGAAATCAATGCCAAGTTTTAATAGCTTTGACCAGTCATTGGAATGTTTAAAAAAATGCACTAAAGTTTGTGTTATTTCCTTAATGTGGCAATTACTGGTTAAAATATTGCAGCCAGTTGTCAATGGAATTATTCCTTACCAAAGTTAAACTTTAACTTGCAAGGAACAAGTGCCTTGAAAGAAAAGTATGTACAGCTGCAGTGTATTCAGTTCCCAGGCTAAGAGTTAGAGCTCCTCTTTGTGTGTAAAGTTAAGGCATTAACTCTGCTGTAGCTGTTGTTTGCCACTGAAACATGGTGCCTTTGATTGCAGCTCTCAAGTGCTTAACAGAAAAGGATGAAATCCTTGTGCTCGTCTTACAGACCAGAGCTAGTGTAAGCTACAAAGAAGTTAAGTGACTCGTGCAAGATCAAATGCCAAGCTTGTCCTGGAACCAGGGTCTGATCTCCAGTTTTTACTGCTGTAGCTACAACTTTCCTGCTGAACCCATTCCACTGAAAGCTGCAGAAAAGTAAAGCTATTTTAGAAGATGCTNTCCTGGAACCAGGGTCTGATCTCCAGTTTTTACTGCCTGTAGCTACAACTTTCCTGCTGAACCCACTCCACTGAAAGCTGCAGAAAAGTAAAGCTATTTTAGAAGATGCTGTTCATACATTTTCAAGACAAAATACTAAAAATGTCATAAAGTAAAAAGACAACATACATCTTAATCAAATGTAAGTAAAAGTTTTCAGAAGCTTACATCCAATTGACCTTTTAAAAATTTGTAGAGCTCCTAAAGTACTTGAATTTTGTAACCCCAAATGCAAACTAAACTGGCTGCATCGATCCAATGCAATTACATAGGCACATTTTTTAAATCTTCCTTGAAACAGCACTGTTAATTATTGTTGAAAGTGGCATGGGAGAGGTCACTGAACTGATAACACTCAGATATAGTGGTTTTTAACTCTTTGATATCGGACACCTCTGAGGACAAACCTACCCAGACAAGCTATTAGACAAAGACTCCATCTAGCACATTGATTTCTTGACCTAGTGAGGAAGATTTTAAATAAGGATTGAATAGGGCAGTTGACAAAGGCACACAGGAAAATAATAAGACAAGCTGGACATGGACCTAAAAATGAGGAGACATGTTTATTTATAAATATGGTCACAGTAAAGCAAGGAGAAAGAAGAGTGAATGAAACTAGTCTTAGATGGTTGTATAAAACCACAGTAAGGACGAGGAAGAGCTGAAAGTCTTAATACAATGAACAAAATTATGAGTCAATTTGCATTATTTATGAGAACTATAATGACCAGAATACAAATCATAGAAGACAAAGCTTATTAAAAAAATGGGAAACACATGGAAATGTTGCTTTACTTATCAAAGATTCATATGCTTGCTCAGTAGTCCAAAATATATTAAGAACTACAGGTATTGAAAAAAATCTCTGTGAACTTATTTCAGAAGGGGACACTCTTCAATCTCCCTTCCCCAAACTGACAAAACTAAACTTCAGTACCAGAAGGACTTGAGTATAGGCTGAAAAATATAAGGGAAAAATAAGTTAGAAACTTTGGACCAAGGGCATGGCTTCAGACTATTTCAGTGTGAGAGAAATGAAATTATAGAAGACCACTGACTTGGGTAAATTGTAAATTCTTTACTGATATCAAATACAAGGCAAAAGCCCGTAGAAAAAGAAGTTCAAAAAATGGCAAGAGTACGTGGAGACAAAATGAGGTGAAATTGGAAGGAAAATCCCCAAATAAGTAGTATTACAAACACAGTAGTAATAAAAAATAAACACACAAAAACCCACAAGAAGAGTGGTGATGCAGTTCCCAGCAAGCAGGCAAAGCCATCACCTCATTAGTTGATGCCAAGAAATCGTGAGTATTATCTGATTTAGGCCAGGCTGGATGAAGCTTTGAGCAACCTGCTCTAGTGGGAGGTATCCCTGCCCATGGCAGGGGGGGTTGGAACTCAATGATCTCCAGAGGTCCCTTCCAACCCTGACCATTCTGTGATTCTGTTATTCAAGGTCCCTTCCAACCTAAACCATTCTATGATTTGCATCAATCTTTTGCAAAAATGTCAGATGTTAAACAGTTACTAGCACAATTAAGACCAACAAGTAAAGGTAAGACTTCAACCTAAGTAGGTAAAAAGCAGTCTAGAGAAAGTTTAGAAAGTGGAAAAAAACCCCATTACTAATTAGCTGGGCTTGATGAACTTTGTTCTGAAGCCCATCTGATTAGAGCAGTCATTTCCAAGAACCACAGGAAAGCAAAAGACTGTGGAAAGAACAGATGGTGTTTTGATTTTTTTTTTTTTTGTATGGAGGTGGTACGTTATGATCTAGCCAGCTCACCTTCAATTTTCCTTCAAGTGTTTGAAAAGGCAGTCAGAACCCTTTGAAAGCACCTCAAAGATGACAAATAACAGCTACTATGTGTTTGACAAGACTTGACAAATTAAGCTAATTTCTTTTAAAGACAGGATAATAAGCCTTCTAGCAATGGGAGAAGCAGCAGGTGTATTTTAATGATGATAAGGCATTTAACACTGTCACAGATGATGTAAGTAAGGTCTCAGCCGGAGATGTTTGGACACTGCTTTGCCTCCCTCCCAAATTGTGAATGCAACAGAAAGACCAAAGAGTGATCCTATTTCTAGGAAGTTATTCCGGAGGAAAGACTGAAAGAATTGTATGGTTTACCCTAGTAAAGAAAAATACAAAGTGGAATATGATAAACCTAGAGACTGTTGGCAATAAGGACAGAAGCAATCTGTTCCGTTGTCATTGCAAGTAAGTACATTTGACACGTATGAGCCATGGTCTTGGACCATCAGCCAAGCCAGTGCTGTAAAAAACTCAGTTTACAACACAGTGGAAAAACTTCCACTTAGTCATTTTTGGCAATGGACAACTATAAAATTCTCCTGTGGTGTATTCTACAGGATTGGCTTTTTGTTCCTTAACAGACAAGCATCAACAAGTCAAGCAACACACCTGTGAACAAACTAGGGTAAGGGAATGACACTGGTTACGCTAGAAGGTTCCACAAAATGAGGCCCCTGGGAAACAGAATAGCCATCTCTGTTAAAATCATACTGTAGCTTTCTTCTGAGGAAACACTTACCTTAAACCTCCTTTCTGAGCTCACCAGCACATCTAAGATTGGAAAACAACACTTATTTGCACCAGCCACTGAATTGCCATTATGAGAACTGGTGAAGAGCAGTAGATGACAAAAGTGATGTTTTTTCTTCCTGATGCTTACACATCTCTGTACACATGGGAGACCTGCTGCACACTGATGTGTTTTTACAATAGGGGATCACTGTTTAAAAAAAGAAAATGAGCAAACATCTTGGTGGTGTCTCCTACCACAGAAACAGAGCTGTTAGATGAAAGCTGATTATCTATGGGATGAATCCATCCTAAGAAGTCCTGAACCAAGTCCCTGGGCATAATTCCAGAAACAGAGAGAAACAGGCTTCAGAGAAACAGATGAAGAAAAAGACGCAGGATGCACAGCTGCAGTCGTGAGAAAGAACAGATTTGAGTCTAGTAATGCTTGCCTACGTCCAATACAGCAGAGAACCCATTTTCCTGCCCCTCTTTGTAGTAGCTACACTGGTGCACGCATCCTGAACAACATCAGAAGAAATCTTCAAGATGTCCACAATGTAAAATCAAGGTTCAACCACATTGTAACTGCAAATGGAAAAGGGCAATAAATAATTGGTCTCTAACATATAATACAATTGGTCTCCTGTATATGTGTTGTCATCTGTTACACCATGGTGAACCAGTACTTTCCAGTTTTGATCCTTTCAGTTCCTTTCCAAGGAGAAAAGTTAATTTGCTTGCATTACAAGATTTAGATATCGATAGATTTCCATATGCAGTATGTGTACCTTCAATCTCATTGTTTCTCACGCTCTGTCCTGAACTGCTATTTTTAGTGTACTTTATTTTACAGTGAAGGCTTTTGTGGATTACAGGATCTCCTGGCTTTTTCACTGTTAGCAGCACGATAAACTTGAATTGGACTATATAGAAAAGGAGAAAGTGAAAACAAAACTTTCCTGCTTGGCCTTCTTTTCAACTATAATCCAGCCTCATCTTATCCTGACTTCTACAGGTATTTAGAAAAATTCATCAGGTATCAAAAAAAGAAATAAAATTCAAAACAAGCACTACAATCATTGCACACAAAAATTGAGGTAATTCTCTTTTTTCAAAAGCATTCACTGTATTCATTCATACTATATAGATATTTACACAGTGCTTTTTATCAGACAACTACGTTCAGCAATATCTATTGGGGCACATATAAGCCAGATGCCCCTATTTGGCTCACATACAGTGAGAAAAAGGGGAGCATTGCCCATTCCTCTTCCTTCCAAACCCTGAAAGCGTTAAAAAGATTTTAAGGTAAAAGGGGAAAAAGTACTCTAGGAGCATATTTACAGCTACAAGAGAATCTTTCCTTTTAGTATCTACGAGCACATAATCTGCAAATACAAAGAGCACCCCTGACTTTCTGGAACGGATTCAGAACCCTGTTTAAAAAAAAGAAAAATGGTCCCAGGCACACTTTTCTTCGAAATATATTGTGCAATTCTTAGTACAGCTGTGGAAACAGTAATCCATGGCAGCTCTGCAGGCCTGAGAGAAGAATATATTCTGCAGAGCTCCCCAAACTCGCTAAAGTGATCATAGGTGATGACCCCATGCTATGACACTCTTAATATGCCTTGCATAGCTATCCAGTGTAATGTCACTGTAGACCATATCTGTTCTTTACATCTTCTAGCTATAGATAACGACAGTACAGGTTTTCTTCTTAACAGTCTGGTTCTACAAGTGAACAGAATTTGCTTAATAAGAGAAGAGCAACCATGGTCAAAAG
The DNA here is from genome assembly GCA_003993805.1 of Himantopus leucocephalus. NCBI lineage: Eukaryota > Metazoa > Chordata > Aves > Charadriiformes > Recurvirostridae > Himantopus > Himantopus leucocephalus. The sequence continues at coordinate 43,892,261 of RSEF01000003.1, read as the reverse complement.
AACAAAACAAAACACCTGAAAAAGCACCTAAAAGATGTGCTTTCAGTGGGTCTAAATTGGCTGAGGTACAATAAAAAAGTAAGACAAGGCTATTCCCTTGCCCACAAATATCTATCTAACAAGTATTTCTTGTGGGTAAACTAGGGTGTTTCTACCTTAGCCCCAGAGCTAGCCATCAAGTAGCTGCATCACAAACAAGAAGGAATCAGCGCCTTGGTGATGAAGACTTCTGCTAGCAAGAGCGGAGCCACCAACGTGAATAATTTCAGGGGTTCTACAGTGAAAAAGTAAGTATTTTGATGAGAACTACAGTGGCTGATAGAATCGCCATCACCGACTCTGCCTTAAACATTTCAGAGGGCACGTGCATTGAAGGAGATGCACACTCATTTCCTGAACAACAGAGTCAAGAAGGCATCTGACCATATACAGGCCACTTGGAGCAGAAGTGAACTCCCTTTGGGCGAATACCCTGCCCCTGGAAATAGCCCGTAAGAAGTTACCCAGCACTCTCAGGAACCATGCACTCAAAATAGCTTAAATAACTGGACAATATACATCTAGTATACATCTTTGACTTACCTAGACTAATGGCAGATACACCTTATGTTTGATGCATCGGCTTCCTAGAGCAACTACCTCTCTCCATCAGGCTTGGAAAAAAATCTTGCATGCTTCTGACTGTTGATAACATTGATCAGGCAGAAAAAGTGGCATCTAACACACACATGCCTTTCAATCTGGAAGGTAGCAGAGAATAAAAAGGCTTTGTAAAATATTATTGCCTAATCCTGCCTGCCATAAAAGGGAGTTTAAAAACTTGTGGATTATTCAAGTGATTTGCAAAACAGTGAGGGGAATGAATAGTCCTATTCTTTCTGTTTTCTCCTGGGCCCCAAATATGCGGACTCCCACCTGCTTTCATATTGATTGGCAAGCCCTCAGATGACTAGACTATTCATAGTGACTACTACTACATCAAAGATCTTAGCTAGGTATATTTGAACTCTTGGTAGGTAGACAGGACAACGTAGCACTTGTGTAAACTCTCTGGCATGAAAAGAACTCAGCAGTTACAGTAGGCATGGCTGCATTGGGCACCTTTCTTTGGAGAAGTGTTAACTGCTTTCTGCCAAGGAGTTCATGGTTGTGCCCTCTCCATCTCCCCTTTGGAGACCAAAGTATTCATGAATGTCTTCAGCAGCTGCAAGAGATTCAAATTGTCACACCCTGTAACTGCATACTTTGGTATGGTGGGAGGGAAGGCTGATTTTCTCAGATATAACGCAAATATTTTTAAAAAGTCTACTTTTTACACTTGCAGAGTGTGAATCTCCATATTAATGATCACTCAAAGGAGTAACACCAAATTTGACATTTGACTGAAGTTTGATTAGTTTGGTCACCCAGGCTGAATCGATGACTCTACTTTTGAAGCAAACTGTAAAGATTTTGAACAGATACAAGCTGTTACATTAAAAAGCACTGAACTTGGCCATCCTCATGCCAGATCTCAACTACTGGAAGTAATTCACTAAAGCCTAGATGTGAGAATGGTCATTATGCCTTTATTTTTGAAATGGGAAAAAAAGCCTTTGAAAGTAATTGAAGAATAGCAATTACCTAAATCACTTCGGAAAAATATTTTACATGACACGAATAAAATATGAGATGGTATTAACTACTCCTCGCTTAAATGTCCCCAAGTCACCAGCGGGGTACCCCAGGGGTTGATACTAGGGCCAATACTGTTTAACATGTTCAATAATGACCTGGACGCTGGGACAGGGTGTATCCTCAGCAAGTTTGCAGATGATATAAAACTGTGAGGAGTGGCTGATGCATCAGATAGTTGTGCTGCCATTCAGAGAAACCTGGACAGGCTGGAAATTTTGGCTTAGAGGAATCTCATGAAGTAGAAATACATTTGGGACGAACAATCCCACACACCAGTATACACCGGGGGCTAGCCTGGGAGGCAGCTTTGCAGAAAAGGGCCTGAGGATCCTGGTGGACAACAAACTCAACATAAGCCAGCAACGTGTCCTTACAGCAAAGGCGGCCAATGGTATTCCGTATTAGGAGTGCTGCCAGCAGGTCAAGGGAGGTTACCCTCCTCTGCTACTCACCACTGGTGAGGCCACACCTCCTGGAGTGCTGGGTCCCATTCTGGGCTCCCCAGTACAAGAAAGATAGGGACTTACTAGAAAAAAAGCCAGTGCAGGGCCACAAAGACAATTAGAGGACTGGACCATCTATTTCATGGAAAGGCTGAGAGAGCTGGGACTGTTTAGAAGGTACCAGCAAGATCTTACCATTGTTTATAAATGTATGATAAGAGGGAATGAAGAGGGAGCCAGACTCTTCTCAGCAGTGTCCAGTGACAGGATGAGAGGCAATGCGCACAAACTAAAAAAAACCCAGGAAATTCAATCTGAACATGAGAAAATGTTTCTGCTATGAGGGTGGTCAAACGCTGGAACAGATTGCCCAGAGAAGCTGTGGAGTCTCCATCTGTGGAGATACTCAAAACTCAACTGGACGTGTTCTTGGGCAGCCTCCTCTAGCAGAGGGGTTTGGACTGTTTAATTTCCAGACATTTCTTCCAACCTAAAATGATCCTGTGATTCTGTGAAACAGAAAAGTAAATCTATCCTACTTGCGTAGCTCTGTGGATCTATTCTCCAGCCTATCAGAACACAAAGCATTTATTTTGGTTAAAAAATGCTATTTTATCAAACTAGCTAGATCATTGAGGATACTGAATTTCTAACAGTATTGAGATGACTAACTAATATTTGGTTTGCTCATTTTCACTTACATTCAGGGAGAAATCCATTACACGCTTGCAATGACTCTGGCCTTAATTTAGAATACCTAATATTGCTATCTTAAGCACCCTCAACTTACATCAAAAAGTGTCCTAGATAACAGTCTCATTAGCTCCTCATAATGCATGCACTGTAGTGATCTGACTAGTTATATTAAAAAGGGAGGTGGCTAGTGAGAATGGTATCTTTTCTATTACCACACACTTGTATGCAGATCTCAATATTACCATTATAACATTGTATATAAAATAAACTGCCTGTGCAGCCTGGCTTATAATCTGGGCTCGATACTGATGCTCACAGGCCATATAATTACTTGTTATCTAGCCAGCCTCACTGAAAGCCCTATGCAGGCATGTCTTTATAGGATTGGGCTTACAGCTTTGAATTTCACTGCACTGCTAGAGACTTTGCTGGTGTCCTGCCCGCTGCCGCCGTGCAAATGGATACTTCCTCTTCTTCTTACTGAAAGACAGGCTAATGCACCCATGGCATGATGGGGAAGAGGGAAGACCACAAAATAAGGTGTTACAAAAATATTACAAAGTACGTACTGGCTTCACTTGCCTAAAAAAACCCCAACCAAACAAAACCCCAAAATATCAACACCCCCCAAACAAAAAAAACAAGAAATCCGCCCCCTCAAAAAACGCACAACAAAAATGTTATTCCTTACCTGTATTCTTGATGCTGAATCAGATGCAGAATTTATTTATATCCACTGGTCTACCTCCTCTAAGATACCCAGCCAACATTGTAAAAAGCATCAAAAGACATATTATGGTCACATGAAAGAAAGAACAAGCTTATACTGTATGTTTCTGCCCACACCAATTGCAAGAAATTACAGGAACATTCATGTTACTGTACTGGATAATTAATCTTAAAGTAACAATTACATTCTAATGTTCCAAGAACAGGCTGGCCGTAGTCTATAGTTCCTGGTTATTCACCAGAGAACTCCTTTGTACGTATTAAGAAGGCATTAAAATACATTTCTCAAGAAAATTCAGGTCGCTTTGCAATACAGTAGCTACAAAACATTTATTTTTTAAATAAAAACATTTAAATCATCAGGTTTTGTAAAACAGCATGTCAAGTGTTTATCTTAATCTTTGTAGTATAAGCACCTTCAGTTTTATGCTAAAACAATCAACATAAATTATTATTTGGTCAGGCTATTAACCTACATTGAAATAAATATACTTTTAACCAAGACAGATCAATTAATGCATACCAGATTCCCATAGCTTTATAGAAAGTTTCTCTGGTGACAAGTGAAGTACAGACTGAAATCACGATCGTAATAATTTTTTCTTTCTCTCTAATTTCAGTGAAGACTGGCCTATAATTTTAAACTATAAAAAAAATTTATAAAGCACTATAGACTATAGCTTAAAAAAAACTGCATGACATAAGAGAAGTATTTGAGATGGCTTACCTAAACTGTCTCAGAATAAAAGGTGGAATACAAATTCCTAAATTAGTTACAACACACTGGGTTGGTCATATGATATGTCCCACTCTTATGGGAAATTATCCACTGAACACGAATAGAAATCTTTGTTTAATTACAAGAGAGATAAGCCACTGATAAGTGAAAACAATATAGCCCACAATGGGCTTTTTATGCTGATACTACTGATTACAAAACGTAGGGTGCAAAATTCAACATTTAAAATTATATAAACCTTAGAAGTACAGAACAGAACTTAACAGAAGTTTACTAGTCAAAATAGTTCAGCACCTGAGATTTTCCTGTAGAAAGCCAAAGAGAGAGACTTTCTTCAGAAACAAGTAATACAATCAACTCCTTTTCTCTCAGTATTACACAGGAATAATGGATCAAGAAAGAGTTGAAATATACATAATGCTCCAAAATTCTAATTAAGCCTTAAGGATAAATCTGCTATCAAGCTATATTTAAAATTAGATCCATGTGCATTACCTGACTTTATTTTATGAAAACATTTTGTATTCAAACTGGAATAGACTTCATCTATTAAAATGTACTGACGAAATGAAAGTTTAAAGAAAAGACAAAGAACAGTATGCAACTTGAATCATGTTGGCAAAGAAATAAGAATACTGAAACAGAAACAGGTTTGAACAAAATGTAATAACTTAATAATCTGCTATGCAAGCATTTAGTTTTATAGACAACTAGTGGTTATGTCTTTACTTTTGGTAAACTAAAACTTGAGGGAAATCCTTTTCTATTTTCATTTTGAGAGCTGGGAAGTTGCATTTGCTGTGTTCTGCTCTGTGTGATTAAGATTTCATGATTTTCTGTGTATCTATTTTTCTGTCATCCCCAAGGTAGCCACTGTACTGCATATCAGTCTTAGAACAGAAACTTTCTTTTTTAATACCTTGGTTTTGAAGATTTAATCAATTGTGTGTTCTATAACAACTGAACTCCTGGACCCCAGAGCAAAGGAGAAGAAAAGATGTAAAACAAAGGTCTCAACAAAACAGTGTTCTGATGGGAACATAGTAGTTTGGTTCTAACATTATCTAATTTTATTTATGAAGACTACTTGAATGTCAAATGATATGCAAAATTAAGACTTATGCAAAATACTGGAATTTGAGGGATGTTCCTGTCATTCTAGAAAAGCTTTCATCAGGGAAAGTATACTGTGCATTTATTTAATCCCTTTGTGATACTGTAAAAAATTAAACTATCAATGTCATCAAGGTTAAATGTTCCTCCCCCCACAATTAGCTACTTGGAATTTTCTGGAACCTTTCTATCACTGAAAACCAGTCAAGCATATCTGTTTCTGTCCTTTAATTTCTAAATGTGAATAACTGGGCGCTCAGTAGTAACTTCAGGAAGAAAAGCTACAGAGATTATACTGAAAGATTTAATATTAAATTATCGCAGTTTTAAAATTTGAGTGCAGTAAACACACTGCTGGATCACTTAAAACCAAAACAAATAATCCTTAAAATCCATCATCTTTCCTCAATACAAGGTGCAGCAGATTTTAAAAAACAAGAAGGGGGGCAAACCCCTCCACCACAAACAAAAAATTCCAAACCAAGAATATTGTTTTCAGTGCAAACACTGTAGTCTTCAAAAGGTTAAGAGTACAAATATTTACGTTCCAGTGTATCCTTACCTACAAAGAATGTTTCACATTATAAAGTATGTCAAATACCTTTAATCCAATCACAATACTGAAGTTCACCCTCTCAATTCGATATGGTGCCTGAAACCTAAGTGTTTATACAAGCAGTGTAACTTTCTGGAGAAACTAACGCACACAGTGGAAAGTCCTCACAAAAACCAAGGGCAAAGACTGCAAATTCAGCTGCTGGTCCTTAACCAATTTTAGTATCAAATGCCAAAAAGTAACCAGCTGCTTCATGAGGAGTCAAGAGAGCCTCCTACACCAGCATCTTAAATCCCCTGCCCCCCTCCCTCATTCTACAGGCCTCAGAGGCAAGCTGCAGACAGCCACTTGTTAGGCAAAACTCTTCTTGACGGAACACAACCTTACTGTATGTAATTCATTTTTTCAACGTGCAAAAGTTAAATTTCTAGCAAAACCCCTTAAACCTAAAGAAAACTTCTGTGACGCTGCAGAGGGAGGTGGGCATGTTATTTTAGTTATTCAAAATATAAAGTTCGCCTAGAATACTGTTTTGCAGCATTGTGCTTTTAGAGTTACTAGCTGGGATTCCAAGGAACATTTGAAAAAGGCACCTACTACACTTTCTTAATTAGCTGCCCATTTTAATAATTTTGGTACTATTTGTCACAGTACATCAGAAAACAGCAGCACAAAGCATTAGATGGATAAGAAATTTATATTTGTTCCCCTTTAAAAAGCAAACATTTTTAAAATGAAAGGCACTCACGACAGAAACTCTCTCTCCAGTTCATATATAGATGGCCGACAAGTTTTGTTCTTCATTCTACATAAAGGCACAGTACAGTCTCTGTTTTGACCTTCCACATCAATATCAAGTAATGAGGGCGTGTGGCAGTTAGTTCTTTCCTCAGTATCTGGCAAGAAATTAACATCTGGATCTACATTGCCCTCTAAATATTCTGAGTCTTTAGAGTTTGGTTTAATAATATGTGGAATAATCTGCCATGTATCAATCTTATTTCTTAGAGAAGAAGGTCGAGGCCTTGACATAATATTGACAGCGCTTTGCTTTTCAGTTGAAACACCACTGTGATTGCTTCTTTGTTGAACAGACGGAGAGTGCAGAGTTCCAGTAACTGATAGAACTGGTAACATGGAGACATCATTGGTTGAAGCAAATCCATTAGCTAAGGGAAAGGAAAGGCCAAACAAAAAAAAAGACAATTTAAACCACGTGTCGTCTTGATTTCTTTGCCATTTGTAAAACTGGGTTGCCATAAACACTAGTGGGGTTTTTTCCAGCAGAAAAGTTAAAAGGCTCATATATTTGTGGGGAATCTCCTAAGAGAGGACCATCAGTGCTCAAATAACATTTTTGCATCCATACTTTCTGCTAGAGGCCATAACAATTTATTTTATTGCTACAAAAAAGATATATAGAGAAAGCATTAACTACCCAGTAACTAGATGAATGTTAATATTGGAATAAAGCCCCACAAATTTGTCCAGTTATTATGAGTAATTACACATGCATAGAGTACCATGAAGAATATTACATTTAAGCCACCACAGAACACCAGTATTGAAATTTAGAACTTCTTTTCAAATACTCATTAAACTTATCCCTTCACATGGAGACCAGATTTAAATACCTTTTCTTCAGCTTAAATTTTTATCAACAGCTTAATTTAAGGATTCTTAGAATGCGTGACATAACTTCTAGCTCAGCAAGCAAATCAAAACTTACCAGACTTCTTGAAGTTAATAAATGTGCAGTACTAAAATGATGCTTAATCACTCACCTATGCGGACTGTGAAACTTATATTAAAGAACTGTACTCTTAGTCTCACGAAGTCCACAACTACATAATGCATGCCCCTGACACACTCTGTTTATTTCAGCCATAATACTAACTATGTATATTTCACAAAAAGCAGGTTCTTACATGAAAAGACCAGGGAAACCTATTTTTTTCAATACCTGCCTTAAAATGAACCATCTCTTCCCGTTAAATCTCTATACTCACATTTCTAACAGGATAGTATTCCAAGTGCTGGTAGTTTATTCAGGGTTCAGACACAGCGGGCTTACCCACATACAGTTATGGTGGCTCAGCTAACACATAACAGCGTAACAAAAATCTTAGCAACTCATTAGTGAATGATTAGTTTCCTTACATTTTTTTGTTTCTATACTTAAAAATCCCCTACATTTTAAGTTCTTAATCACCCACCTGTGGCCTGAAAATTGTTCCCATCTGATAAGGTTCGTCTGTGACCCAACACACTTAACTTTGTCGAGGAATCATTTGGCACATTTTGAGATTCTTGTTTCAGACAAAGATTAAAAGGCTGACTTTTTAATCGTGTAGAAACTGTCTTAGGAGCCAGCTGTATCCTCTGTTCTCTCTTACTTTCAGAAGTTTCAGGCGAAAAGTCATCTGTGGAACTACATGGACCGCAATCACCAAGCACAGTGCTTATGAACGCATCTTCACTGTCAGACTGAAGTAGGCATTTTGTGGAAATGGAGGGCATAGAGAGAAGATTCACAGTATTTGCAGCTGGATTTAGGGATGGAATGCTTGTTTCCTCTTTCTTGGACTGCAGTCTTGTAGGGCTGGCACTCCTGCGAAATTTTGAAGCACGCTGAAATATTCCATCACGTTTCTTCTTCTCATCTTTAGGCAAAAGTTCGTCTGGACCCTGAGATTTGTTCAGCCTTCTGATATCTAAGCCCAGGGCAACAGATGCAAGGAGGACAGCACACCCATACAGCACTGAATCGGTCTTCTTTTTCTGCAGTGTCCGGCTCAGACTGTTTGTAGGTGTCATTTGAGGAGTACTATTTGTAGAACTAGCCGAGGTTCCTTCTTCAAAGCTCTCGTGTTCTACTGTATTCTCTCCCTGATCGTCCTTCCAAAGAGGTAGATTAATATAGGCCTGATTCGGCAGCTTAATTGGCTTTGGTCTTTTACTGTCCAAACCTTCAGGGAGAAGTTTCTTATCAGTAGAGACACCTATAAAACATTACAGTATACTTTAAGACTGCAATTCAGCTATTTTGCTCTTGCACATCTGCATATGTACACCATTATTTCCTTTCACTTGCACAAGTATTAATCTTGAGATATACTGTACACCCTCTTCAGATGCAGTCAGGAGACTCAGAGATTCACACTGTAAGACTCAAACACATATTAAGTCTAAACCTCTTCACGTTCTCTTAATAGTCCTTAAAACAGCAGAAGTACTATTTAGCAACTCAAAAGCAAACTCTCTTAGAAGCAACTTGCAGATCAATCTTCCTGAGTATATAAGTTAACTGTAGATAAATTATGTTTTCCACATCTGAAAGACATACCTTTGTTTTAAGAGAGAGATAATATATCTCCCAACCTTTATGCACTCAACACAGCTGAAGAGCAGATATTGTCTTTGCATTTTCTGTGATATTTGAGGATTTGCAACACTTTGGTAGTGCTTTTCAAATGATACGGAAAATATTTCTGTGTATGAATTACAGCAAAGTAATTTACTATACAAACTGCCAGATAAGATCTGGAACACATTCTTTACAATACTTTCAATTAAGCTGTGCTCCAAAATCCAGTGAGTTTCTAGAAATTTTTCCATTAATACATTAGGCCATGGTGGTCTGGAGTAAAAAGTAAATTTGACATCTCACACCTGATGACAAATAAAATGGAAGGTGTAATTTGACTTACATATGTTGTTCCACTATAAACTACTAAATGCTACAGAATAAACACAGAAATATTTGAAATACAAATATGTAAACTTGCATAATCTTCTCTGTATGTAGGGGTTTAGGTAGTAAGCTAATAAGTCTGTAAAACTATTTGTGGAACCTAGATTTATACCCCTACCAGTATATATGAAGATGAAAATGCCTTTTTCCTAGGGGGAAAAAAGAAAAAAAGCAGTGTCCAAGCATCTTATCATTTCCTCTTCCTCTCATTCAGCTGGCATAAATCTAGCCACTGGTACGGACACCAAGTTATATCACAGGTTTTTTCCTGACAGTGCTAACTTAATTTTTTCAGATAAAAGAATCTGTATTATAGACTGTGTGTGCAAATTTGAAAATGATTATGAATATTGTATAGCCACAGGACATTACAGTAATGGACATAAAAAGCAACATACAGCTATTACGTTCCTGATCCTAAGAGGATTAAGTATGTTTTTCCTTGTGCTTTATCTGTGAATCCCCAAATGTTGCCTAAACAACTTTAAGATTTGAAATGTACATATTTTTTTCTTGAATATTTAAAGAATAAGTCTTATTTAAAAAACAGGGACCTAATATCTGGGAATACATGAGGGCTTACAAGTTTTTAAACAACTATGTATTTTTCTCAAACAACTATGCAGAGCCCACTAACAATAAGTCATTAATGATCATTTAAATGTCAAGACAATTACTGAATTAGATATTTCCTTTTAGAAGAAGCTAAAAATTGTTGACTGCAGACCGCATATACAGATCAGCCTGCAATATGTGGGAAAAAAAAAAATCTCTATGTGGTAGTGGGCACACACCATGTATATTTCTTAGCTGCTAATGCTGGAAATGTAAAGGTGTTAACACTTACGTTCTTTTATACATAGGTTTTTTAGCACAGGAAAATTATTTGTAGCACGACTACTCTTCTAATAATCTGCATAATCCTCAAGGAATTAAAGCAATACAATTTATAACACTGGAGGTAGACTTAATGCCATTATATGGCAACCTTCCCCTTTTCAAAAATAGCGCTTACCTTGGTCCACAAACAGTGAAGCTAAGGGAACACCCTTCTGATTTTTCATTAAAAGGGTTGACCAAGGGTTGCTGCCATCTGAAAGGGGTCTTACTCTGAAATAACAATAGTTATTTGGATATTACAGAGCATACCATGCTTATATACGCTTTGACAAAAAATTAATAAAACATCTGTCTTTTTAAACTATAAATACCTAGTACATAACTTGAGAACAGTAAAGCTTTCCAAAGGTAAAAAAAATTTCTATATAACAACACAGTCGTATGATCATAAATTGATACATGCCTTATATCAGGTATTCCTTAGATGAAAAATTCAGGCCTAAAAAGAAAGTCAATGAAAAATGGGCCTGGACTACTTACTGAAGAACAAAAGTTGGTGAAAATCTGGACAACAGTTTCACTGTGTTGAAGAAATTACATGAATATTGGAAATTTATTAAATCTAGTGACTTTAAAACAAACAAAAATATCATAAAGCCAGTGTCAATAGATAGACTGGAACGAACTACTGCTGCAGGTAAATAAGTGGATGTCTCTACCAAGAAAAAAGACAAGGTGCTATAAATAATTATGTATACTAGACGAGACAAGGAAAAGAATCACTTGATTCAGAGAAACTGCTAATCTCCAGTTTTGAGCAATCAGAAAAAATAATCTGAAAGTGAGTGTGTCCAACTGATTTTTCAGAGCCCTTTCACCTTGAGTTTGTCAGTGGAAATGATGTTGCTGGTGTGAATTGTGCTTCACATACATGAAGTCAGTCAGACTTGTTTAATCATATTGGAAGTGCCTACTGGGGGCCATCCTTGCAGTTCCTCAAGTCAATGTAAGGAAGGGCAAGACAGACATGCCATGAATGTCTGGTACATATTAGTAGCTCAGCATCCCAGTATGTTCCAAGTCTCAAAAACCAGAGATAAAGGGTAAGAGCCACTAAAACTTTAAGATAAGCAAGTGTTTTATCCTCAAGTCTATATGAGGGAGCTACTCATTATTAACATAATTCCTACATTGATTAAAAAGGTAGGACTGAGTTTTAGCTCTAGCTAGAGACTGAAGAACTTCTCTCACTCACTACCTATGTTAGTCATTCAGTTACCAAGAACGCTTAGCATTATCAAACAAACAAAATGTAGTAGACATACTTGTCCTTACAATCTGCACGATCCTTTGTTTGAACTGAACTTGGTCCCCACGTACAACCTCTCTTTTTAAAACTTCTCTTCACATCTTCAAACTCTTCTTGGTGATAAGTTGTGCTCCTTCCCCAAGTTCTGTTGCTTTCATCTGAAGTTACTAGAGATTGGATTTAAAAACACAAAGAAAAAAACTCCACACATAAATAGTATTTCTAAACCCAAAATATTTTGACAGAACAGAATATTTTCTGCACTGCAAAACCATTTTGACTCGGTAACACAAGGAACAGACATAATTTGAGGGTTTTTTTTCTTTTACAAAGACCGCCATGCAAACTGCACCGATCTGAAAGGATGAGCAAGCAAGAAAAATAATTTACGAGCTGACAAGAGACCCAAATTAAAGATAAAGCAGAAAAAAAAATTATCATATTTTCCATGCTTCCTTTAACTGAGAACCTTATATTTAGGCAATTCAGACAAGTGAGTTAGACTGAGCACTTAAATTCCAATAAAATATGCTGTGGAACAATTGGTATCCAATGAAACAGAACATTCCAATTGTGACAATTATTAACATTCACTTTCTTGCTACACCAAAGCAAATCATACTTTTAAAGTGTTTAACCTTCATTAAATGCTTAGTCTGTCACTGTCTCAACTGTTACATTAAACAGAACCAGCACCTTTGAAACATAACAAAATCTTGCCTTTTTTTATAACCCCACTGGGAAGTTCATATTCACTTGTGGTATCTACATCTTGCTGGTACACATATACACTGTTTCTCCGGCCATTAGTTGTGTGTGTATCTGTTTTGGGAATCACTGAGGAAAAATTAAGAGAATGTAGTAGAGATCTTAGTCAAGCTGATTTCAGAAACAGAACTGTTTCCTTTTTTGTATTTGTATCTTTGGGTCATAAAGCCCAGCTCTATAAAGGCACTGAGCATCTTTTGATATCAGGTTTTTACTGTATGGTTTAGAAGATCCTCTTTCTAGAACCAGACTGAGGCAAGCAGATTTTCGTATACAACTCACTAACTGCAAAAATAACTTGCTATCAATGTAGCATGCTTACAGCTATGATGGAGAGACCTAAGAGAAAAACAACTTAGCCAGTTATAACAGCATGATAAATGAGGTGGCATTTATATGCCTGTGGTTCTGCCGGTCCTGTACTGCACAGCACTTTCCTCCTGCCTCACCATACACCTTCTCGCCAGCACAGATTCCTCTGTAGCACGGCACTCTACCTGCCTTCTTTACACTCCCATTTTCAACCACATTCCAGGACCTACGGAATATATATACCTTACTGGTTTTCCACCTCCCTTCAAAACACCTTTCCAAATTAGTTGAATTTATTTTAATAACAACATTTACAATTAACTAGATTTTTGGTTTAACTTAAACTTTTAGATTTGGAAGCTAGACTCGCTTATGACAAAGCAAGCAAGTAATCAATTTCTAGATACGCCTGTTCAAATCACCTCTATTTGAGCAAGTCTTCTTGAAACAAAGACACTTTGAAGTTAAATCAAGATAAAACATTATTGTGGGAAAGAGAATTTATTTTGCACAGGTGCAGATGGGTGTGGAAGCTAAATTGTTTCAGCTAGATACTCCTGAGAGATCTGATAAGCTTTCAGGTTAAGCCTAGGGATCCAAACTCAGAAACAGAAGTGTACTTCTTTGAAAGGAGAGCCTTTATGTTGTCCTGTATGTTCTAGTCCTACAAATACAAATGCCTGCTCAAATAAAGAAAGAAAAGAAAGAAAAATCCCTAGTGGCACTTGGCACACATGCAAGGAGTGGCACTACTATAGCTTACGTAAGACTATGCATTTAAAAAAAAACACCAAAACCTCAAGTTTTCAGAATCATGGCAATACCTAACATTTGCTTCCTTTCCAAGCATTGCCATACAGAACAAGGAGAATCAAAGACAAAATGAGACAGTCTTGTTTATATGTAATTATGACATTTTACTAAGAAAAACCTTTCTGCAGTAAAAACGACAACCAACCATAAAAACCCACCACACGGTTTGAGGTTGGAAAACCATTATCACCACATATACTGTGTCAGGTAACCTCTGAAAAAGGCTTTATGTAATTTCCCTTCCATCTCAAATTTTCATTAAGAAAAGCAAGACAGAGTCTGTCCACCTCTCTCCTTTATCCATAACATATGGGTAGTAATGTTCTTCGCCCAGGGAACTTTATCAGTTACAGTTCAAACAAATAATAAAGTTACTGCCAGAAAAGACACCACTTCTCCTTTAGACATTAATAATGAAAAGGATTTCATAAGGCAGAGGTATTCCAAAGGAGATGAGAGATCTGGTTTCTATCCAAACTTTAAATAAAGTTTCTGGCTGGTTTTAAAAAACAAAACAAAACAAAAAAAACCCCAAAATATCTCTTTCCTAGCTATAGAACAGTATGCAGAAAAAAAATCCCCATGCATTTTGATTTCCCCTCCTCCTTATTTACATCTGATAAAGCCAGATTGTGTAGTAATTTCCTTCAGAGGTGACTACCCTTGCAAGAGAAGATAGTCACCATCCACAAGCAATCAGCAGGAACAGGTTCCACTGATTTCATGTAGAGAGAGAAGCTTAAGGCATTCCATGCTGAGTATGGATAATTGGACAATCTACTTTGCACAATAGATCAGACAGTACAAATGCAAGCAGTAAATCCTGTAGGAACTGTTTTCTATCTCTACATGATACATTTCTATCTCTACAAATGCGGGCTTCACTGTAACAATATGATCAGTTTTCTTCCATATTCATGGTACCTCATGGTACCATGGTTCATACGTAAGCATGAACACACCTTCCCTCTGTCATCAGTATACAGGGAATAATGTAGACCTACAAGTGTACCCACAATTTTATTTTTCTTTCTTTCTCTTGTTTTCAAAAAAAACTAAAGCAAGCTTCTTTATTTTCTTCTGGTTTTGTGTTTGCTTAAAGCTTGCTTCTCTTCTGATGTAAGCAAGCTGAGTTGCTGGCTGCTTCTTTGGCATTTCCATCTTACATGACTCTCTGATTCTCTGAATCTTTTTTTTTTTCCTTTTTTTTTTTTCCCCTCACAATCCATAACTGATTTCCTTTATCAACTTGAATACCTAATAAAAACTTGTTTCCCATCTTACATGGGTTCTAAATGTGATGCTTTGCCTTTTGCCATTATAAATTTTGATTCTTCATTGTTTTATCCCAGTCAGTTTACAAATGAGTTGCTGAAGTTATTAAGGAAAGATATGATTTAAAGCATTCACAATCATTTTGAATTACTGAAAATTAGTTAGGATTTTAGCAAGATTATCCCTGCCATCAAAGAACAAGTTGCAAATGTTAGAACAAGTTAAGAGACATGGAAATCTGACAGAAATCTGCCTGGAATCTGATACTACTACCACTGTTTCAGCGAGTATATGGAACAAACAGTCTGTATTGACTAAATGATCAAGTAGAAATGGTGGAGACTTACATTGTATAGCTCTAAGACGAGGAATTATTGTGGGGCTACTTGATGGACTAGAGCTGTTACTGTTTAAACTCCTCCTCTTATCCAGATTGGGGGATGCCTGCACTGTTATTTTATGCTGAAAATCTGTAAGAGAGTAAAGCAAATCACTTTTAATGTTCTAAATAAAAAACTTCAGGAGATTATACTGCTGTACTTCTTAAAACAATAAAAGCTATATAATGAATTAGACTTGATAGTGTAAGAGATGTTCATATTAAAAACACTGACAAACTCTAGCTCTTAATGTAACGATTTAGATATTGAGTCAAACAGGCAGGACTTCACACCTTCACAGACACCGTATAACAGGTTTGCAGTAACATCAACAAAAGCAGGTAGGTCCACGTGGACTCAAACTGAGACAAACCCACGTCACAAGCTGTTATTGAATCTTGTTGGTTGTCAAAGAGGGAAAGAAAAATATCAGTATTTCATCTCAAATCAATCAATATTCATGGCAATCAGATCTGCCTTATTTTTTTAACATGTAATTCATATACAGCAGAAAAAGTAGCATTAACAAAGAAGTCACATCTATCAACATGTCAGAAAAACAAGATACCAAACTTCAGAATTACAAATATTTATAGCAATGTAGTAAAAAAAGAACAACAATAAATAGTGGCAAGTAGGAAAAATTTTAGTAAATAAAATTTGATGATATGCCCCTCTCTAATCCCCATCATCAGTGCAATTAGACTGTATGTATTCTTACAACAGAACTGACTCAAGGACAAGTTCACCTGGATTATTCTTGACAACAAAGAGCTAAGCGGTATTCTGAATAAAACTGTTTATTTTATCACCTTTTCAAGTTAAATATGAGCAGAACTGGAAACAAAGGACCAAATATTTAGTTTAAGCCTGTGATACATTATAGACCAATCTAACATGCTTGTCTGGGAGGCTGTAGTGTGATTTTTATTTACTGTTGTTATTATTTTTAAAGTAAGGAAAAATAATCTTACTTCACAAGAGCTGAAATAGTACTCTAAACATTACTGCTGTCTTTCTCTCTTTCCAACTACCAGACAGTTATGATTTGGTCAGACCTGTGTTAGAGTGGCATTAAGTTCTTACTGCATTAGTAATAAACTGACAGACTTGACCTGGAAGCCACTGAAAGGAAGCCCATCAACATCAGGATGCTGGGTACCATTATTGAAGGCTTTCCAACCACTGGCATAACCTTGAATTTCCGTAGTGCCATCTCGTGGCAACATTAAAAAGGCACTACTAAACCAGTCCCTGCTGCTAAAAAAAACCCCAGACTCTCCACAAACACACCTTCTTTGCAAAGGGGGCACTTTAACACATTCATGGGTGGAATTAAATGCTCTAACATTCAAGTTATACCATATTTGTATTCTGAAATAATAACTTCTGTTACTATTACAGCGTTTTCTTGCAAGAAGTAAGGCACCAAAGACTGTAACTGCTGTGTTGTATTTGCGACTGCAGTAAGTGTGCAGTTTGGACCTACTACACTTGTAGCTCCAGCATTTACAAAGTGCTGGTTTTTTGCTATGTATTTGCAAGTTTAGGGCAAACAGCACTAATATTTGATCATGTTAGAAGGTCCTAGGGTATGATAAAAAGGTACTTTTCTATCTGCACAAAAAGAACAATAGCAAAAATCTGAACTTCGAATCAATCTTAAATCATGTGGCTCCCATGCTAGTTACCTTTCCCTCCAGACACAACGGACTTCTAACTGAATCAGGTGAAAGATTCTTCCAGCTGAAATGAGGACTACTCCATAAGAATGTGATATATGAAAGTTGTTTCCTTAGGGGAAAAAAAAGGGGGCTATACAATTCTTACCATACCCTTTTGCACTATTAGGGTAGAAGAACCTGGTGATGAATTAAAATACAAGCCAATATTGAAAACATTAACCATGGAACTGAAGCGTGCATATTTAATCATAACATATATTGTGAACTTTAAAAAAAAATTGCAAACCTGAAGGCAAACTAATTCTGTGTCCATCTTTAAGTTTTAACCGGCTTCTTTTAAATTTGCCCTTCCTCTTCTTTACATTGGGTTTCTCTTGATTTAACTGGAATATCATGATATTCAGCTCACGCTCCAGTACATCGATCTCACGCTCTGCTAACTGTTGCTCACGGCGCTTAAGTAATTCTTCTTGAGATTTTTGCTGAAGAGCTGCCCTTGTCAACTCTTCTTCTCGTGATCGAAGCTCCTGAAGATAAGATTCACATAAGTGAAATTAAGCAATAATGTGAAGGTTGCATTAAAGGATATATAAAGTGCACAGTAGGTTGTATTTCCTGATCTATTTTCATGATGCACTATGTACATGTAACTTGCACATATGACCTTCTGACAGTTCTCCATTCTGCATAACGGAAGATTCTGTATCCAGACGTAATCAAGCATTACACAGACTTCCCTTTAACCATTTAACTTGAGTCACTTTATTTAAGGCAGGTAATCACTGGCAATGGGGACAACACATACAATCAAAGATTATCAGCTTACAGCCTAGCAGAAAATGTGCTTCAAGTACTTCACATCAGAGACTCTTTCAGAGCATGAGGGCTGCTCTTAGGTAGCTCCTGTGCACTAACATAAAGTCAACGACCTGACGAATACACAAATGAATGCCTTTATCTTAACTTTTCTAACCTTTCCTGTTTTTCAGCCATGTATTAAGTAGCACTTTTCTATCTAGAAAAGCAATCAGTATTACACCAAATGAGGATTAGTGTAATAGGATAAACCAAGTCATAAGACAGAAGACAGCTGTTTCTTAATTAAATTCTAGTAGATATCTGTACTACATCAAACAGCTACTAACCACTGAATTGCACCACATACACTCTGCAACCAATCCCATAGAATCGCTGTTCTTCTCCCTTTATTCTTTTTTATCTTGGAGAATGAAAAGCTCTAGTAAGGAAGCTAGTTAATTTTTCAGAGTAAATGAATTCCCAAGGCTAAACAGCTGTAAACCTACCACCTTAAAATTATCTTTATCTTCAGCTTCCAAAATCTGTTAAAATACATCTGAAATTTAAGTAGATGTCCCTTCATAGTTTGGGGCATATGACACATGAAACAGACTTACCCAGCGGTGTTGTAGTCGGAACTGCTAATAAAAGAGACTACAGGAAAAGGAGAAGCTACAATGTGACTGAAACTATGTTTCTCTCTACATAACTTTTTCATTTTTACATATGATTGTGTAAATTCTACCTGGATAGAAACTGAAATTCAATTCAAAACAGAAAACCAGCATTTGAAATTAAGCTATGCTAAAAGTTCTGGATATGTAAGAATCTTATTCTTATTTAAAATGAATTAATTTTGTCACTGTACAATCTTATCATTGTGGTATTGTTTGGTCTGGGGTTTTTTTGCAGAGCAGACTGCCAACTACAGACTGCTCACCACTATCCAGCAATGTTGTATGCCAGCACAATTCCTTACTGCATATAGTGAGAGCAAAAACCCCCCAAATTTCTGCTCTTTATAACTCCCACTTTGTCTTGAATAAACTAGTTCCTGAACTATAAAATTTTGGTGTTTTCAAATGAAGTGAAAAAAACACCCCTCTCTGTTCTTGCCAAAAAGACTATGGATGTCAAAAGACAGGNTAGTGAGAAGTATCTTTTCCTCCGAAAGATACTTGTTTTTTCTTTAAAACTATATCATACACACACTGCTTACCATTGTTTTCAAATTTAATTGAAATAATTGACAAATTTCATATGATTTGATAATTTTGAGTGAGCTTATTTCAACACAATATTTGAAAAAACAAAAAAATTTTAAAAATCCACTCTGCTTAACATACACAGTTTTGCAAAAGGAAGCTCTGCCTCTTGGAAATTCAGAGGAGCCTGTCTTCAAGCCAGCAAGTAAGGCTTTGGTTTGGATTTTTGATTGTGGTTTTTTAAAGATATTTAATCACCTAATTTAGAGATTGCTGCCAATTCTCACTTTCCTCCTCCTCCTGTCCCGTCAAAACTGGACAACCTAATACAAGGGTTGGAAGCAGAAGCTGTGTGAATTCAAATTTAGAATAAAGGTACTTTAGAGTTTAAATAGGACAGATCTTTATTACTGTATTAATGCAGTAATAAAGATGTATTAGGAGACACTCTTGATTATCCATCTCATTGTCCTCAAATCCAGGTTCCACAAAGCTCAGTAACAAGGCAAAAATTGTGGGCCTGTATTGAAAAGGTACACAGTCCAGAATAAGTAATAGTGTTTCCTCCCTGAGAGATTAAGTATTTACTCTTTTCCAAATAAACTAATTAAAACCAGACTTACTGCAATTAGTTATGCAATGTTTCTACACCACTCTACAATTAAAACACCCATTGTAAGGAAGCTAGGAAAGAATTCTGTATTTAAGGTGCTCCAGAACATTTGTCAAAAGAAGATTGTGATCTTCTCTTGGAGTGGGCGTCACCATCACTCATTTATAGCAAGCCCTTGAGGAAATTCCTCCAGCTACAGAAGTTCCTCTTTTGCAGGGCATAAGACTCCATGCAGGCGTTTTTGTTTTATTATTATTATATAAATATTTCATAGACATTACTTTCTCCCTAGTACCTGACAGTAAAATTGATAATGTGCCAAATTAAATAAGCCCGTATGTATGAAAACCTTGTCTAAGTCAAAGTAACATGCTTTAATTCTTAAACAAGTTTACCTAATTAGGGCAGATGCCTTTGGAGATGCGTTTACTTTGGCATATGAGAAGTAAATTTCATTTTATCTTTTCCTCTCCCTAATTAAGTTTAACTCACTTTTACACCAAAAATATGACTCCTCTCCCATAGCTTTGCACCAATTTATTTAATCCTAAGCTTGATTTAGTTAAATTTTTCTTCAATAGGAAATCTCATGCTGGACTAATGCCTCCAGAAAATAAAAAAAATAAACAAAAACCTGAATGGGAATGCCTGTTACAATTGCTCCCAGAGTAAAAAGGGGAAAATAGTTGGTTGAGCAGTTGCTGGAGGAGCAGAAAAGAAAGTTATGCCCTGTTGGCACGCTGTGGCAAGTAAACACAGTGGCTGGTGACCCTATGGCAACTACAAAGGGAAGTCTCTACTGTCTGTAGAGGGACCGTAACCCGTCTGGAAAGGAAGAGATCTGACAGCTACAAAGGCACACAGCCCGGCTCAGCAATTTGTACGCCCGCTGCAGGCAGGGCAGAGACTACACAGACAACACTTACCCAGTTCTGTGAACCAAAATGGAAGAGGGAAAAGCAGAGGGTGGAAGAAAAGGCAGAAATAAAAAATTATTGACAATACTGCAATCTTAGTGGTGATCAATAAATTCTGATACCACATATGCTGATATCACAGTAGATCTGTAACATCACACCAATCACCACCCAATAGTCCACAAAGAAATATTTGTGACACTTGATGAAAAGTAGTGAGGGACAAAGGCTACTGACAGTGACTTGCAAGACAAAAGTTTAGTTTTTGCGTTTGTCAAAGTTAAGTGACTACATCTTTTATAAAGATTTCTTCACAAGCCACTGCATCTCCATTCTCTCCTTCCTCATCTATTACCAATTCATGAAAAATAACAAAAAATATATACTGGGCAATAGTTATACTGCAAGACCAACCTGCAAAGAAGGAATCTGTTTCTACTAGAAGCATTTCTAACAAGGAACTAAGAGGACACCTGGCCTATTCCAACTGTTACCTTTATCAAGTCGTCTAAAGGAAAATATAAACATCAAGGTGATTAAAAACTAGCTGAAGTAACTAGAGAGGGCAAAGAGAATTAACAGTCAGCACTCCTTTAGCACAAACATATCACGATATGAGAATACGGAAAGAAGATCAGTGACAGCAATCTGGATAATAAACAAGAGAAACTGGATTTGCTGATTCATAAGTACAAGTTTGACCTAATTGATCTTATTAATATCTAGCAAGAAGATTTCCAAAACTGCAACCCTGAAAGAGATCAATATTATCAGTCTGTTCAGGAAGAAGAGAGATAAAAGCACTATTCCATTTCTGGAAATGCAGCCACGTGATGCTGTCATATACCAGGATGAAAAGGTTTTCATTCACACAGCTGAGGAGAATGTTCAGCAGCAGCTGAAAATTTGCAGTTGTTATAAAGATTAGCTAAGAATTAAATAAACTCTGGTTTGTTTGTTAAGTGATGTATTAAAATACCCAAGAAAAAACCCCCACATTTTAAAAAGAGCCTATGTGCCACATTTACAGATCTAGAACCTGTTTTCTTTGGGGAGACAGGTATGGATATGTTTCTTTTTCAACTGACTGTACTTCTTGAATGAGCCACCTGTATGATAACCCTCACTTAATGCAATAACATCACGCTTCCTGTCAAAATTAACATTTCACTTCAATTGAAATACCTCTAGTTATAGTTTCAGCATAAAGAAATATTTATTATTTTTGTTAAGGAAGAAATGGGAACCGCAACATTGTCTGAAATTTGAGAAAACCAGTATTCAATGCCTTTTTTCTGAAGTAAGTTTGCTGCAAGACACTTACAGGGTTATATTAAAATACTGTCCAGAAACATATTAATGGAATTTAAAAATAGTACATCCACCAACAAGAATAGGCAACTTAAATTAATAATGTTTTAATGAGAGTAAATCCTCTCTTCCAAGTGTACCTCCACTACTAAATCAGGTTTCTAGTATTATATTGGTAAGTCACAATTCAGAAGTTCAAAACTGCTGTATCACATAAACGCACATACACACATAACCTTCCTTCACTGCCATGCAATTGGAAAAATCAACTTACTTTTTCCTTGGTCCTTAATTCATTGAATATCTGCTGAATTTCCAATTTCCAGTCATCTTGCATGGAATGGAAAGACTCTTGAGGCATTTCAGTCATAACTGCCCCTTCAATGGCAGTGAGCTGTTCAAGAATTAAGGCAAACGATGGTCGGATATGAGGGTCCTGCTCCCAGCATTCTAGAATTTATCAAAATCCCATCAGTTTTTAATAGTACATGGAACTTTTTGAAGAAATACATGAATTTCAAGTTACTTGCTACTGTACTTCAAGTTCTAATGTGTTCCCTTTACCTGCAAGGCTTCTCTAGTTCCTTTTCCATTTACAGAAGTGACATCTACCCACCTGTACTCAGAGGACATTTTTTTATTAATAGTCAATTTTTTTTTCATCTTTATCTTTAGGATCTGAAATAGCAAAGCTAGCAGTACTGCACAGAAGGGGTACATATAAAAGGTAAAGAAATTCATTAAACTCAAGGAAATAGCCATTAGCAAGCAATGTTTATTTCCCTCTAAAGTATTTCCAAAACATTTTTGACATTCAGGAAGAAACAATGAGGGAAAAATGGCATTTGCAGTTCTTCCCCTTGGGATTTTAATCTTGATCCTATATTGATCTGTAGTAAACCCTGTAGTTCATGAAAATTAATGCAATTTGAGTGTAAAAGGAAATCAGAAAAAACAGATCAAAAAATCCACTGTGTCACTACTGACAAACTTTTGCGGTACACAGTAATACTGCATGACTTCCTCAGAAACACATTCAACTGTTTGTAACACCATATTGCTGTGTAAAGAAAAACAAAATACTTTGGACACAGCACATTATCAAATGAGGTGTTTATTTTGCAACCCCATGACTATTACAGGCAAGAATACATACACCAAACCCATAACTATTTAAATGCATAGAAAGAAACAACATAGATACCTTTCATTAGTTTTGCAAATGGTTCAGGGCAGGTGGACGGAATGGGCAAAGTAAGCTTATTGACAGCTACTCCATAAGCCACAGCAAGGCCATCAATCCCACGGTAAGGAACTTCTCCTGTAAGCAGTTCCCACAGCAACACTCCGTAACTACAAAAGGTAATTTTTTTAACAGTTATTTTCTGAATACTGACACATTGTTTACTCAAGAACAAACAAGTATCTCTCCAACCATGTACTGAAATTCAAAAGGATTTCCCATGTCAAAGGTGAATGCCTTTAAGAGTCAGCTCTACTGTAGTCATCTTACGCCTTTCCACTAATAGCAATTAACCAAACTGGATGTGACTCTAAGACTAGCTCGCACTCCTATTCAAAATGTAGCCTGAAGTCACTTTTATAGAAATACTAATATCATGTAAATCTCACTTAAAATCAGAAGTCTAAATGACAGGAAAACAAGTAACCTTCTCCCCACAAAAAAAAAAAACGAATTAAACAAAAAAAGAAAACCTCAGCAGAGCATTCAGGCCCTTTCCAAACATTTTGCAACAATTTACCTAGATGTACATGCTGTTGTTTTGGGTTTTTTTTAATAGCAGTAATAAAAACCATCAGAAAACCCTCAGCTTTGTGTGGAAGTTTGCATTTCTAATCCCTTGTGTGTTATTTAAAGGCCTATTAACTTTTCACTTCCCACAGAAGATGCAACAAGATTGAGGAATGATTACACATACGCAACTAATTTCTCCATACTGGGGGAAAAAAAAAAAAAAGAAAAAAGAAACCACCAAACAAACCAACATTGTCTCCAGTGAAAGGTGGTGGCACGAAGAGATCTTTTGTCAGCATCTGGTACAGAAATCAAGAATTACAGGAACTCCTATTGCAGCAACATTAATTGGTAGAATTTCTGCTATACTCTCCAATCCAGAAGAAAAGCTGGGTGTTGTTTTTACCTTGTTTGGGTCTGTATGCCCAACGTTGGCTTGCTCAAACGATCCAAGCCCCTACAAGGGGCTGGGACAGCACGCTCGCTGCTGTTGGTCTAGAGGTCCTATTCCACCACCACTGAAATGGATAGCTTTCATAGTTGTTTTTGTGGAAGCAGGAATTACTCCTTTTAGAATGTAAGCCTAAAGTGGAATTTATGACTGTTTGGTTCCCCCCGCCTTCTCTTCCTTCCAGGGAGCCACTATCCATAGAACAAGGATACAAAGGACAACCTATTGCTGCTTTTGAATAGTAAAGTGAGCAGGCAAAGGGAAAAAACAGAATACAAAGTATTGCTCTTGCCCTTTCTCTCCAGGTGTGCGAAGAAATAGCCTACAAGTTTTGCAGAACTGGACTGAACTCTCCTACACGAGGAGAAACGCATACAGCACTGGGGAGGTAAGGGCTATGTACCCTTTCCCTTACTATGTACCCTGTAGTACTAGAAATACCACCTCAACTACAGCAGATGTGACAGGGAGAACACACACTAAAGTTTTTCTATCACTCTCTCCTTAATGAGAAAAAGTCATTCAGCATTATACAAGACCTTATAACATCACTTTAATAAATATCAAGACAGCAAACTATGCAACATGAGCATGAATCTCAGCAGTGTTTTGTTTATCTATGTTCTGTTTATCTAAGAAGTTTTGCCTATCATAAAGTCTTAGAAAGCTAACGAATTTATAGTGCTAACAGTTAATCAAAAGCTGAGGAATACAGTCTATTCCTAAAAAAGAGAAAATAGAATAAAAAAGAAAAGTCTTGGGCTTCTTAATGATTTCATCCCATTTTTTTCCAGTTTAATCTCTGCACTTACTCGTATACTCAAAAGAAGGATAAAATAATGAATTCCAATTTTGTTTTAAATCAGTGGTGCTTCTGACAATTATGATTACAACACTTCCTGCAGCACATACACATTTTATGTGTGATGGAGGAATCCTACTGAACATCATCTCATCTATGTGCTTAGAGAAAGCATAAAAATAATGTAATGCTCTCTCAGCAAGCAGAGACTGTTCTTAAGGAATTCCCTTGTTCAGACTATTCTATGCATATTTTAGCATGAACTCCAAAGTTAAGCAGAACAAGAAATTTAACTAAAAAGAAGTCATCTTTCATAAAAGTTGTGTCACACTATTAGATTTAGTTATATTTACAATTCAAGCCCTTAAACCTAAGTAGCTTTCAACGGTGCCAAGAAGGTGATTGTAAAATTTTAAATAGACCAACACAGCAATAGCCTGAAAGCATCTCTTTTAATGAAAGCAGTCTTAATATCAAGCATCAAGAGCCAGTGCTGTGGGGGGAAAACCGTGGGGAGGAACCCTAAAGACATTCTAGTCCTGCCATGCTAGAGTTTTTGGGAGGTACTAATCTATCATTATCTAGGACAACAACTACTTATTAACTCTCTCAACTACAGGAGTAGCTACTTTGTGCATTGAATTTTACTAGCCCACGTACAGTTGTCCTACATATACAGTTGAAGCTTCTTAAGAAATAGCTTTTTTTTTTTTTTAAAAACAGCAAAAGCCATCTCCTTTTCCATCATCAAAAGGCAAAAAATACTGGCATAATATGCTTGATTTATACATTTTTAAACCACAAAACCTAATATACTTTCAAGAAGATGTCATTTTAAGTATTTTCATTATTAAAAATTATTCTCATTCCAGCAATAACTTCTTGTTTTTACATATTTTAAAAGCTGATCAAAATGAAGGTAAATAAAGTTCTCGGAGTTTATTTTACTCTACAATCCATCTTCTAAAGCAGAGGTTACTAAGTATTGCTACATGAATCACTTTGAAATTATATGAATGTGCCAGGCAAAAGCAGCTGCTAATTCTGCTGTACAGTAAGTCCTTCCTAGCTCTGTCAACAGCTTGTACACTGGAGGCACGCGTTACTGTAAAGACCACTGCTGAAGCACACCACCAGCACTTGGAGATCTGTGGGCATATTTGCACTTTCGGGCTCCATACACAAAACCAAGACTGACATACCACTAAGAAATCTGTGATGATTGATGGAAATGTAGGGCTGAAAGAGCAGAATTCTCGTTCGGGAATTTGGAAGCATATGCCAAAGAGTAATAAATGCAGTAGTTATAACTCTGGTTTGGGAAGCAGAAGGGGCCTGGAAAGCACCAGTTCTGCTATCTAGGATGACACCTGAGAACACGCAGCCTGGAAGGCTCTGCACGAAAATACTCCCACATTTCTGAGCACTGGCTCATTCTGAAAGACTAGGTGCAAGTGTCAGTATATTTAAGCAGCCTCAACTGCTCTCTTTTTTTTTTTTTCTTCTTCTTTAAGACTTCTGCAGACTTCTTTTGGAGACTCAGTACCCTGTATGTGTAACTGAAGTTTAGAACTTTCCTGAAATATACTGTGTTCTTGTCTTGGAGACCCATACTTAAATTTGTAACCTAAATGTTTTTTAGAACAAAAACCACTCCCATAACCAGGGTATTCTTTATTTGCTTTTCTTTTAAGGAAAGAGTAAAGATAAGCAACAGAATAGATTAAGGTGCAGTAAGCAGAAAATCTTTAGAAGCCAAGAAGGTCTAAACTATATACTGTACAACACAGCCTTTCTACTTAAAAACCTCTCCTGTTAGACGTCCATCATTGAGCTAAATACTTACATTTTTACAAGAGAGGCGTGCAGGAGAGAAGGCGAAGAAGAGAAATACTGTAGGTTCCAAAAATGTAAACTAATGTTGCAGCAGAATATAAAATAATTGCACCAAAGCATACCCCCTCAGATACCTAAAATCACAGCAACAAGACTGGACAGGACCTGTAATTAAGCACGGAATACAGCTGATTAGGGAAACGCCTACACCCAACCTCCACCCCGCAAAAGAAAAAAAAAAATTGAAAGAAAAATGGAAGAAAGAATGGAAAAAAAGAATGAAGCCAAAGATGGTTCTCAACTGGGCATCAACTCAGACTGATGTAAACAAAACGCTGAAAATCAGTTCCAGACACAAGAAAAACGGGTATCACAAACCAGTAGTGCAGATACAGAATCATCCTGAGAGTCTCAAAAGTATTACTTCACGCTGTAGAATACCAGGCATCTAAGCAAAATAGGACCCTATTTAAGAATTATACAACACAGAACATGCATCAGAAGGCATGAGAAAACAGATTAAAGTCCTCCCCTCCTTCCCCAAATAGCTACCTTAGATCCTTCAGAGAGAAAACATTTCAAAAAGAAAGGAAATGTAGACTTTTCAGGGTGAGGCACAGCAGCTGTTAGAGCCTATTGTGCAATCACTGCTTTTACCCATTCACAAAACAGAACTAAATTAAAATTAAAGTTTAAATTACCTTTCTACAATACATGTATCCCAGAGTATACCACTCAAAAATGCATCAGTATTGAGAACCATATTATTTATACGATCCACAATATTGTCTTTAATGAGAAATTCACAAATTTAACAGAGGGAGTTCCTCACCTTCAAAATTAGAGAGCAAGTTAGAACAATTTTTGTGCTGAACACACTCTCCTCGCTCCAGCTACTGGAAGCAAAATCTTTCTATATCTTTATATAACATAAAAGCTTAGATCTGATGCTCACTTTTACACATTATCGCATTCTAAATTCCTAAAAACCAGCACTCATTTAAGTTAACATTTGGCAAAATTCTGTTTTGCAGCTTACTTTTATTTATCAGACTGGCTGGTCACATTTCTTTACGCAGAATGAGACTTTTCAGACATCTGATGTAAAGTAAACATACCAATAAGAGATCAACCATATGTTAACGTATCAAGAACATAGCTGTTCAAGGCTGTTATATTAAGAGTCGAGATAAAATACTTAGGTAGCTTAACCAATAGATTTTTTAAAGGCTTCTCTTAACGAGATATTGCTTTTAAAAAAAATAAAATAAACCAAAAAGTTTTCCTGTTATCCCCCCCCCCCAATTTGTAAGCCATCAATAACTAAAGGTAGGTCAAATGAAGTAGATGCTGAGAAATGAATATGTTTCTTAGAACAGCTATACTTGCCATATGCTGAGGCAATAACCTAGGAAATCACCAAGAAAATAAAAATCAAAATTAATTCATGAACCTCCACATAGTTCTAATGAACACGGTCTTCAGCAGACAAACTTCTTACCTCCAAATATCACTTCCTTTGGAAAACATGGAGGACTTGATAACTTCTGGAGCCATCCATGCATAAGTCCCCGCTGCACTCATTTTGGTTGTTCTGTGCCACTCTCTAGCAAGACCAAAGTCTGTAATCTTCAGAGTTTTATTACAAATGTCATCATGTTCCATCTTCTCTAGCAACAAAACTGCAAAAGATTGAGTTTGCAAATTAATGCAATGGGAATCAAAACAAAATATCTAGTCCTGTTGTTAATTTCACCTATAACTTGTACAGCAAAGACAATAGTGTACTTTAAATATTGTGAAAATGTTACTGCAATATTTATAAACTTGAAAAAGGTTTTTTATAATTCTAAGATTTCTTGTTTTATAGCTTAGAATAGATCTACAGTGTCATGAGCTCTTTACGCAACTGTGTGAGTAGATGTTAAACTAGCACAAGAAATCCACCGTAAGGAGGTGTAAAGTAAAGCACATAAGTTTAAGAAAGCCCAGAATCCTACCATCCCACAGAAGAAGACAGGCTGTGAAAAAGGTATTCACTTTGGAACGAGATTCTGAAGTAATAAAAATAGCAGCAGTAGTAAGTAAAACAAATGTTAAGAATTCTTATAAAAGACTTCGAAAACAAAGCAGGACACATTATGTCAATGTATAAAACCCATCCTTAATACCGCACCCAATCCTGGTTCCTACTCATCTCAGAAAGCATATAACAGAACTGAAAGCGGCACAGAGAAGGACACAACCAGGGCACTCATAACAGCATGTGCACAGCTACAAGGAATGGCTAAAAGACAAGGAGTCTTCCCCCAGGAAAAGAAACAGTTGAGAACAGAATCTGTAAGAACATCTGTGGAATGAAGAAAGCTATAGGTAACAATTGCCCGTGGTTTCTCAACACAAGAAATGGACATCATCGAGCAAAATTAGCAGATAAGAATCAAACACATGGCAGTTGTTCACACAACACACAGGTAGGTGAACTTTGGAATTCTTGGCATAGTATGTGAATACTATTATTTTACATAGATTTAAAAAGGACCTATACAAATTCACAGACGACAACTCCATAAAGAGCATTTACATCAAAAAAGTGGGTTTAAGTTCAAGAAATCCCCAGGCCACAAATCAGGACAAGTTGGGAGACTATATACCAGGGGAGTTAGTTTGGCTTGGGAGTCCCCACGTGGCAAAAGGACACTGCACTTGGATCAAATTCATGTTACATTATATCCACTGCACCTTCATGGATGTTAAAGAGTAAGTTATCTTTTTTTTGCTGTTGCATCCTACAGTGTGTATTCAGTGTCTGATTTGTTCATAACACAAACAGTATTGGCAGAGTTGTAATACACCTTCACAAAATAGTATTAAATGAAAAGAGAACTGGGTTACTGTGTTAGAGCTCACAAGGAGAAAGACAACAGATTCAAAGTGATCATTATTAACACACCATAATTTTAATTTCACATTCAGTTCCTCTGTCACTCTGTAGTAACTTAGCTTTAACTTTCTGTTAAAATTATCTTCTGGGACAAAGATCAAAGGTTAAAATAAGAAGAATCATAAACGCATGCATTTTCCAACTATATGTACAGCAAAACACAGTACAGGGCACCATTAAAAAAAAAAACAGATGAAGAATCACCTTCCCTTATAGAGGAAAACCTGATGACCTTGAATTTGCCATTGCAAGAAATCATTTTTACTGGTACAGATTAATTACACTCTTACAAATATGTCAAAAATGACATCAAATCCCAATTAAAAAAAACAAAACAAAAAAAAAAAAAAAAAAAGAGNAAAAAACACCCAAAAAACCAAAACCAGAACCTCATTCCATTTTCAGTAAGCTTCTTAACACAGAGTAGGAGAAATGAAGGCGAAAATGATACAGACAAACCAAGAGCTCACCAGTTAGCACCACCAGAACAGGTTAAATCAATTTAAGAGTTTTTATACTTTTATACTTGAATCAAAGACCTATTGTTTGCTATTCCATTTCAAACATGTTCAGCAGAATTCCTGACATTCCTTGTCAGTCAATGTGACCGAAACCAAAAACAGTCAGCCTTGCAAAAGGTAATAACTGGCACATGGCCAAGTTTCATCCTACAAAGGGACAACATTTCTTAGCAGTTCAAACTTCCCTTTCCGGCCAGTAGCCAGGAAAACAGCAATACTATACACAGATTACTTAGCAGCTAGGTAGTAAAAATGCTCCGCATAGCTGAGTAGTGCTCCGTAAGTGCTTCCCTCGCAGTAGCCTAGCAACCTTTACTATAGCATCCTTCTGCCATTTCCACAGCTTCCCGGCCCTTGCTGGCTGCTAACCTGTGAGAAGTCACTTTTACAGTCTTTTGCTTACGCTGTTTGCTCAGCCCCCACTTGTTTCTTTTTCAAATCCCTTACATTTTTTCAGACACCAATACACCTGGAATATTAAGAGCCAGTTTAGCACTTTCTGGTTTACTTTAACATTTTTCAGACTTTTTATTTTCCACAAAGAATAAAGTTCATACTTACATTAGTGCTATCGTTCTGACAAATACAGCCTAAAGTATTTAAAAGTACAAAGTCCATTTGAAAATAAATTCAAACCTACCAAAAAAACTGGAATTTGATTAGGAATGCAGAAATGCAGGAAAATCATATGTCCACCTCATTTATTTTGACATAAGCAAAACCAGAGACTATGACTATTTCTGAATGAATCAAAATCTAAGAGAAGACTACTTTGTGCAAAATAGCCTAAAACTTTATCTTGGACCGTTATTCAAACATTCCATGTGCTACAGCCAGAAATAAACATTTGACTAAATATTTTAATGTTGCATATGTTTCCTACCAGTTACACCATTTTCAACTCAATTCTGAGTTTAACGCACCTCCCTTTGTGAGTCTACCTTTCTGCAATGAGATCAAGCGGAAAGGAAATTTATTAACACTGCAGCAGGAGAGGTTAGGGTACCATATACCAGCCACTCTTTGAATATAAAAGACAGCACATGCCCAGATCCATTTACAGCTGGGGAACAAAGAGAAGTTACTGCATGTTATTTTCAATAATTCAATGAAATATAAATCAATAGGATGAAGATAAAAGCCAAAAGAAAAATAATCCTTAAATCAGAGAGAAAAATGAAAAAATACAAATGCTATGTGGTAAAGTGGTATTGAAATTGGTGGATGTGATCTTGCACGTGTCCTAAAAATTAAAGAAACTTTTGACAACACAGCAAGTGTTAGATATGGATTCTAACAGCATCCCTAACAATGATACTGCTATTTAACCATAGAGATGAAAAAATACTGACACTCTCAAGTTATCTAGTGTAACCAAAAAGAATGTGGAAATCCAGTATTACTCATCCTAGCTCACTGAAGGAAGTAGCTCATAGAATTATGAAATAATGTAGGTTGGAACAGACCTCAGGATGTCAACCCCCCCACACACCCCTGGCGCAGAGTAGGACTAATGTTGTAAAAAGCGTAAATCTACTATAAAACATTTTTATGAATCTGTAAAGTTATGGCACTATGACAGAATACAAGTAAACATTATCCATATTCAAATCAACTGCAGACATTAGTTTAACTTCAATGTCATCTTAGAATAGATTTTGAAGAAAACTAATTAAGGATATCAAGGCTAGAAAAAGCAGCAAAATTATAGCAGTTATATTACAAATATCTTATGTCACTGTAATCCCATTTTGTCCTGATAAATGGTTTCTTAGAAAGGCCTAAGGTAGCAGACTTGAGCAGATGTGAGTACATTTTAGGAAGTTAAATCATACAGACAGAATAAAGACTAATCAAAGAATTCTGCACAGGAGTTGTATGAAGGAAAATCTTATGAGACAAATTATCAGGATAAAAAGGAATCATCACTAGAAAGCATGTTTGCTTCACATGCAGATTTATGATCAGAGTAAAAAGACAAGGAGTCTTTCAAGAGCTGACAGCAAAGTCAGAAGATACTGTCCACTCTGAAGACGACCAGATCATCATAGTAGAAAACATGCAAAGTTGGAAGGAATCAATCATAAAACACACAGCTATAAACCAGAGGCGAAGGAAGAAGGCTGGCTGTAAGAAGGAAAACGAAGACAGCAGCTATGCATAGTTGTGCAACCAGCTCATGCAATTCTAAAAGGCACTAAAAAAAGGGCGCTTTTTAGTAGAAACAGGGAAGTACCAATAGAATTGTACGAAGCACAAGACCTCATACAAAATACTGGATGATTACAACCACACATATGGGTTCAACAACAGGAACTTAAACTGGAGCAGATCCAGAAGATACAAGTGGAATAGTTAAGAACCTGTAATGTCTTTTATTTAGATAAATCAGAAGAGCTTGTCCTTTTTGCTAGGCTAAGCAAATGTTGAGAACAGTTATGAGAATAGAAGTTAGACCTATCTAGAAACAGGATGCAGACCTACAGCACTGGTACTCTTATTGATAAAATATTCTCCTAGGTGCCCTGGTTGATCCATCTTACTGGCAAGCTCATGATTAAACTCAATTGTAGATCTGGAGGTACCGGGCCGGGGAGAGAGTCCTATCAGATTTCAAGATACTGCCTCTTTTCTCCCATCCCCCTTTTGGCCCTCCGCTGCAGTGTAAAGCACAGTTTACTCCTCAAAAAAAGTCACAAGATCCAACACATACTCCTGTCCAACCTAATAGTTCCTGAAATAGCAGTGCCATTAATCTTTCCTGCTTTCTTTCTGCATTATCATAGATACAGCTGGAGTCTTTTTCTACTAATCTTATGGCACACTGCAAGTGTTTTATGGTGTAACAGTATGTAGATAAGATGTTCTGCACTTTTAAAAAACTAAAATCTATCGCACAGTTGCCCAAGACTGCAAAGGAACTGGACCTGCTGAGCCAGCCGGTACTTCCCAAGTCCACGTTCCTCTAATTAAAACAGAACCAGCAACATCTCTCTGCCAAACCACTACTGTTCCCATAAAGCTGTTCTCAGCCAGAAAAGCCACAGAATTTAGGCTTGAAAAGGAGGCAGAAGTCCCAGTAAAATCTCACTCAAATGCTCCCAGTTCCCCTTCCTTTTCCTGTGCCATTCCCTTTCCGCCACTCCATCTCAAGACTCTCCCCTCTGACAGTAGAGCTACTGAGAGCAAAAGGTAAGAGAAGAACTGCAGCAGCTCACGTTAAAGATCCATAAAGTGGCAATGCAGGTCTGGCCAGAGTTGGAGAAAAGCTGCTTTCTCTGCTCCATTCTCTTTTCTTGTGAGCTTGGGTTAAAATTTTATTGTGGAAAAGAAAAAAAAAAAAAAGAAAAAAATGTGAGAAGCAGGATACGGACAGGTGGTAGGCTGCAACTGGTCAAGAAATAACAGAAAAGAGCACATTTCGACAAATCTGATTCCTGGGGTGCATGTCTGCTCTACCAAATTCAGACAGGTCCAGAACTATACCCCCAGTGCTTTCAGGACTAAGCTGAAAGTCTAGAGAGGAACTGAAAGAACTTGTTTAAATTGCAAGCATTTTGTTTAAAGCATAATTTTAAATAAAAGGCTCGCATTCTTGCCTCAGCTTCTCTCCTTTTTATTTCTTAAAATTCATATAGCTCAAGAAACAGTATTTACAGCAAGCCTGAGGGAAGCCTGGACAGACCTTGTTGTTGGCAGCATACTCGGGAAACCTCCATCTAGTACTAAGCTCTACCATGCTACTCTTAATGCAGGTTATTTCCTACAGTCCTACTTTTCTTTTTGTTACTAAAAATTATAAATTATATTTCTCCAAAGTTATAGATTATTTCTCCAACCGCATCTATCTCAAAATCCCCATTTAATATAATATTTCATTCGCCAAGTTTCTTGAATTCCAAAGACTTTATGCAGTTTATCAGGTTTATTTTATAATGCATTCCAGCACTTTCAGGTGACCATTTTCAATTATTAGCCATTTAAACCAATTGAGTAAACAAGATATTCTGAGAGAAGCCAAATCAAAGGACTGACTTGGATACCTTTTTAATAGTTTAGATGTACTGAATTCAAACTATCTTTTAATGCTTAAATTAAAAAAAAAAAATCCTGAAATATTCAAGTCCTTTCTATCCTTCCTATCCTCTTTATGCCTTCTATATATCCTCTTTATATCTCTATTTTGTTGCTACTAAAAATAAGATGTTAAGCAACCATATTTTCTCAGTTTAGTTATTTGCCACCAACTGCTTCTTGCTACCTTATCTACTGTTTGCTAAACAGCTGACTATCATGTTTTTTTACAATTACAAGCTATTTGAAAGCATAGCTATTTAAGTTACTGTGACTATAGGTAAGACCGCCTACGTGCCCACTACATTTACCACCACTGAAAAAGTCACTC
Organism: Himantopus leucocephalus; assembly: GCA_003993805.1. Classification (NCBI taxonomy): domain Eukaryota; kingdom Metazoa; phylum Chordata; class Aves; order Charadriiformes; family Recurvirostridae; genus Himantopus; species Himantopus leucocephalus. The sequence continues at coordinate 43,857,613 of RSEF01000003.1, read as the reverse complement.
TTCAAGCATACCAGAAAGAAAAGAAGGATGTTATACTGTATACCTCTGCTTGCAAATAGAGATTGTCCAGACAATGCTGCTACTGTGGTACATCCCCCCCACACCCAGCCAGTTCCCTCTCCAACTGTTTGCAAGTGAATCTGGTTCCTGTTAATTCACTAAATCAACATGCAACAAAAACCAGCAGGGCAACCTTGTATCTCTACCTGGGCAGAAAAAGCCTTATTAAACATTGCATATCCAGTTAACGAAACACAACACCTTGTAAATATTAAGAGACCTACCTCCATTATTTGGAGCTGTTGTTTGGTTCCAATTGCAATCAGAAATTAAAATTTCAACACTGCTTATAGAAGCCGTGCCCAGTTTTTAAACTACAAATTATCACAGTGAAAACATTAACTGATCAGAACATCTTCAATACATACAAAAAGATGGTAAATATGCCTATACAGCACTGCTTCTTCAATACCTTGCTTTTCTCCTACAGGTTCTCAGGATAACATCCTGTTATCCTCATCTCATCTCCCGTATCTGTCAGATTGCAATTATCTCACTAGATTAAGTTTAGAGCTCACCACCAGCAAGGGAATTTCATCCTTTAAGCACTGATTTCACATGCAGGAGACATTTTTCTACTTTTTTTATAGGGATACTGTGCTCCCCTATCATCTAGATCCCTTTACAGCAGGCATACAACCATTTCTTATTTTTCACACTAAATTGAAAGCAACTCACCAACAGTTTGTTCTTAAACATATTTGTCTAAGAACATCTAGCTTAAAAAAAAAAAAAAAGAAAAAGAATCCTACCTCACAGGAGCCAACATATATTAAAAAAAATCCTGAACAAAGTGTTCCCAATTGGAAAGCCAAAACAAGACAAGACTTGAAACAAAAAGTCCTTGACAGCACGAATTGACAAATACACACCAACCCCGTAAGAAAAGCACATCCCATAGTGGAACATGTGGCACAAGAAAACCACCAAAGCATGAGAATGACAGGGAGTCACCTGGCTATCTGGAGGAAACAAAGGGAAAAGAAGAGAGAGAAAGAGGGATCAGAGATTTCAACAGCTTCAACGCACGTTGCATCACCATTTTTTTTGCTTCCCCTTCACTTCTTTAATAACCATTATTAAAGCAACTTTGGGCAAATGGAAACTTGAGAGAAAGAAGCAGTTTTAACAAGTTATTGGCACAGGCTGCAGATGCTGCGAGTTACTTTACTGCCTGCCATTTGTGCTTCACTTGCTGTTCAGATACTTCTGTAATGCAAAACAGAAATTTCTATTGTGCCATAAGAGGAAGTACCAGAGGTAACATGCATTTATAATTAGACATTCAAATAATTGTCATTTTAACAGTAAATTCTGAAAATTGGGTATTGCATCAGCAAAAAGCAGACTGTACACTAAATGTTCTCAAGTTTTTTGTTTAATCAAATGTTAAACTTAGTTTTCCTATTTAAATACTACATTTAAGAAAAGTTACCTCAGTACAGCAATTCCTCCATAATTTTACAATTACATGGAAATTAGTCAACGCTGAAACTTAGCTTTACGACTCAGTCAGTTATGTACCACCTACCAGGAACTTCCATACTTATTTCAAACAGCAATTACTTTCTTCGAAGCTCTTTCTTCTTTGCTTGCTATAAGGCAGCTATGCAATAAAAACAGTGACCAAAGTGCAGGTAGATTAGAAAGAAATGCTAAGAACAACTAGTAATAATAGTTAGGTGGTAAATCGGTTATTCCTGACCAAGCTATTCTTGTACATTCAAACTTTACAGAACAAAGTGGCTGTGTGACCGCTCCTTAAAGAACACCAGCTTTGTTATGAAACAGTGATTTATTTATTTTTTTAAGGAACTTCTTCCTATTCCTAAAAAAAAAAAAAAAAAA
>RSEF01000003.1:43840437-43855672 GCA_003993805.1 Himantopus leucocephalus | reverse complement strand
AAAAAAGGCAAGGCAAACTAAAGCTATTATATTCAAACTGCAAAAGGAGTCTTAACCAACATATAATGCATCAGGTACAGTTTCCTCCATCAGAAATTTTCAGAAAACATATTAATCATCTCTCTTACCCCCAATTCAAGACCTGGCCATTCCCTTTAAAACAAAGCAAATCAATATATGCCACGCAACATACAGAATTCATCAGGGCAATGCAGCTGCGGTTTATAATCTCAAAAATGGCATACAGGGGCAAGAGCTGACAGAGGCTACCTTGCTTCAGAAATAAGAAGTTAACATCTATCATTAGTCAAATCATTTTTTCAAGATTTAATTTAAAAAACCAAGAATATTTCATTCAAATTTGTTTTGGATTTATATAATTAATATATATATTTTTTAAGTAAAGAGAGCATGTCTTGATGTAATTTGATATTTCAAGCTCAGGAGAATACAAGGCTTCTGAATACATGCAAGTACTTACATAGTTGGCATACTTTTCCTGATCGTAACATATTACACTCAGCAATTACGTACTTCCTTGTTGCTTTATTTTTTCTGATCTAGATCAAGGTGCATTTTATGTGTTGAAATTAGCATATTTAATGCATAGAAATATCACTTCAAAATTAAAGGAAGTTTAATATAAATGTATAGATACATACGTAAAAAATTAAAAACACATTCTGCCTTTAAAGGTGACTTACTAACCAAACTGAAGTGTAAGGGTGTAGGCTGATGTCACAACCAAGAGCTTGCTATCACAAAAATACTTACCTTAATCTCCTCTCCCGTTATAGCCCCTCATCCTCACAGCTTTTTTTCCTCTCACTGAGTCTAGCAACTGGTAGTCTTGGGAGACTCAACTAGCCAGACAGCTCAGCAGAATATTAAGTCTGCAAATAAAACAGCTTAGAGTAGTTTTCTGCTGGATCCCTCAGCTGATTTAGCCCAGGCCTACCGACCGTGCAGGCAGAGATGAGTAGATTCTGCTGGCACACGGGAGGGGGGAGAACCTGTGCCTGGAGATGAGTGGGGAAGCCTCCTCGCACAGCTAGCTGCGAAATGAAGCCGGGCCTCACCTGCTGTAGTAAGTGAGAAGTCAAGCAACATTTCAGAATGAATAGATCTAACCTTTTTACACCTAGTTTTAGTCAGGGATATAAAGATAGAATCCAGCTTTACTACTTTTTTCCATTATAAAATCATCTTTGATTAAATTTACTATTGAAAAAAAAAAAAGTTGAATAAACTGAAGACAAAAAAATTTTCTCCATCCCTTTGAATATGCCCACTGCTATGAAACCAAACAAACTCTGGTTGTAGGTGCTTAGTCAAGTTTAGTCATTGAGTTCCCTTAGAATCTCATCAGTTAACATGAAACCCCTTAATATAATTTCTGTGAGGAATTTTAATAGCTTACACTCCATAAAGAATTTTGTCTTAGGTTGTCAGTTTCTTTTATACAGAATATTTGAAAGAGTCTTATTGCTTTCAAACAATTGTTGCCAAACAACCTATTTCAAAACAAAGCAGAAAAAAAACCCAAACAGATTCAATTTTTGAGCCTACTTTTTTTTTTAAAATACAAAACTTAGGAGGAAAAAAATATATATATATATATATTCTGTGATTCCTGCATTCCACCCTTGCAGTTTCTTCAGTAGCTGAGGAATAGCCCCTCAGGACTGCACGTTTCCAAGAACTCTAATCTTCTTTAACAGCAAAGGCAAAACACTTATTTTGAAATGAGAACTCTGCAAACTTGGCAGCACTTTCTTCCTCTTTGGAGGAGAAAATGGAAGGGAAAACCTGCTCTTTTGACTCAATAATAAGCATAACATTCAGTAATGAGTTAAAAAGTACAATTTTTTCCTTTTTACATAACACATGAGGAAATAAACACAATTAAGTTTCAGGAAGAACAGTGGCATCTAATCCTAGTGGAAAAGAAAATCACAAAAATGCCCAAACATTTAGAACTAATATATAACCAGTTCCAAGGGTTAATTTGTCCCATAATGAGCCACAGCAATGAAGCAGTTACTCCTGCATTTTTGAGAGGGAGGGCCGGCTTATCAGCTCCAAGTTAATAGCACACCTGCCAAAACACAGATTTTAGTCACTATGAAGAGAACAAAGAATGATTATATAGCCAACACTGGCATGTCTAGGACTGATTTAACTGGAGTTATGACCCCCCACAAAAAAAAGGTTAAACTTGGCAGGAAGGTCCAAAAAGGAAGAATACTTCTGTGGTGACATTATACAAATACGTAACTTTTCCATCTTACCATATGTAACCCATGACTTTAAGATGGACTAAGTGGGTGAAAATTTAAACATCCACTCTCAGTTGCTGATCTCAGTAACATGGTCAAACAAGGTAAAAAATAGTGAAATTAGTTTTAAACTGTCAGTCCAGGACCGTACTTTTATGATGCCAATTATTTTGGTAGTGCTATGACAGACAGCCAAGTTATTTAATATATTTTATATATTTTTACCTGTATATATATATTATCTACATCTTTGTTGACTTCAATGCCATAATTTTGCCTCTAACAAAAACCCCTAAAACCCAAAGACCAAAGCTCAAAAATAAAAAAAATCACTGCACTTTTTAGAAGCTATTAGACCTATTACTGAAAGTCATTGGGATGAATTTCAATGCTTTAAATTTTAAGAGATCATCAGAAATAAAAATTCAAGGACAGAAATCACCCATGCCACAAACACTCCTTGCAAATGTTCATTGTACAAGGCCACAGTGTTTCAGAACTTGAAGAAAGTTTATACTAAGTGATAAGAAAACTTACAGATTGCGAACAAAAAGCCATTCTCTTCTAAGGTCAAAGAAGCCACAAAACAGCAGCCAACATCCAAATACAGTTCAATGATGTATTACTTCTCTATTCTTTTGAGGTTGCAGAACATAACATTGTAATGGAACCCTTAATATTTGGTAAGAGGGTCCAAAGACATGCACTGTGCTTGCAGTCCCAGGAGAAGAAAATAAATAAATATGTAACTAAAAAACTCAGCTATATCTCAAATTTTTCTAATGCTAGGCAAACACTGTCAATGCCCAAATCCCAACCCCATTTTGCATTCTACTTATTTAAGCACAATACCTCATTGCACAAGTGTTACAGTCAACAGTTAAACCTATTTCTCACTGTTTAGGGGAATGAACAAAATTGCATAAGTATTTTAACAGCTAATGGGAGGTGTTTAGCTGCCTGTTTTTCCATTGACTTCCATGGAAATGGGTTAGTTGCTCAGTGCAATTTTCAGAGGCAGGTAGGTATGTGACCATATACTTAGGACATCAGCTTTAGAAAAAAAAAAAAAAATTGAGCCAAGTAATGCTTGAAGTCTTCTTTAATACGCAAATGTTACAAAAACTCTAATCCAAAGTCCTAAACTTCAATTTATAATGTTACCCCAAAACAGAACTCATTTTCGGTAAAGACAGACAGAAAATGTGACATACAGACTAGAAATATGACTCCCCATGTTGGACATGAAGAGGTCACCAGAAACCTTGGTGCAAAGAAGCCTCTTGCAGAAACCTGCTAGGAAAGAGTCCAGCATGAAGCAGGAAAAAAGAAAACTTCGAACAGCTGTAAACCAGATCACTTGGGGTATTACAGTGAGAGAGAGAACAAAGAGAGGGAGAGGAGAAAGACATGAAGAACCAAGTGAGATCCAGAAAAAGATCAAAGTAACATTATTCTTGAACTAATAATCCTACCTGTTAAAGATGCAAAGTCTCAACATCAAATAAGGAACAACTCTACAGCTGTCAAATGGACACAGTTGGGGAAACATTAAAATGAAATTCAGTATTGAAAATGAGTTATAAATAGGTGTATTAAAAGTTCACGGGTTTTAAATTAATTATATTACATTTAGCTGGTGTTTCAGCCTATAATCTTGTTTTCACCCTTAAGGACTATATGTAAATACAGTTGAACCTTGTTAACTTTGAGAGAATTTGTTCTAAATTAATGAGTATTTTTTTTCCACCTGTTAACGTCCAGACTTGCGATACAGAAAAACATCAAATAAATGGCTACTGCAGTTAAGTCTTCATCTACAAATAAAATAACTGCTGGATGTTACTCCTCCTCTGGAAGCTTACAGACTGTACAAACAAATATTGTGCTACAGAGTAGTAGTTCACAAAATTTCATTAAACAGATATTAAAATCATTAAGTTCCTGAATATTAATTTTAAATGCTGAAACACATCCTTCAACTGGAAGTTAGCCTCCAAGACATTTTAGTGCTCATTATTTCTACTGCAGATTGAGATAACCGCAGCAATCAGTTACTCAAAATCATTTGTTCTTGAATTCCAGCATCCCTTTCTGAACACGGAATACACAACATATTTATATGCAGCAAGCAAATATATCAAGTGAATATAAAACAGGCATAACACAAAACATTTCCTTTGATGAACTGGAAAAAGCTACACTATAGCTTAAGGCTGCTAAGCATTTGATGCTCCCACAGAACCCAACAGGCCTTCAGGGTCTCTAAAAAAAGTAAAATCCCTATCTACATAGTCTGAACACACATCAAATAATGAAACAAATTACTGGGAGCAATGTTTTATGAAACAAAGTAGAACATTTTCAAGTGACATAACTATATTCAAATGAAAAACTTATTAGAATTTAGTGGCATACTAACTTTTAATAGACCATAACCTTCAAATGAGATGCTGTTTCCCAACTTGATGGAATTCTGCAACCCTACCATGGTTTTGCATGAAGGTGGTTTGATTCTGGGTTTTGGTGGTTTAGTTTTTTTAAGAATACTAAGTGGACAAGGTTATTAAAACTAGAGCTCCTTACTACTATACCTTTCCAGACACTTCAGGATGTATGACAAGTTACATTGTAATGCAGCAGCATTATCTTTGCAGCCAAGCACAAGGCAGGCCCACTGCCGCTCATAGAGATGGGACAGGAAGCTGGTGTACGTGGAACAGTTTCTAGCTTTATGCAATTTAACTAATTAAGAATAGTGCAAAGCATTTACGTGCCATGACTTCCTATACAAACACAGCATGGAAAACTACAGCATAAGAATTTTAAACCGCTAAATAACTTCTGGCCCCACTATTTTATCTGACTGACATTAGTCAAAGCAATACCATATTCTCAGAGATACAGTTCCTGTGTGTTTCATGAAAAGTCAGCTGCCTCATGGAAGAGGAACTTCAGTTAGTTCTGACAGAGAAAAGGTGTTCATTCCTCTCCAGACCTCAGAGAGGCCAGCCAGTAGGAGCTTAGAAGCTAGCCAAGCAATACAAGCAGTTTCAAACCAATTGCAGCATATGCAGCCTGCTATAGGAGGCAGCAGGAATGACCCAGCACTGGAGGTGGCCGCCCTGGGACAGGCAGGCTTGGCCCCGCAGGGACACTGGGGATGGGGAAGGGGACAGAAGAGCCGAAGTTCCACAAATGGGAGTGCCACGAGGAGGAGAGGGAGACGCAGAACACAAACAGAAAATCTGCTTTTTTAGTTTTGTTACAATATAACACGTGAGCAGTATTTGGCACAGTGCCATTGATAGAGACAATTCCAAGTTTCGCTGCCATTAAAGGACATCTTGGAACTTTATTTTGCAAACAAAGTCAGGTTGAAGCTCAAATCTGCTGAAATGCCATCTCTCTTCTCTCTCAAAACTACCAAAGGCAATTATAATATAATTTCATTCTTAATTTGGTAACTGTACATTAGAAAATACTGAATTTTCAAGTATTTAGTAACAACTAAGCAATCCTTACAGCTCTACTTGTGATGTGAGCAAGTCTTCCCTCTTCAAAACAGAGCCAAGAGACAAATTATGCACCCCAGTGATTTCAGAATAAATAAGACCAGTTCAGAATATGGCAGATAGGCTTAACTCTAGTTTCTTCCTCTTCCTCTCCCTCTCCCTGAACAGCTAGCCTAAAGTTGCTAAGTGGAGAAGTTAGAGGGAAAGTAGTTTTTATGAGTTCTTGAGAACGTATCCATCTTATTGTAAAGGTGTTTAATAGCATAGTTTGAGCAATTCTTCTGCAAATAACCTGTAAGAGCAAAGAACCAGACATAATTTGTTCTTGCTTTTCTCAAACTCCAGGACACCCTCCCTCATCAAAACTTATTCAACACTTCTGTCAAACCACATCACACTTCCTTTGAGGTTTTAAACCCAAATGATTTCTATTTTCTGACTGCTTTTCATGAGACTAGTTTGAAGAATGTCACATTAAAGTGGATTGTCCAATTGCAGTTTCACTGTTCTCTTGTATGTTTCATTCCTTCAGTTTTCAAGTATTGCTCTCATTAGCATTGTCACATCCATGGCTTTATTCAAGAAATCCTTGAAACTCAAGCTGTCCTTGACAATTTCAAAAAGTAATATGAACTCAACACCCTTCAGAGAGCTGAGGGCTGCAAAGGATCCCGGGATGTTGGAGGAGCTGGTGAAAGCCATAGCAAACGGAACCCTGCTCGCATATCCATCTACAACAAATGAGTACAGAGTACTTTATCAGTATTATGTTAGTACACATAATCTGCACAGAATCAACTTTATGCTTTACTTCGTATTCATGGATGGGCCTATGTCGTAAGCAAGATATTCCAAACTTTTTGTAATGTTTTCTACAAGTACACAAAGCTGCTGCACTAAAGATAAAGTGCTTTTAAGTGCCTTTTTTTTTTTTAAGGCAGAAGTACTGCACAGTTTGAAATCAATCCCAGAAACAGGAACCTCTGCTTTCTCTACACTAGACTTCAGAAAGCAAAAAACTTGCACACTCCATCTGAACATATTACTAGCTTTCTTCAGAATACTAAAAAAGAATCAGGAAAGGCTGCACCAAGCCCCTAACCAGCCACAGGTCTGGTAACTAATGGGATGTCCTTGCCCAGAAGAAAGCAATTTGATTCTGCCAGACAAAAAAGTTGCCCTTTCAAAGAGTCAGCAAAGCAGCAGAGATACGCTAAAAAGACACATGTAACTATTAAGTGTCCAGTCTTGCAGATTAATTCATGTTTTTTTATATTAACTTTTTCATAATCTGTTGGCACGCTTAATCAAAGCTAAGTTTGTACCCAGGAGGTATAGTTAAGAATGTTCAAGTATTTTCACAATTTTTAAGATATCTGCGTTTCAGTCTAAGTATCATTTAATTCAAAACTCCTTGACTACCCACAAAGCTTTGAAAAACATCAAATTTTCTTTCCATTTTTTTCTTCAGATTTTAGATAGGTAAAGTCCACCTCTTAACCCTTAATTTTAGATTATCTCCTTAAAGTAAATCTAAGAACTCCTTATGAGGAAGATATTCTCAAAATCGACCACGTTCTTTTTCAGAGAAACTTCTCACCATGTCACCTGCACAAGGTTTTACAAAGCACCCACAATTTGCAATTCAACATTAGAGGCCATGGTTACTATGTCTCATTTTACCACACATATCTAAGTCTGAAAGTGTTCTTTACAACTTTGCTTTGTCTACTTCTGAATAACCTTTAAATACCAAGTTTATTTTACACAGACTCCAGAACTGAAGAAACTGCCACCAATAAAACTCAAGGGTTACGCCTTACTTCCTTGTTCTGCCCTCACAACCAAGTTTGTTAGTTTTTCTTCCCAATATAGAAAACATTTGCATATCTATTTATTTCCCTTTTCTTGCTTTGACAGAAGCAAAAACCACTTCCCACCTCCCAAAAGGAGCCCAAGGAATCTTGGGCATACAAACCTAGATGGTCATTGTTCTTAATAAAACTCTGCTGCTCTCATGGCTCTTCTGTTTGTGGCACCTTCTCTCCAGTCACGTCAATTTGGCATCAGCAAAACCACACTAGACACCCTGTCCTACAGATCCCAACTCCATAAAATTGCTTGGAGAGAAATAACATGCTCGCCTTCAATATGCTTGCTTTGCCTATCGCCTGCCAACCACAAGCCCAGACATATATCCTTTCTTGATCAAATATACTGGTGGAAGGGGCTCCCTTCCCCTCTCTGGAAAAATTAATTCCTGCCTATTTGCTAAGGAAATAGTTTGGTAAGCATTCCTTACCACGCCATGTTAAGGGCAGGCATCTTTTCCAATTTGTTGTCCAAGTAAGAAAAATTCCTTCTTAAGGAAAATAACTAAGGTAGCACAAAACCGATACAAACTACCTAGAGCTGCTTAATGGAGAGCACTGAACCACCACCGCTAGCAGTCCATTGAAAGCAGCAATGAGCAGTTGAGGAATGGGTGTTGCCAAAACCCTGTTTGCAGCTATCCCCACTGCTGAACTGTTACCATCCATCAGTCAACACTGGCAGCTTTCTACAGCTGTGTAAGACTGCAAAAGGCCATAGTAAAAGAATGAAGTCAAATCTTCCATGAACAGATGAGTTAACAGAACGGGGGACACCACTTGCAGTCATTTTAAATTCATGTTGTTGAACTTAATGACTATCGTATATTGTACCACTAGTGCATCGTTGTCTTCCAACGTTATCATTTAACTAGATGATCAAGAGACATAATTCTATTTAGCATATTCAGTACTATCTTCAAGCTTCACTAAGATTAAGTAGTACGGGTCAGAAAACTAAGTAGCTAAATTTAAGCACGTGCACCAGGAGTCAGTAATAAAAGCAGCGAATAGGCACATATACTGAGGTTATACTCAAAAGCGTATTTTTAAAATGTTCTGCCATTATCCACATACACAGAGATGATAAGGGTAATCACTGCACAGCAGTCACTAACTCAGCTCTAGGTGCTACACTAAATCACAGGGTTACAAATTCATTTCAGACACAGGCTTTGCCATTTTCACCTCAGGAGGCTAGCACGCAGCAACCCGGTTTGACTAAGGAAAGCCACTAAATACTCAAGGTACAGCAGCTCACTCCAAACAGAGCAGCAAACTAGGAGGGCAGAAGCTGCGTACAGACAACTTGCAAGAAATTAAGGTGTTGGCCATGACCCTAAAGGTACATTCCAAGAGTTCATCATCTTGTGCTACAAACAGAACCACAAACATAGCTGAGCTAGGTCCATTCTTTATCAAACAAATAGTGAAAGTATTCTCAGGAACAGTCCCATGACTGAGCCTTGTCTTAACAACCCATGCATGATGACCTTCAAGACACGCTGGAAAGGCCTTTTAAACAAAGTGCTTCAAACTTGAATGAAGCTTTTTCATTTCTACTGGACTACTTAAGGACTCTTAACTGGGAAAAAAAAAAAGAGTAACATATTGCTGCACATTTGGCCCATTCAGAACAGACAGGAAAGAGCGTAGAGATGGCTTAAGACATTTATGGAAGCACATAGATTTCCACTTTCAGGTCATCAATTCAAAACACAGCCATAATGGCAAGTCATAAACACCTCTATTATAGTAAGCCAGCCTTCCAACACTCCAGCTGCCAAAATCTTAGATGCTCTTGTATCGACAGATGGACCAAGGATCCATTAGGCATGAATTGAGCAACTCCCTCACTCTTTCAGGTGCTTTTGTCCACGCCAACGGCTGAAAGCAAATCTGGCAACTGCACAAGAGTTTCTACCGGTTTTAAGCTACTGACGTTTCTGTCTCAATGCTCTCCGAGTAAATTTCAGCAACGCTAAATCCATGCAATGGAAAACTGAAACACATACGATTGTTGAGCACTGAAACAGAAGCGATACCCTTACTAGACCTTTCCTTTACACCGCACTTGTTTTACTGTAACTCTTGAAAGCCAGAACTATGCAACGCATCCGAGTAAAAGAAGTCTTGTGGATTCGCGACTGCGGTTGTGCACGGGATTTTATCCCGCTTGGCTTTTAAGCGAGCTCCGGTCCGAGAGGACAGGACTTTGCTCTGCGGGCGTTGCAGGGAAACCCTCTTCTCCCTTACCTTTCCACAACGAGTCCGTAACCAGCTCAACCCCCCCCCCCCCCCCNTGAAACAGGACTCCCGGACCGGGCCCGGCCGCCCCTCTCCCGAGCGAGCCGCCCCCCCCCCGCGCCGCGGCCACGGCAACGGCCTCAGGCGAGGGGCCGGCGCCGCGCTGCAGCGGGCCCGGGGACCCCCTCGCTGCCGCCTCACCGCCCGCGGCGGCCCGCAGGCCTCCCCTCACCCCCCCACACACACACCCCTCCGGACGGGACTCACTGTTGCTCGACTTGAGGTCCCGGTGCAGGATGGGGACGATGGCCTCGTCGTGCAGGTAGAGCATGCCGCGGGCGATCTGCACCGCCCAGTTCACCAGGATGTGCGGGGGGATGCGGCGGCCCCCGCGGGCGGCCCCGGACCCGGCGCCGGGGGGGACGGCGGCAGCGGCGGCGGCCAGGGCCCTGTTGAGGGAACCGCCGCGGGCGAACTCCATGACGAGGCAGAGGTTGGGCTCCCGCAGGCAGACCCCGTGCAGGGCGATGATGTTGGGGTGCCTCAGCATGGAGAAGAGCTTGGCCTCCTGCCGCACGCTCTCCGCCGTGGCCGTGATGTCCTCGTCGGGGTCCTGCCGCGCCGCCTTCACGGCTACCTCGCGGCCCCGCCAGGTGGCCCGGTACACCTTGCCGAAGCCCCCCACGCCGATGATCTCCTGCAGCTCCAGGTGCTGGAAGTCGATCTCCGTCAGGCTCCCCGCGGGGTCCCCCCGCTCACCGCCGCCCCCCGCCGCCGCCGCCCCGCCGCCGCGGGGCTGGCGGGTCACGTAGTTGGCGGGGAAGATGCCGAGGCGGTGGCGGATCTTCCCCGCCCACCAGCCGTCGTCGCCGGACACGGCCGCGTCCTGCGACAGCACCTCCACCACGTCCCCCCGCCGCAGGCTCAGCTCGTCCTCGCCGCTCGCCTCGTAGTCGTACAGCGCCGTCCACAGCGGGCACGGACCCCCGCCGCCGGCGGCCGCCGCCCCGGCGCCCGGCAGAGCCATGGCAGCGACCTCAGCCCCGGCGGCCGCCAGCCCCGCCGACGCGGGGGCGCGCGCCCAGCCGCATCCTCACCTGCCGCCGCCACCGAGCGGGAGCCGCGGGAGGGGCGGGGGCGCCGGGCAGGGGGGAAGGGGCGGGGCCCGGGGAAGGGGCGGGGCCCGGCCCGGCCCGGTCGCCGCCGCGGGGCTCCGGCAGGTAGGGCGCAAGCGCGCGCGGGGAAGGAGGGGAGGGGCGTGGCCGGTGCCCCGCGCCCTCCCTCCCGCCTCCGCGCCCTGCCCCCGGGGATTGGCCGCCGGCCGTCACGTGAGGCCGCGGGCTGGAGGCGGGGGCTGGACGGGGAGGGGGGGGCGGGTAGGCAGGTAGGTGCGCGCGCCCGCCCGCCCTCCCACGCGCGCAGACTGGCAGGCTCCGGCCGCCGCGGGGTGGGCGGGGCGCCGGCGGGCGCGCGGCTGAGGTGCTCGCAGCGGTCCACGGGCGGTGTAACGGCACCGCCGGGCCCACCCCGCCGCCGGCCGTCGCGGCCCGGGACTGGCCCCGCGCGGAGCCGGGGAGGGACCGTGGTCCCTAGACGGGCCGCGGACGGTCGGTGCAGGCCGCCCTCAGGCGCTCGCCCCGGCCTGCTTTGTCCCTCGGGGGCGGCGGAGCAGGTCGAGGGGTTGGTGGCTCCGCCCGGCAGCTTTCCCCTCTTCCCCGGTGTGCGGTGTTGGGACTTTACCAGACTAAAACCCGAGGAGTTTCTGAAGAAACCGAGCTTCCTCACTTCGTGTTTCCTCTTCCACCCGCCTCCACCGCTCATCGGCCCTCTCCCGTGCTCGCTGCCCCGTCGCCTGCGGGCTGAGGGAGTCCCGGCTCGGCGTGGCGCGGTCACACAGTCCTTTCGCGAGGAGGTTGCCTGGAAATAGCAAATGGTGTGCACCTGCTATTTCGGGATAAAGATTTTCCTGGGTTTAGGCGGAAAAAATCGTATCGCTTTCTAAACTACAGGAGCCGTTTCGTTGGAAGTTGGAGGGAAGCGCGTGGGCTGGGGACAGACTCGTCAGCGCTGTGGGAAGCGTGGTTCAAAGTGGCTGGAGATGTGTTTTCATCCTCGGAGTTGATCACTTCGTGCTGCGGCACCTGTGGTTCTGGACGCGGCTGCTGCCAGCAGAAGTCCTGAGGTGGATGGAAGAGGCTTGGGGAAGGTGTCAAACCGCACTGCCAGGTAAAATACCCTGGGTGTGATGAATGCCTCTCAGCTTCTCGCACAGAAATCCACATCCAGAGCACTATATCCCTACACCAAACTTGCAAGTGGCTCTCCCAGGACAGTAATTAAAAGGAAAAAAATAAAGTATCTAAAAATCATAAATCCTTGTTTATCCCACAGTCTGTGTCTGTAGTTGTACACACAAGGCAAAAATAAAATTACACAGAAAGTGACTTACTGAACCGTGTTAACCAGAAAGAAAGAATGCAGAACCAGCATGTCTATCGAGTCTTTTCCCATTTCCTTTAATATAAGAGAATGCCTTGCAGCTATTCAGAGAGATAATTACAAGTCTTTTCCTTATCTGCATATTTGCCTTATTATAAAAGCCATAAAGTATGTTGTAATACTAGCATTCTGCCACACAAATTCCACCTTGAACTTTATCTGTTATCTAAAGGAATCTGCAGGAACTAATTAAGTGTGGAATGTTTTGGGTCAGACGAGGCATTGGTTGCAGTATAGTGAAAAGTGTAAATATTTATTTAGAGCTATTATTCCAAAATTTGATATCTGAAGTACCATTATCCACTAGCAATTGCTACACTCGGGTTATTCTTTGTTCAGTGTTTCTGCAGCACCCAGCGCTCTAGGATCTTGGTATATAATTGCTGTTCTAGGAGTTCTAATAATGTAAATAATGTTGCAGAGAACACTGTGAAGGGCCTGTAACTTTTCTGATGGCACCACCTGGTGGAGTTACCGCTGAGAGGAACAGTGGACAGAAGGCGAAACTTTTGGCTCAGTCTGTCATTGGCATCGCTCGAGAGAAGAGTGGTCCTGTTTTTCATCCTTGACCCTCCTGCAGCTGTAGGTGTAGAACCGTGCATCGACGTTTTGCCCACAACACATACCCTGAGCTGGGAATTACAGGAACCCTTCATTCCTGCAAGTACCTTTCTACCAAAAAACATTTAGTGTCAACACTATCCAAAGATGAGGAAGAGTTGAAAGATTTGTGTGATGAGTGGGCCAGTCACCCTAGTAAGGCCCAACGTTACATCAATTCCAATGAAGCCTTCACCACCTGGGGTCTCAAAGTAATAACCTACATGAGTTAGAGGTCTCAAAACCAGAATTTGAAGAAGCTTTTCATTTCCACCTTTGCTTATCCTCCTCTCTTTTTTGGAGCTGTGCATGTCTATGTTCTTATTTGCCAGTATGCATATGAAAAATAACTTCAGTAGTTTCTGAAAAATTAACATTTTTAATTATCACACATCGCAAGTATTATTCATAGCCGGCTACTGCAGTTGCTTCAGTCATTACATTTGTGTTAACAAACTTTGTCATCTTCGAAAATAATCTGCAAAGAGTAAAATAATAAAATTTCCAGTCAACAAAGGAGAGGTTTGGGTAAGACGGGCACATAGGAGTAGCACATGAGGTGCTGCTGGGAATGTGCCGCCTCCTTCATACAGATCCAGAGACTTCGCTGCTTACCAAGGAAGGACACACCAAGCAAGTACTCGTGCCCCGTGGCTACAGATCCACAGACATCTGAGGGTGCCAGCGCCGCTGCAGGAAACAGTGTCGTTCCTCCCCTGCTCCCAGCTGCTGGTTCATCCTGGTGTATCATCCCTCCCATCGAGCCAACACAAGCACCCAGCGTGGCCACATCACCTACAACATCAGGAAGAGAGTGGAGATGTGGTTCATTATCTCACAAATACCATGGATTAATAGCATCTTTCACCCCTCGCCTTTGTCTAAAAAATCTGTACAAAGCACACTGGAACGATGTGTATAATCCATAAAACTGGAGCCAGACTCAGGAACAATGAAAGTTGGGTAAATTTGGTCAAGAAACATGCAAGCTGCTTGCCTACCTCTATTTCACATGCGCATCCTTCACAAAACCGACTGCAGTAAAAGCCTGTATGTGTGGAAAAATCCCTAGAAGGGGTTGATGAGAGATATATAATGAAGTTCGCAGCTATTTTCTGATGGCAGAGGGTGAGCAGGAGGGAGTGCTGCGTACGACTGGCTCCGGTGGTCACAGCCCAGCCTTCTACCCCTTCCTTCACGGGGATATACCCTGTATCCTTATGCCCCATCCTTTGCTGCCTTTGGCCTCCGTCCTCCATTTCGGCTCCACTCCCCGCTGCCCCGCACACCTGTGCTTCCCCCAGCCCGCATGTACCCTCTTGACTCTGCTAATTTGAGGTCAGCTGCCATGAAATTCTTTAACGCAAGACAGACTACCCTAAACTCATTCTTCAAAGAAACCGAACGTGTTTTATGGGATTTCCCCACCCGCCTGCCCAAAATACAGCTCAAAACGACACAAAAACGTCAACACTGAAGTTGGGCAGAGCTCAAAGCTCAGAACCTCGTGATGTATCAGGCAAGTTAATAACCGTCAGTGATAACGAGGTGGCGGGGGGGTGTGACGTGACCGATGAGGGGAGCAATCCCGCCGGCTGACGCCGCTGCCGCCCATCTGCATTTTTTTACACCTGTGAACCACCGTCGCGGCCTCCCGGGGCGGGACGCCGCGGTGACGGACGCCTCCGCGCCACAACTGCCCCCCGCACCGCCGCCGTGGCCCGGCCCCTCTCCGCCCTGCGGCCTCCCTGCGCCGCCGCTCGCTACCGGCAGCCGGGCGCGGCCACCCCCCCGCCCGCCAGTGGGGCGGCGTCCCCCGCACCGCACCGCGGCGGGGGCGAGCGGCACGTCGTTACCGGCGGGGGGTGTGGGGGGCGGCCCGTGACAGCGGCGGCGCTCGGGGTGGGGCGGGCGGGATGCTCGGCGTCGCGGGGCACCATGGGAGAATCCGCGGGCGCCCGGCATGGCGGCGGCGGCGGCGGGCGGCTGAGGGGCGGCGGTGGCGGCGGCGGCGGGGGGCGGCCATGGTGTCGCCGGCGGCGCGGCTGGTGGGACAGGGCGTGTGGGCGGCGCTGACCGGGGGCTGGTACCACGACCCCGAGCAGGGCGCCTTCACCAACAGCTGCCATCTCTATCTGTGGCTCTTCCTGCTGACGCTGCCCATGGCCCTGCACCTGGTGAGAGCCGGCCCGGGGCGCGGAGGGGCTGGCGGGGGGGGGGGGGG
>RSEF01000003.1:43818856-43836774 GCA_003993805.1 Himantopus leucocephalus | reverse complement strand
GTAGAACTATAATTAATTTTAATGACCAAGAAATACGGTGCTCATTGCAGATCAGCAAACAGATCACAGACAGCTGCAAATTAACAGTTATGAACTTTAGAAAAAGAATTCAAAGAGGCTGCCTCTCCAAATGTATTTTATTCATTTGTCTTGACTAGTCCCGATTAATTATTTAAAATTCTTCAGCGGTAAAGAGACTTGGGAACGTGTGGTGCAGTGTTAGAAAAAGGAGATCAAACTATAGCATTCTACTGTTAAATCATAACTGAGAAGCAGGGTAAGATGACAGAATTTCTCAAAAGGGGTTTCCTGTTTGTAGATAACTAATGTTTCATTTTGTGTCTGTGTTTTTATAAGTTCATAGTTTAGGAAAGGCTGCAGCTGCATTATCCTGGGAATGCAGTATTTTCAGAGGATTTACAATGTTTGTCAATTGTGAGATTTTACTGATTTTGTTAAGAAATAAATAATATCCTCAGCTAACCAAAAGAAGAATAAATCATGTAAAATGGCTTGAAATTTGAACACATCCTTAGACCTTTTTTGTGAGCAGAACTCAAGTGTACTGTATGAAGATGCAGTACTACTTCTGGTTGCAAAACTCAGTAGAGGTACAACTAATAGCCAATAAGGAATAAAGAGCTTGAAAATGACTTTAAAACTTTTAGTAGCATCTTCTCAAAATAAACTGTTATGATTATGCCTTTATTATTTCTTTCTGTAGGCTTTTCCAGCAAATGCAGTTACAGTTTTTGTGTACTGCAGCTTGGTGACAGTGTTCTTCACAGTAATCAAGGTGATCAGTTACCGTCTCCACCTTATGTTTGATAAAGGCGAAGTAATTCAACAGAAGATATCAAGAAAAAATGGAAGGCAATGTAATGATACAGAGGTCCCAAAAGGAAATACGCTTCAGCCCTCAAATCACAGGTAAGGTTTTCATTGCGTGTTGCTGGTACATTCTGTAAAACAGATGAGTTTGCACCATGGTCCTGCCTAGCAGAAACGCCTGCTGACTGTAGGAAAACTCCTTACAGTTGTGTGAGGAATGGCACTTTGAAAAACCTGCTTGGTGCTTTTATTTTCCGTGGCTGCAGTGTGCTTGTGGTGAAGCAGGCAGAGCTGCACCTGATTCGGGGGGCGGGGGGAGGGGGCAGCAGTTGAGCACGATGAAGGCAGTGGGAAAAGACCTGTCTGGGAGGTGCAAAAAGATCCTGGAGAAAACCTGGGAGAAGTTTTCTGGGGAAGCCTTAAATGCTTGCTCTTTCCTCTTCCTGCTGTGCTTACCTGCTGGGAAGAGGAGAGGAAGTGGCATGTACCCATTGGCAAAGAAAATGCTTTAATATCACAGCTTCGAAAGCGTGATCTCATGTTGCCTTTGTGCGCTTACTGTAACTTCCCTCTCAGATCAAACCTAGATGCGTAAGTTGCTTTTCCCCCTTACCTTTTATTGTGACTGCCTATGACGCTTCTGTGGTCCTGTCCATGAAGAAAGCTTGAACTGCTTTTATTTCTCAGGGGTATTTGGTAGGTATTTGCAGCATCTCTCTACAAAGAAGCCAAGTACTATGTCTTTGCTGCAAATAAACAATCAAAGTCAATAAGGCTGCCTCCAGGTTGAGATGCTATTAAAGGTAAAAATAGTATTGGGCTAAAGCCTACTACTGACTTTTTCCAGATTTGTGTATGTGTAGAATATTCCACTGTAAACTTTTCAGAATAAACGGAGACCTCTCTTGCTGGTTTTTCAAGCTTGAGTCATACAAAAAAATGAAGCTGGCAAGTGGCTTCCAGTGTTCCCAAGTGTTATGACAGATGTGAAAAATGCTGAAACAAGGTACATCCAATAGCGGCAGCAGTATAGCAATGTCCAAACAAAGCTTAAACTGAGTATGTTCACTACAACTACCAGTCAAGCTTCAACAGAGAGCTCTGTATAAAATAACTTACTTTGGGTATTTTTTGATGCATTTGCAGTCATTACTGCTAGCTCTGTGCAAGCCAAGCAGTATCACGATTGTTTGTGTACCTCTGCTACTGCTCTTCTGTGTCTTTACACATGCATATCTGTGCTGCACTCCGGGCAGTGACATTGGGAGTGTGAAGATCTGCCTGCATCCAGACTCTTCTGAGAAATACTTCTTATGCGTCACTAACCCTACAAGGTTTTTATTTCAGATTGGATGATGCCTTTCAGGCTCTATTCCTGTTTAGTTTTCTCCAGCCCACAAAGCTATTTCCTATTTACAGATGTCTGATACAGTAATTAGGGAGGCTCATCAGTTGTTCTAGGCTGGTTGAAATTTAAACAGAACCTCAGTGTTTTCCTCTTCACTGGCTAATGAAATGAATGCAGACTTTTGTTATGCTGCCTTTATTTTGGCTAAGGAGTAGAGGTAGAATCACTTAAAAATTGAGTGTTAAATCATGTAACTATTCCTCCTAGGAGGTCCTAGGCACAACAGTCCATTATATAGTACTCGATCAGAAAATAAAGACCTTAGTATTTTGACTGGATGGATTACAGAAGTTTTTAAACAGGCCCTGGTATTTGGCAGGTTGGTTGAACAAGTTTTTGAAGCCAGCTAACTGGCTGTGGAAAAATTGTGGAAAGGTGACTGAGACCCCCAGGTAAATAATTTTATAACTTATATACAGCTGTAGGGTTTTAAAAATAAGGGGTTTTTTTCGGGGAAAAAAACCTCTCACAAACAAAAAAGCCTAAACCCATGCATTTCACTGTAGTGTTGATTTTTTTTTTTTTTTTTTCTTCAACTGAATTTTTGTTGTATTGTACCCAAGAAAGAGAATGCATGTTTGTTCTCATGAGTAGACCTTGTTCAAAAATACTTGCTTATATCCACGGAAAAGTTAGTAGAAAATATATTTTAAAAGTATTAGTGGATAGTTGAATGCATCCACAAAGGAAGTGATCAGCAAGTTGCCTATAACATATAAAATTAGTAAAAGATACATGTTTGTCCTGGCTAGGACCAGAGCAACAACTTTATTTGTTGGTCTCATGATTGTATTAATGCACATTATGTATTGCATTTCAAATAGTTGTTTGATGGGAGGTTTGTAAATGAACAGGCAGTTAGATAAGCAATATATACACAAGGGTACAGTCAAAGGACGTAAAAAGCAAAAATTGTGAAGGGAGTAGCGTTTGACTGTTGCATGTTTAATGAGAAGCCCCAAACAGCTGTTTGTGCCAATAAATCCATGTGAGTGTCAGGCAGGCTAAATGACGTTATATACACATAGGGAGTTTGAAGAGATGTCATTGTATTTCTCATAGCAATGCTCTATTTCTGAAGAGTCCAGAATCATTTTATATTGAGGGATTAATATTTTTTTTTTTAGCAAGTTGTCTGGGAGAGGAAGGAGGTGCAAAAAGGGGTTACAATATTTTTCAGCTCTGCGCTTTTAGCATTTGAGGGCAAAAAATGTGCTGTCACTTAATTCTGCTGTGCTACTTCCTTCTATTCTGTTATCATTCCTCAGCTTCTTTCCTAAACTCACTGTGATCCTCTGTGGTAAGCAGCATTGCCTTATTTTTCGTTTGCTTCCTTTTCAGCAATAACACCGGTGATAATGGTGTCATCGGTGACACCAACCAAAATGACTCTACCCAAACAATTCACGACAGTTCAAGGGTACAGGCTCCACACTCTCAGAACTCACCTGGAGTAATGGTTAGTACGTGGTTTTCTGTAATACTGTCTTCACTTCATGCAGTACACAGCCTACCACACGGAGTTTTGCATTGCCAGGTAATGATCACTTGAAGCATAGGTCTGCCCTGAGAAGGAAGGATTGTGCCATGGATCTACTAGGTATACCGCTGCTGTGGGTCAGCCTTGTCCTGAAGATTTGGGTTTGCAAAGCTGAAACAGGTTTACATAATTTACACTTAGGAGGGGTCTGTATGCTCTATAGGTACCAAATGGCCTTTGTAACTCTTGCCAAGAGCAACTAGTTTTCGTGGCTGCTTTGAGAGAAGGGAGAGGTTAATGCAACCTGAGCAGCCTCTCATTGCCTCGGAAGAAATCTGCTCCTGGAGCATTAATAATTTGGTTTTGTGTAACTAGTCTTATGCTTATAAAATCGACCCAACACATCTCTTGAGTATTTAGACAAAGCATAAAAAGCATTATTTAAATCTAGGAGATGTCTACATGAGGTTAACAATACATGTATGTGCATTCCATGCCATTGGCCATGCTTTTTAAATGAATAGTGTAAGAAGTGATGAAGGGGATGTATGTAGATGTTATTATTAAAGAAAAAATAGGAAATACCCATGAGAAGGTTGAAGAGTTAAGTATCCAAAAAATTAAGAAACAGAATGAATTCTGTCTGTGTAATGTTAAGCTACTCCCCTTGTATACTGTGATAAAATCTTTAATTATGTGATCCCATGCTATTTTTTCTACAGGACTCCTGCCTCAGTCAGTGCAGAGGATGGTTAGTGATCTCTGAATAAGTAGCTATTTGATACTTCATTCTGTCTTCATATCCCTCCACCCCCACCCCGTGTCCCTATTTACTGCAAACTGTTGAAATCCTGGTCTGAATCAGAACTATTTCCTCATTTCCTGGAGTGTTTTTACCTTTTTGTAGCATCTGTATGATTCACAGACATTAAAAGTTTTCTTTTTTGAGATAAAATATTTTTCATCTTGTTTCTGTCCTAGTCCCCAGTATTCTGGTATTTGTCCATTTCGCAAACCCATTTTTTTTTTTTTTGGGATCTTGTCGAAGTCTCCCACTTCCAAGTATGTAGGTTGGGTCTTGTCAAACCTAGTCTCCTGTTTTTGCTGCCAGGATACCACCATGAAGTACTAGGAGAAAATAATTATTTCCTCTTGTTTTTGGTGCCTGTCAGCCAGAAGAGAGCCGCTTTCATTTTTCCCAATAATTTTTTTTTTCTAGTAATGCATTTAGGCTATTGAATTTAGACTCTTGAAGTGTTCCTCTGGAGTATTGTGTTTAGTTTTGAGCTCCCCAGTGAGTTCCCACCAAGAGGATTGAGGAATGAGGTACATGATGTATGAGGACAGGAAGATGGGATGTTTTAGCCTTCATAAGGCTGAAATCTTTTGTAAGACTAGAAGAAGAGTTTACTGCTGTCTTCAGCTTCCTGTGGATAGATACAGAGAAGACTGCGCACACTCTTCACAGAGGTGCCCAGTGACAGGATAAGAGGCTGCAACTTGCAGCCATGGAAAAGTATAATTACTTCAATTGGATTTCAAGTTTTTTGTATGGTTTTTTTTTGTTGTTGTTGTTTATTTTCCCTTACCAAGAGGGTGGTCAAATACTGGAAGAGGTTGTCCAGAGAGGCTGTGAAATTTCCATCTTTGGAGATATTCAAAGCTCTGCTGAAGATGGCCCTGTACCTGCTTTGAGTGTGTGTGTGTGTGTATGGCAGAGGGGATTTGGACTAAATGACCTCCAAAGCTTCCTTGCAATCTAAATGATTCTGTGATAATTTAATGGCTCTGTCCTCTAGTTTTCCATTGAGAAATTGTTACCAAGTACTGGAGACCAAACTTTTCATTTTAGTACTTTGGAAACACATAGCTGGAAAAGTAAAGAGATGAACACAGTCTATTCGTTAATGATTAAAAAAATAATAAGCAGGATTAGGCACTGCAAAATGCTTTTTTAAAAAAAACTTACTTTTTTTTTTCCTTTCGCCAAACGTCACACACAATTTCAATGATGCGATTTGGAGCATGACTGTTCTATAACCATCTTCCTCACCCACCCCTTGCATTTGTGCAAGGTATGTGTCCAAATTTCAGTGATGTTAAGCAACTTCCCAATGCTGTAATTAACCTTTGATTAGATATCTATTGCATTGATAGATGTTTTTCCCGAACAGAATTTAATAAATGTCCATGCTAATTTTGTGTGTTCCTTTTTATTTTTAGGAGCTGCCAACACGGGAGACTATTGAAGATCTCAGAGGTATCTCAAAGGCTTTATAAATCCCTTTAAACCTTTGCTTAATCATTGCTTGCCACAAAAAAAAAAGGCACGGAGGACCCTGTGGCAGGTTCTGTTGTGCCTCATGTTAGGAGCTGAATGGAAAAGCTTGAACCAAAATCTCAAGGGGAGCAGACTGAGCGCTGTCAGCCAAGCTGTTTAGGATGCAGCCTTTTGGTGAGAATGCAAGTAGCTCTCCCCATTTTGACATGAGGAGATTAAAGAGCCTTCCCCACACGTTCTTGGGAAGCACTGTGCCTCTGGACAGTATTAAACCGGAAAGCCCACGCTCAGATTGCATCTTAATGCCCTTAAACATCTTCTGAATGTAGACTTCCGTTGTGATTGTTGACCTTAACTCAGTACCGTGTACTCCAGCACACATTGTTTTGCCTATAGTTCCAGTGCTTGAGATATCTCAGTATATTTCAATTTATCTTCTTTTTGTTAAGGTTGATTGCCGTATCCTGTGGGACCATTTAGGAATTGCGCAAAGTGATCTAACAAACTTCGTCCACTCTGGCTTATTTTTTCTTTCATCTCTGCCTAAGTGGGGATAATTCTGTAAAATATTTTATTTTTGATATTAGCTGTTTCTTGAGCTATTTTGATTATTTAAATTAAATAGACATGCTGCTACACCTGTCTTGACCTGGAAGGATTCCAGCTTGCGTTTATAGTATTTCACATATAGCTAACAAAAAAGATCCTTGCTTAGGAACTGTTTTAATCAGCTGCATCATCTGTGCTTCCTTTGCTCTGCTCTGGATCAGATTTTGCTAGTTAAAGATCATACTTCAATAATGCATAGTGTTCATGTTTGTCAGACCTAACTCCCATATGTTTTTTATTAGGTGTTATGGTATTAGAAGACCAGGCTGCACCACCAGTTTCATCTACCTCACCCTGTATCAAAGCAGATGTATTGCCTGTTTCTACAGCCTCTGCTTCAGGTGCCACCACATCAGCAATAGTGACAAAACCAGCTGCTATGGAAACAATTTCTGGTAATGGAATAAATGAAAAAGAAGGGAACGGACAGCCATATGGACAGCATGGATCCCAAGATATTCTTGTGGACAGAGATGCAGCTAAAAATTTCTCCAATATTTCTTCATCACAAGGTGATATTTTAAGGACTGGAGTTTCTTCAGAGCCATGGGACAGTGAAAATTCAGTTATTTCAGACCATTTGAGTAATCCTAAAAGCTACAAAAGAGAGAAATTGCCAGAGGGATCACCACAGATAGGCTTTACCAGTAATTGCCCACAGTGCAATGCCATTGTAACCAAAGTTCCTGAGCACGTGGGAAGTTCTTGCCATGCTTGTAATACCTGTGAGGACCTTGATTGCTCAGACAGTGAGACTGCTGTTGCGGTTGTGGATAACTCGCTTCCTGGAGACCAGCTATGTGAGCCCATTAAAATTGTCATCACAATGAGTACTACACCAAACACCACCCTCAGTGACCTAGCGGGCTCTGTCCACCTAAAGGCTCTGGGAACTGAGAGAATGAGCTCAGCCCTTGAGTCTGGTATAGTTACAGCAGGTTGGTCAAGTCAGCAAACTAACGAACAGCTCAGAATCCCTGTTATCACTTTTGACTTGTCTGATGACAGTAAAGGTAAGGTTTACCCAGAAGTTGGTGAAAGTGAAAGAACTCCAGAAATTTTAAAGGCAGAGCTGTCATCCAACCAATGCTCTGGCTATGAGTCGGGTGATGCAGTGAAGGAACACAGCAACCCAGCAAATACTCCTTTAGAAACTAACACTTGTTCAGATCCAAATCAGGAGAATGCTTCTGAAAATGTGCAGACTGTGGATTTAACGTCTAAGGAAGACCTGCAGAACCTAGACCCACAGTCCTGTAGAACTGCTCATGAAAAGAGGCACATGAGGGTGCTGAGCGTAGACAGCGGGACAGATGTGCTTTTAAGTAAGAATTTCATGGAGGTATCTGACAAAGAAAAGACCTTACCGACTTCTAAATCGGATCTAGAAGCTAAAGAAGGACAGGTGCCCAATGAATCTAACTTTCTAGAGTTTGTCTCCCTCCTGGAATCCATTAATACCTCAAAGATGAAGGCATCTAATCAATCCGCTGTCAAAACGGAGACAACAAAGGAAAATGGGCTTATTGGAGGTATGATGCATGGTTTACAGCTCTTTTGGAATAAAGAAGTTTTGACTAGTTACGTTATTTATAGCAGCTTAGCCCCAGATCTGCAGTAGTGCAAATTCCTGGAGGAGAACTGGGTTTGCTAACAGGGCCACAGAAGGGCTGGGCTTGATGGGACAAGGTGATTTAGTGAAAGTGTGATAGTGTCAGCTGCAGGTCTTTGAATATTTTTATTTTCTTAAAGATTTTCCTTTGGAAAACCTAATGCTAACCTCAGTAGGTGTCCGGTAATGTATCTAGTATTCTGTATGAAAATAGTATGCATTTGGCAGGCCTGGATTTTTGGAGTAGCAGAAATATCTTACAAAAATGTGCATAGCTATAGCATTACAGCTGCCCTTGCCCATCTTACGAGGTGCACATCGAAGAGTTGTCTGTGTGTGCCTGTAAGTATGTGGAAATCTGGAATTGTCACTGGTGATGGTTCAACTTTTAGCTAACACGTGGGTGTGCATACACACATATTCCTAAACTTCCTGCACAGTTGTGGGTTGGTTTATGATTGAAATAAAATGAAAAAATCATGTCTGTCTTTCTCAATAGGTAAGAGTTTTGATTTTTTAGTTGCTTAAAACTAAAATATTTGGGGTTTAAGGAGGAAAGTTTGGCGGTCGTTTTCAATGAAAGCCCGCAGTATTTTAATGAAAATGGTATCTTCTCATGCAAGTTCCTGTTTAATCAAAAGGACTTTTTTTAAAACAAAAAAAATCTCAATCAGCTAATTTTACAACCTATATGCAATCCAATTTATAGCTCTTATATAGAAATATCTGGTTTTAATCAGCATTCTCATTGCTGCCACCTAACTGTGACCACATTCTGTTGGGAAGCAATATTGTTTGTAGTGTCTTTAGCAGCTGTCTAGGCAAAACTAGCATGACTGTTTTGAGAGGATGCGAGATACAGTGCAGTGAAGGTGGGTGCAGTCTCAGGGTACTTGCCAAGTGACTGGTGCAATCAGTTTAGAAGATCTGGGCCAAAGTGACATAAGAGCCCGTATCTTCCCCTTCCCCGCAATGTTTGGTTTACCTTAGACAGCTTATTATAGGATCTAAGACAGCCTAAGAGGATGAAATCTCGATACGTATTTTGCATGGAAGGTGAGAAACTTAACTGCACTCAGCAGAACAGCTTGGCGCTCCTGTTTTACAATGGTACGCCTGTCCTGAGACAGGCTCTCGGGAGTCTCTGCTGCTTCGGCTTGTTCCTGCAAGAACCTTCCATTACATGAAAAACACACAGCTGATTTCAAAGTTTGTCAGCCTTTTTTAAAAACAAATGTGAAATTCATATTTTTGTCTTGTTTTTTTTAAAAAAAAGTATTTTTTATTTTCTCGATGTGTCATCTACCTGTAGATTCTATTTACCTTTCATTTTGCCTTTCCTAACTCTCTTTCCTCTTACCTGTCCTATTAATTACATTAGATCCATATTTCATTCCATCTTTCACTTGTGTCCTTTTTTCCTTCCACTTTATATTTCTAATCCTGTGCCTTCCCTTCCCTGTTCATCCTTTCTGAGTTTAGCTGCTCTATATCCCTCCTGTGTGACCTTATTTGCCTTCCTTTTCATACCACTTCTCTCTCATTTTTCCCTCTGTTGTTCCTAGCAATCCACGTTGTTGCTTTTCTCACCTTTTCCACTCTCTTGAGCTCACCTAAAGCTGTTGCCTCCCCACAGCTTGCATTCACTTCTCCTGTACTTACCCTCCTCTCCATTCCCAAGTCAAATTTTGCTCCTCCTAGGCCTGGTGCCTCTCCTCTGGTCTCTCTTACCCATCTCTCCTGCCTTCTGCAGAGCAGTTTCTGTCCTGCTCTGTCGAGTTTATCAGCCTGCCCGGCTGACTCCGGTTCATACTCCCTGGTTTCCTAAGACCTGTGCTGAGCAAGCCCTGCTTTCCACCGCAGCCTGCTCAGCTGGTCCCCTGCTGAGCCCAGAGAGCCCCACCAGGTCCCCGGGGTGCTGGGGGTCAGATCCAGCATTGCCTCCCTCTGCAGCAGCAGGCAACAAGAGGGAGGGTCGTGGCGAGTGGATTGCGATCTCTGCTACTCCTCAACCATGAAGAGGAGCATTCACACGAGAATTTTACTTGTGCGGTGTGACTTAGCTGGTAAAGAGAAAAGATAAAAATGTCAGAGGTAAGTTTAAAAAAAAAAAAAGTGCAGCTGATCTCCAAAGGGCTTTCAGACATGTACCCTCAGATAATACCAATGGGGAAGATCACAGAAGAAAGCAATGGGTAATCAAAATAAATCAGACTCAGATTCTACAGTGGCAAAAAAACCCAACAAACAAAAACTTTATTAACATGTGTGTAGTTATTGTGCTTTAGATCTGGCAAACGAGATTCTTACTGGAATCCAAGATCCTGAGGAAACAAGAGGGTTCTGTTCTTCCCTCAAACTAAGCTGTTACTTAAAGCCACCTGAACTGAATTTCCTACTTTCCTATTTACTCAAGTCCGTATGTTTGTGAGGCGGTGAAGTTGAGCTGCATACATGTTATAATGAAGCGGTCCTGCTAATTTCTGGCCTGGGCGCAGTAAGCGCCATCCTGGGAAAGGAGTGGGCCTGGAAGGGGGTGCCCTGCAGGAGCGGGGACAGCAACTGTGGCTCCTGTTGCTGCGAGATGCCTCCTGAGCCTTGGACCCGTGCTGTGGGAAAAAGGAGGTTCAATCTGAACTCTTCGAGCTAGGGAGAGGTAGTTCAAAGGCAGTTATTTTTAAGAGCAAGTAGGCTTTATTTTCCAGCCTAGTCAGAACGTGCTGTTTGCTAAAATAAATTACTGTCATTACTGGCAGCTTCCCCACAGTAAGACTGGATTTTAGGAATGAGAAAGACTCTAATTTGTTTACAGCCTTGCAATTACAAATGTGCTTTAACAAAATAGCATCTTAGAACAAATCTGAATAAATGTTATTCCCACATTAAAGTGGTTCTGAAAAAAAAAAAAACCCCAAAAAAGTGTATGTGTGTGGAATACAGAGTGAGTCAAGCAATGCACCAGTTGTTTTGAGGGAGGAGGTTGGTTGTGTTTGTTTTTTGTTCTCTTAACCTTGCAAACTGCCTAATTGGCAAAGGCTAATAACAGATGCCTGGTCCAAATGAGCATGAAATGCACTGCACAAAGGTGTTTATTAGGCAACGTGAGAAACTTGGCAAATTCCTGGAAAGCTGGATATTCAGAGCTGCTGTTAAAAAAAAAAAAAAGCTGACATTTTGCATAATTTGAAGAATGTGGGGAAATGTGCTCATCAGAACCATCTTGCGAATGAATGCCATGGATGGGGTTTTGTTATGGGTGCTCCCTCCACGCACTTGTGAATTGTGTGGAAATGGAAGATACATCTTCCTGACTGCGTAAGCCTTTGCCAGTAGATACCTCAGTAAAATGCAGTACAAGAAAGTTAAAGCCTTGCTTAACACTGCCAACGGTGCCAGATTTAATGTGTTAAGATACAGGACATAAAAAAAGCTGGCTGTAAGGGCTGTTCTGTTGCCACCCCATCTCCTTCAGATCGTGAGAAAGTACCACTGACGCTGTTGCTAAAAATGACTTTCAGGCCAATGTCCTTTCAGTTTTGAGTCAAACTTGCACCGCCCACGTAATGAAAGCCTGTTGAAGGCAAACTGCAAATTTTCTTCAGTCTTTGAGATACATAAGGAAAGCCGGGTTTACTGGGCTGTGTTGGGTTCCTGTGACGTGCCTGGAGCTGAGTAAGAGAAGCTCTGTTTCAGCCTTAAGCAGGGCAAAGGCTCATGTGTGTTCCCAGTGGCACAGCTGACTTGTAATCTAGGACAGGTAATGTTATCACCCCGGGAGCAAAGCCCGCCTTGGGAGCAGTGGGGACCGGCGTGGGAGAACATAAACCAGGACTGTGTGGCCTGAATTTGGATGTTTTGCAGGCTCTTTTTAGAAAAGGTACTCATCATTCTGGGCAGTGCAGAAACCACAACCTCGAGTGAGTTGTTCTGGATCCCAAGCAATTACCCTTCTCCTATAAAAAACTAAAACATACTCCTGTGGATATGTTTAGACTCCTCAGTTTTTTTCCCCTGCATGTGAGAAAGAGGGATGTTGCCTGCCATATAATCATGGGGAAGGGGGATCTTGTGCATTGAGTCACCAGCCCAAATGACAGCTGTGGCGGGAGGTGACAGCAGGGGAGTTTGCTGGCCGGCAGGTAGCACCTAGGACACAAAGCCCTGCTAGGTGCTCACTCTTCTCACGGAGCAGCTGTGTGCCATCCCTGACTCATGCCAGAGAGGGATCGTGTGGCGTTTGATGCCCCTCTTTGGATGGGGAGCAAATGGCATGCAGAACTCAGTTCTCTAAATCTGATATTTGATGTGTAAGGCTTAATGGGTTAAGATTTTAAAATTTCAGTCTTTAAATCAAAGAGGTAATAGTATGTTTAATGATAAGGCTGACACCTGTAAAGAAACTATGAGGTTATTTCAGAGGTCTCTATTCTGGCATAATTGTTAGGTATAAAGATTAGACTACTTACCTGAGACTTCAAAAACCTTGATTTCCCACCCCACCCCCCCGCTTCTGCTCCTGGCCCAGGAGATTGGTTTAAACAAGTCACTTCTGTGATAAGTATCCCTGTTCTGTAGCGGGTACAGTGTGTATCGCTAGTTTTTCCTGTCATATCAGGATTAATGTGGTAATCCTGATTAATGGATAATCCCACGTGCTTCTTAAATTCCCTTGTTGAACTTCTATAGCAATTCTTGGACTGTGTCAGGTTCCCTGGGTGCTACCGTTGTTTGGTGGGTGACCAGCTTTAATGTCAGATTTTTCTTTTAGTGTATTTGTGGCATAATAGGCAAATTTGGGTTGTGAGAATGAAGTTCATAAGATAAGATGTTTCTGCTAAAGCAGCCGGTGAAGAAAGGGTTGGGAATGTCCTTAGAATGTATTCTCCAGGGATATGAATAGGAACTTCACAACTTGTAGAGCTTTTTGTTTCATGCTGGTACTAACATGAGCGTAGAGTGATTTGAAATCAATTATCTCTGCAGCCGAATGGACAACAACTGTATTTTAAAGTGAAACTTTCTATTTTGGAGTGTAGTGTTGTGGAAGGAGGTAGATTCTGTAGCAGAGCAATTAATGAACAGAAGAGACTCAGGCTTAATTCTGCTTGACCGGATTTCAAACCACAAAATTTGAAATTACTTGAAATTATGACAACAGTGGCATTTTAACTTAAAGGAGTGAGCTGTGGAGACTGGGATAGGGATGTACAAGTAAAAGGTGAGGAAAAACATCTGGGAGACTCTGGAGAGAGGGCACAAAATAGCAAAAATCTTTTGGAGAAAAGTTACAGAGCAATAAAATTTCATTCTAATTACCTAATAATAAGGCAACTTTAAAGTTGATATACACTGACAGTTGGTTATCACGATTACTGTATGTACAGAGGCTGCTCCATTTCAACTGTAAAACAGTTTTCGGCCTCCTCCCAGTGTGGACTTTGGTCTTGTCTGCAAAGATGATTTGGGATAGCTAAAATCTGTTCCGCAAATGAAAAAGTTACATGGCAAAGAAATGCAGTTACACTACCAAAATTTTAAATGACAAACTCATTTGTCAGTGTTGGAATGTTATATTTTTAAGTAATGTTGCTATGCTGTTACAACTGTTTAGTGCAAGTGAAAATGTTTACAGGATGTATCTTATACCCCTATGGGACATATAAGAAATGTTTATCTTGGTAAGGATTTTACCAGGGTAACTAAAGGATGTATCTTGTACTCAACAAAAATACAAAAATGGTGTACAGACCAAATCTGGGTTGTTCGTGCAGGATTCTTCTGAATCGCCCTTCCCCAAGCCTGACTTAGCCACGAATCCTGATAGTTATGCCTCACATATGAGTCATGTGGCATATAATTTCCAGATAAATTATGCAGTTACTTGCAGAGACTGGGTCTGAGCTTGGGGCTTCTGCGAGTCCAACTGTGTGTATGCCAGAGATGTGTGGAACGGTGGCTCGGGGTAAATGGCTGTGGTAGGAGGCCACAGGGAAGGCGCAGGTACACTGCCATGTTGTGCTTTTTTACTTTTCTCTTGCTCTTGGAGAGGGTTTTTCCTAGTAACTTGAGCTTTGCCAGCACAATTTGCATACATGGAGCGTTTGGTTACGTAGAGCCGATTGCGTACCCTGGCAGAACACTCCCGGTCTAGACACCTCTATCTCCATTTAAATACTGAAAGTGTAAGTCACTTGGAAGAAAATGAATAATAATCATCAAAACCAGTCGCAAACCCATCATAGCCCACCTTTCCAGTGCTGGAAGTACTCGTCACCATGCTGTTGTCTCATTGGCATATAAAGCCTGTAAGAAGCAGTACATTTATGTTTTTATTATTATGACTGTTTACCACTGCAGGGAAAAGAAGTCTGCAAAGCTTGTGGTTTGGAACGGAAAAGAGAGAGGCATTTTCTAAAACCACTAGATAATCAAATTAAAAAATCTTTTTAATTGTTCCAGCCCTAGAGCTAGTTTTGGGCAATATGGGACCAATTAGATTATTAAAACCACAGTTTCTGATCTCTGTCAATTATTCTTACAGTTTGAACAGCCCAAGCCTTTAGGAAGGTGATTTCGATTAGGTGTTTGTGGTCCATCACCTCCCTCAGGTATGGTTACATCATTAAGGGGATGCTTTAGTAATGGCACAGTTAAATAAGGCAGTTTCTGTTTAAAATGGAGTTTAAATCTTTAATTAGGAAAGGAAAAAAGTGTTGTCTGCTCCCCTCCCTGCTTCCCCCCTCCCTCCTCAAATAGAATAAAGTAGGTCTGGAAGACCTATTGAATTTTTTCTCCATTTACAACAGATACGAAAGATTTCCCTAACCCAAACTTACGGTCATTGTATTTATTGCACAAGAAGTCAGGATCCTTGGTCGGTGTGTGCTCCAGAAAGAGAGCAGGAGACTCAGAACATTGGCAGTGTTGTAGTGAAATCTTTCTTTTTTTCTTTTTTTTTCCTCTCCTGGTGGAAGCTGAAGAAACACTGCTGTTCCAAGCAGAAGTTAGTTACATGGTGTCTTTAACTCTACTGCCCGTTCCCTTTTGCTTCTGGTACCCCGGCTGGTGGGTGTCTGGGGCCCCAGTGAGCCACATCAGGCTTGGGTGCTGCTCGTTGTGCTTCGCATTAGGGGCTGAGACCTGCTGGGACAAGATGTGTTGGTATAATTAAAGTTGCTCTTACTCTTTCGGAGCCCCCCTGGCCAAAGTAAGCGCGAAGTGTCTGCAGTGAAAAGTGGTTATGTGCGAGTGTCTGAGGCTTTAGGGTATTAAAGGGGTGTGTCCTGTGAATTGAAACTGCTGTAGAGATGTCTTAACTCCTGAAGGTAGGTTGGTTTGTAGAGGTAATGTGTTATTAGATCAGCTGATACGGTTGGAGGAAAACAAGACAGATGATCTGAAAGGTCTGCATATTCAAAAGCTTGTTTGCTTCTTTCAATTAATTTCAGTTGGCCTAATAAAAGATACTATGTCTCTCCAAGCCTTCAATCTGTTTTATCCTTAGACCATCTTAGCTATGACACTACTATTTCTTGACTGGTGACTCTTGCAGGTTAGGATGGTAATTGTGCTGGTAGGAAATATGGTTTAACAAATGGAATTTTTCGTGGGGGGAATTTCTGTGTTTTTTTCTTGATTAAATTGGTAAGGCATTTAACCAGCAGGTATTGCAAGAAGCCTAGGTACATTTCAGTATACCTTGCTTAGTGCAAGAAGCTACAGGACTGACTGAGGCATCTCCAACAAGCACCACAAAAACCATTTTTTTTTTTTCCTTCATTTAAAGCATTTTGTTGCGCGATGGCACCTGGTGGTGATGGAATCACTATCTTAGTTACACTTTAAAATCCTAACAGATTTTTTTTTTCGTTTACAGTCAAAGCACAGTTGCAAAATGTTTCACTATTCAACATGAATGTTAGTAACTAAAAGAGACTATTGCTTGAAAGTTGTGCACATATATAGGTAAATGACATACATGTGTAGAAAGGTAATATAAATATAATTGGTATTCAAATTTGTATTCAAAGTAGTAGAAATTGGACACGTCCATCACATATATTTTAAAATCTATAGCTCTGTATTTTCCAAGCATAGGAAAATCTACTGTGAAATTGTTTAGCCAGTTTGTCCTTTGTCCTGCATCAGGTGTGTGGCTGGTGGAGAAGAGGGATTAGGCAGCTACCTGCTTTCTCGTCCAAGAGCTCTATTTCCTTTGAAGGTGCTGCTTTGCCTTTTGTAAAAGGGGAACGGGCCAGTGCTTCTGCTTTTCCACTGCCAGTATACACAGCTTGGGAAGAAATTACAGCCCCCAGGGAAGCAGCCTCTTGCCATTCTAGGTTAGGGACAGATTGCTTCCCTCTGAAACAATGGGAGAAGCAAAGCAGAAATTCTCTCTCGTTTGTCCTTTGCTTCATGCAGCCTGTTTTTGAAACGGCCCATTCACGCAGCCTCATCCAGTCAGAGTACCTCCTCATCCAGATTTCTGTGATTGCATTGTTTTAAGTAATTTTAATGTTTTCCATAAAACTAGTAATTACTGCAGTGTTTTAGCTTTTCTCTTTCAGATGCTTTTGTTCAGTAGTTAATGAACAAAACTCTTGACACTCATCTGCGGAGAGTGGCTCCACTTCACTGCCCTGTTTTCCAGATAGCCAGACGACGGAGAGAAAAGAAGAAATGGTGGGAACAGAAAAGCACTGTGAGCAACTTCCTAAACAGGAAAGATCAGATGTACAAAGCCAAGATCATGCTAGTACTAGTCCGGTGCTACCAGAGTCTGCCAAATTTGCAGCACTGTAAGGCCAGTTTACTTTACAATTTTGTACTTCAAAGATATGATGTAAGCTGTTTTGTTTCACTGAGTAGAAATGACATAAACTTTTAATTAACCTCTCTTTCTTTTTGTTTTATTGAGAACAAGAAAAAAGTTCCTCATAGTAGTTTTGAAACATTTTTGTGTCAAGTTACCAGGGCAACAGGCAAAGGCAGATAATCTACCGGGTAACTTCTCAGCAAGACAGTTCTGTCTTGCAAGTAATAAGCGGACCTGAGGCGTCTGTGCAAGATGAGCTATCCGTGGATGCAATGCACGTGTTCATAGATGAAAATGGTGAGTTTCTGTAGTTGAAATAATTACAATGGGTGAGGAAATATCTAAAGAAACTTTTGATGCCCTGGAAGGATATTTCTCTTGTCTCTTACTGATTAGATGTTTTTTCCATGTGGATGAAAGAAAAGGGCTTAGTAATTTAAAGTCAGATCAGCAGTAATTAGTTTTCAAAATCCACTAGCGACCATCACAGACCTGAGGCTTTCACAGTGCATGAAGTTTATCTTCCAAACATCATCCTCAAAAAATGCTGGCTAGGCCAGAAGACTACTTCTGTCTTTGCAGAAGAACCCCTGGCGCTTTCTGCCTGGTGAGGAGTTTTGCAGTGGCCTGCCTGGGCAAAATGTTCCTGCTTTTTACTGTTTTGTTCTTCAGCTGGCTCAGACTGAACTCCCTCTGATAATGTGGTGCTTGCTCTTGTTGGGAGTCGTGGTCTGCTACCCTTTTCAAGAGAATGAACGAGTGACCTAGTCTTGCCCCATGCCTGTGCTTGGTATGATGCTGCTCTGCAGCTATTCCTCGAGGCAGAAGCTGTAATATTGTAGAATCATAGAATGGTTTAGGTTGGAAGGGACCTTGATGATC
>RSEF01000003.1:43800987-43818756 GCA_003993805.1 Himantopus leucocephalus | reverse complement strand
TTGTGACTGGCCGCCAACTGGATTTAACTCCATTCACCACCAGAGTGGAGGCACTTAATTCTGCCAAAGGTTACCGAGAATTAGAATTGTTTCAAATTGTCTCTATATTTGTGTCTCACCAAATTGTCTCTCACCGGTCCATCAGTCCAATATATATAAAATATTTAAAAACTTAAGTTAGCCAAGTTAAATTTAAAGGAGGTTTTTATGTTGTAATGGTCACCAGAAAAAGATAATTCCTTTTCCATCTTTACCCTCACTTTGGCAGGTGATTGTTACTAAGTTTGCTAAGTTATTTAAACATTGGCAGGTAGCTAATCAATTCCCCAGTTATCATCCATGTAATTACCCTGACCCCACTTTTGTCTGTTACCTTGCCAGCAACACCTCTTGCCAGCAGTCCTGTGGAATGGGTTCCCTGCTGAGCTAATTGCCTCCAAATTTGATGCTCCCATTACCTTGCCAACTTCACCTCTAGCCATAAATTGGTTTGTGACAGGCTTTGACAAGACAAAGTGTAAACTGTATTCTCGGCCGATGGATTACATTAGACGCTACTTACAGAGGGACCATTATTGAATCTGTTTTGGAGTGAGAAGTTGGAAATAGCTTTTTCATCCTGAACCCCATTTTTTCTGCCTCATTGCATTAAGATTTTTTTACCAGCCTTTGTTTCTCTTACAGGGAATCCTTAATGTTTCTATGCTGTGTGGTTTTGGTATGTGCTTGGCTTCTGGGAAGGCAGATAAGGATGAGAAAGCTCACATTTGTGTAAAACAGGTGCCTCGTATGAGTATGAACTGCCTTTTTGCATGGTTAGTTGGACTTTTCACCAAATGGTCACTAGGTTTAACATCTTACCTGTATAAAACATTTGCAATTTCAAGTTAAAATTCTTCCCATTAGATTGGCGGTACAAAGTAAACCCCACAATCATTAACAGTAACACATCCTTAAAAATATGAGGTGAAAGAATCTACAAGCTGAAGCATTGTTAGAGGTATATAGCTGTTTTCTGGGGTTAGGAGAAACAAGTTGAAGTTAATAAATATCTTACAAATAAGGAGGTGTCACTGACACACCTTTTCTGTCTGCCACTCTGTGACAGAAAGCAGACGTTTCACAGGAATGTCTTTAATTACCTTGAATGTCTCGTAATTAAATAACTGAGTCAGTTTTGATAAGCAGTCAAGTAGATAAATGTGAGCTATCATGTTACCTAGGCATTACATGTGAAGTGGCTCATAAATATCAGTGAAAGCATAAACCCCTAAAATTACGGTCATGGTAATAATAGGATTAATGATTTTTGCATGATTTGCATGATCCGTCCCCAGTTGAGAGGCTAATAGGACTATGTGTTATAGATCAATGCTGATCTATAAATTTAACAGTAATCATATATTCTGTGCATACTTGTTGTACCAGGCTAATATATTTTTAAACATTCAACTACTTTTCTAACTGTGCTTTCTTTGTATACGGGGCTTTTGTTTAGAAGGTTGAGCAACCTCGGTGTGTGTGTACGTACATATTGAAGAAAAATGTGTCCGTATTTGATATCTCTCAGTAATGTAGTTTTCCTCAATATGTGTTTGAAATACTGCCCTGTCTTTCTAATTGACTTGAATGTAAGAGGTGGATCTACAGGCGCGTTACCCTTCCTGGTTTCACATCTATGAAAAACTCTGTTCAACTAATGTAAACTGTTGTAGTTTCTTTTCCCAAGTATCAAGTACTAAAATAATATACTGCTTGAATGTATAGCCTACTGAATTTGAATATTTGATCACTCTTCTCAATAAGTGAGGCAGTCACTTTATAATTGAGTGACAGAGCTCAGAACCCTCTCCGTATCTCCTTCACTTATGTTCCAAAAGACAGAAAAAGTAAGCTTACAATACACTTGAGGGCACTGATGTAACATACTTTACTATTTTGATAGTTTCTGTGTAGTTTTGCTCCTAGCAAAAATGTATTCCAAATTTTTACTGTGTGTAAAATTGTGTTGTTAGTAATGGAAAGGAATTATATTTGGAGAAACCTTGAACACAACATCCAATATCAAAGTGTAATACTGTTAGGTATAAAGTCGTTAAATAACTGGTTGTATTCATATGATAATCCTTGAAATGCTCTAACGATTACTCATTCAGATTATTTGTTCTTTGTGTTTTGCTGCTTCAAATAATTTTGCAAATATTTCTAATCTGGAATGAACGATCCAAGACTTTCACGGTACTGCCTGAAGCAGTTCACAGGCATGATAGCATGATGGCACTGTGAAACCGAGATGTTTTCCTCCCTAAATTTTACTGATGATCTGTCACTGTGTTTTTTTTCAGCATAGTATTTTGCCAGCTGACGTGAACAAATTTAGTTTCAAGAATGACTGGATTTATTTCTGAAAAATAGTTTGCATTTTTCCCATGCTGTTTTGCTCAGGCATATTGCAATCCATCTCTGACATATTCCTGGGTATTCAGATCTGAGTTGAGAACAGATCATCAAACATCCCTCAAGAGCATGCCAGTGTAGGGTCGTGTTAGATACTCAACAGTATTTATGGGTGTTTGAGCACTTTTCTCTGCATCCTTGCATTTGTTTCCATTTAAAGCACAGAGCTTGCTTTGGTGTATGTGCTATGGTTAACTATACTTCAAAAAATACAGAAGGTGGTCCACGTGCAAAATTCTGAAATGCATCTATCTATACCAACCCGGGAATGTTCTCTGTGTTAGCTGAAAAACTGAGATGTGTGTAGCTCCAAGGAAAAATGGGAGTTTTGGGGAAGTTTTTTTTCTTCAGGAGAAAAAAAGCTAAGGGCTACTTTTTGAGGATAGGCCAATTCTGTCTCTCAAATCAAGTATTAGATCTTCTAAAGCCAACTGGAGTTGTGCCCACACAAGCTGTGGAAGCATTTTGCCATTTATACTTCTTTCAAGAAATTCTCTGGGTTTTCGAGAATGCAGTTTGTAAGAGTACTCCTTGTATTCTTGAGCCCATTTCCTTCTATCCTGTGTTAAACTCCTGAGAAGAAAACCATATAGAAACTCCCAGTTCTGTGCAAGATGCGCATTATACACATGCATTAATTTTTAAAGGGATAGAGTTGGTGTCTATTCAGAACAATCCAAGTTTTTACCAACAGGGATTCAACTTTGTGATGCAAAAGTATTTCATTCATTTAAACGCATATTTAGGTTGAAGTGCTGGACCTCTTGTTGCAGCTTATCACCTCATGTGTCTGGCAACAGTCAGCAGTAGCCATAAATTGCATCAGGAGGCTGCTGTGCTGCATGTGTGTAATAGAAGCCGGAGTTTAAAATAAATATGTAAGATAGGCCACAGAAATGGATGTATGGCACGCAGCTGAAATATTTGAGAACTGGAGCAGAAAGAATGATTCCCGGGCCCTGAGACTGCCTAAGTGACACTTGGGCTTTCAGTTGAAATGGGTTGTATATATACACACACCTAACTTGCTGTATACCTTTTAAAAAAACCACTATTCTAGTTTGAGCCTTCTCCTGCTTTCATGGTAATGTATCTTTTTAATTTATGTAAATATTTAAATAATATAATTTATGCATGTATATGATTGTATTTATGTATGTTTTATTATTACATGTGGTTCATCCATGCCAATACAATTATGCATTCATACGGCAGTTCGCATCTTCTGTCTGAGCAATTGGTCCTCTAGACTCCTAACTTTTTTAGATGAGGCTGTGACACTAAAACCAGGCTTCGAAGAAGCTATATTAAATTCCAAAATGCTTTGCGGTACAGATAGAGAACTCCATAAAGAAAAAAAAAAATCTGCTTATTTTTTTTGTTTGTTTTTAGAATTTTTTTTGGGGGGGGGGCAGTAGGGCAAATAGCTTAAAAAGAAGTAGTTGCAGCAAAATAGTGACTAACAAGTACTAAGAAAGTAATTTAGGTAACCTGCCAGTATAGCTGCAGAGTTCTAGTGTTTCTGGCCCTGGGCAAAAGAGAGAATTTCAAATCAATGAGTTAATTTACTTGATTTACATTCACAGCCCTGAATAAGCTGCTTGAGTGCATTATACTATATGAAGGTATCTGTCTGAATGCCTTAGTGGTACTGTATGTCTCCTGTATAAATCCATTAAAACTTAAGTATGTTCACCACTGGAAAATTCCCTGAACCTTTGAGGCTTATTCCTTGTAGGAGAATGTAGACTTATAAGTAGATATTTTCTTTTAATTTATTTTTGGTGTTTCAAAATGCCATTTTAGAATGACAAAGTACTGTATCACTAAAACATCTTCATATTTCTCAGGAAGGTGACCAAAATAACAAAGATCACCCAGTGCTCCAGTAATAGGCTGCTGACTCTTAAAGATTTCTTAAAGCTGCTTGGCAGGTTGTGCAGTTCTGAAGCTAAGCACATTTTGAAATGGATGCAACAAATATTATGTAGTTCCTTTTGGGATTCAGTGATTTCAGATGAGCTGGTCACCTGGGTAGTGCCACTTGAACGCATAAATGAGTGTGGTGTGTGCACGTGCATGCTGAAAATGGTAATTTTTGAATTATAATAAAGCCATTGGTTTTTCTGAACAAAACTCAGTAGCATTTTCCTTTCTGCCTTCCTGGTTGCTAGGGACCAGAGGACACCCTCGTATTAGTTTGGCCATTTTAAATATTCTCCTGTATTTGTAAGGTTTTTTTAGCCCCTCACTCTGTGACGGGAAGTCAGTGTTTTCAAAAGAATGAGATTCAGAGGTTAGAGGGGGCAATGCTGCCACATGATGGCAGCAAAATCCTGCCCAGGACTCAGAGCTTCGGTAGTCCTTTAGCTTTTGGGACTGGTTTCTCTTCCCTCCCCATCACCCTTTCATAAGGAGAGCTAAAACATATATTTTAAAAGAGCCTAGAGATAATGGAACCGTGGGTGCTGTTAATGCATTAATGCCAGTAAAGCTGCAACTTCTCGAAATGCATCCTCTAGTACATGCTGTCTGTTTTTCAAGTTAGTACATTTATCTTTGCTCTGAAATTGAATAGGCTTACAAATTATCAATTTAAATGCTTGTTACCAAATGAAAAAAATCTGAGTACAGAGAAGTAAGGGTGTTCTGAGTGGAGCCCATTCTTACACCACCTAAGTAAGAAGGTGTGTATAACTTGCTGCCTTCATACCGCCTGTGGCACTGCTGGTAACGTGCCCTGCAAGGCTTTTCTGTCCATAAGTAGTATCTGACTTAATAAATTTAATATGTACCACTACTCATTTTGGAGTCCATTGCAAAACTTCAACGGTGATCTTATCCTTTTTTGTCTGTTACATCAGTAAATCAGTACATCCAGTTTTCCCATTCTGTAAACTGGGGTATTCTGCCTTCTTATTGTTAGGGGCATTATCATTGCTAGTTAAAACAAATGCCAAAAATCCTCCCCAAATCCTGTTACATGAGTAGCAAGATGTGAACAAGATTTAAGAGAGATTTCGTTTTTAGCTTGAGTTCCCCTCAGCAGTAATCACTAAGGAGAGTTAAAATATGCAGTCAGAATTAATTGTATTATTTATGAAACTATTTATTTCTTACCAAAAAAGTGAAGATAACCTCCTCTTCATGTTTTTCCATTTGTTATGATCGTGTTTGTCACATAATTATCCAGTCTTAATGTTGATCTCGCTTTTGCGTATTTCAATTTTCTTACATACTTAAAGTTGCTTTTTAGTTTTTTTTAAGTCTTGCTATTAGTAGTATAGTTGGGAACTGTAAATCCTCTGCTGCTTTAAAAGGCAATATTCACATGTAGTGGATTTAATCTCAGTCCTGAATTGTGCAATACTGTGGTTGGATTAATGCTGGCAGCTTTGTAGTGGAGACCTAATGAGTGATGAGTAGAGATGTAGCAAGAGGCCTGTGTGATGAGGTGTAAAAGCTATTGGGACATGAAATGGCAGGGAGGCCATTTTAGGTAGAAGGATCAAAGCTACTGAGGTAGTGGTAAGAAAACATCAGCAACGGCAGCAAGTAACAGAGGCACCATCGGGGAGTTATGGGCTGCTGTTGGTCCAGTATCTTCAACACTGTACCACAAACTGGCCATTTTGAAAGNTATCAGCAACGGCAGCAAGTAACAGGGGCACCATTGGGGAGTTATGGGCTGCTGTTGATCCAGTATCTTCAACACTGTACCACAAACTGGCCATTTTGAAAGGGCGGAAAAGGGCATTTGGAGTTGCTGCTATGTCGTTAGCACCAGCTGGCTCTTGTACAATCGGGTTACTCAGGTTGCAGTTCAACAATTACTTTGAATGCACCACGGACCAGTAACTCAGAAGTGATTGCCTGTTGGATGCGCAGAAGGGGAGCTTCCCAACTCCGAAGTTCACAAAGCCATAGCTGCTTTGACTCGAGTGGTGTTTTAGTGAGTATTACAAATAGTTTTCAGTTATATTATTACCACTGTGGATATTTGTTACAAACTGTTAAGCTTTGTAGTGAGCCAGAGAGCTGCCTGAAGCTGTCTAGTGGTTTTAGGTACATAAGGACCAAAAGGAAGGTGCTTTGTCAGTGTGACTGTTGTGATGTTGGTTACAAGGTTCCTTGTCCTTTTCCCTGTATGCTGGTTAAAATAAAACTTAGCCAAGCCCTGCAAAACTACTTTATTAACTGGAAATTCTTGGTAATTGTGTGGTGTGCCTGTATAATGAGCTTACCTTGAGAGGTGTTCAGACTCAAGGCTAGCTGGTCCTTAACAAAGGGGATGAGCTCGACTGGGTTGTATTTGAATGGCTTGGGCCAAATTCTCAGCAGTATAAGGCAACTGTCACAGAATAATCAGAGAGGGAGAAGGAAGATTTTTCCAGTGCTGTGTGTTTATACTAAAACATTTTTAGTGTTGTATGATTGTTCAACTAGCTTATGTTTACTCTGTTCTTACAAAACTGAATTATGAGCCAGAAAAAAACCCCTGATTTTATAGCCAATTATCAGTAGAGGGTGCTATGTATCTTTTGCATTTGATCTGCACAGGTTGTATGTTTATCAAAGATATTTTTAGTTGTTAATTTATTATTCAAAATTTAGTTCAATTATACCTTTGCTTACATTAGCAGTGCAGTTTACTGTAGTAGATCTTGATAACATTAATTTGATTCTGCAAATGAACAGATTTTCTGTTTAGCAAGATTCCATGTTATACTGCGATCAGCGCTGTTGTAATGATTTTATGATTAGGCAGTGTTTGCTCTATTTATATATTGTAATAAATTTATGGAATCTAGTTTATAGGCTTACAAAAACACAAACACCACCATCACATTTCTTACTGGTATTTGCTGTCAGTGTGATAACAATGTCATCAGACAAGACGTGCAGCTTCTAAGTAGCTGTGCAAGCGATTCAGCATCAGGAGAGTAGCAAGTGAATGTCAGAAGGAGGTTGTGTGGGAAATAAGGATAAGGAGGAAAAAAACATCAAATGCGAGCTGAGGGGAACAGAAAATGAGGAAAGGTTAAGAAAAGATATAGAGAAATGAGTCTGATGAATAAAAGGGATAGGAGGCAGATGATGGCTTCTGATTTTGGAATTGTTGCTTTGCTAGCTCTGCCTTCCCAATTTCTCTGTCCTGATTGCCTTTTCAGGCCTATGAAGTTTTCTACTTTTCCCCCGCAGGCAGTGTCCCAGCTGCTTGCAGACTCTCCTGCCGGTTGCTGATAGGTGGAGCTATGATTTTTTTCTGTAAACAGAAAACAGACTATGGGCTCTCTTGGCTTTTCAGTTATCTTCAAGTCTGGTGGGATATGATTTGATCTCTTAAGTTTATTCTTGGAAGAAGTCTTACGAGTAAAAGAATTTCAATTTCTGAGAACTGATAGAGCGGAGTACCAGGGGAATATCTTGGCCTGTCTATCTGTCCTTCTGCCATTTCCATTCTTGGTAAACCGTGGGATAAATACATGTTCCAATCTAGAAATGCTCTTGACTCCACTTGGCTTCTGTAGAAAGACAGCTAAAGATGCAGAAAGTTTTGTTGGAGATTAATGCTTCACGTAGAAAGGCATGAGCAGCCACTGTTCTATTCCTCTGCTGTTTTGTTGGGTCAGCTTTTGGGTGGGAATTTCCAGGGTAGTGTTCCTGCATACCTTGGGCTATGCTTGTATTTTTCCTGCTGTGAACAGGGAGTCCCAGGGTTGTACCCACAATGACAAGGAACAGGACAGCTCAGCCTGAGGAAACAAACAAAAAAATCCATTGCCTTCCTTCAAGCTGGACGAGGTCACCCCTGAGTAGGGAACTTCAGAATATGCAAGAGGCATGGCTGTCCTCTATAATCCTTATATGTGGGAATCTTCCTCCTGGGAGGCATGCCTCTAGATGTCCTCCCCTTTCTGCTTGCCTAAATCTGTTGATTGAGATGCAGGATCTTGGATCTGTTCCCATCCCTTCTGTGCTCTTTTGTTATTGACTGCTGACAAGGTGCTAAATAAGACCCACAAAGGAGATACACTCTTACGGAGGGCTGCCTCGTGGCTGGGACATGAAATGGGTTGCGTTGGACCAAGTCCTCATTTCCTAGTACTGTCCAAAGGGAACACAACAGCTGTACTGGCTCTGTGGAGCAGACCATGCTTCTGCTGGTAGCAGGAGGAGTGGGGAGTGCAGGGGAAGCCATTAGGGTCAGGAACATGGGGCTGATAGCTCTGCTGGAGTGGCAGATGGTGAATATCAGATCTGGGATCCAAGCCTGAGAGCAATCAAGGCCTTGAAAAAACTGAACTACCTGGCTCAGAGACCAGAGGCAGAATGGCTCCTCTGGTGACATCCTGGGGCTGCTGGTGTTCCTGTTGGTCCAGGCAGAGCTAGCAAGTCTTGGAGGGGAGAAGGAGAAAAGAGTGTGTGTGCGTTTCAAGCTGTTGATGTGGCTCTTCAGCCCTGCTTCTAAGTAATCCAGACATTGAACCTTGTCCCAGCACAGCATGAAAAACTGCAGCTTAACAGCCAGTTTTGTGCAGGACAGCCACAAGGCTGTAACAAGGGTTACATGACAGGCTTTGGGAATTGGTGCCCAGAGGCAAGGAAGGTTGAGTTCACTAAGATTCATAAGGTGGCTTGGGGGCAAGCGTAGGGCGTGCAAGATAAGAGTTTTATTCTCTGCCCCACCACAGACTTCCTGTCTGACTATAGACAGATCATTCTAGTTTCTTCCTGCTTGTCTTTCCTTTATGGAAAATAAGAACAATAGGTATTGACTACCTTGCATGAGCACCGAGGTGCTTTTACCTCATGCAGATATGAAAGTATTAAGAGCCCAAGGCAGGCATCCAGAGGCAGGGGGGTAATAAGCTCAGAGCAGGCCGCCAGATGTATAAACCCCATTTGGGAGAGAATAAGCAAGAAATATTCAAAATAGATCTTTTTCCCCAAGTAACAATTATTTCGCTTCAGTGTAGTTCTTGCTGAGAGTCAGTCAGTCATGTCATGGTAGCACACCAATAGGCATCACTGTTAAGTGCAGAAGATTTCCTCGAGTAAACAGTTTGAGTGCTGTATCTACAACATAAAGCAGTAAACACGGAGGGGGGAAAAAATAAAAAAAGCATCTTGCTTGGGGCCCTCCCGGGGTGAGTTTACACTCAGTACAGGGGCTATCTGAGCGAGCCTTATGTGAATTAGCTCATGTATTTTCATCTTGCTAGGGCAGAAGGAAGTTCCTGTGGCCTGAATTCTCAGTGGGGTAAATTAGTACTCACTGAATTCAGTG
Organism: Himantopus leucocephalus; assembly: GCA_003993805.1. Taxonomy (NCBI): domain Eukaryota; kingdom Metazoa; phylum Chordata; class Aves; order Charadriiformes; family Recurvirostridae; genus Himantopus; species Himantopus leucocephalus. Next base: position 43,809,008 of record RSEF01000003.1, on the reverse strand, counting down.
CAGGTAAGGCCAGACTAGCTTGGGACCTAAGTGAGCGTGTTTGAAAGCTAATTCAGGATCTCTGCAGTAGCTGCCTTGCAGTTTTGCTCTGTAGATACGCAGCTCTTGACCTGAGTTATTGTCAGTGGACAGAAAAAGGCACTTCTGAAATGTAATTCATTGTAGCTGTTCATCTCAGGGTGAGAAAAATTATGATACAAAAGAATCTGTTTCTCTGTGGTCGATGTAGTAGACCATGTGTATCTAAATTTGGGTGTTCACTGCTTTGTGGGCTTGGGCTAGATTTCAGGTACAGAGGTGGAAGGCTCCATGTCCTGTGAGCCGACCAGTAATGTAATTACAGGCTTCCTCCTGTAACGTTTCAGAAATACTAGGAAAATACTGCTTCTTAAAACAGTCTCTTTCTTTTCTGCCCTCTGTGCACAGTGAAATACAGTTCAGCTCCTCTAGTACTACCACTTCAGAGAGCCAAGAACCATCTTCTGGAGATCAAGCAGCAAGCGCTCTTCAGCAGCAGCTCCTACTGATGGTGGCACGAAGGACCCTTTCAGAAAGCCCACGGGTACATTGTAATATCTCAGTTTCTAGCATTTTGATGAACTGCTTTATAAACAAATGTTGCAGGCTTGGTCCTGAGACAGTGTTGTTGATTTTTCTATACTATTTTGCCTGGTATTGCTCATGTGGGAGAAGGTGTATTTTATGTTGATGGATGTAATTCAGCTGCTTTCTTCTGACACTGAGTAGTGTCCTAGGGGAGTTCTTAAAGACTCCATCACCTAAAAAGTTGATCTTCTATCTTCGGTCTTATTTCATTTGAAGGAAAGAGGTCACAGCTATTAGGATTTTAGATACATCACCAGATTTTAATAGTATGAAGCATTTACTCCAGATTCACTAGTATCCTAAGCCTTCATGTCTGGTTTTGCGTTTCTGAATCAGGCAACCAGAATTCTGGATGTCTATTGTGGAATGTCAGACCCATCTCCTCAATGCAGGTGGTAAAAGAAAAAGGCCCTCAGAGTTCAGTTTATATGGTAATATGTGGACACACTTGAACTTTACAGTGTTTGGGGTCTGTGACCAATGGCTTAAGGCTGTAATCTGTTTTTGTGGTTCCTTTTGTAATAACTTTAACCTTCTCTTTTCTTCCATGGCAAATTCTAGTTTGATATTTATGAATAACCTTAAAAGGCCAGTTAATTATCTTTCATCTTAGATTTTGCACAGGAACTTCAAGCTAGAAGCAACTTGTATGAAGGAACTAATTTAAATTAAAAATCAGGAAATTGTCCTGTATTGTGTATTTCAGATTTGGACAGAGACTTCCATCTAACAGCTCAGATGTTTTCCAGATATTTATAATCTTGTAAACTGCCTCTAAATTAGAGAACAATTATCATGCCTTTTTTACCCCTCTTCTGGGAAGACCTCACCATTAAGAAGTAAGGTGTATTGCTCAAGATCACATAGCAAGTTTGTAACAAGGCCAGTCAGTAATTTCAGAACTTCCTGGTTTCTGAATTCTTTAATCTTAAACATGAAATTCTGAGCCTGTGTAAGTCAGGAAAACTTTTGTCATTGATGTCAATGAAGCTAGGGTTTCATGCTGTCTCAGATGCCATATAAATTTATGAAATGAGTTTTTAGAAGGCCTTCTTTTTGATAGGAGGCACAATTAGACTTAGTGACTTGCTCAGGGCTGGTCAGAGAGTTTTCTAAACACAGCTCAAAGATCTGACTCCAGCCCAAGTATTGCAAGCCTCATATAGCAGACTTCATCCAAATGTTACAGTTCCTCAGGAGCCAAAATGTTCGCTTACGTACTCAGTTAAATACAAGTTCAGCTGTTCTGAGGATCGAACAATCGGATCCTCAGGTTTTTTTTAATGGACTCTTTGCCACCATTTTGACTTTTTTATTTAGTTATAGCGAGCAATCTAGATGAGATGAGTGAAGTTAATGATTGCAGCTGATTGAGTTTCACATTGCTTTGTGTTGGAAAATAGGACCCAAGAGAAAACTGTGCCACTATTAGCAACTGTAATATTTTAAAATATATTTTTTCTTTAAGAATGCCCCCACTCCATAATTAAGCGACTTTTTAAAGTGGTTATAGAAATGTTAAAATTTGGAGTACCTAAACCACTTTTAAATTTTAAAATCAGCATGGTGGAAGGAATGCAATCAGTCTCACAGCTTTTAAATTACCTGGAATTGTTAATAAATGAAAGAATGCTGAACAGCCCAGCATCCCCTTGCATGTGTGAACACTCAGAAACACGAGTGAGTTACTGTCCTGTGCTGATAGCAGCTGAGCTACCCGGCACTGCATAACTGTGCACTTTTAGTCAATTGGAGGCATGAGATAAAATGCATAAACTTGAATTTCTTTCTCTGAAGCTTAAGCTAGCCTGTTTTACCTCGTGTTTGCCAGCAGATTGAGGATATCAATGAGTTAGTTCCCAGCTGACATGCAGAAATACATTGTCACATGTAAATTATGTGTAAAATTCCTTTTCCTGGAAACTGAAGATTAGAAATTATTCCAATAATCTGAGAGAAAATTTAGCAGTTCCTTTGTGCAGATGGACAGGGTTTTTTTAAACAAAAACTGTGTTTTGCTAACAGTTATAATTCAACATGATAAATTACTTTACCCAGAAATCCCCTTCTCTGACTAGGAAAGTTAATCTAACACAAATAATTCTTACGTAAACATTGCTTAGAGTTCCATGATAGATATATTAAATATCTAAAGTTGATAATTTATCTTTAACAATGGAGGGACTAGGAGGAGGTTGAAAACCACTGGACTTTGCAATGATTAGAAATCTCAAATTCTTCTTGAAAGAAACGTGATTCCCCTCCTCTCCCACCCCCCAAATCAATTCTTGGTGTGCCTTGGAAAGAAATCACTACTTTGCAGAGCGTTTTTTTGTCCTGTTGTCTAGCTTTGCAGGCTGGGCTGATGGTCTCTCGATAAGCCTCCCTCCCAACAAGTGTTGGTGGAGTGCAGGTGTAGAGTTGGAGGAGATCTGAAATTCTGTAATTCAAACAGACAAGAATAGGCCTTAGAATCTGACAAAAGCAATATTCAAAAGGATGGATTTATGATTGTGTTGGTAAGACTAGAGACTCTTAAACTAGTGATGGTTATGCTGTTTGTGCTTGTTTGCAGTTCTTCTTTCCCTCCTCTTGCTGTTCTTGAGGATGCACACCTGATGTGGTATTAGAAGTGTCTCAGGAAAGATAAACAAAGCTGTGTTCTGGAAGGAGAGTTGATAAGTCATGCCTCTAGGCCTTAAAGCCTACTTGATTTTTTGGTTAAACAAGGGTTCGTCCTATTGTGTGTGGTTTTGTATTGTGCTGAAATTAGCCTGACGCATGGAAAAAGTCTTCGAAAAGGAACTTTAGACAAGTAGTGGCTTGGGACTAAAAATAATTATTTTTTAAATGAATATTTAATATTTATGTTTAAAGCATGTTATCACTGTTGAGCTCCACAATTGATACAGCTTCTGTCCATCTGCAATAATTAAGCTGGTGTGATATTTTTGTTTCTAATTTAAAATTAAGAAAATAAATATGCTCCCACCATCCCTTTTAGGAAAAAAAAAATCTGAAACTTCATCTAAATTTGGCCTTTTAAACACCTGTTTTGCTGCAGCCATATGTCAATGTGAAGGGAGTGGTTTTGTATTTCTGGTTTGTTTTTAAAGCAACCCAGCCAGGACCCTGAGGATTCTTCATGTTCTTCGGCACAGCGGAAACTGAACCGGCAGTTTTACAGGTTTATTATATTCCCTGGCAAATGGATTAAAGTCTGGTATGATCGTCTTGCCTTGTTGGCATTGTTGGACAGGTAAGCTTTTTTTCATACACCTCTATGTAGTGTTACAGTGGGTGGCTCCACATGTCCATAGTCCACTAGACAAGGAAAAAGTGAGCATATTATTAGTGTCTTGTATTCAGGTTGATTAGATAGATGCTTTTGTTTCCTTTAAGTTGAATAAAATGTTTTTCTTCAGCGTTGGTTTTAGTGGTTCTTGCTACCCTTCATCCTCAACCAGAGACTTTGATTCATGTGAGCACCAGGCCTGTAGAATAGTCTTTAAGTTGACTCTCAGCTATTGGGTCCAATGGTTCTGAGCTTTCTGATGAGGAAATCAGGTTTTTGTGTAAAAATACAGAAGTGGAAGTGTCCCAGAATATTGTAAACCAAGTACTCCAATCTTTTTAAAAAAATAAACTACAGAGTGATGTTCAGGAGGAGATCTTTCAGCTGGTCCTTCAGTTCCAGTTCAGATTTATTTGCTTAGAGAAAACTTCCTGTGTTGGCATCTCTCCTTTTTTCTAGTCCCTCATTTTCATTTGGCATCGACTCTTCAGGCAGTGCCCTTTGCTATTAGACCTCACATGGTAATCTGCCAGACTACTAGGAGCTTCAAACGTATTAGCTTACATACCTAATGGCTGCTGGCTCTCCTACCTCTGCTTTTGGGTGGGTGCTATGCTGTATATATTACTATGGGTTCCACAGCAGAGATTTCACATGAGTTTTACATCCTGCAGAAATTGGGGTATGTACTTAGGGAGCTTAAGTTCCGAGCAGATGCTTACTTATCTGTGGTGTCTTATCTTTGTGTTTCAATTGTGTGGAAAGCATCTGCTCATAAACTCTTTTGTTATAGCCTGAATATTAACAGTGTTTTTTATCTCAGCTTCTATGTTCTAATAGAACAGATAAAACAAATAAAACATCAGATGACAAATTTGGTCTTTCATCTAATTCTTTGTTGTCAGATGTATATTTTTCACTAAATGAATGTCTTATTTCCTCATTTAAAAGTGTTTGGGTTCTGTTTTGTGATTATTTTTTTTGCTTGGTTGGTTTGTTTTGGTTTTTTTGTTTTGTTTTTTGTTTAGTAAACATACACTTGCCTACATTCAAATCAGCTCTGCTGTAGAATTCTATTTGGGAAGTGAGAATGGAGCGTGATGGACTTCACTGTGTATGCCTTTTTTCTATACATCTTAGCTGTCACAGTGGATAAGGTCTTTGGCATGGGGGTGAAGTACTGTTAAACGTTGAAAAGTAGTTTTGGGAGCAAAACCTCGGATTGTGTAAATTCTCATAGCTCCAGCACTGACAGTTCACACCAGCAGCAAATGGACATGCCTTGCCCTAAGGAATATATAAATATTTGTATTTTTCTTAACACTTTTATTCCCACAGGACAGAAGATATAAAGGAGAATGTATTTGCTGTCCTTCTAGTAGTTCTTGTTTCACTTCTTGGATTTCTGACTCTGAATCAAGGCTTCTGTAAAGACATTTGGGTTCTGTTGTTCTGTCTCGTGATGGCCAGCTGCCAGTATTCTCTCCTAAAGGTAGGACACAGGTTCATATCCAATTGCTGAATTCCCTTCTAACTTCTATGAGGGCAAAATCCTGTAAGCAAACGTTTTTTTGTCTGTTTTGTTTTTAGAGCGTTCAGCCTGACCCTGCTTCACCAATACATGTAAGTCTTGGCGAGTAGAACAAGTCTTTCTCCTTTATTATCACTTGTGTACTGTGAAACAGTAGGCTGTTCAGTGAAACACAGGTATGAGTAGTTTGCTGTTCTAGGTGATTTATGAAAATGAGCAAGACCTTGTCTGTGATTTTGAGACTTTGCACTACATTTAATTAATTTTAAGCTATTTGAATTTATCACTGCTATGAGAAAAGTGCTTTGTCTTTGAGCTAAAGCATGCAGTAAAAACAAACGTATCCAGACTAGTTTGCTGAAATTCAGTCCTGTGGCATCAGACAAGCTTTTTCTTTGCTTTCCTTTAGAAACAATAACTGAAAACAACAGAAGGTCCAGATTAGCACCTCAGTCATTGGTCAGTTGGGGCTTTAAATCTCTCTTTTTTTTTTTTGAGATTGAGGATTGATTTTTATTTTATATTTTTAAATCTCGTATTACAGATGTATTTCTCAACAGCATTATTAGCTCATCAAATGGCACGGGTGTTTTCCCTTTGTTATAATATGGTCACAGTTTCTGTGCTTGTGTCCTGAAGAAATGGCAAAATCTGAGGATGAATGCAGGCTGTGAGGATATTTGCTGGCTGCTATTTGTTGAGTGTATCTGAGAAACTGAACTCTTGACAGCGACAAGCACCTTGCAAGGAACCAGTTCCTTACCCAAATCTGTCCTCGTTACAGAACTGGTTTGGGAGCATCATCCTACCACTGCAGCCTGACCCCTCCACCTGTCACAGTGTCTCAGTGTTTTTGATTTGCAGATCTTGGAAGACACTTGCAGTAGTCATGAGGTCCCTTCCTTGCTTTTACACTGCTTAGTCGCTCACATTTCTTATTTAGCTCTTTGAATGTTTTTGAGGATCCCCTTTCTTCCCTCAGAGTTCAAAACCAGCATGTTGAAAACTGCAGGTCTGCTGGATTATTTCCCTTTGGCAGGGAGCAATTACTTCTTGTCAGGCTTTAGAGGCTAGAAATACAGGCTGAACTTGAAATTGAGGTTATTTACAAGTGTATGCTACACATTTCACTGAGATGGATTTCAGAAGATTCTTAGTTTCTTTTCCATGCCAGTTACTATGGGGTGAACTTATGGTATTGTTGGTTATAATGCATTCACAGGAAATATCTGCATAAAAAGTAGGGAAGGCTAATAAACAGCAACTTACACATTGTACGGTAATATTTTCAATACAATAAAGAAATATTCCTACCTTGGTAAAAAGTTGAGGGTTTTGGGGACTCAAATAATATTATATGTCAGTACAACTAGCACGTGTCTAGATATCATAATGTGAACTGTAATCCAATAGTTTGCACTTATTCAGACATTACTAATGTGTACATTTGTTTAAACTGGGTGGCAAAGAGTTTAATCAAAACTTCATTATAAACCTGTCTAGCCTGTATTTTTTTATAGTATTAAAGACAACGTAGCTAATGAAGTTTGACCAGAACATTTTTGGTGCAGAATCCAGGTTTGCATTTCAGACTCCCACAATACTGTTACAAGTATTATTCACTATATTGTATTCTGTGTTTCATGCAGCGGTGTGGCAATAGGTGTATTCCCATCTTCTATATGCTTCCATTTTCGTGCAAACTTTTTGGAGCACCGTACAGATTCCAATGGGAATAAAATTTAGAGAGGTTTTCCACAGAGGGTTTTAAAGGTGGGAGGCATTATAGATCAAGTTAAAATAGAAGACTAGCTATTTCTACATTATATCTTTTTAACACAACAGGTATTTGTTAAAGGCTTGCTTGAGCTAGTAAGCACCATGAAAAACAAGACAACAGGAAGGTGTGAAAAGATACTCTATGTACTGTTCCATAATTCATGTGACTACATTAAAATTAAAGACAATAACATCTCTCGATGTTAATGTAGGGATGCATAACAGCAGAGGGATTAAAGAATGATCAGTACCATGTTCATGAATGAAAATGCAGATGAGATTTTTCAGTGTGAAACAAACCATCGCGAACCACAGATTTGCATGCTGAATTAATTTCTATTCTTGGATCCATGAGTAGCTGCTAATGTCTTATGTTATCCATGCCTGCCAAGGAGGTTCCAAACTTCTTCCCTATCTCCCACATGCAGACTTTGTTACTGTTTGATGTGACTTTGTCATCTCCAGCCTATACCATTTTGAAAGAGTTTGCTTTAAAGAGACCATCCAGTGAATTCAGAAAGCACAGTGTCTAGGGATGCACAAAGCTTTTGTTCTGAACCGCTTCCGAGTGCCAGCGTATTCACTTCCTGCTGTTGAAGAGGAGCTTGCTGACGAAACCGTATAAAGTCTGCTACAGTTTTACTGGAGACAAGATTATTTCTTGCCACATACCATGCTGTGACAGCTAGGGTCTCTGAGCTGAACACTGTGTGTTGTCTGAATCCTGTCATTGTGGTAAGGGATGAGTTTCAGTATATAGAGAAGAACCTATCTAACTCAACTAGTGTTTTAAATTTTATATTCATTTAT
>RSEF01000003.1:43775357-43800887 GCA_003993805.1 Himantopus leucocephalus | reverse complement strand
TGCCCATTTTGGTGAAGGGCTGCCTAGCTTGGCCTGTCAGTGGCAGGCACAAGAGTGCTCCACACGTTTTTTAGTTTCTGAAACCTTGAAAAGAGGAAATGTAATGTCCATCCCCCGGCTGTGGCTTTCAGGAGGTGATGCACTGTCTCTCTTCTACAAGAAGGTGTCTGGTCTCAAACCGACCCTGTCTCAAATAATCCCGCTCACGCAAAGGGTGTAAACGGCAGTGAAATACAGCACTAACACAGCGGTTCGTCTTTCTTGTGTTGCCTGTTCCCCACATGTGGGGACTGGAGCCACTATTGCGCTCTGCGAAGCTTATTCAGCATCCCAAGCAGTGCAGCAGCTGTGCAGCCAGTCTCCTTCTGAGTGCATCGCTGTTCTTGCTTTGCTCCTGTTGATCCGATAATAGCCAAGATTTCCTTTTCAGGATTCTGTCTCATTTCCCACCACCACCTGAAAAATAGGGAAGGTAGTGTTTGCTCACATTTTACAGGCTGTTCAGTCAGCCTTTGAAGGCTGCTTCTGCAATTCTAACCAGCATTATTGTTGTTAGCATGGTAAGCGTAATTTATTTAGAAGTAAGAGTTAAATATACACTGTAAACCGAACTGCCTGGAACTGAAAGGTGTGCGGAGCTAAACCCCTGGACTTCTAGTCATCAACTCTTACCCAACTGCCTTCAAATAATTACCATGCAAAGATAAAATCTTGGTTCCGTAATTCAAGAGGTAAGACAAGAATGTAACATTGAGATAAAACAGACTTTGGTATGGAGTGCACATCAGGCTATAAATCATTAAGCAATTGTTTAGATGCAATATTTACTGGTTTCTTTTCCTAAGGCACAGCTCGTATTTAAGATAAGTGAACTGAAGTTTAAAAACAGACAGAAAGTAATATTTTAAATGAATTTAATTCAGATTTTTATCTTTCTAATTCTCCTTTGATTTTTTCCATGGACATATGTCCTACTTAAAAAAAAAAAAAGGCATTAGTAAAATTGAAACTCTGATTAAACAGCTAGGATTTGTCAGTCTGACTTGATTCATATTCCATGGATGTGAGGTGCAATATAAGCCCGTTAGTTCCCTGCAATCTGCCACCTTGTTAACTGATTGATCCCAAAAGAGAGTACAGATCAGTTAATAGCAATGCTAACATACGAGCTTGGCTGGCAGCCAAACAAATACGACTGCTGTTTCGAATCAGTAAGTAGACTCGTCAAAGAAATGATCTTTTATTATACTCACTTATATTACATTTTACAAATACGAACAGTTTCACAGCAGTTTTGTGCAAGGCAAACTTGAATCCTTGTCACTTTGCTCCTGGCTTTTCACACTCAAGGAATCTTTTGACTCAGCAGTGTTTAAAATGTCTTATTTACCCTTAAGCTTGCTACTAGGAGAACTATTAAGATTTTTCTCAAGTGTCTGTTATTCTCCCTGTCCAACAACCCCACAGCAGTGTTTTGTAGGATTAGTGCAAATCAGTCGTGAAAGATGTGTATGAAAGATGTAAGATAAGGATCTTTATACATATTAATTCCTTTGGATCATCATTTCAAAGTGCTGCATGAGAGAGAGACCAGAAACTGCTGATTAGTGTCACCCCATCCAGGAGGGACACTGATTTGCTGTCAAGTCATTCAAATCAACAAAAAAAAAAAAATTGAATTGTATTGGTGCAAAAAAATCAATCTCCATGCCTCACGCTGCACCTAGGAGGTGCTCTACTATTTTTTTTTTACTTCCCTGGATGCAATTAAAAATTAATTTTATATTTCATAAAGTAAAAAAAAAAAAGAGCCAGGCTAGCTGAGCAGACATTCATTAAAATAAAAGTAACATGGACAAAAATTCTTCTTCTGTTGGAAAGAAAGGTTCAGTCAGATTGAGATTTTTTTTTTTTTTTCCCCCCAGAAAATGACTACTTCTGCCATTAGTGTGTTTTGAAAGGTCCAGAAGGTTAGATTTTCAGAAACATAAATGATTGTTGGAGTTAGTCTTAACTGCTTTTTGTGCCTTTTGAAAGTCTTCTCTGGAGAAGATAAAATACCATGTAACGTTTTTATTATTAATTAGTATGTATAAGTCATTAAAGTACTTTGTCTGACTCCTGACCCCTCTCTCCAGTTTAATGCAGTGCATGCAGTAGGAGAGTGAATACAAAATTCAAATACTTTTTTTTTTTTTTTTCCAGGGGCACAATAAAATCATAACCTACAGCAGACCTGTGTATTTCTGTATATTGTGTGGCCTTATTTTGCTGCTAGATGCTGGATCTAAAGACACAAATCCTCCAGTTTATACAATGTATGGCTTGAAGCTCTTTTCGCCTAGATCTCTCCAGTCAGCCAGAGACCATGTAATAGGTGAGTCAATATTTTTCCTAGGACTGTAAAAATGAATTAAGCGTTAGCCAGGGAAGCCCGTGTTTTCCTATGTTGGCAATCAAATGCATGTTATGGAGGCACAACTCTTAAGTCAAATTGATAGAAACATTTGGAATGGCTTAAGACGGGTGTGGGGGGGACGGGGCATGGGAGGGACAGCTGGCAACCTTCCCTCATGTAAAAGGAGTTCTTAATGAAGTGAGGCTCGTAGAAAAGTCTCTGTAGAAAACTAACAGTCACTGATATTATTAGCAAAAGACATCATCTGTGAAATGCAGTTAATCTTTGTAAGGGTTTGTCTGTGCGGACCAGTTACTGCAGAATAAGCCAAGTTTTAAATTTAATGCCTGGAAGCTAATCCATGCCAAGTCCTCAGGTGGACATTCTTCTGCTCATGAAGAACACTCTTTCTCTTGGTTTAGTTTAGGTTAATCTTGCTGTCTACGTGATGAGTTAGTGTGGAGCGGCCACCCTGCAGTAGCTCTTCCAACCTGTTTCCTTCTGGAATCATACCCAGAGGTGGCTGAGGACATTCAGGTATTGACCCAAAACAGGACTGATGATCCTTTGGCACTAATTTGGAGTGGCCACAGCTGAAAATACTCCATTCTGTTAGGACACTTCTTGCTCTTACACACTTGCAATCTGGCACTGTGGTGCTGGCCCTAGCTGTGTCACAGCTACAAGTGCTGAACTGGACTCAGGTCACGTAGTGCAACACTGTTAGGTATGAAGTAAAAAAGTTAAAGTTTACTGCAAAAGTTGTGAAAACTTCCCAAGAGCTGTATTGTGGCGTACCAAAGATGACCCATTAGCTTGTGAATTTAGAACCAGGAAAACTTACTGTGGTACAGGAAAAAACTTTGTGGTATAAAGCATATGACCTTTGAGGTCTTTGTTCACCTGTGACTGTTGTACTTGCTTTTTGCTATACTCAAGTCAGGCTATTACTGCCTGAAAGGCATACTATTTTTAGGAAAGCCTTCTGGTCCTTTATATGGGTTCATTGACTCCCAACCCTTCTCACCAGAAACAGGGGAATAATGAAGACCTGCATCTCACTTATTTTCATTAGCTTCTTTCATTACTTTCCTATGGTCTCATTAAAGTTTCTTCTTACATCTTATTTTCCCTGCCTGTCAAAGGTGAACAGTAAAAATGCTGATAAATAATTCAACGAGAATCTTAAATGACTCTTGGGATAGAGATAAATGAAAAACTATAGCAACCAGTGTAAGAAAAAAAAAAAATGTTTATAAATGTGCTAATTTTGGCTGGCCTCAAAAGAGATGGTGGAGCAGGTTCTTGAAACAGCCTGGAAGAGGTGGGGGAGAGAGGAAATACAGGCTCATCTCCCCAGCTGGCATCTGTTGAATGAGAGAGGGAGAAGAAACCATTTCCCTTTTGCTTGTCTGCTGTTCGTATTTTGCCAGCTCTGGGAGCTGGAACATCTGTGGGTGTGTTTGTTCAAGTGATGTTTGGTGCCGTGCTCTGGCAATTTCTTGCTTTGCCTCCATGGGAGTTCCAGCTTCTGGCTGCCATCAGTCCTTCCCTAAGCCATGGCAGTCAGCATCATCCAGCATCTTGCTGCACTTTGAGTACAGATTCCCTTAGGCGCTGAAGGTACAGAATTGTTTCGGGCAGTATTTGTTTTGGGAGGGAAGTTGGCCCCACTGAATACCAATGAAGCATTGCTATTGTTTTGCAGTTTTGCCCATTTGCTAGGTATTTTTTATATCTTTTTATCGTTTTGTCATCATGTAGTGACTTTTTAATTTATATTTTACTCATAATTTATGGTAGTTTTCAGAGTCGATATGTTGGGAAATCAAGGCGTTTTTGATTATACACTACAAATATCAAGGAAAGGAAAAGATTTCTATTTCAGGTGTTTACTATGCTAAGAAGCTAAAGTGATGGAAATCATAGAAAGGACTTGCCAAGGAACTAGTGTGATGCTGCATAGCACACTATGATAAAAGTCCTGAAACAAGGTTATAAAAGAAAATCAGTGGAAATTTGTTAGATATGTAACCTAATTACTTAAGAAATGTGGCTTTTAACAGGTCCATTTCTTTGCAAGCAATCTATCTAGGATCTGATTCTGTTTTACTTTAAATTGATGGTGGTTCTGCTATTGATTTATATTACTTGGGGGATCATGGCTTTAATTCATTCTAACTATGGTTTTCATCTTGAATTTCTTATTTCAGTTGACCTTTTTGCTAGATTGGCCTACGTAGTGCAAGTAAGGGCACAGACAGAGTCAGCCTCAGTCACTAGGTGCTACAGGTGTGGTTAGTTGACTAAAGTAGTTACACACTTAATGTATGATAGTTTTTGTGATGAAACCGTGTAAGCATTAGACAAGTGAGTGAAATTATTTGGCAGACATCTCGGAAGAGTACGTATCAGGTGGTAGCAAAACTTTGTGATAGCAAGTCCTCTGCCTGCTGCTTTCAGCAATTACTGAGCTTCTGTCAGGGGAAGAAAGCCTTTGTAAATGTTATGCTCTGTTATGTTCTGGAGGGGGAGAACAAAAAGACTATTTCTCACTGAAATAACACTTTTTTTTTTCCCCTGTGAGAAAGCATGTATTATTACATAGCAAATGGACTAGTACTCAGATATATAATTTTTTTAAAAAACAGTAATTTTCTAAACTTCTAAAATGTTTGCAGTGACATTACCCCTGAGTTACCATTCTACACTTCTCAAAAGACCCAAAGTTTCCAAAGTCAAAATTTGTGTTTCCCTCCTACTCTTACCTGGTAGCTACTTGTTTAGAGGAAACCTTCAAACTGCGGTGTTAAATGCCAGCAGCTCACATAAGCATCTCTTAGTGGTCCAGCTCTTTAAGGTGGTGTTCTGTATGGAAATGTGTGATGCTTAAACAAATTCTCTCTGGAATTCATAATGCAATTCTAGCTGATTAAGCAGTTACTCTTATTGTCTGCTTCCCACAAGGGAAACTACTGCTCCTAAATTCAATCCTTTTGTTAGTGACAACTGTTTATTTTCCTGTCTGGTATACTCCTTTGTGCAGGATGGGATAAACAAAGCTAACTTAGCTAAAGAAGTTCTTAGGATTATTCAAGGTATTAATAGAGAGAGGGTGAAGCGAGGACGTTGCTGTAGGCAACCAACTTTTCCCTCCTTTATATTCACCTCTGTGTATTTTGGTGCACTGACAGTCTAACATCTCTGGTCTTGTCCTTCCTTCCCCTGCTCTTATTCATATTTTTCTGAGGTTGCTACAGCAAAGGCAGTCACTTGGACTCTTAAGTCAGTAGTCTAAGTTCTGGCAGTACGGCAAGTCCTTTGCCCAAGGAACAAGATCTCCTGTGAGTTTCAGCAGGGAGTTTTTGGGATAGTTGGTGCCATGGCGAGTCCCTGTGGCCAGCTGGGCAGTTTGCTGTCATGCCATTGTCTTTAAGCGGTCCTTGCTTGGCTTGGTACGGCATGGTGGAATAACTAAAAGAAGAGCAGAGTAGTAAAGGAAGAGGAGATTAATAATGGCATTTGCATGTGAAAGATTGAGAAGACAGTGTTTCCTCATGTTCTTATGTATGTATAATTTGTGCCAGAGGCAGGAAGTTGTGATGAAGAGCGCATTGTGAATGCAAGTATACTTAAGTGAGCCCTGTCTGTGTTTAACACTTGAGTATGTCATTTTTTATCCTGTGTTTGACTTCCTCAGCAAGATCTACAATATTAGATAGCAGCATTGTACAATACAATGAAGATAAAAGCTGTCGGATCAAACTCGGTGTATTGTTTTCTTTTAGCACAAGATGCATTAGGAAAAGGAGCTGGGAGTAAAATGTGAAATTAGCATTCAACAAAGAACACAAATCCTATTGTTACCTTCTTAAAATTTGTCTGGGGTAGGAAGGGGAATAAGTTGTACTAGTGATTTGTTTAATTTGCTTTTTATGAGAATGAATAGGAGGAAACGACAGTTTTCCTAGCATGTAAACTAACAAATACATACCTGTTTACGGGGAATAGTGGCTGTCCTTCCAGTGACGCATCTCTGTCCTTCGCCATGCAGAACATTCTGGTACTAGTACAACAAAGCAGTAAGAATATGATGAAACCAGTGCATGTATCCTTGAAAGTTTGCAGTATTGGAGACTTGGGTCAAGTGTGTGTTTTAGATGCTTTGCTAGACAACTGTGCTTAGCATTTTCCAGGGTGGAGCTAAGAGTAAATGGATGGGAAGGAGGAGTGGCTGGAAATGAGCAGAACATAAGACTAGCAGGACAGTTGCCTGAATTATGACTCCTGCTTTTCCTTGATTGTAAGGCAGCCATTTAAATTAGCATTTCTATTTAGAAGGAGACTATGAAAAGATGTCAGACTGGGTATTACCCCTGAATTTCTTTACTGCTTTTAATGTTCTTTCACTACTGCAAAGTCAAGGTATATCCTGCTCATAGCTGGGGAAATATTCTGGGGAAGTTTCACTATAGGTTTGTCCAATTTTTATGTGCTGCTTTAAGTGTTTGCTGTTGATTGCTGGCAGAGGCAGGATACTGTGATAGCCAAGGTACTTAGGATCTTAGCCATTAAAATATTTTGTTTACATTGAATTGTTATACCTGTGTTTGAACCATCTCAGATTCAAGGAGGAAGTTCTGAAGTCTGCAAATTAAAATTTCTGTACTTTAAATAGAACAAATACAACTTTGACAGTATTTTGAAGCAGTAAGGAGGCTACGTAATGCCATTGGTTTCTGCCACTTTTATCCAAAATAAAGCTTTAAAGTTAACCTCTGAGCTTTAGTTTCTTACATGTAAAATAGCATAATTTGTTTTGAATACCTGAGAATGAGAGTGTAATCATTGCTGCTAAAGTTAAGGTATGCTCACTTGAGTAATCTTGACAATTTATTGACAATTTCTTATTCTGGCATGATGCATATTTCTTTGTTCTCCATGCATTGTGATGTATGCCTGTGTTCTAACATACAACTTCTTTTTTTCTTTAGTGTTTTTGTATTGCTTTCCTGCAATTTCTCTTCTTGGTCTTTTCCCTCAAATCAACACCTTCTGTATATATCTTTTGGAGCAAATAGACATGTTGCTTTTTGGAGGTTCTGGTAAGTAGCCAGTTGCAGCCTGAGCTATTCCTTTCTTAGATTACAGTATATTATTGCATGTTTTAAGGCACCATGCATGTTAAAGCTGAAACAGCTAATGGTATTCATAAAACAGTGAGGTGAATACTAATAAGACCCCCTTGATTAAGTTTCTTTTATCTTTTCAAAAGTTCATATACAAGTTGTGCTATAGGCTGCAGAATGTGGTTGACATCAAAGAGCTCTTCCCTGACATGTCTGATGTGACACTTTACCATATTTATAAAAAAGGAAGCACTTTAAAAAAAATTTGGCTAAAACTCTATTTAAAAAATAAAAATAAAAAATGTTTGCATTGTTCCATAGTAAGGCATGTTCACAGAATATTGGATGTGTGATTTTTTTTTTTAATTTTTTTTGGGTGTTACTTTAGTCAGAGATTAAACAAGGCCTGTGAGAGAGGATGCGTGGGTGTTTTTGTTAGTCGTGGTGTTTTTTGTTTTTCACTATAGCTTAAGTAACAAAGATTGGGATGCATCTACACTGTCATCTTAGTGTGGATCAGAAACAATCTTCCTCCTTGTTCCCACTTACCACGTGCTGTTTTGCATCATGGAATGATGTCAGAGTATGCAAACTGGATTCTATTTGGATAAAGCTTAAAAGAAAAGTGCAGCGTAAGAGTGCACCTATTGCACTCCAAACACTAATGAGCATACAGTCTGTGGCACCAGACTAGAGATAGTCTGCAGTCAGGCATCTCAAATATGTATATCATGGATATCCTCAGCATTTCTCATTCTACAGACCCATGTTTACTGCATCATCTGCTTGCTGCTGTAGACGTAGCCTTTGGCAAGTGGTTTAAACTAGTACAGATGATACGGGTGTTCTTTGCTTTTTGTCTCATAAATACCATAGCAGACCTGGAGGAAATAATGTGTTGGATAAAGTCCTCATCCTATCAATAATGATGATTCCAGTGTATGCTGAACCCTAATTAGAGCATGGTTTTGCAGCCCCTGTGTCTGCATTGTTGAGACTGCTGAGCTCCTAATTCTGTCTGACAGCTTTTCCTAGCCTGCTTCTCAAAGCTCTCAAAGGATGTTACAGCACGAGATCAGCTGGCATCCTTCTCTCTCCCTTTAAGTTCGTTCATATATCTTATATGATACCAGAGCCTGTGTGTCAGGAGCAAAGGGAAGGAGGAAAATTCCACGTGGAATTTGACTAGAAAATTCCCAATTTTGTAGATCACTTCATTCCTCTTTAGTAGCAACGTGAAAAGGCATACTGATTTTTGCAAAACCGTATTCAGTACAAAAAGCAGTGGTGTGGGACCTCAGGGCAATGGAAAACACATGAAATAGAATGGCATTGGACTTTCACTCTTAGCTGTAAACAGTTTTGTGAGCTTATTTGGGGCATTGAAGGTGTTCTCTCAACAACCAGCTTTCTGATTTTAATCTCCATACCTCTCATGATGCCAGAGCTGTTTCATTTTTTTTTCTTTTGATTTTACTTTCTCGTTTAGAAAGAAATTAACTAACATGTAATGTCTGTATTTCAGCTGCTGCTGGGTTCATATCTGCACTCTACAGCATTTCCCGAAGCTTTGTGGTTCTGATTGTCCTATATGCTTTCTGCTTCAGTGCAGTGAAGGTAAGCCAGAAAAATAACACTGCAAAAATTCAAAATGTCAAGCTTAAAATTCATGTAACGTAGGGAGACCAGCACTATTTGGTGCTACATTGTCGTTGTTTATCAAGTTAAGCTTTACAAGCCGTGCTTGCTTCAGGTTCTGCCTATTAACTACACTGAAATATATTGAAAATGTAGCAGAAATACTGGAGTAAACGTGTGTCTAATACCTGTGACCGTTTCCCTCTTGCATGTACCAGCCTGAAATGATCCACTGAATTTCCCCTACAAAGACTAACAGCGGCCTTGTCTTAAAAAACTGCAACTCCTGTTGACCTGTATAAGCCAGGCTGAAAATTCCTAGTAAGGTCCATATTTCTGAAGGAAAAAAATAAAGGATTTTTTTGTTGTTGTTGTTGCTTCATAACAGTATGCCTGAGAACTTAAATGTCCGGTTTGGGCAGACCAGTGGACCATCTAATCCAGTAATGTATCTGCATCCACCGGGATTTAGGGTTTTAACGTAAGCCAGATGACTGTTTACCACTCTTTTCCCTAATATTCCACCAGTATCCACAATTGTTGGGTTAGGAATGTTGGAGAGTGTATCCCTGCTTCTTTCATTTGGTATCTGTGGACTTGTTGTCTATGAATTCGCTGTCTCTTCCTGAATGTGCTGGTCCCGTCTGTCTCTACAACTTTGTGCCAGCAATTTCCAGATGTTTGTTGTGCTCTGTGCAAAGCACTGCTGTCCTTCATTGGTTTTAAACTGATTTGCTAATTTCACTAAGTCTTCCCTATGCCTAGTATTGCAGGATTTGTGGAAGAATGGTTCTGCATTCACCGTATCTGCTGCCTTCGCAGTTTTGTAGGCATCAGTCAGATCCCCCCCAGCCATCTTCTCTTTAAACTGAAAAGTCACAGCCTTTCTAGTGTCTGCTTGTAAAGCAGCTGCTCTCTCAGAAGTAGCTAAGTTAGTCACCCTACTCCTGTGCCTTCTCTTACTCTGTTGTGACCTTCAGATGTGGAGAGTAAGTTGCATGTGGTGCTCAGGATACAGGTGTGCCACCGCTCTATATGCTGGCAAAATGACTGTCTGCCTTGTTCTCAGTACCCTTCCCGGTGATGCCCAATGTTGGGGTTTTTTGGCAGATGCTGCGTTTTGAGCCATATTCAATCTAAAGCGTTTAAATTTTTGCATTTAATGTATGTCCTCTGCAATTTTTGTTTTATTTAAAAAATAGCAATGAAATGTTGGCTGCCTTCAAGTCTGCTGCAAAATTCCCAGTGACCACAGCAGGACCAGGATTTCATCTTAGACTTTTGATAAAATTTGTCCTTTAAGGGACAGTCTTTTGACAGTGTTTCATTACAGGCTTGATGCTGTCAGTGCTCGTGCAGGGCTGCACCAGGACGTGTGGTGATTTACAAGCTGCTCTTGGCATCTTGTGGGCATGCGTGAGAGGATGCTTTGTGGTGCTACACATGCATAGTGCACGCAGAGATCCCAATAGGAGGTTCTACAACAGCCAAGGATGTATCGTGTCAACACCCAGGCTGGCTATTTACACAGATGACAGGGGCAATCAGATGTTTCTTTAAGGGAATTCTTTAAGGAACATAAGCATTTCTATAATGGCTTTTAACAATTTTCCACTTAAAATTTTGAATAGGAGCCTTAAATCAAAAAAAAGTCAATTATAATGCCTTAATGATCTCTCACAGATGATCAGAACTGGCTGTGCACGTGTGTTTAACCACTCCCAATAGGAAGGTAAAATGTGTTAAGCCACCATTTTATCTTGCCCCTGGGTGGCTTGAGTCCATACACAATAAATTGTTGCTGAGCAGTGCTGTGTTAAGACACTTTAAATTACATGTCTTTGAACATGTGGTGTACTCCCAGCGAATCTCCTGTTGCCAGGCTTACCCAGTATATCAGTTATACTGGTTTGGCCTGGCCCTGCTGTGTGATGCCAGACAGCTTAACTGCTTCTTACGCATTTTACTAAAGCAGCTAGTGTTCCTGCTGCTGTTTTCTGGCTATATTAAAGATTTGGAAACTGGCACCTGGGGTGGAGAAGGTAGCTCTCTGTAAGGATGAGCAGAGTGAGAAAAATCTGTAACAGGGGGAGAAACAAGGAGAAAAATGCAAAGAGCCATATGGAAGGGAGGAATTGAGTTAAACCACTGTTCAACAGGCAAATATCTGTGTAAATGGTAATTTTTTCCCCTAAGGTTAGCAGAGGACGATTCACTAATTGAGGGTAGGGAAGTTGTGTGATGGATACTTTAAAAAATAGTTTTGTAAACAGTATTAAAGAAAAGCCTCTTTAAATATTCTATAGACTCCTTTCTCAGCATAATACTTTAAATTACAACATGCAGGTGGCTTTGTAGATAAGCAATCTCCTCATGGATTAGACTTCAAACTGCTTAGAAATATGCTTGTAATGCTACCCTGAAGTTGTAGAGTGCTGTGAAAGATTTACAAGATATCTGTTGTAAATTACCAATATTAAGTGCAGACTTTCTGTTCACACAGAAATTACAGTTAATTTGAATTTTTATGGCACTGTTCTTGTGAAGGCACTTCTGAGGAGGTTAATTTAAAGCATGTAAAGATGATTCTACTTGCTTCAGCTCATAATCTCAGTCTACTGGGGTGCTTGAAATTTCGTACATTTTTTCTTCTAGAATTTATGAAATGAGCACTTGTGTTAACCCTCCTTGTTCTTAAGTCAGCTCCAGAGATTTTTTTCCTTTTGGACTGTTGTCTATAACATTGCAGGAGAATGATTCTGTTAGACTTATTCTTTGATTGGTGGAGGAGGAGTAGGAATCGACTTAAATGTGAGAGAAGAATCTGATCCTGAATAGGGACCACTGTGAAAGGTGGTCTAATACTCTTCTAAGAAACTAGAACTGTTTTGATATGTAGGGAGCAACAACTTCTTATCCTAATCAAATGAAGGTTTGGATTTTGTGTGCACTAGGAATTGCAGAGTGTAACTTAAAACTGTTTCATTGAGGTGTTTCCACAATGGTGATAAGTACGTGGTTCTCTTTAAGATAGAAATGGCATCTCTTCCACGCTTGCACGTTACAGCTATTCTCTATTTTTTATTTTTATTTTACTCTTTTCACTTTTAGTCAGTTTGGCAAAACCAATGGAGCAAAATTGTCAATATTTATGGAGGTCAAAAAATCATCACAATCAAAAAGATTCAGGGCAGGGAAACATGATATACTCTCTCTGGCACAGGATTTCTGGGTTGCAAAGCTTATTTCTTGGCTGAAATGTAGCATCTGCAAATGTAAACTCTGTTTATTGGCAGAACATCTTATAGCTCAGCAGGTGTAACTAACAGAGTTCTATTTCCCAAAATAAATTGCAGAGAAGAGTGGATCTCTAAGTGGTTGTGTGCTTTTTACTGGTGAACAATTGCTCACATTGAATGCCCAGGCTGAAGACCCATTCCAGTGGTATCAGGCTTGAGCCTCTCCTTCCTTAAGTGGTTGTTGTGTTGTAAGTATCTTGCAGGGTGAAATAGTCTAGCCTCATTTCTCTGTGTACGTTAATTATTCCAAAAGGAAGGATGTTATTCCTGAAGAAGTTCATTAGAAGAATAATTAATTTACCACATGATTTTCTTTTTTATTAAAAGAAATAATTTTATAATAGATCTGTGTTCTTAAGTGAGTTTTTCTTGTTCATGTTTAAAACAGAAAATGTATATATACACGTATGTACAATCGTTTGATTTAGTTGCAGTCAAATTTTGAAATTATTTTAGAATAGCAAACTCATGGCAATTAATCCTTTGTTCTAGAACTCCAATTTTAGAAAAATTAAAAGAGTAAGGATTAAGCAATTGTTTTGAGGGATGTCCACAAGTGGAAGTACTCAAGTTAACTATCAACATGCGAATATAAGCTCTGAGAATTGAGACAAATAGGCATGTGCTGAAATCCTGTGCCTTTTCCAGACTCATTTTGAATTATGTTGTACAAAACCAACTAAGAGTCTCTATGAAAAAGCAGCTGCAGTACAGATATATCATTAGTTTAACTTAATAATTGTCATTGATTTCTGTTCAGATAAGTTGCCTGAGGAAAATTATTATACAGTATTCTTGATTAAGACTTCATCTTACGATCTGCAGACAAAATTTGGTGTGCCCAATGAGTTCATCTGTCCCTGCCACTCTTTCTGAATGACCTTGCAGCATCTTTGCTGTTGCATGACCAGCAATGTTTCTCTGTCATGGCTAAAATGTGCATCTCGCCTAAAAGAGGATGGAGAGATCTCTAGTTTTGTGCTAACAGTGAATGTGCAGGTTGGATCCTGTGGCAGGCTGCTTACGTGTCCCATCACAGGACTTGGCCAGAAACATATGATGTGTTTTGGTGGGTGGCTGCATATGGCTCAGCTGGCAGACGTGGGGTGTTATGTGACCAAACGTGCATTTTCCACACAACTAAAATACGGGACAGTCGGTTACAAGGCCAGGTACAAACTTATTGCCTGATGAGGAGACCTGTGTTTGAATTGTGTGACTCAGACATTTGGAGAAGACACAGGAACATGTTATTTGGAGGCAGCTGAAAAGCAAAGGGGTCCCACCTGCTGTGGCCAAGTGATCGGCTCTCCCCCTCAGACTACTCCTCAGCAGCTTTGCCTTTGCTCGCTGTTTGTGCGGAGGAGCTGTGGGTCTGCAGTTTGTCAGGACCTCCTCTGGTGGTGCTACTGCTGGACTGATCAGTTTTCTTTTTGTTTAAAGCGATCAATTTAAAAAATAAAAAAGAAAACACAAAATTGTTCACATCAGTTTTCTTTTTGTTTAAAGCGATCAATTTAAAAAATAAAAAAGAAAACACAAAATTGTTCACAGTAGGAAGTACAGAGTATTGCATCTAAAATTATAACAGATAATTTCTCCAGAAAACCCCAAAACACAAAATAGCTGGAATTCCAGGTCTCTCTCTGTGTTTGAGGCCTTGAGGACTGATAGACAAGACATTTTTCATCACTGTTGCCAGGCAAAAGAGCGTGTTGTGAGTGGAGCAGGTTTTAAAGTGACTGTCTGACATAGCTGGTCAACAGCAGTTGTTCCCTCTGGTGATGATGTGAAGTCACCTGGACGGATTTTTGGTTTACAGTCATGTTATCCCAGTGACGCAAAGGTGGTTTGGCTACAGCTTTCAGATGCTGTAAAGCAGCTCTTCATGCATCTTATGCCATGACACATCCCTGTTTTAAGTGATATGACACCAGCTGCTTATCCAGGCTTACATGCGACAGTACAGTGAACTTGATTTCAGACAAGAGAGAAGATAAATGTCTCAGCTTCTGAAGTGCAAAGACCTGAGTTTCTCCTGCTTGCTTTGAGATTTTCTTTATCTCCCAGGCCTCTATTTAATGATGTTGTCACTCCTTATTCCAGTCTTTCCAGGTCCTCTATGAACTTCCATTTACTTTTGTTTAATAAAAAGCTCTAAAACCTAAACAAGGTTTTATCACCTCTTTTGGTCATTCCTTGGATTGTTACATCTAATAGCAGCAATTTTTCAGCTCGCTAGTTTTTTGAAGCTATTGGGTAACTGAGTTTAGTTTAAAATTATCTGTGTTCACTTCAGCCTGGCTTTATTTCTGATCTCAGCTTCATTCCTGTAATCTTGAACAGAAATTGGCAGCTCTAATAGCTACCTTACCTTTGATACATGAAAATGTTATCTCTCTTTCCTGGAGGAAGTGGTTTTATTTTCAGATATTACATCCATCAGATTGGAGACACAGGAACTTCTGTGCCATCTTTTTCACTTGACTAGAATTGCCTGATGTGCTTATTTTTGTCTCCTGCTCCATCTGGTTTGTGGTCTGTGCCCAAATATTTAACAGATATTTAAAAAAAAGTCAGGTATGCCCTCCTACTTTTTCCACAAATATTCAGTCTGGAATTTAGCCATCTTGATATCAGTCTTTAGCATTCCAGCGCATCAGTGTGTTGCTGTGGGGCAGAAGAGCACATCCTCAAAGGTTTCTGGAATCAGTCAGTCCTCCTCATCTGCCTTCTGTTCCAATCAGCTGGTTTGGATTTGAAACTTATCCAGAGCCAGTTAATTATTTGTCATCCAGCTGTGGTGGGGGTTTTTTTGCCTTTTTTTTTTTTTTTTTTTAAACTGCCTAAGGAACTTGTGGTTTATTTTAATCAGCCTGGAAAAATTTCAGATTTTGGACTTGGGTCAGAAAAATTAAACTGATGTGAATGTGTTCACATGTGGCACAGCTGCCTCCTCCAGCTCTGTGTAAGTGCATTTTTAAATTTTTTTTAATGAAAGTTATATAGTTTTCATTACCTTATACCTGAAGAAAGTATTTTATGGTAACTTATTTATCGCTTCAATGGACAGTTACTAAAAATCCTGTGTGTATTTTAAACCGTTCTCAGCTCACTTTGTAGTTTGGTTTGTTGTTTAATGAGTTTTAAAACTCATTAATCAGAATAACAATGCTTCTTGATTCCTGTTTTCAATGACGCAGGCTTCATCTGTGTACTAATGACGTTGAAATATTTGTCTTAGTGTTTTATAATGGGAAAGAATTGCAAGCATACATCTCCCTTAGTGTGCTAAGACTGCCCAAATAAATTTCTAATGCGTATGCCATACATATATGCCCATGCGTATAAACAGAATTCCTGAATGTGTAAGTGACCAAAAATAGACATATAGGATTATTAGACAGCTTTGCTTCTACAGCATAAAATACTTCAAGCCCTGTTGGAGGTTTGAAGACAAGGCTCATCAGTTTTATGTACTTTCCAATTAAGAGACCCCTGAGAATTGTCAGATAGCACAAGTTTCAGTGAGCGATGTTTGCAGCCATAGTCAGACTTGCACTTCAGTCATTACTTCAATAGTTACGCTCTTAGTTTCCTGCGTGCATAAGATGAACTTATTGTCCAGATATAACAGAAAAAGTAAATTATGTCTGCAGAATGTGATATATAGCCCAGGGTTACTCTTGTAGAAATATGTCACTGTATAGGAATATAGAAATCTGTAATTCTTGCTTAGGATAAACATACCATTATGTGAAATGTGAGTATTCATGCCCCCTGCCTGAAGTTGTTGCTCATCTTACTCTCTAGCTGAGGCATCCTAGTCACAGACCGGGACCCTGTTGCGTAAGGTGGTGTGTGCACACATATGCGTAGACCTGCATCAGTCCCATCCTTGCGGATTTTAAATTTCAGCAATGAAAATCCAGTCACAGATAACAGTTGGGAGTGCAGAGAAACAGAGACAACATTGCTCAGAATGGGTAGTGATATCTGTATTCTGGTAGCTTTTCACTTGTCAGGTTTTGGAGCTCTTCTGGGAAAGTAATGTTTTGTTTTCCATGGATGATGGGAAGATAAGGCTGGTGGGCATCTCTTCCTAGAATTTGTCTCTAACCAGTGTAACATAGGGTCCATGAATAATTCACATTTCCTGGTCGTCAATGTTCACTGAAAACGAGTATCTGGTAACATAGTTAAGCTTGTAGAGAACAAGTCATCGTTACCATTTTCCCATACCTTTGGGGATGGGGGGATTCCCTTTTACAGTCTCACTGAGAAAGTTTTTATATGTTCAGAAATAGGATGATAGTATTTCTTTCAATTTACCATCACACACGTGGAATGGCTGACTGTCAACAGCTGTCCTGCATATTGTTTGATGTGAGCAATGGCATAGATCCGTGATGAAGCCAGGGAGTGGAAGTAAGGAGAAAGACACACACACAGACACACCCCACCCACCCCAAAATTGGTTTCATAATGATGAAATTATGAGAGTGCGGAAAATTAGGTGGTATCTGTTCTTTGTGAAGAGCAACTGGAGTTTGTCTACATATTTAAAAAGCCAGTCAGTATGCAAACACCTTCAATGACACTAAGACTGCAGCAATCTGCGAAGTCTTTGGGTTGGAAGGAATATTCTGTTAAAAGAAAACAAAAAAAGATAGCAAGAATTTCTACTTACCACAATGGTTCTGCTGTGTTCAGAGCACTTTTTGTCTCTGGAGTAGGACATATGATTTATTTTAGCATATCTTTGAAAGGTAAGTTTGTTACATGCATTTTTATTTTTTTTTAAGGAAGAAAGAAGCAAAAAGGATAAATAACGTAGGACAGAAAACTACTATCACCACTTTTTAAAAATACATTTACCTCCCCACCTTTCCCAGTGGTAAAAGGCTTGTAAGTTCAAAGACACCTTTATCTTCCTTTCTAGTGGGTTGTTTTGGGATTAGGTGATTCTGTGGCTGAAATGGAACACCAGCACCACCCGATTGCTGGGTCTGTTGTAACTCATTGCTTTCATCCTTAACCCTGTAAGTCCATTTCAGTTGTTTTAAAAGTGACTACCTGAGTGTCTGCATCAAAGTCAAAACTGTATATGAAAGCACTACATGTCACCTCAACCAAATGAGGTAAAGTTAGGAAGTCAAACTCCCCGTCTAGTATGACAGATAATACCAGCTTCGAAGACTAAAACCTGTCATTCCTGTTTTCCCACTGAGAAGAGTCATTGTCCAATTATCAGCTATATTGTTTTTTTCATCTTTTTAATTTAAAGCTCTACCAGGCATCATTAGTGGGGGAGGAAAATGACAAAATGGAGCAGTGTACATCACACTGATGCTGGAGAAATTACACCTTTGTTCATTCTCATCTGTTGTACAACATAGCGTAGCATTATTATTCTGGAATATCCTGTGCTCGAGGCACATAGCAAATATTGATGCCTGTCCTGCCTGCCTTCCTGGCTCCCTGACAGCTGAGTTTTGAGGGGACAATGACACTTTGTAACTGGAGCATAGCCCAGCCAAACAGAGAAGCTGTGTGTAATATACAGAAATTATGGAAGAGTTCCCGAGAAGTTACCATGAGGAATCAGCCGTGTGCAGTTTTACAGTAGAAACAGGGCGAAATCATCAAACTGGCTACTGATGCATTTCAATACCCAGGTATATTGCTGGGCTTTTTATAGTATTTCTCTTTGGAAATAAGGTGCAGGGCGAAGGGGCAGTCATGCACTAGAAGGTGCTGGGCAGATCTGTATGCAGTTGTGTTGCCCTGGAGATGCAATGGATATTTGCATGGGCTGTGATTCAGCCATTTTCAGAACATTTTGACTCCAGTTAGCGTTCTTCAGTGTTTTGAAGAATGTGAGTTTCATACCTGAGACTAAGCATGGGAAAAGTTAACCCAAATTGCATTTGGCCTCAAAACTGGGAATGACAAAATGAAGAGTGGAATTGGATAGCAAAGTTTAACTTGTTGAACAAATGGTGCTGGATTCTTTCAGTAATACGGTGTAACTGTCTTTTGTTTTTAATGACTGTTTCAAGTAGGATTTTTTGATAGTACTAAACACTTCGTTCTTTCATCTTTGTGATGTTCAGTAGTATGATGAGGGGAAGGTGATTCTTGGAATTAAAATTTCACTTCTGTGATACCAGTTCTTAGGATAATGGGAATTTCATCATTAAATTCCAAAGAAACGTCATGTTGCAGCAGGTAGTTTATCCCTTAACAACAAATTAGTTTGTCTTGCCCAGGTATTCATTGCCCTTGAAAGAAATGAAATCTTTCTTAATGTGGATCAGCTTTGCTAAGAAACCATGCATATCACTGGGTAAAACAAGAATAAAACCACCTTATTCTGTGAAAATATTGGTTCTGTACAAGTTGTGAAGTTTTTCAAACAAGAGACATACTGCAGAAGATGACTTGTTTGTAGTAGCTGAACAAGGCTTAAAGTTTCACGGGTCCTAAAAGCATTGTCTCACAAAACCTACCTGGAAAGTGCTCTGATGTCAGGATCTGCTAACCTCACATTCACTTGATCAGGTAGAAGTTGTGGGGAGGCACTGAACAAGCCTAATAAGTGAGATGGATATGGATCTGATCCACTTGGTTTCTGTGTCCTTCACAGCCAAAATTTGTGTGCTTTTACAGCCAGGACTAGCAAGTATATCTAGGATCCCTAATTTGTAGTTGAGGACTCCACAGGTGAAACTGGTCTTCATAAGTGACCATAGAATCATAGAATGGTTAGAGTTGGAAGGGACCTTAAAGATCATCTAGTTCCAACCCCCCTTTCATGGGCAGGGACACCTTCCACTAGACCAGATTGCTCAAAGCCCCATCCAGCCTGGCCTTGAACACCTCCAGGGATGGGGCCTCCACAACTTTCTTAAGCTTCACGTTCTTTCTCTTATTATTTCTAGCCAATTTTAGCTGTTTAAGTCACCCAGAGACAGTTTCTCATCTTGGTTATGCCCAGAGTGTGCTAGCGAGTGTGTAAATTCTCAAATTCTTGCCCTACCCGGGGATGTCATGTACGGTGGTGAGAGCTCTCCCTCTCCACTGTGCTACCATCCAGGCAGGGCCTGGATGTAATGTGCAAAGCAGCAGAAAGATTTCAGAGTGAGGTGCCAGAACTGTACCCCACTGGCTGATTTAGATGACATTGGCATTTGTTGAATGCAGTCTGGCCACAGGTCAAGTAACTACGTATCAATTTAGAGTTTAGACAAATACAGTGTAGTTCCTTTCACTTGCATCTCATTTTAATGAGAATTTGCCTCTAGTGTTTCATTAAAGAGGAAAGAAAACCTGCCTTTCGTGTGGTTTTCTAGCTAATTGCTGATCATAGAGGAATTACATAATACGATCACAAAATGTGCCTCTAATTTCAGTCTTTTTCACAATAATAGACTTTGATATAAAAAAGGATTTTCAGTCCTTGGTAGGTGGTGTACAAATTTAGGTGCTGTGCCTTTAACACTGCATGTATGGCTTAGCTTACTTTAAGAAAAAAAAAAAAAAAAGAGAAAAATAAGAAAATTAAGCTCTGCATTCCTGACTTACAAATATTCTGCTTTCTGTCCTCCTGTTCAGGAACCCTGGGATGCACAACACATTCCAGCGCTATTCTCTGCTTTCTGTGGTCTGCTAGTTGCACTTTCTTATCACCTCAGCAGACAAAGCAGTGACCCATCTGTACTGATGTAAGTTGCCTGCAAATGTTATTTATTGATTACTCTGTACAGCACACAACCAGAGCGATGCCTGGGGTTTCAGAACCGCACGCACTGTCTCCCAAAAGTATACTACGGTGAGGTGGACGTTCCTTGCCATGTCTGCCTGGTTGGTATCAGTCCTGTAAATAAATGAAGTGTTGCAGTCAGATTACCAGGAAGGCTGGTGCTCTTTAAACAACCCTGTCCAAATTTCACCCTCTGGGAAATTGCGTGCTTGCCATGTTGCAGGATAGCGATTTAGTTGAGGGGGCTCTCAGTCTACTGCAGTTGCAGAATGTGCATTGGTCATCACTGCGGCAAGGAGAAAGGGCGTTTGATGTGCTGGGAAGATGGCTCAATTCCAGCTCTTGCTGAGGGTCACTGTCAGTAGGCTATGCCTCCCTGACATTAATTCCTTCCTTTTCTGCTCTGACACAGTCTGCTAAAGGTAGCTGAGGAAAGGTAGTGTGCATTAAGAGCTGCCATTGAGAACAAGGGAGATCCAGGGGAGAAGTCCCCCAACATTGTGATCTGCAGGTTGAGGTGGCATGAGAGAGGCCTGTGGATCCGTACCTCGGGGGCAACAGACAGGAGTTTTCACGTGTGGGAACTGTGCTATCTGGCTATCATGGGGCCTGCAGTGGCCCACAAGCAGCCGGGCATCTATGTATATGGCTATGGGATTAAGCAAGAAAACGAGTTTTGTGCAGCTGGTATAACCGTGCCATCAGGGATTCTGTTTCACAGACAGCTCAGTCTTATCATAGAACAGTGCAGAGGACCTGCAAGGAAACCCTTGGGTTCTCTCCTTTGATTCATGAGGTGTGTTGTCTTGAGGTGAGGCTCTTTAGTGTATGAAGATTGTACTAGGCATGTGGTAAGTCAGGGTGGTTGGACGCACAATTCTGTAATGAGGAGAGAGCGGGGGGAAGTGGAGGGCTTTTTAGGCTATTCAAGATTATATTTGAGGAGAGAAACTTGGAAAAACGAGAAGAATTCTGATGAGGAAGGAAAGGATATAGGACACTAATCGAATTTGGCATCCCAGTAAATCTTAGTGAAGGCTTGAGAAATTCCTTCTTTATCATCCAGAAGATTCAGGTAATCTGATATTTATATATTACAAGGTTCTGATGTGGCAAAGCAACAAGAACTGCTTATATCTATTGCCGTTAACTTTATCCAAAGCCGACTGTGTCTGGCACCGATGTGAATTAGACCTGGATTAAACTTTGTGTAGCTAATGTGTAGTTCACTGACTATTGCAGTATGGAAGGAAGTGAAGCTGTGTGCTGTATCAGGGAGTTTTGTTTAGCCTTGGAGTAAAATCTACACAGGTAAATTGCAAATCAGCATGGAAGCGTGAGCTCTTTCAATTTTGAAGTAATTTAAATGTATTCTACTCTCCCACTCCCCAGGAAGGATATCCCAGTTCATTAACTTCTTTAATAAAACAGAAACTTGTCTTTCCTTAAAACAATAGTCTTAAGAAGTGATATTAAACCATTAAATCCATTTCAAATTTTAGATTTAGCTACCGATTTCATAACATTCTTAACCAAATCTTCAGCAGCTGAAATGGTTGTTAAATATCTTAAAATTCAAATATGTGTACAACAAAATCAACTGTTTATTGTGCAATCATGATTAAAATGTATAATCCTTTAAAAAAAGAGGTTTAAGTTTTTTTGTTTTTTTTAAACAGCACTGAACTTAATAAAAGGAAGTTAAGGAGATTGGAAACAGTATTTAAGGGATGGCCTGTGGCATAAACTTCAAGATGCAGGAGGAGGTAGCACATAAATCTTGAACTGAGGATTGATATACAATTTATACAGAAATAGCTTCTTTGGCCTTTCTAATGTGGGTCTAAACAGCTCCCATAGTGGTTTCAGCTTAGCTGAAACTTTAATAAAGGGCACGAATGGAACAGTACCCTCTCTGCTCATTCCTCTAAATGACTGACTCACATTGATTGGACTGCTGAGACTCCTTAACATTTTGATGAGGAAGTTCTGCTCTGATCACAGATAGAGCTGGTTTGTGTCAATCTCCAGCTATACAGAGATAAGATAGCTACTGCATACATGAGGAAGGAAATCTGAGGCTGTTTGTTCCTCCTCCTCTGGCCTGCAGGAATATTCATGTTAGACATGTTCAGAAGTATCCTAACTACTTTTTTTTTTTTAAATAGGTCCCTTATTCAATGCAAATATGTTCCTCACTTTCTGCGTCAACAGTTTGAAGGTTCATCAGCAGATCCACTCCCAGAAAAGATGAGAGAATCAGTGGTAAGACCTTTTCTTTCATTACTTTCTGTTCTAAGCTCTCTCCCATCCATCTTCCCTGCTAAGGAACCTCTTAAATATTCTCATTTAGTAATTTAAATATTTAAATTATAAAAGGACAGAAAATGGGAGGATCTCTGTCCTGTTCCTTTAAATCCACCGATAGAAACTGAGAGAAGTTCTTCTAGGTCTTCTTTCCAGTGATGCCAGAAGGGAGAAGGGCGATGTTGCAGTTTTCCTTTCTGAAGGGTTCCTTTGAAGGACTCTGCAACATTGATTCCTTAATATAGTTGATGGGAAATGCACTCTTAGAGCTAGGGGAATGAGGTATTTCGTCCTGGTACTCGGAGAGCTAATGCAGGTTCTGTGCATAGAGTTACAGCCTGGCAACCTGGTGGGTACAAGGTAGGCTGGATTGTTCAACAAGCGTTCAAAAAGGTCAGCAGTCCTGCCAAACTTCCTGTCTGCGTTGGAGGGGGACAGGATTTAGTCCACAGAATTAAGTGTGTTTAGACAGCCCTTATTCATTCTTTTTCTAGGGCTAGGAGTTGACCTGGTTTTGGGGCATGCCTTTTTCTGTACCAGGAAGTACTCTTGACTGTACGCCCTCCACCCCAGCCAAGCCAGGTGGAGCACAGACCAGACTTGGCACCTAGAGATGGAAGAAGGATGTGAAACTTGACTAGTATGAGAGAGGGAGGTACATACCTGGTGCCAAGCATTGCTGTCTCATTCTCTTTTCTTTGCTTGGCAGGCTGTTTATGTCCTACTGTCTGGCATGTAGCTCTAAGTTTGTGTCGGCTTATTTCCCACTTCAGCTTAAACATCCAAAGTGACCCATCTTCCTTTTTGTGTCTTTTTATATTAAAAAAACTCACTAACTGTTACCCAGGTGAGGTTGATTTTATAAAGAGTTCATGCGAGAAGATCGTCAAGCTTCCAGAAGTGTTAAGGGGTGTTTGACATTTCTTAGAGCCATGAGCTGTCCTGCTTCCTGGCTGTCAGACAGCCCCTCCTCCTGACCGCATCCCTAACAACTGCATCTGAGCATGTGCAATCTAGGCAGTTATTCCTAAATTCCTGAATACTTGCCAGAAGCAAGGAGCGTTCAGAGAGTGCCTAGAAGACAGACTGCCTTTTTTTGACCCTTAAACATGACCTGAGAGACCGTAGTGCCTAGTGGTACAGGTTGCTAGGGCCGTAGCTGGCCTGGCCTCCAGATGTCCCTTTAAAGGGATGCATCTGTTCTGTACATCTTGTATCATATTTATTGGGCATTTTATAAGGTGTTACACAGCCTACAGTTGATCCCACACTACCAATGTTTTCTACTTTTCTTTGATAAGCTTCTGCTTAGATTGTTATTTTCTACCATGTATAATAATATTTTAAACTGCTTACTCTAATAAGGCCTGCATAAGATTAAGTGATATGTCTTTTTCTGGTTGCTTGTATTGAATTACAGTTTCTTGCAAACCAAACTGATTGCAACAGGGTCGCACTGCAATATGAATGTCCAGCTAGTAACAGAGTAAAAAAAGTATTTATGTTAAAGTTTTTCTGTATTCTGTGATATTTCTAGTGTGTGGGTTGTTGCCACAGTTCATTGTTCAATATATTCATCAACGACCTGGATGAGGGGACAGAGTGTACCCTGAGCAAGTTTGCTGATGATGCAAAACTGTGAGGAGTGGATGACACACCAGAAGGCTGTGCTGCCATACAGCAAGACCTGGACAGGCTGGAGAGTTGGGCAGAGAGAAACCTAAGGAAGAACAAGGGCAGGAACTAGAACACAAGGGCAAGTGTAGGGTCCTGCGCCGAGGGAGGAATAACCTCATACACCAGTACAGGTTAGGGGCTGACCTGCTGGAAAGCAGCTCTGCAGAGAGAGACCTGGGAGTCCTGGTGGACAACAAGTTGACCGTGAGGCAGAAATGTGCCCTTGTGGCCAAGAAGGCCAATGGTCTCCTGGGGTGCATTAAAAAGAGTGTGGCCAGCAGGTCAAGGAAGGTTTTCCTCCCCCTCTACTCTGTCCTGGTGAGGCCACATCTGGAGTGGTGCCTGGCGACAGGACAAGGGCCAACAGGCACAAGCTAGAACACAGGAAATTCCACCTCAACTTGAGGAAAAACTTCGTTACTTTGAGGGTAACAGAGCTCTGGAACAGGCTGCCCAGAGGTTGTGGAGTTTCCTTCTCTGAAGATAGTCAAAACCCATCTGGATGCATTCCTGTCCAACCTGCTGTAGGTGAACCTGCTTTGGCAGAGACATTGGACTAGATGATCTCCAGAGGTCCCTTGCAATCCCTACCATCTGTGATTGTCAGTCCAGTGTTATACATGAGTACTGTATAGCAGATGTAATGGAAAGCTGCTTGTTCCCCCATATTTGTATCCCACTTGCATTTTTTGTTGATAGCCCCCTTCTTGGAGTAGTAGAGTCTTGATCTCATATGTTCTGCAGATGGAGCCTTGCCATGGGACTGAAGCAGTTACTGCGGCTGTTCACTTAACTGGTTTCATTTCACAGTGCAGAGCGAAACCTTGAGCAAGGCTCCAATATATTTAAAACAAAAAACCAAAAGAATGAACAAATTCACATCTAAGATCCTGGCTGTATTTTCAAAATGAAGTCATGCTGCAGACTCTCGACCTATTTTTGCGTCACTAATGTGGACAGGGATCTGATTCCTTATACTTAAAACACATTTACCATGTGGTTCAACTGCACTCGGGTCCTTGAGCCACTGGGGCGGAAGATGCAGAAGCGCAGGGAGGACTGTGGTGGACTGGCCAGACATAGGACCTCAGTTCTTCCCTTCACCATGTGTCATTCTTGTCATGTTTGCCAGTGTTCTTTTTGCATTTAATTGAGTGGGATTCCTGGCACCGTTTGCTTTCCAGGATGTACCTGGTTTGGGGGTTGGTGCTTTTCTGCTCTGTACATTCGATACTCCATGCTGCTGCTGCTTTTAGACAGAGGCTGTTTTCCTTCAGTGTTGCTTGAGCTTGCTAGTTCTTTGTCTTTTTTTTTTTT
>RSEF01000003.1:43742140-43775318 GCA_003993805.1 Himantopus leucocephalus | reverse complement strand
GAGAGAGGGCAATTCCTGATTAAGGCAGGCTCTTTGTCTAGCGCCTGTGTTATCTGGTACTTTTGTCTCAATTAAACACTAACCAGTTTGCCAGGAGACTCCCACTGCAGTCTCACAGTGCAGTGCTAACAAAGCAAGCAGGGAAGAATTGAGGCAGGAGAAAATGCATGTGCCTCAAGTTTGAGGAACACAATCAAGCCACAGTCTCTGCTGACTTGCTTCAGCAACAGCACACATCTTTAGGATGTAGGACTCAGTTGACTCCTAAAAGCCAATTTTAAATAGCTTCCAGAACTTTTGCAAGGGGATCTTCAAACAGTTCAGAAACCAGGTGAAACAGTATGTCAGTATTTGAAGGAGATTTCATGGTGGTAGTTAGTTTTTTTTCCTCTTGGAGCGCTCCTCTGCGAGGAGAGTATTCCGAACCCCCTGCCAGTGGCAAGAGATGGCAGGATGCACCACAACAGCCAGCCTTGCCCTGGTCTATATACAGACGCTTGGTCTACGTAACATGCCATTTAAATAAGACCCATTTTAAGCAGAAATTTTGAGGTGTACAGAACCAAATCACCTCCTCAAGCAGCTGAAAGCAAACAAGGTTAATATTGAAAATTAATGTGTTGTATTCTGTAGTTGCTTTGCATTGATTTTAGGAATAATAAATACAGTGTCTCTAATGTTTAGTTACGTGACCTTTACTATTTTCCTTTGCTTGAATAGCTGTGTAAGAATTGCCAGCTTTGGAAGCCTGAATTATAAAGCAGCTGTGATGGATAATTGACCATTCAACTTTGAGAATGGAGCTTCCTACCATTATAATTAATTTCTATAGGCATCCACATGGCTGACTACTAGATTAACCAGTGGCCTGAGGGTGCTAATGTGTTACATTCAAACTCGGCTTCCTTCCTGGCCTTTAATACAAACATTTAGATAGCTAGTAAAAGGGTTTGTATAAAGCTCCAAAAGCATAATTGAAAATAATAATAAAAAAAGTGCCACTATAGCATATTCTGCTTGTAAAATCTGAGGCATCATATGCAGTGATGTTGGTTTGGGGTTTCTTTTTCCCCTTGAGTGTAAAATGGAGAAAAAAAGAACACCTGCTTTCAGCCCAAACTATAACAGTGATTAACGCTCACTGCAGAGATTTTTAACTTCGATGAGAGCTTAACTTTTCCATGTTGGACCAATGGCTATGAAAGACTCAAGCAACACACCGTAGGGCTATTCAACATTCAGTTCGTAAGTGCCTGGCTTTGGGAATGGAATCCAAAATCCTGCTTTAGACAGCTGGGTCTAAATGCAGGACGGGGAACAGAGTTGTGTCCAAGGTAGGCACGTGCTTTGCAGGAGCTAGCTGCCTTCAGCAGGAAGGGTGGAAGCCACAGATCCACCCGCAGCAGCCTGTAGGTGGATGCCCAAGGTTTTTTCCTGGAAGGTAGCTCTGAATGCCCCTCAGCTAGAGAGATAACTTCCCAGGGACAGCCGTTTCCTGGGGTGCCCTGAATGCTAGGCCATGACATGAAACAAAAGTAGCTAATGCTCAGCTTTGTTTTCAAAGGAAAAAGGCCTGAATTTTGTGAGAAGTTTGAATGTGTCTGCCACATCAAGAAGGAGCTCCTGTGGGGACGGTTTTGCAAGTCAGCAGCTGAGCAGTACATTTACATTTTGAAACAGTTCTGTGCAAGGGCAGAAGGGCAAGCCTGGGCATATGTGATGTTTTAAACACTTTAGATGTTGCCAGAGTTGGAATGCAATTATCAAATTTGGATTTAAATACCTGAATAATAATCATTGCTTTAAAAACAGGCCTTTTCCTGTATAGGATTGTTAATGTGTCAAAAGCAGTGAGAGCACCCTAAAAAGAACATTTGCAAACTCAAAGATGGGAAAGGTGGGAAATACAAATCCTGCGTAATATAATCTGTGTAATCCATTCTCTTTTAAATGTAATCTTTTGAAAAGATTTTCTTTAGTGACTTGGCACAGAATGGAAAGTTAGCATGCCGCCTCTCCCCAAAATCTCCATTATTATAATCTGCTGATTTTACAGCTGAATTCTTAATATTTGATGCAGTTCTTAAAATGACAGCTTCTTCAGTCACCTGATTGTGAGAGTAAGAAGTCATTTTAATAGTAATCCTTTCTGGTTGTGGAGAAGAGCTTGAAAATATGATTGGAGTGTGTTTTTGTTTCTATAAGCTTGTTTTAGATTATTAAGGAGTTGGATTCAGCTGTGCAGAAAGTGATACTTGATCAAGACTTTCGATATATATTCACAAAAGGGCTGAAATAGTGCCATATAAATCTGGCACTGTGTAACTTTCTCGGATGCTGAATTTTACAAGCTAAATAATGCTGCTTTATGTAGGTTTTTATATGCAACATCTCTAAAAAAATTGGAAAGGTTAAAAAAAAATTACTTCCATTACATGCATTGGTAATAATTCCCTTATCCATCTTTGTCGGGGTTTTGATCATGATTTTTCAGTACCGCTCCACATATTAAAACCACTTGAGTTAGAGATGGATATACAACTCTGAAGTGAGAGAGGGCCTGAACCAACTGGAGAGGACCTGTGGGGACAGGCAGGGATCAAAGGTTTGTTCAGGGAAGAGAAGGCTTTTCCTGTGATGTCCCTCATTGTCGTGGTTCTCCTGTTGCATATGACAGCCAAGAAGCAAGGAGCATGGCCAGCAGGGCTATGTTTTGAAAAGATGGTTGGGAAGAGTTTGGAAGACCTAACTATGCTCCTGTACCTTCCGACCTGTGTTCCGTGCAGAGTACAGGGCTGTCTGGAGAGGGCACAGCTCTCGGAGGGGAGGGAGTGCTGTTCTTTTGGAGGTGTGTGCTCCTGAGCAGCCTGGGAAAGGGAAGGATGGTGGTGATGGCTTGAGAACTCAGCTAAACTGGATTGGAGTTTCCTGGGACAAAGCAAAAGTACTTCTTGAGCCTGAAGGCTTTTTAGTCCTGCTGAATTTCAAAGGCCTGCTGCAGTAAGTGGAAGTGCTGATGCTTGTGACCTTTTACTAAGAAGCATCTTTCATAACAGGGAGTGATAGGCAGCCTAAATATAGCGGTTGCTGCCAGCTTCCCCTGTAATTCGCAACCCTTCTGTTGTTCACTTGTTCTACTTGCTTTCTTTTTATCTCCCTTATTCGTAGGTTTGCTATCCTGTCATTATTTTAGTTTTCTTTCTTTTTCTCTGATGAGATATGTGAAGACTACCTAGATTGCAGCGCCAGGAAATTGGATGAGCTTCTAATTCTAACAAGTGTTGCATTTCACATGTTGTTTCTAGATGCCTTTGAATTAAAGCAGAAGTTAGTTTCTAAACCAAGAGCTACAAATAGTTACTGATTTGATAACTTACCAGTAGTATTGAGTGCTGAACTTAAATGCCCCTCTCATAAATCTAAGATGAGATTTTCATTTATTCACAAAGACGTTTGGGTGACCTCTGAAGTACAACTCAAAGATCGCACAGCTTGCAAGCTATCTTGTTTATTTGTTTACCGAGAATGACATTTTAATCACAAGAAAAACGGGCTGGAAAGACAGTGATATTTTCCAATCTTTAGAAACAAAATTACTCCTACCCGAGTTATAGATCTTTATGTAAAGGCAGACGTGTCCTTTCATTATCATTCAGTAACACTAGAAAAAGGCCTTGTCTGAAATCCATAAACTCTTGTCGAAATTTGGCTTCTGATACAGAAAATGAGAGAATGGGACATGTCACTTTAGAACATAATAAATGTATTAACTTCGTGTCTCTAAAGACATTACAGAAAAGCATGAGTCATTTCAGTAATGCAAGAGAGAGTGAATCTGAAGGAATCTTAATGCTTGCAAATAGGAAATAGAACCAGAATTTTGATTCCAAAAAATAAAAGAGTCATAATGTGAGAGTTATATTCCTTAAACAGAATCAGACTCGGTATGAAAATGTATTGCTTTCGTTGCTCCAATCTTCAAACTACGTTATTTAAAAATATATTTAAAATTAGGCATGATGAATTTAAATGTGATTACTTTGGCAAACCTAGAGTGTGAAGAAATAATTTCCCAAAGCAGAGTAGAGAAAATACGTTTGTATTAGAGAGTGCTGATTAGCCTTATCACAATGCAGACGGCGAATAATTGAGAACAGAGTTGTTTACTTTGGTTAAAATAGTATTGGCTTGCTAATTTTGTATAAAATAATTATTTTCGCAGAAAGAAATCTTGAAATCGGATCTCATTGTCTGCACAGCGGCTGCTGTTCTGTCATTTGCTGTCAGTGCCAGTACTGTGTTTCTATCATTAAGGGTGGGTATCTGTCCTTCTTCTCCCTGCCCCCCGAGGTATTAATCACTTTTGTGCAAAAACACAGGGTGCTTTAACTGGAAAGAATAGAGATTGTGGAAAGAGAACTTAGTGAAATGTATTTACTAGTCGTGATAACATTTTTTATGTGCGAGGCAATTAGTTTATGGATGTTTATATTAATTTTAGTGGTACTTATTTGATGTCTCTTTCCTTAAACTTCTGCATATCCATAGCTCTTTTATGATGTGGATCCTGGGGTTCAGAATGAATAAGCCTGATCATTTGCCTCCAATTAGGGAGGAAAAAATTGGTTAATTTTGTGTGCAAAATACATATTTCAAAATCCATATCTACCTGTGGAATCAGAGAGTTTGAACATAAGAATAAAAATTAACTGCACAAAAATACAATTATAGGAACTGTTAAAAAAAGTTTTATATAAAAATGTTGTTTGCAAATTATAACCATGTTTCTTTTTTTCTCTTTTGGCCCAGCCATTTCTCAGCATTGTCCTGTTTGCTTTAGCATGGACTGTGGGATTTGTAACACATTACGTACTTCCTCAGCTTCGCAAGCACCACCCCTGGCTGTGGATCTCCCACCCCATACTTAAAAGCAAAGAGCACCAGCAACGGGAAGTGAGAGGTTTGTAATAGAATCTTTTCTAAACAATGGATGCAATGACTTGCAGCTTGTCTTCGTTTTTAAAAAAACAATCCAGAAGGAACAGAGCAAGGAGAATAAATTATGCTTTACATTTCCCTCTTTTGAATAGCATGCATAGCGCATCAATTCCATTTTTTCCTCCCCTAATCACCAGCAAATGTGTGAACCTGTAGAAGTAGTCTTCTGAGACCGCTGCACAGAAGGGCTGAGACTGGGCAGGCGCCTCTGGAAATTGTCTAGTCCAACGTCCCTGCTCAGAGCAGGGTCAGCTAGACCCAGTTGCTCAGGGACGTGTCCAGTTTTGAATATCTTCAAGCATGGAGACTCCACAGTCTTCCTGGACAACCTGTTCTAGCATTTGATCATCCTTACAGTAAGAAAGGTTGTTTTGTTTTGTTTGGTGTTGTATTTTTCTTATGCTGAAATGGAATTTCAGTTTGTACCCACTTCCTTTGTCCTGTCACTGGGCACTACTGAGAACAGTCTGTCTCTGTCGACTTTATCCTCCCCATCGGGTATTTATACCCCAAAAATGCCCCCAATCTGGCATTAATAAGATGCCCCCTGAGCCTTTTCTTCTCAAGGCTAAGCAATCCCAGCTCTCTCGGCATCTCCTCCTATGTCAAATACTCCTATCCCTTGATCATCTTGCTAGCCCTAAGTGACCTTTTACAAACCATCGTCTGATCTGCCTTTTGCTTTTACATTGCAGCGCTGTTACTTGCTGTGTTGCTTGATGTTATAGTTCATGCTTAATACATTGGCATTTTGTATAATTCAAAAACTTAAATGATAGATGAAATTGAGGCAGAATTTTTTCTACTTTCTGACATAAAACTATATATCATTTGAACAGCATGGGTAGTGCAACTTAGAGTTCTAATTTCCATCATAACACTTTTAGAGAAACATTAAAATTGAAAAGAACTGTGAAGTTTTCTTGAAGATTTGTTCTTGCTAATGCCTGCTGGCTTCAGCAGGTAGTGCCTTCATACATGCTAGTATCGGTAAATATTTTAGTATTTCGATGTCTGATTTCCTGTTCTGATACGCTTATTTCTGCAAGCAGACAGTGTACTTTGAGAAGCACAGCTTTTCTCCCCTCCCAGCTCTCATCTTGCCTTTGCTACCAGCCAAAAGCTTGTTTGTCATTTCTTGATGGATCCTGTGCCTTAATCATTCTCAATATATGTTCCTGAGGTGTTTGAAGACAGCGTTGTCAGAACACAGTCTGCTGAGGGACTTTAGTCTGTTCTTCAACTAGACAACAAAAGAGTTCAGATCACTTTCTGCAAAACCATGCATTAAGGATTTAAATCTTTTTTAAAATAAATCATGTCTTTCAAAACGATTACTTTCCAAACAAGGCTTGGGTATGAAAAAAGTACCCAAGAGGCTTGATTGAAGGTTGCCTTTTAACTTTTACTGCAATGTGCCAAGGAAAGTGTAGTAGAAATATAAATCTGATTAAGGATCATGCCCAACTGAAACTGCTGTTCAGGGCTTCCTCTCCCTGATAATTGTAATTCTGATGAATACCCAAGTTTTATTGTTTGTTACATCACTTAGTCATAAAAGACTACTGTGGGACTTCTTTTGCTTGTCCTGATTAAGTCTGTCTTCATTTGTCAGAAAACATTGTTTTCCTAAATACAATGACTCAGCTTTTGAAAAGGTTGAGGGTAGAGATCTGCCAGACTGATCTCTGCAGATGGGTTTCCTTCTGCTTGGAGATCAGTTACATTTCCCATGCTACCTGGTACGGGCAACAGGCTCTTTTCCTTCTTCTTCAGTCCTCATTTTGCATGTGGTCCGTTTCCACACTTTGGGCTTAAGTAGTATTGCAATGTATCTGGTGTTGTGTGTTAGATAACAAGAGTGAAAAATATATATATATATTTTTTTTTCGGTCCCTTAGGCTGCTGCAGAGGCTTTTTATCATGTTCTGAGATGAGACAGGCTGAGGAAAAGTTGTGTAATCCTTTGATAGATATGTCTGACAGGCTGTCGTCTTTCTTTTACCCTGTAAGAAAAATGTAGGAGCTAAACTTAAAGGTTCCCTGTTTGTATAGGAAGAGAGGCTTGGAAAAGGACAATATCCTGTAGTTGTCAGGCATGGACAATGAAAGGACAAGTACACAAAACAAGATGTCTGTGAGGAGCTTTTACTGCTTAGAATTTCATTTTCAGCTTCCTAATTTTTGACAAGAGTAGTACTATGCGGAGATGAATGATTGCTTGCTATTAGACGAGCAGCTGGTAATGACAATTCCACAAGTTTATTCCTGGCTTCGTTTCATAGACTCTGGATAAGCTGTTCAAGCTTTCAGACCTTCCACAGAATAGCAATTATTAGACCAGTTCCCATGATGCTCATATGAGATAATTCATTTATTACTTGTCGTTGTTTTGCCTGACTGCAGGAAGAAAGGCTGAGGTCAGGATGTGTGAGCTTATGGTATAATAAATGTGTAGAAAGTAGTGCAGGACTGAGTGAGAAAGAAACCCTGAAACACTAGAGACTACTTTTTTCTTCTCCTTCCTCTCCACCACTGCTTTTATACCCCACAGATTTGTGTAAACTATTTTCAAATCACTCACATCTTTCCCTGAGCTCCCTCTGAATGTGAGCTCTTTTTCTGTCTGCGTTGTCGGCACATGTCTCTCTCTGGCTCTGCAGCTACCTTCTTTTTGGTCTACTTGATATGCACATCTCTTAATTCAAGCTTAAGTTCTTACACAGAGCTCAGATTTGGGCAGCTGGATGAAGTTCTTGAGTGGAGCTCTGTCCTGGTTTCAGCTGGGATAGAGTTAATTTTCTTTCTAGTGGTTGCTGTGTTTCAGATTGGTATGAAAGGAATGTCAATAATGCATATTGGTTTAGTTGTTGTTAGGTGATGTTTATACTATTGAAGGACTCTTTTCAGCTTCCCACAGAAGCTGAGAAAGATCATACACAGAAAAATGGAATGGCCAATGGAATATTCCATACCATAGATGTGATGCTCAGTATATGAATGAGGGTTGGCTGGGGGGTGGGAATAGGCTGGGCAACTGATCATTGGGTGGTGAGAGTGACTTGTGTTGTATTACTTTATCTTATATATTCTTTTACCGTTGCTTTTGTTGTTATTATTTTCTTTTTTCTGTTACTGTTCTATTAAGCTGTCTTTATCTCAACCCACGAGGTTTGGTTTTCTTCCCTTTCCCATTCTTTTCTCCCTCTTCTCCCTGCCCTTCTGGGGAAAGGGGGAGAACTGCGCAAGCAGCTGCATGGTTCTAGGTTCTGTCTGGGGTTAAACCACAACAAGCTCTGAGAGCAATTTTTAGTTCAGGAGGAGGAGAGAGGAATGGAGAATAACAGCTAGGTTCCAAAATGGACATTTCGCTGCGCGTATGAACTTTTAGGAGGTGGCCTTTCGGTAATAAAAGGAGGAAATATTTTTACATTATAACAAGAAACAGAAGTTGATCATATTTTCCGAAGGCAGATTTTTGCAAGAGCATTGCCTGAGCTTCAGATAGTGGTAAAGCATGACTTAAAGCTAATTTGGAAGGATTGCTTTTAGATCTTTCTCTTTGAGCTGATAAAATATACAACTGTGGCTGTAGAACATACAAGTCTGTTGATTCAGCATGTCTTCTTTGCCTGTCATTGAAAAGGTGTGTGTGGGAGGGTGGGATGTGTATACATAATTATTTTCATTTCTGCAGGGAAGAGTATTGGGGATTTGGTAACTGACATTGTTATTTTTGAGTTAATACCAAGTTCTGCCTTTTTACGTTTACTGTTTTTCCAATAACCTTGTCTATCTGAGCTC
Organism: Himantopus leucocephalus; assembly: GCA_003993805.1. Classification (NCBI taxonomy): domain Eukaryota; kingdom Metazoa; phylum Chordata; class Aves; order Charadriiformes; family Recurvirostridae; genus Himantopus; species Himantopus leucocephalus. The sequence continues at coordinate 43,766,516 of RSEF01000003.1, read as the reverse complement.
AGTTGAAAATAAAGACATCATTTTTGTCCATACGCAAGTGTTTCTGCACACCGTTCACCTAAGTTCCTACAGCAGTTGAATTGCACAGAGCATTCAGTTCTTGTTTAATACTCATATTAAGCACTGTGATGTTTGTTAGAAAAGTCTACTGCAAAAAAAATACGTTCTTTACTGGTGAATGATGTGATCCTGGCAGGTACTTTTTTACAATGGCTGTTGATGGGTTTTGAGGAACATCTACGACAGTTTCTAGCTCCTACTAATTCTTCAGTCTTCAGATCTCAGAGGATATTTCATTTATCAATAAGGTCAATGATACTTTGCAGTCCAATGTACAGTGTTTTGCCACTATAAGATGGGGAAGGAGAGGCACAGAGTTCAGATGAGGTTCCCTAGGTCATCCACCAGGTCAGTGCCAGAGCTGGAGAAGGCCTCTCCAGAGTCATTACGTCACTAAAAGTGCTATTTAATATAGTGAGTAGTATTTGGATTATGTAAAAACTGCTGTCTAGCATGTACCATCTCTTATGGTTTCTGAGTGTTTCTCATGAGTGCAGTTATAAGCAGCAAAACAGATACTAAGTTCAGAGAACAAAATGATTTCTGTATTACAAAAGAACTATGAATTCCATTGTTTCATAAATTAGTTGGTTGATTATACTTATTAATGTGAGCTAGCTCATTTGTTCTATGATATTGCAGTGTAAAAAATGCTGATAATTTGATGAAATGATCTGTTATCTGAATTCCTGTTTCAGATGCTGCTCATTTGATGTGGTTTGAAAGGCTCTATGTGTGGCTTCAGTGCTTTGAGAAATACATTTTGTATCCAGCTATAATACTGAATGCCCTCACCATTGATGCTTTCTCCATTAGTAAATACAAGAAGCTTGGTACACAGTAAGTAGATTATAACTCAAAGCATGTGATTAGTAGAATATTTGGTTTTAGACTGAAGATTGAGAAATGAAATTTGTTTCTTAAATATGTCTGTTTGCTTGTCACAGTTTGCTTTCGTGCATTATTAGTTCAGTATACAATAATCGTTGGCTTTGCTGAAAGAAAACAGCAAAACTACCTTAGCACATGATAAGACATGACTGCAGTGAGAGAGAGAGAGAGAGAAATTAAAAGATTAAAAAGCTATATATAGATATATATGGAATGTCTAAATGTCAATTAAAAGCAAGACACGCTGTACCAGGCTGCAGGTGTTTGATGGGCATAAACACAGTGGGGTAACTAGAATTAATCAGATGAAAATGAGAAATCTAGGCTGGATATCAGGAAATATTTCCTAACTGAGGATTTTTTAGACTACGGTGTAGTCTCCCAAAGGAGTTATCAGAAGCTTCACTACACAAGTCTTTTAATAAAATATTAAACAGTGTAGAATGGTGGGTAGTCCTGCATTAAGTGTGGTTTGAGAAAGGCAGGGACACAAGTTTTTCTGAAGTCTTGTGTCTCTGATATTAAGCAGAACTGGCGATGCTGATCCATGGTCTCACAGTATGATCCTTGCAGGCAGCCTTTTATGGTAAATATTTTGGTCAATGACTTGCCTGCTGCAGATATTCAGCAGGCTTAGTGACTGCAGTATCCCCAGTGAGCAGAGTTTCTGCAGTCTTTTTATCAGAATGACAGTGATGCAGATGATAAAAACAAAGAAACAGCCTGTGTTCAGGATGGAAGGTTCCAGTAGCAGGGAAAACTGCTGGAGGGGGAGGGAGTTCCTCAGTATTAATAATAATTTAGATTCTTAAGTTTAAATATTAAAGAACTTTGATGTAAAAATTGCATGTTTTAATTATTCTCACTTGAAGAGCAACACAGCTTTAAGGACTAAACAACTATAAAGAAAAGGTGGTCCTTGCTTTCAGGGGCTGAAACTAGGGCGTTAGTCAAATTTTCTGTGTATTCCTCCCAGACAACTACTTTTTCAGAGAGTCTCTCACCAGTCACTCAGAGATAGCCCCATTGACCTTTTTTCCCCACAAGCACTTGGGAGATGCTAAGGCCAAGGTGCTTCAGGAGTTTAGGTGTACTGTCCAGGGTGACTCTGAGTTCACGCTCATCCCTCTATTTGGTTCTGCAAGGCTGGGAGAACTAAAAAGTAATCAAAATGTCATTTGTCACTAGTTAGCAGATGTGACTGAATACATGCACGGAGCAAATATATAGGGTTAGGAAGGTGCTATTTTTACATAGTCGTTTCTCCAAGCTAGATTGCACTTTAAAATATCACCTCTCTCAAGTGTTCAGAAGTAGTGAGTCAGTCCCCAGAACTCTTGAGGTTAAAGAAAGTAATTCCATTTGTGTGCCTCTGGCCTGTAGGGGAATACCATGGCAATCCTTTCCTTCCCCATTCCCTTTGTGTCTGTGTGATCACCTTGGATTTAAAACCTGTGTTTTCTCCTTTTTCTTGTAACTGAGGTCTGTCGACAGCACTCCCAGTATCCCTTCTTCTCTGGCACTCCTTTTTAATACGCTTCCCCTACAGCTACTGTGTAAATGCCACACGCAAAATATTCATCCTCAGATCCTACTTCTTTCTCCTCAGCCCTAAGCCCGTGAGGAATCCTGGATTCTCCTTGCTCCTTCCATACACAGTGTTACTGAGGGTTGTGCTTTCTCTGCTTTAATACATAAATACCCGTTTTCTGTTGTTGGAACATTCCTTAGTTATTTACCACCCAAGGATCAGACCACATCGTACCTTAGAGAAGGGAAGGTGGCACTCTCCCGCTCTGTGTCTGAAAGTGTCTGAGGTGGTACGTTTTGCATGATTTAATTTTGGAGTTTTTCTCAATTTGAATGTATTTTTTAAAGAAGCTTCATCTTGCTTTGTGATTTAAAGGACTGAAGAGGTTTGCTTCTTGAGGAGGCAGAACAGCTCCTTCACAGTCAGGAGTTTGCTTGAGCTTTCCAGACCCTGATGTGCTGGTTATTAATGGGACCCATGCTGACAAGCTGAAAAGCCTGCCCGTGTTACCTGCCACAGAGGCTTCAGAAATAAGCCCCCCTTCTCTCTTTCTCTTGCTTTCACTCTGCTGGGAGTTAAGGCCCCAGGAAAAGCATCTTGTGTGGCAATATCTTTAAAGGAGAAGGATAATGAGCAAATTATTTTCTGTCACTCGTGAGAGCATTATATTATAAAATGTCATTTTTTGTGAAATTTTCCACTTGTTAACAGATCCAGTGAGGAAAAAGTCTTTCTTTTGCTCTATGATCTGTAAGTTTTCCATGTGAAAATTCTTCCATGTTGCAAGAATTTTCTTCTTTCTGATGAATGTGAGATCTGACTGGTTCATACAGGACACACTGGGACAGCTTCTAGTGACTTCCGAATCTATTTAGCTTAGTCGCTAGGTTTTCCATTCAGAAATCTGGGGCAAACTGAAAAGAACAGCTTTGACAAGGTGAAAAATAAAGTTGGTTTGGCATTTCATTCCAACAGTGATGTCCTGATGACCCTTTAAAATGACCTGCACTTGAATAAAGTTGCATCTGCATTAGGGAAGATACACAATAATGAATAAATGCCACATAAAATAAAATCAACCTGGAAATGTATAGACTTATGAGCCTTGCTTAGAATGATGAAAACCTGTTTAGAGCTTTCTGGCCTGTCAAGTGTCAGTCATGGCAGCAGGTATTCTCCTGGTTCTCAGCAGGATGGAGGAGAACCTTCCGTGCATTTTGCAAATACCTGGCCTACTTTGAGTCACTCATTATGCACTGAAGTCCCCATCTATTTTCACCAGCATCAAAAAAATAATGCATCTCTCAAAAAGTGAATGTGCTTAATTTACTTAAGTCACCTGGCTCTCAATTAACAGGGAGTTACTTGTACATGTCCATTAGGTTTGGGTTGTCTTTTCAGGAATAAATCCAGTATGGTTCTTGGGCACCAGTGTGCAAAACTGCAATCCAAATATACCTGTTTAACTGCCAGAAAACCCTGAGGGTACCTAGTATCACTAAATACACCCGAATTGGACTTGATGGCTCATTAAGAGGCTTGAGATATATTTTTGAACATGCTCAGAGCTTTCTGAATAAATCTCTTGTCTCTTATCTTACCCTGACTAGAACCCAGAAACCCAAAGGTTTTGAGCTGAGAACTGTTTTTGCAGCATCTCCAGTATGTGATCAGGATTGAGTTCACAAAATACTGCTTTGATTTTCTTTCTTTTAAAAACCTTGATGGAGAAGGTGGTATTGCCCATTTCATTTAACAAGACTCCAACTGTTAAGCACTTACCAGGAAAGTAGAGGCTACAGGGGATTTGCTCTTGAGTGCTCCTGTTTTGGTGGTTAGGAAGTTCTTATAGGAGTGGGGAATTGTGTTCCAATCCCTGCTCCTGACCCTGTTCCTGTGTTTTGTAGTGGTTGTTGGATAAAATGCAGACCTATGCCAGTATTCATGGTCTGGAGCCCAGTACTGTGTTGCATCTCAGGGGAGTGTCTGTCTACCCAGGTGATTTAAAAATTAATGTGTCTGAGACCTTTCTAGGATCTAATCGCCAGAATAGGCTGTATTATCAAGAGACCAAAATTGCTGTCCAAGCCAGACCATCTTTCTAATTCTGTAAAGTATCTTAGAAACAATACTTAAAGGTGTGAACAACCCCAAGTCTTTAAGTTCAGATATATATCCAGAGTCTGAGTGGTTTTTTTTAAATTCAAGGGGTGGCAACACATTACCTCCATCTTTCCTTCTCGTGTAATTGTATTTTCTTTTCTTACACAGAAAACTGTGTAGTTTTCTGGAGAGTTAAAAGAGGAATGTTATCTTCTTGGAGATACAGCAGCAAGCACTTGAATTTTTAAAGATTGGACTTCTTGATTTTCTGTGTGGTCACTTACTGTTTAGAGCTCCTAGCTTAATTTCACTCTCTGTAATATAATAAAGTGCAGACTACATGCATTTTACAACACACAGATGCAAAACGCTATTTCTTTTCATCTGATGAAGTAATTACTATATAGCATAGACACCATTCCGATCAAGAACAATGGTAAGAACTTCAAGCGCTTCACGTCTATGGCTGTTTCTATCCAGAATTTTGGCATTGTTTGTACTGAAATAAGGAGAATAATTATAAGCTCTGTCATCAAGTGAAATGTCTAGTAATAAAAAACCTGGAGTGGGTTCAAGACATTTTTTTTCAAATTACAGTAATGTATTAATGGCAATGCCAAGATATTTCAGAAACTGAAATTTTATTTTAAGAGCTATATAAAGATACACTTTCTAGATTCTTGGTTTTTAATGGTTAATACTACTGTTTTTTAGTACGGAGTTCTTTCTTTATTACGGATTACAAGTCTGTGATAGCGATAAGGGAAAAATACGAAGTTGCACATGGGTCAAATAAACGTGATTATTAAAAGAGCACAGAATTAATATCAGAAATCATTAAGATGTGTAGATTTAGATATACATAGCAATTTAAAATACATCTGGTACAGCTATTTGTATTTAAGAACTTCATAATTGATGCTTGATGACTTTGACTTGATTAGGTTTTTCTTTCTGTCTTTTTACAGCTGTGATATTATCCTGATAACAGTTGCTGGGATGAAACTCCTCCGCTCCTCATTCTGTAATCCTATTAATCAATTTGTTACTTTGAGCTTTACTGTGATCTTCTTCCGATTTGACTACAGAGACATTTCAGAAAATTTTTTGCTGGATTTCTTCATGATGTCCATTGTGTTTCATAAGGCAAGTTTTATAGCTCCTGTCATTTATTTGGAGAATATATTTCATAGCTTTATTTTCTTAGTGTCACTGTGCTGATCAGTATATAGTAGAATTTTCTGGAAGTAATGAATGCATATATAGACACAGATTATTGGTACTATAGAGGAAAAAAATCTGTAAGCTGAAAGCAAGATTCCAGTTAAATATCTTCTCTGGTTTTGTGCAATGTTTTGCATTTACTTGTTATTCACATGTTGCTATAGAAAGTTCAGAATTCTTGTTTTCAAGAGGAGAATCCTCAATGAGTTGGAAAGAGCCTCTTGGGTCATTAGTGCAGGGCTGCCCTCCAGATCAATCGCCTGGTGTTTTTATCTAGGTTTCCTTTGAATGCCTCTAGTGTTTGACTCAACAACTTCCTTTGGGAAATTATTCCATTATCTAATCATCCTCATGATAATAAATGTTTTCCTAATGTCAGCCTTAACATTTTTCTTTTCCTATTTTCAGTCTGTTATCCTTGTGATGCTGCCCTTAACCTTAACCTCAGAGCTCCTTCCTCTCTATTATTGTTAACTCTTGGAGTGTGCTCTAGTTGAATTTACTTTAAAAAAAACAAAAACCTTTCTGCATCAGTCAGATCACATCCTGTCTTGATTTGCTACCTATGCTGCTTCACTGAAAGAAGCAGGTTTAACCTTGATAAATCATGAAAGTATTGAAAACGTGCCTAAAGCTTTTACCAGTTCTTTTGTATTTTGGTTTGGTTTTAAACTGATTGGTCCCTGGTTGCCATAACATATGATACAGTTTGTCCTGGGGTAACTCTGGTGAGGTGTTTGGTTGGGGTTTTTTGTCCGGCTTGTTTGCTTGGTTTCTTTTTCTAAAATATTCCCCCTATACGTGTGAGTATGATCCAGCTGGCACCATTTAATTTCTGAGAGAAGAAAGACATGGAAGTTTGAGGCTTCCTAAGGAAAGGTCCAGTTCATTGGTGTTATATGGGGAGTTCCCAGTCATTCAGGCAAAGAGCGAAGCACAGGTTAAATGGTTTATTTCTGTGCTGCTGGATGGGAGGAGGAGAAGGCGGGAATAACAGCAACTCCATGAGGGACCTTGGCCTCTTTCTTTTCTCTGAACTCTTGGCCCACGCTCCAGCAGGAGGTTCGGCTGCTTCAAGCCTTCAACCCTCAGACTTGTTCTGTTTTCTCTCTGCTGGGATGAGGAGGCAAGGGTTGGGGAGGGAGGGCAGAGGAAAAGGAGCAGAAGAAAAGAACTTTTTAAGAAAAGAACTTGCTTTAAAAAGAACTCCCACCCCACGCTCTGTGATGCTAAAATAGGGTTAGAGTAATTTTTTAAGTTTCTTATGTTGGAGTGAAAGATGAGCAGTGAAAGTGATGCAGAGGTTGGTAGCATTGTGGCAGTTTTCAGTATTTGCTGCCTTACTATGTTCCCCAGAGTAAGGAGTGCTTTTCTGTCTCCAAAGATTGTCAGTGATGTGCATCAGTGCAACTCCTATGTCTGGATAATGGCTTATTTAGTCCTAAAACTCGATCTCCAAACACTTCTTTACAGGATCAAATAATTAGCCCCCCAGAATTGAAAGTCTCACTATTCATTAATTCTTTCGAAAATGTTGACCTTACGAGCATATCATAAAATATTGGTGTGGATTATTGCATGTTTTGGGGAGAGAGAGATGTAAAGGCTTTTCAGTGTTGCTTTTTGGGAGTTGCTTGGGTAGTTTGAAGCTACTGTTTACAGTAGAAAGACCAGTGATAGCAATACTGATGAGATAATGAAGGATGCATACCAAATTATGCAGAGATGTTTGCTAGAATAACTACTACTCTACTAGGCTGAAAGCTTGTACTACAGGCATGTTTTGAAAATGTAGTTTTAGCATTGACCTGCCATCTTTTTCATATCTGATAATATCTGAAATTTTGCAGGTCATTAGTTCATCAAGTGGCCTTGTCCTTGTTCCATTTTGAAAAATTAAAATTAAATGGTTGAATTATTTATATTACAAAAGCACATGCACAGTTATACAATGACCATTAAAGCCAATCTGAAAAATAGTATTGCAGATGATAGCAATTAAGGTCCTATTAATTTCAAATCATAAATGGCATAAGTTTTCTTTACCATAATTAAGGTCTGAGCTTTTATTAGCCCAATATTTTGGAACTTTGGTAAGGGATATGGTCACTTGAGGGTAAAGATGATGTATGTTTATTCCATACTATAGGCACTAAGCAAGCTGCATCCATCTCTGTTCCTAAAAGCTTTGTGGGTCTTCGTTTGTCTGTAGTACAGTCATTTTTATGTTTGCAACTATTTTTAAAAAGAAAAACAAAATCTGAAATAGTTTCTATTACCATCACCTTTGGCTATGAAGAACTTATTACACGGTCATGGCTGATTTCTGCTTACTCATTGAAAGTGTCAGTTTGCCACCATCTGAATTAGGGAACACTAGAATCGCTGTGCCTTAGTCGTAGTGATGGTAATTTTTAAGCATGGTTACGCCACAAAAAAATATTTGCATGCTCTCAAAGCACTGTGGTAGTAAGCATTTATTTTTTTCTGCCAGGGTCTGGGGAAGAAGGGATCTAAATTCAACAGACATTCACAACTGCGCTAGTGACTCTTGAAGCAGATTATATTGAATAAAACTTTACTAATAATGTTGGGTAGACTATTTCTGAATATCTCACTGGTAGTGCTTCCCTCATTTTCCCCATTGTACTGTTGATTTAATGTAATTTAGTCAAATCAGAAGCTCCAAATGAGTATATTGCTCCCTGAACAAGTTGAGGCATGGAAGTCCGAATTGCTGCTCGCAGATTTTTATCTCTGCAAATAGCCAAGCCACCCACACGGGGTAACACAGAGAACAAGAGAGGCTATTCAGTTCTATGACTGAGGACTTTTTTTGGTCTTTTTAACATCATAGGACTTATTAATATGACATGGTTAATTACTTCTTTTTTAAAAACCATTAGCTGTTTGTGTTTTGACAAGTCGTGGCGTGTGAAAACTTAATGCTAAAAGTTGATTAGGCGTATGCAGAGTATGCTGTTTTGTCTTTCAAATTTCCATGGGAAGGGAGCAAGATAAAGATTTAAGAAAGACTTTCTTGTTTATTTATAAGAATGATTGCAGCTTTCCATTTACATGGAACAGAACTTCTCCATCTTTCTTATGCTAAGACTTTCCATGTAGCCACAGCCCAGTTTGTCTCCTTGGCTACAGCCGGGGATTCTTCTGTCCAAAACTCCAGTTGTCTGTATTCTTTAAATCAGAGCTGAGTAGCCTTTTAAAATTATATGATTGCTCATTCAAAAATTGTGGGTGTAATGCTTTACAGGCAGTCAAACTGGATAATCAAGACAGTCTTCCCGGTCTACATGACTCCGTGTAAACTTTTCAAATTAGCCAGTTGTTCTCCCTGGACTTTTTAGGAGATGGTGCCAGTGAAAAGGTTAATAAGAATGTTCATATTCGTTGAAAATGGAAACCCACAAATAACTGAGAATATATTCTTCATAGGCACAGCAAAGATGGTATATATAACAGGACTTGAGAGATTTCTTACTAGACTTCTAACAGTAGGAAACAGTCTAAGACTTCTCCTGTAATAGGGTAAAAAATGTGGGAATATTAACCAGTTTGGGGGCATGGAAAGAATAAACTGTTTGGGAATGATGAAAAGATGGACACTTCTTCCACCTTTCTGATGTCTACCGACAATACTTAACCAAAGAAAACCCAACATATGCAAAACACATGAGAGGGAGAGCATATGAATGTTTAAGTGCATGTCATAGCTACTCTAGTCCATCTTTCTTCAGTGCAATTAAAAACAAAGAAACAAAAAAGAAACCACCCAAAAACAACCAAACAAAAAAAAAATCAGAGAAAGAAAGGAAGGAGGAATGTGCCCAGCACTGCCCTTCTTTGCAGATGTGCGAGCTGCTTTTAAAGGATGTCTTCAATAACAATTGCGCAAGTGAAGAATGAACAGGTATTGTTAAGTGTGAAGTAGTAACCAGTGCAAATCATTCAAACAGTGAGGATACTGGTTTGGAACTGGCTGAGTGTTAACAAAGATGCTCAGGGCAAAGCTTGTCCCCAGCTCTGTATGTGTGTCCTCTTAAAGATGTGGCTTTCCATTTCATCCAGTGCTATGGGCATCCTCTAAATCTTGCTGGTGGAGATGGGCCATAGTCTCTCCCTGAACTGCTTTTGGAACCTCAAGTGGTGCTGATGTTGAGCTGAAGGAGCAAAGACAGTGTGAATGTGGATGCTTCTGACTGTAGTGTGCTCTTGGCTACTACAAAAAACCTGATGGTTTGGGGTTTTTTTTTGCCAGTCTGTTCACTACTAGGAGCAACCAGCAGCACGTCAGATATTCCTGTATGCCAGACTGTGTAAACCAGTTCTTTCTCCAGCAACTCTTTCAACTGAGAAGCGATACCTGGCTTTGGAATATTTGCCAAATCTTCGTAGCTTCCTTTAAGCCCTAAAGAAAGAGCCTCCCCTAGCTTACACGCTCATCTGCTATGCAGATCCTGATGGGAATGATAAGACCCAGTATCATTAACCCTCTAATGTATAGGACTAAAAATTCTTATCTCTTTCAGTGTCTTGTATTTTACTGGCAGGCAGTTTAATGGCCTCTTAATTTGTGTGTGTGGATGAACTAATTAGCAATACTAAAATATGAAATCACCTTATATTTTCTTATAGTCAAGTCCTCTGAGGGTTCTGAATTTGTCTTCATGCATAAGGCAAAATAATCAAAGAACCAGAGCTTGTTAAATTTGCCTTCATTAACACTGAATTCATTTGCCTAAGTACTCTTACCCCTGCTGAGCTCACTTAAGAATACAATTTCCCTCTCTGATATTTTTTCTTCTTTCCCAGAATACATTTTCCAGCTAATAAGGAATCTGCATTTTTTATTTTTTTATAAGAATTTTTTTCTTGCTATGTACTTCTTTGTGCCGTAGTATCCAATGTCACACATTTATGAAAGATGATCTTTATGTCAAAGTAACTCCAGCTAAGACAGCCAGTTTGTAACAACCTGCCAGACCTGTGCCGATCAGGCTTAACTTTCAACATCCACAGCACAATCGCTTGGACAGGAAAGAAATTATGCATGTCATCTTATTTTCGTTCATTTTATGAGAAAGTGCTACCAAGTGCTTTGACCTTCTTGTGCTTTGTTGAAGTCAAGTAATTAACCTATTGGATCTTTTTATTGCCTTTGTGGCAATAAAACTCTTGGTTAGTTGGCATGTCCCATTGATTGATTTAGGTGCTACTTATAAGTAAAACGCCTCACTCTTTCCTGTCCCCTTCTGCTTTTTCATCATTCTCTAAATCTGATGTTTCACTTCAAAGCTTCTGGCACTAAGTCGTTAATTCATATTTTAATCCATTTCTTGCCATTTGTGCATACTGAAATCCAGTGTCTTAATCAGCTGCACCGACTTGGCTCACAGCTGTTTCCTCAACTTTTGATATCTGGCATATAAACCCTGTTAAGACACTCTCTGCTGACTAAAATACCCAAGGCTACATCTGATATTTGACAGGATAATCCCGGTGGTATTTTCCATAGACTCCTTAACTCTCTTGAGCACTGTACAGTTCATGTTTCCTTTTAATATTGGCAAAATGGCTTAATTGATTTTTCATTCAGCCTTCCATCACTGACCTCCTTGTCAGACTTCATTCCTGACACTATTCCTAAATTGCATTTTCTCTCTTTTGTGGTTTTTTTCCTTTAGGATGGGGCAAATGCACCCAGGGGTGCAGGCTCCCTGGGTTCAGTCTGGCTCGCTACGCAGTGAGGACTATATTCACGTACTTTCATGCTGATAGAGACATGTTCTGTATCTGTAGATGCAGGCATTGAAAGAGAAATCTTGAGTATCTGGTGCTTCAGCACACAACTTGCTCTCTGCATTTTTTATGTCCGCTTCTAGTAAAGAAAACTTCTGGGAAGATACAGTCTTGGCAGGAGCCATGCCTAAGAAAGCTTCACTGAAGAGGCTGGATCAGTGCAGCTCCCAGCTGATTTATTTTGCTTCTCTGGCCCTCTGCAAATTAAGCTGATTAGCTCTGATCTTGTCCTTTTTGCCCACCTCGGGTGATATGGGAGACGGTTTCTTACAGTACCACAGGCTCCTTCCCTGGGCTCTCACTGTCAGCGAACAATGTTGGAAGAAGCAGCCCCTGCCATGAGCAGATCCAGTGCTACTAGGTTTTATCATCATCTTATTGTCATAATCCTCATCATACTTACTTCTGCCTGTTGGCTAACATTTAACTTCAAATGTAAGGCTTCCGAGGCTTGTTACTCAAACTGTTTAAAACGTGCCTGTTTTGTACTCTGTCAATGTTAAATGCTGAACACGGTGTTTCAGGAATGTATTCCTTTGAGGTTTGATATCAGAGCCTTGGACTGATTGTATTTTGATCCTCTTCTATATGTTGCATTAGACGATGATCTTGAAATCGCACAATATAAAGGCCTCAATGATCTGTAAGCAGATGCAAATAAAGACAGCCTGGAAAGTATTTGTTGTAAATTCAAACATGGTGTTGTTCAAATACACCAATAGAATGTCACAATGACTTAAGACATAAGCATTAAAAAGTTTTAATATTTCCAGTAAATCTTGTTTTGTAGGATTTTGTAGGTGAAGTTGGTTTTAAATGGCATTAAATAAAAACCAGGAAGTCAATGATTTGCAAAGCAAAGCCATGAACTAGAATAAAATTTTCCACTTAAGTTTAATTTCATATCCATAAACACATACATACTCACAACTTTTCCCTCTTAGTATATCTTAATTTGTATTGATATACCAAAAAAAAAAAAATTACAAGTAGGTATTAGAATTTCCTTCCAAGGCTTGGAGCCACCAATTGACCAGAATTAGCTTAACATAAACTAAATACCCACTGAGCATCTGAGTTGAAATCTGTCTCAAGTTCTTAGGATCTAAACAGGAATATAAAGAACTACCTGTTCAAAGTGAGAAATAATTGCTTTCTGCACCTAACTTTTTTAATCTCTCAATTTTGTGTTGCACATAGAGCGTATAGCCATATGTATATAACAGTTATTTTTGTTTAAAACCAATTTGTACATATACTTTTTCTAAAACACAGCAAAATTCAAACTTAGCAAGAAAATGTTAATGTTTATGCATTATTTAGTGCCAGTATTGCCAAGGAGTCTGCCCACACAGAATCCCAACAGATGCTAAACAGATAAAAAGGCTGCCAAAAGCTGAAAGCATTGTGTAGTCTCCATCTCACATTCAGTGTCATTTAAATTCAGGTGTTAATCTCTGCCTAGTTTATTGAAATCTACCAAACTGAGAAAAGGAGATCATATTTTAGTGGTTTCAGACTCCCAAAATCTTTTTCTTTAATGTATGTTAACTAATTTCCATTAACTTCCAGTTTGCAATGTTACTTAAATTTAGTTAAGTAACAATAACCAGATTTAAAAGAAATCCTGAAAAGTCTTTGCCTTTGCTTTGTTTATAGATACATAGAATACTAGCTGCTGTGTGAGAGGTCTGTGGAGGCTTCAGAACTTATAGACGACTTACGGATGATTAAGATGATAATATGTTTGTGTCCACAATAAATATGAAAAAAAGATGCATGTTCTGCACTTTCACTGGACAGTAGTGAGAATGTGCTGGTTTAAATTCACTGAATATACTGATAATTTAAACTCTTTATTAAAGACTTAAAAACTGTTTACTGGGCAAAACTGTCACATGAGTAATGATATCTAAGAATATTAGAAGTTTGTCCCCTAAATAATATATCATTTTTCTGCTTAGTGAAAGGTAGAAAACCTTGAAGATCTAAGAAGGCTTAATAAAAATGTTCTTGTATAAACCATCCTAAACTGGGAGGGAGAAGTCTTAATGAAAACTTAATTTCCATATATACATGTTTAAGGAAATAATTATAAAGAGAGGGTTAAAACTCAGCACAGATTTTTTTTTTTTTTTTTTTTTTTTNATTTTCACTTTAGATGGGAAGGTTCCCCCTTTGTATCTAGTGCTGTTAGAAAATACACCTCACACCCTCAGGAGGAAGATACTATCTTCATTCAAACAAAACTGAGTATTTCACAGACTCACAGAAGGGCTGAGATGTCCCATCAGGTCCCATGGAAGTGTTTTTGTCCAGTTTGTTTAAATGTACCCTTAATTAGTCCTTCACTACTTAGGGTGTCTCCATTTGTTCATGGTTTCCCACGGGTCTCAGGGCCCTGCAATTCCTGAAGTCTTACAGTAAAGACCAAGGCAAAGAAGGCATTGAGTTCCTTGACCTTCTCCATGTCCTTTGTCACCAGGTCCCCTGCCCCATTCAGCAGCAGGTCCATGTTTTCCCCAGTCTGTCTTTTGCTGCTGATATACCTATAGAAGTCCTTCCTGTCACCTTCCTCGTTCCTCACCAGGTTCAACTGCAGATGGGCTTTGTCTTTCCTAACCCTTTCTAATCCTAATTGTTTCTGACAATTTAAAAAAGATGTTGAAGGTTTTCCTCTTAAGCTAGTGTCTTATGATTATTGAAGACTGAAATCCAGTTAGTTGTAGTTGATATAAGAGAATAACTGTTTCTGAGGATCAGCTTCCTCCAGTTTATAAAGGCAATTTTTAGCACCTTTAGTTTCTTTAGGTGAGAAAAGCAATAGAGCTTTGAGTCCTTGGAGTTCCTATGTCAGATATAGGAGAAAGTATGTAGTAAATTGGGTAAAACTGATAAGGAGCAATATTTTTTCAGAGGAAATGTAAAGCCAAGTCCTCCCTTCCTAAATCTCTATATTGTAGTTGCTAGGTGACATCATCTTCAACAAGCATAGTTAGATACGTAAAATGCTAATGGCACATTACCCTCAAGGTGTTTTGAAGAATGTGCCCTGGAAGCGGTAATTTAAGAGGTAATAGAGGCACTTGACAACTCCTAATGAAAGCAGTACCTTGGAAATCACAGGTTTCCCGGCCTTTAGGTGCAGTGTCATAAGGCTCTCAAAACCCAAGAGAGGTTCACTAGAGCAAGGCTCTTACGTTCATGTTCTTGCAAATGGAAATGAGCTCCATTGCCTGTCTTGTAGAAACATTAGCTGAGAGGCAGGTGTTGAAAGAAGTAACAGCAAGTTCAAGCAGTGGTGAATGTAGAAGTAGTAGGACTTGTTAGAAGCAACAGGGAACTTGGGCTCCATGGCCTGTTTTGCAAGAACGTGTAAATATTAAAGAATGATTAAAACTATGTAATGGAACAAGAAGCCAGAAGGGTCTCCTTCTGGATTTGGTTTCCTAGCAAATGCAAAACCTGAATTTTATTTGAGGTTTAAAAACCTTTTGCTGAACCCTGAGCTTTGACCACAGCTGGGGTGATTTATGGCTTTGTGATTTCAATCTGTAACAGGCAGAACTTTGCTGGGTTGTGCTGCAGTTTTGCATTTTTGAGGTTTCAGATGTGAGTCATTAGCTTTTTCAGCCCTTCACTGAAATCTCTTAGCAGATACAGTTTTTCTTCCAGCTTTTCAGACATTTCAGATAAATAAAAATTAAGCAAAACAAAGCAACCCCACAGCCTGCTAAACAGGGTTCAAATACATAAGTCAGTTCTAGTTTCAGTTCAGTTTTACTTGCCTACTTTATCTAATGTTGTAGTTCTCAAGTCACATGTAGTATTTTTGAGAGAAAACCAAGTTGAGAAGATCTGAATTTCTTATACTTTAATGAAGTAGAGGTAACCAGGCTGTGCCTGGAAGAGATCATAACAGCTTGTTTTTATCAGGGCTTTGCTGATTTTAAATAGTATGCCTGTGCAAATTTAACATAATCTGTATTTTGCATATTGCTCCTAATTTGAGTCATGCCAAAGCACAGAAGGCATGTGAAGCACTGCTTGCATCTCAACTGGAAGGTTTATCAGTTTTCACTGGAGTTAGTGTGACACAGCAGCTGCTTCTGCGATCCTTCGGTAGCACAAAGGCTGGAACACATTAATGCTATCAGTCATTCTTACCTCCCTCCTAATTCATTTGCAATTATTTACAACAATTCATAGAGAAGCTCAATGAAACGTCTTGTAAGTGCATTGCTGATGTGCATACAGGTGGCCAAGTGTTACTTTGGGGGTGGCAACTTAAGGACAGATGAAATGAGTTAGCCAGTGAAGGCGCATCCTCTCTGACTGCCAACATACTGGTAAATGAAGAGTGCCTGGGACCATGCTCTGTCCCTGCGGCCAGCTGTCATGGGGAAGCTTATGCCTATGCTAATAAACTCTTGCAGTCTGTATGCAGGGTGGAGGTATGGAACTGCCACCTGGAAATGGACCACAGAGGATTTTCATTCGAAAGGATGCCTGGGGATTGATTGGAAGAGTGCTAGCCTGACAAGAGCAAAACCTTCCTAGCGACCTTTCTAACAATTTAACAACATACACAATACCAGTGCCTGGGAACATTGCCTGGAAGCATTTCATATACAAGTATTGATACAGCCTCAGTGTCTTTCAGGATGTGGCAGCATCTTGCTTTTCATTAACTCAATTAAAAATTTCACTATAGGAAATTCAACATATATTTGCTATATGAGCATGAAATATTGCATATACCCCTGTTTGACTGTCAGCTTGTGTGTGTGTTGAGCACTAATGTCTATTGATGGCCAAATCTTCCTGACAGTTTGTCAGGAACCTACTCTGCAATGTGAATCTGATGGCCCAATGCAGATGAGACATAAGATCTGTTTTGGCCTGATGCCAAGAGAGCCGGCAGAAAAGAAAAATGTATTCTAGGGAATAAGTACATGTCATTCTTGAATCAGAAACAGCTAGTTGCAGCACCAAGCATATTTTACAGGAAGCAAAAGTAAATTCGGTGTATTTTTCAATTTGTGCCGCACAACAATGAAAATTCATATTAATGTGATGTTTTTATGGTAGGATGGTTTGATCTTGAAAGTGCAGCTACAATTCATGGTTAATGCCGAGCATATGCTTATGTAGTGATGGCTTCTCCCATTGATTCAACAAATGAAAATGTTGTGTTCTTGGGAAATAAGTCTGATCTCCATGTGCACAGCCAGACATGTCGCCCATTGAGTTTCCTCTGTTTGCTATATCCACTTTCTTCTGGAGTCTCTTCTCCTGTAACCATCTGACTGGTGGAGTGATATATGCAGCAAACATCAGAACCTGTTTCTCTACTTTCTACTTAAAGCAGACATGCTCTTGAGGAAAGGTAATCTGGGAGCTGCCTGTGTATGGTGGTTAAAAACGTAGCTCATTGCAAGTTCGAATTTCAAGTTAAGAATATACTTTTGTGCCTTACTAAAGTAAGGCCTTAATGCCCATGAAAACTAATAATACAATATAATTTATCTCACATTCATTCCAGGACAGAGTTCTAAGAAGCGTCACTTTCAGATATTGCTATTGAAACTATCTCAGTACCTAAAAAGTCACCATGTTTTTATTTTTTCTTTTTTTTTTTTTTCCAGCTGTGGGACCTACTGCAGAAGTTGCAGTTCATCATGACATATATTGCTCCCTGGCAGATTGCCTGGGGATCGTCGTTCCATGTTTTTGCTCAACTCTTTGCAATACCTCATATCCTTTATAAATTTGTTTTTCTTTATTCTTAAATTCCTCTTCATGTATGTAATGTATTTATGGTGTTTGAACAAGGTGCAAAATTCCTAGGTAACTTATTTTAAAATGTGAAAATGCTTCGAGTGTCTCCTGAGATACAGAGTTTTCTCTGTTTCTTGGCTGCATGGGATCTGAAGCTGAGAAACTGAACTCTGACTCAAACCGGTCTGTTTATGCCTGCTCACTTCCCACTGAGCCATGTTCTGCAGATCGCTTACTTCCACAGTCCTCAGCACTGACCTTTGATGCATCCGGAAAGGACGTTGTGAGTGACGTATTAGCTCCAACTTGGGTGGACTTTTATGTATGCAGAAGCTAGTTTTGTAAAGTGCTGGGCATATGGCTGACTGAGCTCTACAATATTAGTTACTTCCTCAGTTGTTTCTAGTTGGTATCTCAGATACAAATTCATTTCAGTGAGCCAATTTCTGTTGCAACTGTCTTGATTATTTTTTTTTTCCGTTTCAGAAGCAGCTGGATTTTAACGTTTTAACGTACATTTTTCAATGTGGTGCATTCTCCTTTTTAACATTTCCACTCTGTTTTGTAAGTAACAATATATGCTCATCAACACTAAAGCAGTCCTTTGGAAACGGTCTGTTTCAGTGCCTGTTCCAGGGCTGTGAACACTGGTTTTATGGATAAGGAGATTAAAGCACAGAGTTCAATGACCCCCAAATGTCTGTAGGGTTAAAAGATATATACTGGATTTTTGGAACAAACATTTTTCATCTTAAAGCCCAATTCAGTTAGAAACTTGATTTAATACAGGAAAATGATAAGAAAGGAAATAAAATACTTAACAAATTTAACTTTATTGACATCTAAAGCATTTTCAGAGACTTAACTGTTCATTTCTTCCTTCCCTCCCAACCAAAGTTGTGGAAGAAGAGTTGACAAAGCGGCTTTAGTTCAGACCTGCTGAAGAGTTTACTTTCTACTGTTTATTAGATATACACACTTAAATCTGTCCCTTTCATCCCACAGTGGTTTTTTTCCCCCCTTGAGTGACTTCTTCCCTCTGCTCTTTCCTGTGATATGTTGAATCATATGCAGCATTGATTAACTATGCTTCTGTTCTGAGTTAGGAAGTGTAAATGAGAGCCTTGGACAGAGGGAATTGGAGACAGAATAACTCCCTGAGGGAAAGCTTTAGATTGTCTATTTACAAAAGGAAAACATTATAAAAATAGTGATCTGTTTGAGCACTTTGAGTGATTTGTAGCAAATTATTACAGAATTCCACAACTAAAAATTATTTTCAGCTCTGTTGTAAGTATGAATTGCAGGAGAAGTGTATATAAGTTTATTTAGTAAAACATTTAAGAACTAAGATTATATTTCAACGAGTTTCCCTTTGTTCACAAATATTTTGTGCAGTGATAACTTTACTCTTGGTAAAAGTAGCAATCAAGCTTTGCAAAATGGAAAGCAATTAACTAAGCAGGATTGTTTGTTTACACAGTTATTACTGAAGTGGTCTAGACTAGTTTTCTATTATTTATATTGATAATATCTTTTATAAATGCAAATCTGTCTTTTAAGGCAATGTTGCAATTAAGATACTGGTTAAATGCTAGTTAAGTTAATATTCCCACAGCAATAATAACTTTGCCCATTTGAATAGTATTTTTATTTGTTGTTACCATAACCCTGCAACAGTACTGGTGAATGAGTGTTGCAGTTTGCAGAGGCATTAAGCGCATCATTTCTTTGCAGAGTGTAATTATTTGTGGTTCTTAATTGCCTAAATCACTTCTGCAAACAGGACATGAAGTTTTAAATTTTGAAGTGCCTCTGTGAGCTTTTGCCATAGAGCTCAGCGACATGAGAAGTTCTCCATGCTTTAATGCATTTCATTCCGGTGCACAGAGCATGAAGGGCAACACACGTGGAGCTTTGCCTGGTGGAGGTTGTGGAGCCTCCACCATTAGAGATCTTCAGGAATTTAAATGAACATCTGTCAGGAGTCATATAGGTTTAGCTGATCCTTCCTTGTCACTGCTAGATGGACTAGGTGAGCCCTCAAAGTCCCTCCTAATCCTGAAAGACAAGGAATGGGCTTCTGGCTTGAGGAGGCATCTGCAACTTCACTTCCCAGTGCTTAAATAAGTAAGAAAAGGTTATGTGTTTATAATTATCAGTGCACTGAGAAAGTCGGTGGAGCTTGTAGTCAAAAGAGGTTTCTATGTAATAAATCAATGGTGAGATTTGGAAAGAAAGGGTTTGTAGTTCAGATTATCCTGTTTATGAGAGCTTCTGCTTTGGCTGTTTCAGGGTTACAGCTCTAACATCCGAAAAGGAAGCCTTGTGGTGCTCGGTTCTCCCATCTTCTAAGTGATCATGTGCTTGGAAGCGACAAAATGTTTTTGGCCCATAGACATTGCAATTAGAAATGTAGGTTTTGGGAAACAGGATTTGCACTGGCCTTACTGCATAGTTGTTTTTGTTAAAAGACAGGGACGGAAGACTTTGAAAATGTCAGTCTTTCAGTTACTTGTTGTGAAACTCATTGGAATTTAAACAGAATTTTGAATTACAAGAATTAATCCTCAAAATAAAATGTTTTATTTCATGTTAAAGGGTTTTTAGTTATTTCTTTTTCTCAAAATGTGATTTTGGCCATATTAAAAATAATCCATTATTCAGAAAGAAACAAGTTCTGCTTCTGCACTGTATAACCTAAGAAAGATGGTACGCAGGAAAACTGGCTTGGGACATAGAATAAAAAAGCATGCCTGTAAGTTTTTGGCACTTCTTTTTTATTTTCTATTTAAACATAATTAAAGCATTGGCATTAAAAAAAAAAATCTAATAAAAGGAAATTCGGTACCATCAAACAAAAAACCCCTAATGACAGATAATTGCCCACTGTACACATTAACTGTTTATGTAAGGGAGTTGGGTGCTGTTACTTGCTCTCATGACACGCTTACGTATATGAAACACTTTTTATTAAAATCACTCTTCACAAGTCAAATGGGAAATATCTTCCAATGTACATCTAGTAGAGCATTATGTCTTTTAGCAAAAATGAAACTGTTGCTACTGATTATGTCTTAGACACAAACAGTTCACAGTGGAGTCCTAAATGTCTTAACTGGTGGTAATTTTTAAATCAATCATGACATTAGAACTCCTTTTAGAAAACTTGATTTGCTGTCCTCATCTGTCCTTCTTGTTCTCTTTTTGTCTCTTCAGCTCCCATGCCTCCTTCCCTTATCTGACACTTGTAAATACTTCTTCATCTTTCACAGCCAATGCTGGTTATGACTACAGTGTAATGTGACAGTTTAACTTTTTTTGATGCACTTGCTTCCTGCTCTGTTCTCTCTCTTGCTTTTTGAACTTTAGACTCTTGAGGGCAGCTCATTTTGCAAGCTCACTAATGCACAAAGACATCATTCCAGACCACTCTCTTTTAATAAGTTTGAGGGATTTGAGAGGTATCTTTTGGCAAATATTTGGTTTTGGGTTTTGCAAATTGCTTTGAAAGCATGGCTAGCTAGCCTTTTTATGGAAATACTGCACCATGAATGATGCTACCGTGTTAAAATGTTTTTTTGTGAAGTCTCAGTCTGGGGCGCACATACAGGATATTATTGCAAAAGGGTAAGCTAAAAGACTGTGGTTATTGGGTGATTTGACCTGAATTTTAGCTTGTGATGCACTTGAGTGTTGCATTTTGATAGTCACTTCTTAGTCCATGACTTCTTTATTTAGCGCCTTCCTCCCAAGAGAGATGTTAAGAAGGACAACTATTCTCTTATGCCGACTTGGAAACTGTTTTCTTGAGATTTCATGGATGTGGTATGAATTAATGAAGAATTCAAGCTTAAAGTTTGCTTGTGTTTTTTAATCAGGTTCCTTTCAACTTGCATGTTTTTCCATATCCTTGTCCATCTCCTAACTTGCTTTCCAGCAATCTGGAATATGAATCTACGTTTAAAGTAAGCTATGGATTCAGGCATTCATTATGATGTTTATGTGTGATATTCACTATTCCCCTGTCCTCACCTTCTCATTTCGTATATATTTCAAAAAGTATGAAATGCTGTACATTTTTTACCTTTCAGTCAGCATGGAATATTAAATTGTCAGTAAAAAGTAACAGGAAAGCATGATTTCAAGCCAGCAGGTTCGCTTATAGAGGTGTAGCTCTATCTCCACGTACTAGGTCATTCAAAAATAAGCAGGATCACAGAATGAAATACTGGACACATTGGGAGCAAGACTCCAGTGCAGAGAACCAAGAATTTCCACAAAAATGAGGTTTGGGGGGGATTTCTGTGTTTTAAAATCTGTGTGTCAGACTCTGGAAAGGCACTTTGTGTTACAGAAGGTACACTAAGGTAGCTGGAAAAGGGCACTTACTGCTCTGCCTATGCTCAGGATCTGTCTTTGTGCAGAGATTAGACAGGGTCACTCTGCTAATAACATACTCTGTTGAGACATGTCACCTCCATTAAAACTGTGTAGCATTGAAGAGCCACCGATTCCATGCTGGTAATTGGCAATTTGGCACTGCCTGCCTTCCTTTGCTTTCCTTACCACCTCTTTGGTAAAATAAATAACAACAAAAAGGCAAAAATAAGTAGTTTGAAGAGCTGCATCAACAATGGTTTAAAAGTATGACGAAATCACTTGTGTTACCTTAACTTGCAATTTTCAGACTCTGCTATGCTTTTTTTCCAAACGCTGGCCGCTTCAGTCTTTTCTACACCCCTGAGTCCATTTCTTGGTAGTGTCATCTTTATCGCATCATATGCAAGACCGATCAAGTTCTGGGAGAAAAACTACAAGTAAGACTATTCAAAAATTTTCTACACTTGTTATTTGTAAAGGCTTTGCTCTTATTAGTTTCATTGCTGGAGGTATTTTTCTTTCCGAAGATAATCCTTAAATTGTTGTAGGGCATGAGAGGTTAATCTTTGAATCTTGATTCTGGTGTTTCACTATTTCATGGTTATTTGTTTTTTTCTGAAAATGTATTTAAACAATTGTCGGTAGGTTACAGATGAGGTGTCATGTTGCATTTGTTGTACAAACATACAGTAACGAAGCTGTGGAAAAAAAAAATCAGTAAAACTCCCAGTTGTCAGCCTTTTTTGTCTTGCTAGCTAGTGTTGGCAACTAAATCTGTGAAGCCTTTGGCACTAGAAGTCAAGCTGCATTAATATATTTTATACTAGCCTGATTAAATGTTACTATTTGGGATGTGGCAGGTAACTCTCATAGTGAAGTGATGATGAGTGTGCATTATCATTATTTACTACATCTGATCTTGGAGTTTGACTTAAGAATTGCTTGGTTTTGTCAGATTTTAGCTACCATTCATTCAGTTTCACAAGGATGTAAACGTAGAATATTGAAAAGATTGAATAAAGAGCTGCTCTTCTCCTTCTACCCAGTAGGATTTGAAAGCTCTTGGTAACTGAGATCTATTGGGCTCCCAACAAGACCACTGCAGACAGGGAAACACTTCCCTTTCCGGATGGAGGTAGTTTTTGCAAGGAATGAATAGCGGTCTGCGTTAGGGGCTGGATTCAGTGACTAAAGGGGGTTCTTTGAGTCCTGTGCTCTGGGCAGCGCATGAGCTCTTCACCACCTACTAACATGTAACCAGGCTTGGAGTAACTTATTGCAGCTGCAGAACAGTGGTTTGAGGCACAAAGTGAAAATTGTATTGGCCAACTCAGGACTTGGCCGGACCAGTGCAAAGTGCTATACAGTCACCGCACTTCTCGTGTCAGTGCCACTGATGTATCTGAGCACCTCAAGGAAATTCAAAAATAGAAATTGCACTGATTGATTTTTCCATCTTTTAGGGGAAAGGGTCTCATTAGTTTGAAGAGTTTTATTTTTGATTGATTTTGACTTGTGTCAGTGCGTGAATATGTACTCATCTATAAAGAAATTATTCATACAAAGCCAAGTCATATAAAGAGACTTTGTATTTGCTTTTGAATATGATGATTTGTGGAAACCTTTTGAGGGAGGCTGAGTTTTGTACAGTAGGGCCAGATTTTAACAAAATTCTCTTGCACGTCTTTTTTTGGGGGGGGTCAACATGTTCATTATTTCGTAGGAGTGAAGTTGAGGCAAGCCATAGAATCATCTAGATTGGAAGGAACCTTTGAGATCATTGAGTCCAACCATGAAAGTCATGGAAAGGCAGGAAGCTACTACAAATCCCACAGAAAGCTTTACATTTTTTGACAGAAACTTTAAACGATATTAAGTAGGAAGTGGAGATTTTAACATCTGCTACATTTTACTTCAACCAGACCATTTTGAAGGCATGTGGCTTCCTTTCTAGGTACCAGGTAAAGAATCAAATTCAGTTGTAGGCACATCACTTCCATATAGCTAGGTTAGTGTAGAATCTGTAGATTATTGTAGATGGAAATAGAGGGGACCATTTTCATTTGCTTTTGATTTGTCTAAGACTTTTGGGATGAGATGGACAGAAGATACTCAGAGGAAATTTCAAAAGATGGTGCTTGATGCCTGGTACTTAAATGGGGGGGTGGGTGTGGTGTGTCTTATATTCATCAGTACAGACCATCTGTGACTCCCACTAAGGGAAGTGAAGAAGTTAGTGCTAATAATTTTTGAAAGCAAAGCTAATTATTTTATCCATAAACTGTAAAACCCCAAGTGCAAAAAACCTAACCCTTTTAATACTTTAAAACACCACTACTCGTCCTTTCAAAATAAGCAGTAACTACAGCTTTGTCTTCAACTTGAATGCTTAAGTTAGACTTTTTGTGAAAAAATCGTACTTTGTTGTTTGTTAGAAAGTCTAGTGTAGCTTTATGATCTTCTCACTTAAAACACAAAAACCACAACCTTCCCCCTCAAAAACCTTTCAGAAGTAGAAAACAGCCTTGTAGAAGATTCAGATAGTCATCAAAGTGAAATAAATATTTGCCTGAACCTGTGGCATCC
>RSEF01000003.1:43700301-43742040 GCA_003993805.1 Himantopus leucocephalus | reverse complement strand
TCATAAATTAGGTTGCTTTCTTAGAGTGTCATTTCTGTTCATCAGTATATGCACACTTCACTGCTGTCAAGCAAACTTCATTTTTTCTTTGTTTCACTTAAGAAAAACTTGTTTTTGCATTTCATTTGAGCCAACCGTGTGAAATCAGATGAGGAAAAACCATCGGGTTAGTTTTCTGTAAAGTGAATCCAAAGTTGAAGCTTTGGACATTAGCAAGCCGGCAGTACCATGTTTATTAATAGAGCTGGGCTATTAGGCCAGTAGAGCAAGTGGTGAGCAACTGCTCTATCTGTTCCTTAAAGTGTTGATTTGATTGTGTCTACCTGGTGTTTTCTGAGTGCGTACATACACATCTTGCATTTCCAGTGTTTCTTTTAGTCCCATTTTTTCTGCTGGCAAGAGACGAGTTTGATTCCTCAGGTTTCTGACCGGGCATCTGCCACTCTACATGATGTGAGCTGGAGCTGAAAGTCTTAGAGAATTAAGATGATGGCTTGTTTGTTTTTTCAAGGAGATGGAGGAACTCAAGCGGGTTAAAAAAAAAAAAAAAGATTCATAGATTCATTTTGACAGTAAGCAAACTGTGAAATTCCTAGCAAGCTCTTCAAAATTCAGAAATCATACTGTGCCTGTTTGTGCTCTTGCAGTGTGTGCGCAGAGCATGGGTGTTCTTCCCTGCAATCAGCAGATGCTGTTTGTTTATAGTGTGCACTTTGGTACTCACTGTGTGCAGAGTCTAGTACACCAATACATCACTGAGGTGAAGGATCTTTTGGGGAGAAAGGGGAGGGTGACTTTAAGAAGAAGAAAGAATAAGGCAATAAGGAAGGCAATTAAGAAAAAACAACTTCTCATGCAACCACTTTTTTACAGCTTTTGCTGCCATTGTTGTTGAAAAGAGAGGTGTGTAAAATCAGAGGGCTGGTCTGCTGCTTGTGAGCTGGTTGCCTCGTGGGAGTCCAACTATGAGAAATTCTCTTTTTTTTAAAGGAACAAAAAAAAAGTTTGATGCAACACTGGTTTTGTCCTGCCATTAGCCTGAGTCCTGCTTCCCAGTTTGAAGAGTTCTGTTTTAGTCTTTATTTTCACAGCTGTTGGAATGATTAGGCTGTAGATGTCAGAGAGAGAAAAGGAAATAGCAGTAAATCTTGTTTAATGTATAGGCACTTTAAAGCATAAAGTGTTTGTTCAAATGCTGTTGTTCCATTCCTCGGCTTTGCTTTTTTTCCTTAAATACTTTGTCATGCTGCAGCCTGACGCTGTCCCCCTCCTCCTTTCCTCTTATCTTGCTTTGAATCTTGGATAAGGCAATGGACAGAACAGAGTAGGAAGTTTACTTTCATTCCCCAGTGGGTCTAACCGCTGGATCACATCAAGCAGCCTGTTCTCGGCTGCAGCTGTGACTTGTCCCCACAAACAGCAAATTGCCACCAGGAATCTGGAGATTTTGCTGCCTCCAAGCTGCTCGTCTCTCTCCTGCTCCTTGTTTCTATTCTTTCTTGGTCATCTGGTTCAGTGCCTATTTTTGGGTAAGGCACAGCTTGCATTTGCTTTGAAGGGTCTTGAGTGAATTACTGTGTGGTGGAACTGAATTAGCTAGGTGTCTCTAAAGAAGTTGTGATTAAATTGCCAGTTATCTCAGAATGGCATTACCGGACACCTCTCTGTGTTTGAGAACATGTGAGCAAGCCTTTCTTTTCTCCGTCTTTTAAAAAAGTGTATCACTGTGTTATTGTCCCAGTCATTGTGGTTTGGATAATAGGCACCTGTAAGGTTAATACAGCTGGGAACAGAGGGTGAGGAAACCTGCCCTGCCTCAGCTCTAGTGCAGCTGGCATTTTCTTTTTTCCTACCAGCTCACTTAACCTGCCCATTGTGGACAGCCTGCGGGTGGAATGGGAAGAGTTTTCCCAGTGTAGACGTAATTAGGTTTGACACCACATTATGCATGTTAGTGGGAAAAGGAGTTGTGAAATGTACCCGTCTGCTCCCTCCCATAAAATAACAGGCCTTCCCCTTACCAAATGCTTATTTTTTAACACACCATAGTGCATCTGGTTTCCCTGTGAGCCTGGTCATCTGTTACAGCTGCTAAACCCCCTGCTCCAAACACAAAACGTAATTCAACCATA
Organism: Himantopus leucocephalus; assembly: GCA_003993805.1. Lineage (NCBI taxonomy): Eukaryota > Metazoa > Chordata > Aves > Charadriiformes > Recurvirostridae > Himantopus > Himantopus leucocephalus. The sequence goes on along the minus strand of RSEF01000003.1, from coordinate 43,739,908 downwards.
ACTGTCCATGGGCCTTGTTTGGGAGCTGCATGTTCAGGCCTTTCAAGTTCTCCTTTTTAGGGCTGGATTATTTTTTTTTTTTTAGTATTTTCTTACTATGTTGTTTGATTTTTCACATGTTCTTAGACCTCCATAGTGGTGATGTTTACAGAGGAACAACTGCAGCAGATGTTTATAGTTCAGTAATGCCTCGGACATTGATTTACAATGAATACTTTAAAGAAAGGTACATTAACCTCTGAAGCTGACAATTATAGCATAACCTAAGCATAGGAGAATCTTTCTTCCCCTAATTGACAGGAGTTAGTGTTTGCCTTATTTCCTCAAATATCACTTCAGAAATTGGCCATGAGTTTTACTGTTCATTCCAATCATTTTAGTTTCTTCTGAACTGTTTCTCTTTCTGTGCTAACTTTTGTGTTTCTCTCTGGCTGCTTCTATTTCCATACTGCTTTTTATGAGCTGATCAGAAAGAAGCACTGTATTACAGTTGCGTGACTTTAAAGTGTACTGAGGTTCTAGTTCCTTTGTTATCAGCTATTACTCAGTTTTATGAATGCTATCTCCTTTGATGACTGTGGCTCTTTTAAGAGGGGTCTTCACTGAGTTGGCCTCAGGGCTCCTCCAGGCTTTTATTGAGTGTTAAGTTAATTTAGAACTCAACAAAATATAGTATAAATAAGTATCAGCACATAGATAAAACCAAAATGGGTGCTTATTAGCACCTGTGACTTACAAGTCAAAACAAAGAGGACCAATGAATGAATGCTTTTTAGTCTGAATGTGTTGTCTTAATCAGAAGGGCTGCCCGATCCTGTTCACAAAGCATGTGGAATTTGGTGAGAGTCTTCCTGGAGTCTTCAAAGGGATTTACGTCCTTAAGTATCCAGCCTAGACTGGTACTGAGGGATGCTGAGGCCTGGCTTGGGTGCCCTTGGATACACCATTCCTGCTGACTGTAGTGGCGCTGCCTGGCTGCCAGTGATGTGAAAGCTGAAATGTTAGCAAGTTGCTGCTATTTTTCCTTCATTACTCTTCTTTTGTAACTGGCAGATTTCCCAATAAAGATGATTTTTTGGGGAACAAAATGCTTCTCTGTTGAAGCAGGGAGTATAAACTGGTCTTTGGGAAATTGTGCTCTGTTCTCCAGGTGCATGTGTGGCCATGGTTCTGGCATTGGGGAAGAGAACAGAGAAAACCAAAACATTTGAAGAACAAGGAACATCTTTGTCTGTATTTCAGCCTTAGTTTTTCATGAGCCTTCTGAAGTTACATGGTATTCATAAAGCTCACTCATCTGACTGTCTTCTCCAGACCCTTCCCTGTCTCCTCCCTGCTATACGGTGCCTATCTGCTGTACATCTTCACGTTGCACACCACCAGTACTGCCCATGGACTTGTACTTGCAACACTTGCCTGGTTTGGGACTCTTTAATCCTTTTTCAGCAGGTGTTTAGGGATTTGTGGAGTGACAAAGCCACAGCATTCAGATGTTGGAGGTATTGCTTCAGGTAAAGCCCCAGGCTAAAAGAAACCCTACTAGAACTTACATTCCCCTCAGTGTCTTGAACTGTGATTTCCCCTGGAGTAAGTGACCCTGTGTGCATGTGTGCCCCATTGGCCACTTGCTGTGGCACGGAGGAGTGCACATCTCCTCTCCAACCCAGCTGTCATCTCATCGCTTGACTCCATGTGTGGAGTCACACTGAACTGGGAAAATGAGAGGGCTGTCTGGGAAAGGATGGGCGAGGAAAACCAAGCACCTTTAATCACACAGCTCTGGTATTAAAATAAGTGTTTTCTGAGTTGCGAGGAGTTTCACACTCAAGGGAGGCTATATAAAATTCAAAGTTGTATTTTAACTGTTTGTCAGTATCTCTTTAACTGGTAACATCTCCTCTTCTCAAATTTTGCCCCTGGCAGTCAATAAAACAAATTGAGGCTAATTGAATAGGAGCCATATGTGTGATAATTAATTGGGAGTGCATTCTGATTCAGTGCTCTCTAGTTCCCTGCCGAGTTAAAGATGCATTCACAACTCCAATTCACTGAATCATTCTAAGAGGACAGAATAAAGACAGAAGGGAGGCATCAGAGAGGGAATGCATGCTGAGGCCAGGCAGGGACACAAGCAGAGATCAAAACCACAAGTGGGATAAATGAAAAGGGAAAGGGATGGGCAAAAAAGGAAAAGGCATGCAGTGAAAAATCAGAGAGGGTAATGCAACAGACATTGATAAGCAGGAACTCAGACCTATAGAGGAAAAGAAATCATGAGCATGAAAGAAGAGGACTTTTAAAGATATTTGGAAAGGAAGGCAGCAGCAGGACATAAGAGAAAGATGAGAATAGATTCATAAATGAGAAATGGGAAGCATATAAAATTTTAAGGCTTGCGTGGATATACAGTGGCACTAAAATTTTATAAGCTGTTCGTCTAATACTTAGCTTCCAAATTATGTAAATCTAATGAGATCAAGTAAACTCGTGAAATTTCTGTCACGTCGAGTATTGGAAACTTGTTGAAATGGATTGACTGAATTTCCATAAGAATAAGTGTTCACAGCAAGCGTTCATCCCATTCACTTGGATAATGTAGATCACCTCCTGTTTTAGTTTTGACTGAATCAAACATTTAGGGGAAAGCTGAGGTTTGGAGCACTAAACTCAAACTTTCCATTCAAGAAGATGCTTACTCAGGCAACTTTTGTCAAGATGTGAAGACAGGGGAAAAGCTGAGATCACAGAGGAGATGTTCAGCAAGTGTAACCGTTCTAACTGAGGTGATACGCAAGTTGTGTACAAATAGCAACAGGGAATAATTCTTGCTACAGCTTGCTCAAGTCCTGATTGTCGTCTTATGTACAAGGGTACGTACTGGACCCAGATTGCCTCAGGGCTTATAAGAGCAAAATGTACATCTCTCACTTCTTTCTGAGATAATGCAAAATGCAGAATTATGTGACCATTGCCACTTGAGAATTGCCTCTGAAGCTTTGTGCTAGTTGGGACTAGGTAAATACTGGATGAATGCTAGAGGGATTTTTTTTTTTAATCCTTTGATGAGCAGTGTTTGCTTTCAAAATATCAGAGATTTTTTCAGTCTGAAGAGTACTGTAGAGACTACTGTAACAACTGCTGTAAACAATTAACGCTCTCAACAGTCCTTGCAATGAAAAAAACAGAGGTATTAGAAGTTTTAGATTAGATTTCGTACAACTGCACAGTAGCAGTAAGATTTTGCTTGTTCTTCAGTGTAGTATCACTGATGCTGCACTTGCAGGTTTATGGCACTGGAATGGCTGCTTGTTTAGCTTCTGATTTGCCTCCCTTCATCTTTTGGTGAGAAATACGTATGTGGAAAACCCTATAGTGAACTAAACTAGTATTTCAGATGTAGGCTTTCTTTGTAAGACATCATTCACCAGTCTTTGTCTTATTCTTGAATTTCCTCATACTTTCTTGCCATCTCTACCTCCTAATTTTATTTTTAAGCAGTCACCTTGAGTCTAAAAGTGACAATTAAGATATTTTAGGTATATGTTATTTTAATATCGCAGACTGAAAAAGCATAAGAGCACTTTGTTATCAGCAATAAACAATATTAAGAACGAATTCTGAAATGCCTTGCTGTCCTTTCCTCCTTTTATAATGTTTAAACAATGTGGATCTCTCTGTGTGGCGTAAAGGAGGTAAACATCTTGGCCTCATTTGCTGAAGCAGCTCCCAATGTTTTGGTAGTTCTTTTTTTGCTGTGTGATCTCGCTCTCTTTTTCTGGCAAAAACTTCACCAGGATATTTCTCGTCACCTCCTTTCTACTCTCGAGGCCCTTACAGTTTCTCAGGCTTTTGCTGCTTCACTCATGGGCCCATCTTGAGTGCAGAGCCCAAGTGAATTAGTCCTGCAGAGCTCTTTACCCAGATCCGGGCACAGCGTATAGTACCTTTCCTATAATGTTTGCATTGGCTCACAATGGGAAAACCAGAAAAATAACATTCACCTGCACTACTTCAGATGCATGTTTTTGTGAGTAATTAAGACATTTGCTTTTAAATTAGAAGTACCTCTATGAATTGCGGACAGTGAGGTATAGCTGTGATGCAGGGTCCTGTGCTAGGCCCCATCCTTAAAGGAACATCAGTGTCCCAGCGCTTTTTCACTGACACAAGAGTGAGCACAAACATCTCTGTGCAGTTGGCATAATCCTTCCTTATATAAAGCTTCTTGTATTACTTAGTATAAAATATCTGAAGATAGTGACTAAATGCCTCGTAAAAGAAAAAGTATACTCAGACAAGGGGAAAAAAGTAGCAAAGTAGACAAATAAGACAAAAGTGGGGATATTGATGACATTCCGGTAAAGCACCAGTGAATATTTTAAAGTACACAGATGCTTAAATGACCTGGCTTACAAATAAGAGGTGAATCCCCCAGCTAAACCTTTGAATGTCAGAGCCGTTAGGGGGGCTGTTTAATCCATGTTCTGGCACTCGGCTTTTGATCTCAAATTTACACCTCTCATTTGCATCCCTATTGCTGCAGGAGCACAGAAATCTCATCTTCAGGAAAGGCTTCAGAGTATGCCAAATAAACATGCTCAGTAGGATCTCAGCAAATGACTGCAATTCTGATTTTTACACCTACTTAAAAAAAAACCAAAAAAACAACCCCAAACACACCAAACAACACACACAACCCCAAAACCAAACCAAGAAGCTCTCTGAATGAATTATAAAAGCCTTTTTAAGAAAGTAAAGAAACCCTAAGAACCGGAAACATCATTGATAATAAGCTCTTCCTATGTTTTAAAAGGATTCTTCAATAGCGCTGTCTTTAACAACTGGAACTTTTTATACCCTAGCCCTCCCCCAGTTTCCTAGTGTGCAATCAAAGCCACTTTTTATTATTGTTAGATGAAACACTGGAGCAGTCAGGGAAGGAGGGGAGGAAGAAAGCATGAAAAATAAAAATCAGAGCAAGTGATCAGGAAGGAGAAGTTGCTTTCATTTTTTAAGAGATCTTTCTTTATTAACGTGATTAAACCTAAGGCGTATCTTTCATGCAGCTGCCCAGAAAACCTGGGCATGGTTATGCACGAAGGGGCTGTCAGCCTTTGCTGTTCTAATCGCACTGAAATCATTCTGCGTTTTAGATGAAATGGATTTAAAACTACTTGGGCATCCTCACACTTCCAATTAGTACCATCGTTTTTGCCTCTGGTGTCCTTCAAATATTCATGGATGCCTGCTTATTCTGCCATCTCCTCGTTATCCCTCCTGCCTCACTGCTGTAGCCTACTACTGCTACTGTGTTTTTAATGCTAAGCCTTCCGTTTATAGTGCCAGCAGCGTAAAACATTCACACGGAAATGTTGAGGATTTTTTTTTCCAGACTCCCATGAATAATCATAGGGCTGCAGCATAGTAAAGTTTCTCTCTGTTAGATTTGCCTGCTAGATGTCATGGAAAGGTGGATTAAAATTCATTGGATGCAGACAAAGGAAAACTTTGGATCTACCCTCGAAAGGCATCTCTTGCATCCCCCAGAGGGGAACTGCTTTTCTTTGTTTTGTTCTCTTTCAAAGTAGAGATCCCCTTCTTCACAGCAGGAATCATGGAAATCTTGAATTTGTGTTTTGGGGCAAAACCCAGCAACAGTAAGGCGGATAGAACAGCTGCAATGTTATTTTCATCTTCTGGAAATAAGCACAGCAATGATCTTTTTTTCTTTTTTTTTTTTTTTTCNTTTTTTTTTTTCCTCCTGCTCAATTTGCCCAATTCTCACCATCCGCTGTATGTTCCTCAGGCTGCCTGAATCCCCCTCAGTCTTTTTTCCTACCTTTCTAGGGAAATTGGGAGAGCAAAGTGAGAGAAGAAAGTCTTTCCAGGTTGAAAAACGAGGCAGTATTTTTGGACAAGGGAAGGATAAGAAGTGACTTCATCCTTTTGCAAAGGGAAGTGATAGTTATAATGGCATGAACAGTGCTATGCAAACCAGTGGATTATCTCAGAGCCCATGTAAATACTGGATTAAAAGAGCATGAGATAGATAATTCAGGAACTAAGCAGGACGTTGACTTCAAAATTGCTGAAGACTTAGCTGAAGATGTTCAAACACAATCACTTGCTCTCTAGGGCAAGTGCCGAAGGACCTGCACTTGGTTTGCATAGGATAATGCAGTTCAGGAAGAAATCCAATTACTCAGCTAATTATCACGTTGGATGAGTGGTAACAACCAAATTTAAAACAAGAGGCCACTGTAGGAAAGCCCAAATCACCCACTAGTCCCAAAAGTTCACTTTGAGAGGTCCTAGTTGACAGCGCAAAGCCCAGGAGTAGACGCGTTGCTGGTTTGATTGTTAGGCGCAGTGTATTATAGTTTAATGCTATGCAAATTCCCATTGCCTTCAAGAAGGTACAAACATAGCTTTGGTTACTAATAATTGTGAAGGATTTTTAAAGTCCAAAATGGATTACCTGGCTGAATTTATTCAACTAAACTGAATTTCAGGACAGAAGTTTGCTTTACAAACTGTCTATATTACCCTCAATCTTAAAAAAAAAATAAAATTAAAATTATGCTTCAAAATATCTGTATAAAGATTTGAGTTTTTCTGGTAGTGTTTGAGAAGGTAAATCCATTCTTGTCTCATGTCCTGAGGCTTATATTTTAGCTGCTTAAGCAATCATTACTGTGCTTGGAATGGAAGATAAAGCCACAACGGAGCCTGGTTTTGTTTTGCTCGAGAGCTGTTCTGTTTCCTTCCCTTCTTCCCAGTCAGGCTGCATTATCCATCTCAGAGTGTCCTGAAGCACTCATGATTTTCCCTGATTGTTTCTTGTATCTTTCTCTCAAAGGAAAAAAAAAAAAGGAAAGAAATGGAGTCAGAGCTGCGTGCTGGGCAAAAGGGTTCCTACTTATTAGAATTTTCTGAAGTATTGCTTGATTTGTATGGGTCTCAAAATGCCTCAAGAACAGAAATGCTTTATAGGTTGGTAAAAAATCGGGGTAAAGAACAGTATTGACTTGTACCTCATACTGCCACACTGATTTCAGAGGGACTGAAAGTTAATAAGGTGTCTCATAATCTTAAAACATATACATTTGGAAATCAGCAGCATTTCTCAGCTGAGAATAGAAAATTGATTGAATTCTATAACCCAATCTTTATGCTTACTCTTGCATATGTTGCAATTGCAGGTGGATGTATATCAGGGTAGAAGAATTCTGACAACCTTTTTGAAGTAAAATCATTCTTTATATTCTGAACCGCTTAGAAGGCCCTCCCCCTCGTTGCCATGTTCTGTTGCATAGGAAATGAAAATTGCAGTTACAATAAGCTGAGCCAACCAGAGGCAGGAATATAAATAATACATCAAATAAAATGTTAATCTATGTAGATAATGTACTAATATTAATTACAAATAATTCTTATTAAGACTCATATTCTCTCCAACTGTATTTCTTGCAAAGTAAAGAACATGCCTTTTTAAAGCAAAAATCAGTTGCTGATAGGGAGTAGAAGTAAAGCAATTCTGTTCCTCTTCTGTCTACTGTATGGAAGCCTGTGTGCAATTTTTCTATTGGTCCATTTTCCACAGCTTTTTGGGGGAGGTTGAGAGGGTGGATGAAAAGATTCTAACATTAAGGACATCAATGTCATCCTTCTCCCAGTCGGCTTCAACATGAGCTTATACCTTTACCTCAGAAACTTCCAGCCTTTTAAATAACTTGTNCAATACTGTGATGAAGGCATACAAATTCCCAGAGAATCTCTGCTGTGCTTCGAAGATGACATTACCCTGGGTTTATGGTATCCTTCTTCAGTGTTATTTAAGCTGTTTGAAAGCCTCCCATATAACTTATAGCCTGTTTGCTGCAGTCTTCCTTGGGCATGTCTAAGTTCTCATAGTGATTAGTTAAATTTGGTCTTTCTGAGTTGACTGGCCAACCATCAGCCCCTTCAAAATGTCCACTGTGCTCTGTGCTCCCCCCTAATGACCCCAGCAAGTCCCACCTGGCCATGCTGCCCTCATCGCAGTTTGACGAAGGACACAATGAGGACCGTGCCTGGGTGCCTCTCTTGGTTCCCGTGCCAGGAGAGATGGTGCCTTGGCACTTTTCCCCTATGTTGGCAGGCTGGTGAACAGATGAGGCTCTCACCACTGTCACATGTAACCTTATGCTGACTATGGTTTAGGGCAAACAGCTTTTTCTTTCCCTATTTTCTGTTTTAAGCCCATTTTCCAAGGAATGATAATATTTATGTATTTGATTGATAGGCCTTCTGCTAAGGCTTGTAATTGAGGGCAAAATTTTTGAGACAGTATTCTTAATGAAGTGTCCTGAAATCCTGAATCACCGGTGCCAGAGCAGTATTTTAGGGAAATTTATATTTATTATAGCGTTTCTGTTAGCCAGGCTTTCACTTGTACCCTGAAGGCTTGGGAGGTGGATGCTTCAGAGATGATTTGGACTTCTGGTGTTGAATATCCCTAGTCACCACAACAAGCACTCCCTTCTGTTGGACACGTGCTTGCCCACAGTGATTTACTCATTCCTTCTTTTCAGGCTTTGTTTAGTGTCTTTTGTTACAGGTAGGAATAAAAGCTCAGTCCAATCTACCTTTTAGTTGCTTTCTGTTCTGTGACCACTTTTCCCATAGTATTCATAGTCTACTGCTACAATGAAAATACTGAGTAGGGAATATATCATTCATAAGGGAGACAGAGTTACTGTCCGTATGGAATAAGACCCTGTAATTTACTCTTTTTCCAGTTGTAAGAATGACCAGAGACTTTCTTGTTGCTGCCTAGCTAAATATGAAACTAAGTGATTTTTTCTGTTGTTTTTCCATAGATGTTATACACCCACAGAAATATTTTCACACAATGAAAACCCCTTGAGTCCAGCTGTTTCCCTTAAGGCTTAGAAGGGAAAAAGACTGATTTAATGTTTTCTGTTCACTGTTTTGGTGGCACCTGGCTGATGTGCTTCTGGAGTCAGTTCAGTTATTTAAGTACATAGTGTTGTGTATTATCGTAGATGCCAAATTCTGAATGGACTCTGCCCCACGAGAAGGAAAATGGGGAAGGGTTTGAGGAAAAGGAGGAGGGGACACAGACGCTTTTGTTTTCTGTGCTGATAACCTTCACTATCAATAGCAATACTGAACTGAAATAACTATATATGCCAACTTGGAGTAAACAGATGAAGGTATTAGAGTGTGAACTGCGTAATGATATAAACACAGAATGCGAAGATACATTAAAAAGAAATTAAAAATGTGTTTTGGGGAGATCCTTATTTTTAAAAAAAAATTGTCTGTATAACCTGTCTTTGTTTCCAGCACTAAAAGATCGGACCATTCCAACACCAGACTGGCAACTCAGATCGAAAAGGATGCAGGTATGGCCTGGGAGTTTGGGTGTTTTGCTTGATTTGCAAAACATGATATATTTAAATGGTCGAGGCTTTGCCTGGGAAGCTAAAGAGATGCAAAGGTTTTAAATGTTGTGTGAACAAACCAGAGTGTTTTAAAGTGTAGCACAGCATCAGTTTAGGTCATGTGACTTGATAAGTAAATTCGCTCTTCAGTTATGTGTAGCTGATCAGGTAGCTGCTGGGCTGTGAATTGCTTGGGTAATCACAATATTGCTGGCTGTGCGGAGTACGCAGCAGACACCCTAGCCAGACTCAAAAGTCAGCTGTGGTGAGGAAAAGGTTTTGGAAAAAAGGAGCAGATGAACAGTGCCCCTACTGCTGAGCGCTTTGGGTTGACTGGTATCTCCTCTTCCCTGGAGAGAAACCTTTTTGGAGAGAGGGCAAAGGGAAACTGGAAAATTTGCAGGATGGGGTAAAAGAAAGGCACAGGGAAGATGGTGGTCTTCTCCTCTGGGTGTTGGTCCGTTAAATGAGCTCCAATCCATGGCAATGTAAAGCGCCTTCCTGGGCTGCACCCAGCGGTTCCTGTGAGAGTGGGAAGCAACACTTTTTTTTTGGCAAGTCAGTGGACACGGAGAGCTTGTGGTACCCCAGCTGATGCTCTTCAGCAACTGGCAGGATGGAGCCCTTTCCAGGGGAAAACAATACCAGCATTTCATGCCAAATCCCGGCCCCACTGAGAAGCCAGGGTTTCATACATGGGTTTCTTCCACTTTAGTGTTCTGCAGCTGATTTTATTTTACCATTGAGGCGTCAGGGCCTTGTATGGTGGAGGTATAAGTTTACATTGTAATTACTGTTGTTATATTTTTGTCCCCCTACCTTTGTATCTTTATCTATTACATCAGTAGCGTGAACAAATACACATCTTTAAGCAGAAATGGGTGTAATCCAGAGTGTCCAAGAAAGCAAGAGGGGTATTAGCAGTCTGAGGCATATGTAGTGCCCTTTCATTATTTATCATTTCAAGGCAGGGAGTTAAGATGTTTCCCCAGGCCATTCTGTCATTTGATAGCAATAACCTTTAGCATTGTTATCTATGCTAATAAGTTAATTATGTTTTAAAATCCATAGCTCAAGCAAAACATTCCTGTTGTGCGTGTGCTTAAAAGATTCGTTTTATGACTCATGTAGATTTTGACCGAATATGCTCCAGAAGGTGTATAGTTGAGTATATCTGTATGTGCATATGCACCTGCATGTACATACATACCAGGGCTGGATGCATAGCAGCCACGGGGATGAAAAGCTGTGTAGTAACACGCCCACTCCTCCTCTTGTATTGAGCAGCAATTTGTAGAGGAAGCTGTACCCTGTCATCCTCTGGGGCTTTTCTCCATGGTAGATCTGCTCCCAAATACGCACATAGATAAATATGCACGTGTACCTCTGTACGTATATATCCCCATATGCTCTTGTGCATACATGTACAAGCAAACACCTTGTAGGAAATGGAGTTTGTGTAGAGTTACTGTCCAGCTAGAGGAAGAGGCTTTATGCAGGAATAAAAAAGAACATAGGTTTTTATGCAGAATTACGCAGAAATTTTATTTTTTTATGAACATATGTTGCTCTGGTTATAGGAAATGATGACAATAATCTCAACTCCATTTTTTATGAGCATTTGACAAGATCTCTGCAGGAGTCTCTTTGTGGAGATTTGATTCTGGGCCGCTGGGGAAACTACAACACAGGAGACTGTTTTATTCTGGCATCGGATTATTTAAATGCCTTTGTGCACTTGATCGAAATTGGAAATGGCCTTGTCACCTTTCAGCTCAGAGGGCTGGAATTTCGAGGTAAGGATCCCTGATAATTTAAATAACAACAACACCAGCAACAACGCTTGTCTGTCTGTCTTAATCTATCACAACTGTATAGCAGGATATAGAATTTAAGAACTTTTGTCTCTCTCTCTTTTTACAGATATTTGTCTGTCTAAAGGCTCTGTGCTTCTTTGTATCATTATTTGAAAGACAATGTTTTGCAACCTAGATGTTAAGAAATTTGGAGTCACGTTCTTCAGTATCATAAAATTTTCAGAAAGAAATAATACTGAGTTACTTGCTTGGTTCGCAGATCTTTTAGGTTATGCTTAGTTATGTTTTCAGATTATTTCTTTCCCTCTATAACTGTGAAAACTGAAGTTGTTCTTAAAATTGTTCAACCCCCAAAACTAGTCTCTGAAGAAATGCCAAATATCATAAGACTACCCCCCTGGAAAATATCCAGTGTTGGATCATGCAAGATGCCAGTGCTGAGATGGTCTCTGTCACAGTAGAACAGGAGAAGAGAAGCAAGTGGATCAGGGCTTCATATTTCTCTTATTTAGGAAGTGCAGACTTCAGGTGAGGAAGGGACCTCACTTTGTTCCTGTTCAGTATATTGCTCTGTCAGGACGCTCCTCTTTACAGAATGGCAGTTGCATCCCCTTCCTCGGTGGTGTGCCTTTTGTGAGGCCAGTTGCTCATAATGTCACATTCCTGTCCTTTTGTCTCTTTTTGTCCTTAAAGTAGGAAGAAAAAGGAAAGTAAAACCACAAAACTTGTAAACAGTTTTTAAATTTTGCTCTTGCGACACATGTTGGCTGCCTGTGTGTGTTGCTTGGGTTGGTAACCTTTCAAAGGTACTACTTTGCAATCGCAGGTGATGCAAGTTTTGAAATCCTAGAATAAACAGCTTCCCAGGCTCAAGGGCTGAGCATCTACTGGGCAACGTGTAGAGGACTGTGTATTCAAGGTGACTTTTTAACAAGGTTGAGTATGAGAAAATAGGAGACAGACTGGTTCTTTGAACGCACTTAGATTTGGAAGGATTAGACTAGGAAATAACATGTGTGGGCTCAAGCCTTGACTCTGTGACAGACTCCCTGTAGGATGTGGAACAGGTTGTGGTACATTGTTGATGTTCACTTTCCTTCCTTTATGGTGGGGATGAAGATAACACTGCTGTATCTTAAGCTATGTAGAAAACACTAAATACCTGAAACACATTGGTATTGTAGTACCTGAAGAGATACCTTTTCAGTATGAAGGCAGATTGTAAGAAAAAGCAACTGAAAAGGAAGAGAAAGAATTTGTTTATTGGCCCTACAATTTATCATTGTTCATGATGATGATGATGTATGTGTGGCTCTGGGGCTTTCTTCAAAGACATCTGTGCAAGTATTATAAGTATTATCTCCTTGTGTGCCCTCAAGGTAAGCAGTGGTGCTGCTGTGTCAGACATAGGTACTGGGGTTAAGTACCCTATAGAGTCCACAGGTGGAAGGCTTTTTTTGGGTAGATTTGGAATTTGCTATTACTTCTTTCAAACCCAGGCCAGACAAATGCAGTTTTATGTTGTTCTGCAAGAACAGTTAAATTCTGTGGCAGTTCAAATCTCTTAGTTACTGTAGCACTGGTTTCACAGGCTGGCAAATCTCTATGCCTTTTTTTTTTTTTAAAGACAGTTTTAGTCAGCTTGTCATTTTTGGTTCTTCTTAGGTTGCTCACAGTTATAACTCTTTACGGAAACTCTGTGAAGTCAAAAAATAGCTCATTCATTTCTGCAGATCTGAAAAGAAAAGTGACTTCCAGGAGGGATTTACATGTGTTAAGAGGAGACATGCCAACATCGTCCAAGATATTTTGTTCAGATTTGTTGGGATTTTGAGTAAGAAGGACCATGTACATTTCCATTACTTTGCATTCTAATTTCAGAAAATTATCTTTGCTGATCATCCAGGCTGGCAGCCTGTAACGTAGCACCCTTACCTGAGCATTCAAAAGACCTGGACCAAGAAGGCAGAGCAAACTGTGAACTGGGAAAGCACAGACAAGTTACTGGAGGAGGAGAAGAGTGGGAAAATCGGATTGGGAATCTCACCTAGATTATCTCATCTTCAGTACAAATCCAGTCCCCTATTCCTCCTCACCCTCAGAGTATCACTGGGGGAAGAGACTCTCCAATACTAGGAGAGGAAAAGGATGGAAATATAAAGGAAATGGACTCCCCCTGTTCTCCTCTCTGAATCCACTGCATGATGCTATTCCAAGAATAGGAGAAAATGCATAGTTAGTTTGTGTCCTCACGGACATGGTATGTAAGAAAGGTTTCTCCAGCTTTCAGAATATTTTCTCCAAGTAGAGGAGATGTTCTAGGAAGAGAAACTAGGAGTGTGTGAGCATTGTTTGGCCTGAAACAGAGAAGCCGTGTAGGACTAAATAAAGGAACATACCTGAGGAAAGAACAGCTCAAAGATGTAGCATTTGACATGCCATGTGAGAGTTGAACCCCACTGGGCCGTGCAGAAAGGGTGCCAGAGAAACCACATGAATTACAAGCCTGCTTAATGATGGAGTAGGAGGAACAGAGGAGCCCTGAGGGGAACCAGGCACAAGCCAGATAAGATGGATCTGCCTGACGCAGACTATGACAAAAGCTTCACGGACTCCAAAGTGTGGGCAGATAGTCTGTTGTGTGCCCAGTGGGGACTTGCTGAGGTGGTGTGCCAGCACCAGAGGGTTGCGTGTGTCTCCGGGTAACCCGCAAGGACTGGTGTGCTTTAGATAAACGATGCTGCAGTACCATGCCCTTCCTGCACCAGGTGTCATCCTTATGTCAACAAGGAGCCAAGCTGCTCTGGTGGGGCTGTAGGGGTTACACAAGGGTGCCCAGACACTGGGGCACTGAGCCTGAGTAAAATGAACTGGAAGGGCTGCCTGAAGGCAGAAGCTGCATAAAGGGATGGGGTAGGGGCTGTCCCAAGGAAGGTCTGTGAAAACTGAGACTGAGCTGAAACTCTTCCTTGGAAGGTTTTCTTTGCTCCTTCCTTTGAGCGGGATCACTGCCTGCAGGGGCAGGAAGATGGAGCGGGCTGCCCCCAGGCAGCACCAAGAGTCATCTCCTACGTGGACTGTGCATGTTCTTCCCCATTTCAAATCTTGCAAGTGGCGGGTGTGGGGTACAACTGAGTGCAGTAGGATTTTTTTCTGCATAAGTGGGAAGAGTGTATGCAACTGCCCTGGAAGAGCCTGGTGGTTTATGAAGTCAAGAGGCAGTTTTTAAGCACAAGGCTCATTTCCTCTGCTTTGGGCATCTTGCATTCCTATTTTTAGTTGTCTGGTCACGCACTGTTTTTCACATAGGACCTTGATTTCTTTCATTGTACAGAATGGTTCCCCACAAGGAGGAGAAAAAGGGCTAGAGGAGGAACTTGAAATCTGTAATTTCTGAGCTTTGGCTGCTTGACTTCAATTTCAAACAAGTAATTTTAATTGAGGGCCCTAAAAATCTGCTGTTCCTTAAATAGGAAGTCTATGTTTGCTTTGGAAATGAATGAAGCACAACAGTGTTCTCTGTATCTGTGACTGCTTTCTGTTTATGAGTAAACAAAAAGCAATATTTGCATTGTGGAGCTCTGGATTTTCCTATGGGTGTTTCTCATTGTGGTAGCTGAAAAGCTGTGCTGGCAGTACTGCCGCAGCAGCGCCCAAAGAAGAGGTCGTAGAGTCTTCTGAATTTAAGTGTACTGGGGGCAGGAGGTTCTGCCTCCCCAGTTTGCAGTCCAGCCTGATTGAGAGTTGGCATTATAAACGACTGATCCAGATGCCTTTCTAACTGTGTGTAATGGAAGCATTTGGCTCAGCTTTTAAATGAAAAACAACCAACCAACCAACCAAATGCCTGCAGGCAGGGTAAGAAGATACAGACCAAGCAGAGTGAAAGAAGAGAGTCAGCAAAGCTGGGATTCCTCTCATACATCTTTAGTCCTATTCAAGTTAAGCACCTTGTATGAATTAGTTCTTCACTCTCCCTTTCTACAGACAGAGAGGGGATGTGCCCCCATCACATCATTCATCCTGTGTGTAAAGCAGGGGGGAGCCTCAATACCTCCAGGCGTCGAGAGGAGACACCCAACTCCTCCTTTACCGAAAATGAAGGGGGGGTAGTAATGAGCTCAGGCTAGGTGAAAACTTTCAGGTAGCTGCACGTTGGTGTGGGGGAATCAAGCCCTTCGGTAACTTAACTCTACTGTCTGTGTTAGACCACAGCGGTATGCTAAAAGCAGCCTGCCAGAAGAAATACATAATGTATCATTTAATTTGAAAGGAAGAGACAGGGGAAAACCCACAATCAGGGAACAAGCAGAAAGAATGTCAAAATATCTAGCTCCCGCAAGTTCCCTGTAGAACAAGGAAGACTTAAAATATTTTCCTGTTTAGTCTGTGCCTCTACAATATGTCTTTTGGAGAACATCCAGTTAGGCGTTACATGTGCAGAGATTACTTATGGATGGTGATGCTGAAATCTTGAGGAGCTGTTTTCTAACTCGTGCCCGGTATTCTTCAATCATGTAATTAACTTCTAAATCTCTGCTGTGATTTTTTGTTATTGTGTGTTGCACGTGCAATATTCATGCTTCACTTGGAACTTCATTAGATGAATCAAGGAAAGAAGCACAGAGCAGACACACATGTAATTGTACGTAGTGACAGGCAACTGTGACAGCAGGATAGGATCGCCTGTGGGGCTTTCTGTGTTAGCTAGCTTATTTCCCACGCAAAATGGTGTATGAATACAGCCAGTTTAGGGTATAAGCTTTAGGCGCAGTAGTGATGTCTAAGAAATCAGGACAGTTACTCATTTCTGCAGTGTATGTGTACGCTGTATAGTTTTATTACAGTAGCAAGTACATTACCAGTGTAAGGAATATTTATTGGTGTTTGATTTTTGTGTCTGAAGGCTCTGTAGCACCAGCAAGAATCATTCTTTATTTAAAGACTGGTTGCAACTTTCACTTTCTGCTTTTACAAATCAACTCTTGCTGTTGGGAAATAAAAGTGCCCACCTTCATGTCTTTCCTGAGACCACACTTGAGGTATGTTCAGTGTATGCACCAGACCATGAAAAGGTATTGATAAATTACAAGGAGTTCAGAAAAAAGCAGCCATTTTTAACACATCTCGTTGGAGAGAAGGTTAAAAACTGAAAGTACATTGCTTGTGGGAAAGAACAAAGGCTGAGAGACACAATGCTCGCAAATATTAGAGGCATGAACAGAAAGGATGTGAAAGGGTTTCTTTAATCTTGGTGATTTAATTGGGAAGAATGGCATGAAACAGGGAAGATGATACCTTATGTTGAATGCAGGAGATCTCTGATGTAGAAGCCTTTCTAGGTGTACAGTGATGCTCCAACAGTGGAAGCCATCTATGAACTTCTAATAGGCTTAGAATAGTTTCTGTAACACAGACTAGAATAAATATTTGATGTCTTTTTTCCCTTTCCTTCCTTCCACAATTTTATATGTATATATGGGTGCAGTGGAGAAGATTTCTGGAAGGAAGGAAAATGCTGTTAGATGCACCGCAACCTTTATATTGAGAAAATGTCTTTTCCAGAAATAAAGTGTTGTGCCTTGCGTTTCACTCCAAAAGAGGTGACATGGGAGGTTTTCGTGGTATTTGGTAGCTGCAAGTTTAATAACCAGCATCCTTAGAGAATGCTTTCTTCCACCTGGGCTTCAATAATGTGTCTCTGTGGACCAAGAAAAGGAAAGGTTTCGGGGGAGGGGGGGGGTGTTGCTGTGTGCTTGTTATTAGCAACTGATCTGGTTTGAAAACCAGACTATTTTTCAGGCATACAAGCACCTGAAGCAGATGAAAACCAAACCATGGTTTTATAACCAACAGCTTTGATGTTTGAGGAATTGATATTGGTTTTCAAGTCCTGAGATTTTTCTTTGAAACAACCTGAGACTATCAGAGCCTATAAATTACTGTTCTTAATACCAATTCCACAAGGAAAAGAGCAGGAAGGAGCCAAACCAGTTGCTGGTTTCCAAAATGTGTTTGGTTCTGGGGTCCATGAGTTTCCATTTGGGAGGTCAGTTCACTTCGTTTTGAAGTGTTTGTTATTCTGTGTTTCTAGAGCTATATCTGATGCTTGTTTCAGGAGAGGATGGCCTTTCAATGCCTTTAATTATGCTCTTTGTTCTTCTTCTGGGTGATAACTTGCTGCTTATTAAGCTGCAAGAAATTAAATGTGTCAGGTGAGAAGGAGCCCTATCCATCAGAATTTGGGAATGCTCAGATTTGTGCAGAGCTTGGTGGAGCTGAGTCAGATATTTCCACTGTAATGTGTTTATTTGTAAAATATGTGCATGATTTTTGCCAAAGAAACGGTGAGCAACCAGGCATTTTTGTGGAGTCATTGGTGAAGACACCTCTGCGTGGCCTACAAAAGGAGTTACCTTGGGCTTCATGGCTCCCGTCTCCATATCCAGTTCCATCTTTCAGACTTACCACCTAGTTAAATCCCCTAGTCCAAAACTGGTTGTTGAGGTCACAGAGTTTAAAGCTTGAAGTGCCTAGTACAGGAGAGTGATTTATGATCTTCTTAACGCCTGTGGGGTGGGGTTAGTACTTGAGCCCTATAAGCCCTTTCTATGTACATTTGCACCCTAGTTGCTTATTATATGTCAGCAATCCTTAGTGCTCAAGCTATCATTACCTTCAGCCACAATAATTAGTTCCCATTCTGGATGTGTTGTTAAACTGAAGTGTTTTATGGAAATTAAAACTGCTTCTACAAGTATGTGAATGTGTGAAGGATTTTCCTTCTGGCCTTTCAGAACTGAAAAATGCTTTTCTTTTCACTCACTGAGTTTTGAAAATTAAATTCCAAAGCACACTTTGATTTCAGCCTCAAATTCTAGAAGGGTGGGTGGTCATTAATTTAGGTGTGTTTTATGTGTCCTCTTGAAGTGAGATTACAGTCTTCAGTTTCAATTTTCTTATTTCCACTTAGGTCAGATCACTCTGGCAGAGCACAACTCAGTCCTCAAATCCTCATGCGTCAGGAAAATAGAAAGAGCTCCTAGTTCTCACCCTGCTTTTCTCCTGAGCTCACATAGATTGACCTTGCTTTGTTCAGCTGGCACACTTTTTTGCATTGATGGATTTTTGGCAACCATCCAGTGTTAGATATCTTACAAATGAATCAGACTCATCTGTGCGAGCAAGGGTCACAGTGAATGACTAAGCTTGAGTGAAAAGGAAAACCTTATTTTCTTTCTACTGCAGAAAGAAATGTATATAAAAAAAAAGTTTTCCCTCAGATTTTAAAATGACTAATTACCAGTGAAAACATTTTCCTGTATTTTAATACTTAATGGTACTACACTTAATTATATTGCAGAAGTGAAGTGCACACTCTGCTCCCTGCTTTTTGGTTTTGTGAATAATTCTCCGAGTTGCTTGAACTTGATAACTTGATAACTTTTTGAGAAGCAGTATAAAAATTGTGCTTTTAATCATCAGCATATAACATATACACAAAAGTTTAGGGTCGTCCTTCTGTAAAAGATGCACACAAATGCTTAACTTCATTTACTGCGACTTTTCCCTTTTGGCTCAATGCATAAAGCTGAGCACATGGTCTTAGTCTTTGCAGTACCAGCATCTAGAGTAATGAACCAAAAAGGATTGATGTAGGCACTGGTAAAATGAAATTTCTCAGTAACATGCAAATCTGTGGCATTGAAGTCCAGCCAGTGCATTATGGATTAAAGTAAGGCTCAATTAAAGATGAGAGAAAATTACTGGCAGTCTTTCTAGAACTGACTGCAAGAATTGGGGCAGAACCAACAAGTGCTTGAGCATCAAGCCTACATTTTGTATGTGCAGACTTGAGTCCTTTTACTAGATGTCGTTTGGAAATACTAATCAGCAGCATGATGATAGGAATAGGGATTTGGTGTTTTGTCAGAGCGCTGGCCATGGCTCAGATTACGCCTTGAAACTTAACAGGGATACCCCAGAGGCTCTACAAGCAGTCAAGACATCGAATCCCCAAGGTGATAGTACCCAAGTCCATCAAACATCTTTTGTTAAGCAAGTACACGTTTGCCAGGTGTTGACAGAACACAGCCTTGATTACATTCTTTGGAATAAATCTACAAAATGAACACATGAGGTCCTTTGGTTGGTTCCCGAAGCTTTTGTAATAATATAATACCAGTTAGCATGTCTCTTGCTCTCCAAGTTCAATGTTGATTGTGGCCACTGTAGTATAATTTTAATTTTCATTGATTAAAATTACCTAGCAAAGATGACTTTGAGACATTTTTACCTGTCGAATTAGAAGAGAACGCAAATAATTGTTCTGGCTGCTGCTCCTTCTGTTTGTTATGCATGCGATGACAGCTTCCCTCAAACACGGAGGGTCTCTTGAATTCACCTATTCTTTGCCTTGCCAGCCTCTTTACTGCCTATATTTTACAAAACAAGAAAAAGAAAACTAGTAATTACAGAGTCTCCAGTAATTATATTTTGTATTTACTAATAGAGATAATTCAGAAAGCACATAGAAACAGCCAGCATTCCATAGGAATGAAATGTGATATTTCCATACCAAAAGAAAAAAAAAATTATTTAAGAGTAGAGTTACATAGGCTGAGCAAAGCCATCTTTAATTCCCTTAGTTGTAAGGGGATCAGTGGCAGTTGTTTATTAGGCTTGTGTTTCTCATCGCTTATAAACATTTGGCAATACTTAATTTAGTACCTGGAATGAAGATGTATCTTCTCTTAAATTCAGTTTAATGCTGAGAGACCTTTAAACTTTCAAAAATAAACATAACAGCAATAGTAAGAGCACCGACATGGAGTAGTTATTTTACTCTTTTCAAGCTATGTACAAAGGAACACGTCTTCATACTACTTCAGTTTGAGTACGATGTCTTTTGACTTGACTTCAGAAAAGCATCCACTGACCCAGAGCAGTTGCTGCTTTTTTGCTGTTGAGCAATAAGTGTTAATTCATGTAGAAATCTGTGAAATATGAAGCAGAAGTAGTCCAGTTTATGTCCAGTCCAACTGCAAATGTCAGCTTGATAGGTCATGTTTTGTACTTTGTGGCAGTCTTGAAAGGAAAGATGTTTATATTTGGGTTACTTGAAGACATTTAATAATTTGTCATATTGTATATCCTTGAAGTCCAAGAAGGAATACATATCAGTGTGTGAACAACACAGTGTAAGTTTTCACTTACAGAAAACTGTACGGAGAACACTGGAATANAAGCACAGTGTAACTTTTCACTTACAGAAAACTGTATGGAGAACATTGGAATATACTGGATCTTCCTCCCCCGTGCCCCCCTCTCTTCCCCCCCCCCAGTCTCTTAGGGCTACAATCCCATTTTTTCTCACATTTCCTTCGCATCTTTCTGTNTCACGTTTCCTTCGCATCTTTCTGTTCATCTTTTTCTTGTGTGTTTTTGCTTGCTCGATACATTTTGGAAGGTGTACAGGTGAAAAAAACAAGGCGATAACCAATACTTTAACATATTTTGTTATATTTTGAAAGGCTTTTCTTGGTGTGGAGAGATATTCTGGGTGCTACTTCTGTTGGTACAAACTAAAGGTCCTCAGGTTGTTGACCAGACAGTTGTGATGGGACCAGGATAGTCAGTTTGAGGGCACAGTGACTGTCATGACGATCCACAGAAAGGCCTTTGGGATGCTGCCCTGCCCCAGGCTCTCTTTTGGGGCACTGGTAAACTGCGGGGGATTGGAGCGGACACTGTATTCTTTCCCAGTCCAACGTTCAGATGATGAACATAGCCAGCTTCTTCTCCCATTTACAGTGACACAACGGAACAGGTCTGTTGGTCCTGGCAGGGGGGTTCATAGCTGTTGAACTGCAGTGCAGTGTCTAGCACCTTCCTCTCCTGTCGAGACTGTTTGGAAGCTGATGGAGCCAGCTCTCTTGTGGGGTGATACTGAACCATTGGCAGAAGGCCCATGTGAGACATATGTGTACCTTGCATCATAGGAGATGGCCTTGAAAGATGGTTTTTGTACAAATTCAATGGAGAGTAAGTTCAGCAACAGCCCACAGAGAGTATATTTTAAAAAGATCTGTGCATCAAGAACATATAACATATATTTTGAGAACAGTGGGGGGTGCACATGGGTGTCCACCTCAGTTTTGATTTGCAGTGCCCTACCTGGTGTAGAAACCACATTTTCATAGATTGCAAATCCCAGAGGGCTCAGCTTGACCTTCTAGTGTGCACAGCACAGGCCAGAAATGCAGACTCTGCAGAGCAGACGTCTTATTGTTTCTGCGTCTGCCTCATGACTTCTTTTCGAATTAACATCTCTTTTTCAGGAAGATTTTCTCTATTTTGATCTAAAGGCTGTGTAATAGGCAAATTAGAGAGCTGTTCTGTCCTCATGATATACTGCCACTAGTGCTGTTTGTTAGAGACGTTTGATCTGGAGTAGCTTTTACTCTGGTGGGAGAGAGAACAACCCGTTGGATATTATTTTTGGAACTTGCTTTCCAGGATAGGTTGCTAAAACCCAGATTTGCTAAGTGCTCTGACACACTGTAAAATCTTTGTTTGCATCCTGTATGTTATTTGAAGAAGCAGACTGAGACTTGGATCAATTTGCTTCATGTGCCTGATAGAGTGAGACTCTTTAGTGTTGCTTCCTGGTGAGTTTTTATTAAGACAGAAGCTGTGGTCTGTAGTTTAGCTCAGCTCAGAACCAAATGCCTGGAACGTTAGATCGGGCCCTTTTAGCTTTTATAGGTGATAGTAAATACATAGTGTACAGCTCTTCATTTGCTGCTGCGCAGGGATCGATTGGCACACCTAATTTGTTGCTGTAGCTCTTTCTATTAGATTTTTTCGAAGTGCATAGAGCCTTCAATCGTAGTTTTTCAGCTTGGAAGAAGTCCTTTGTTTCCTCCTCCCCCAATAACTGGCAGCATACTCTCTTTTTCTCACTGCCAAGGGACATATTGCCAGCAGAGAGAAGTGGAAGCTATAACAGAAGGAGATGAAGACAATGAAGGCTGCTGCTGCTGTAAGCCCGGGCACTTGCCTCACTTGTTATCGTGTAACGCAGCCTTTAACCTCCGATGGCTGACATGGGAAATAACACGAACCCAGTACATACTGGAAGGATATAGCATCATTGATAACAACGCTGCAACAATGCTGCAAGTGTTCGATCTGCGGAGAATACTTATCAGATACTATATAAAGGTAAACTCTTTGGTAAAGTGGACTATATTCCTAGGCAGGTTTGTCAAAAAGAATGAGTGCTGGCTGTGTATTAGAAATAGTGTTTGAAGTTTTTGGCTTTATATTTGTTCATTTGCACAACCAGCAGTCAGACTGACTCGGTGTTAGATAGGGATAATTAACTCATATGTCCCTTTGCTACATTTGATTCTGACCACTTACACTTCCAGTTAGTACAGAAAATTGCTGGCATGCGTAAGCAGAAATCAAGAAGGTGAGTTAACATCCTCTAGCGATAATGTCAGAGGAAGCATTCTTACAAAGCAAAACTTCACTGACAGTTTGTTATTTCTTCTTGACTTGGCCTTTCCACTGTTTTTTCTGGCCAAAAAAAAGATCAACAAGCATAAAGTTCTTGGGAAATCTCTCAAGAGCTGTTTCTCAAATGTACTTTTTCAGTAGTGCAAACCCCCTTCTTACCCACTGTCTTACATACATACTGCAACACATTTGAAGTTGGTTTATTCCATTGATTAAACAGCAATTCATTTACATCACATCTATATTTGCACTGTTATTAAGATCACAGTGTGACCACACAGATATTAATTTGTCAAAATAATTGAACCTTGTCATCTAGCAAGATACTTCATCCTCTGCCTAAGCCTTTTTCAGTCCAGCAAATGAAGAAATCACTCATCTTTACTGTCTTCTACTGAAGCAACCAGAACCAAATGCTGCCTCCTGTGCCATTGGTACTGCCACGAGGCCACTCACTAAAGCTCCCAACCATCCCTGGCATCTCCTTCCAACTTACATCCCTGCGATTGTAAAAATCCTGTCGACCTTAGAGAGAGAGACCTGTTGTAAATAAGTTCATTGTCTTTTTTTGCAAGTAAGCCAGTGCACTAAAAATAAGATTGTTGCCTCACGAAGCTGCTTTGATCATGCAGTCGATTACTTTGTAAAATGCAGACTGGGATTTCATAAACAATTTTACAGGCAGTGGGGCCTGGTAACCAACCTACTTTGTTTAATTAACTAATTAGAAACAAAACTGCATGTGAGCATGATTTTTTCATTTTAGAAGTGGGTTTTGTGGCTATAAGTTAATTTTTTTTTAAGCAATGTATCTAACATTGATAATGTATCTATTTTAACTTAAAAAACCCCAACCCTTCTTTAAACTGAAATGAATACGTTGCTACAATTGCTTCGCTTTACTTTAAAAGGTAACCTGAATAACCTGAACATAAACTGATGCAAGCTGGTATACGACTCAGCTTTTGATGGCGAATGAGACTGAAAAAAATCCCAGTCTAAACTGCGATCAAATCAGCAGTTTATTATTTTACAGCAGTGAAGAATGATGCTATGTAAACTGGAACTTTTTTAGTGCCTTCAAGTCAACTAATACGTGGAGGACTTGTGGAAAGTGTGAGGTTCGTCACGTTGGAAGTAAAATTGAACTGAAGGGTAGTTTAGGGCTTCTGGTTCTTGACATACCTGAGAAGCAGCTGACCTAGGTAAGACGGCTTAGACAAGCTTTTGTCCCATATGATACAGGTGTGATTAATTGATCCTATTTTGAGTAAAAGGGAGGTGGGTTAAATGATCTGCACGCTACTGAGGAACACTGTGGCTCCATGTCCTCTGGATGCAGATTTTGTTGTGTCTGCCACCTATGGCTTTGAAGGTGTGAAAATTCAATCTCTTTTGGTTGGATTTAGTTGAGCCAGCACTATAACGCTGCATTTACAGATCTTCATTCTTAGAAAGGTGTCAGTCCTTTAATCTAGTTCCCTTCTTAAGGCAGGATGAACAGAAGATGATAATAACCTGTTGGCAGCTTTGATATTAGCCTGGGCTGGAGCTCCCTTCAGCGAAGGGAGAGCACGCTCAGGAGATCCCTTCTTTAGAATGACACTTCCCAAAAGAAAGCTATATGGACATTTTCTTCTCCTGTTCTTCAAGTTATTAGTTTCTTTCATAAACAGGAGCTTTGATAAGATTTGGTAAAATCCTTAGTGCAGCATTGGAAGGTGAGAAGACTATGTTATGTGTCACATCAGCTATCATCCTGTTTATTTAGTACTTACCTCCGGATAAACAGTATCAGAAACAGGTGAGAATTCATTCCTTCCCCAGCTCTTTCTTATGGGGGAATCTTGAGCTGTAACGACCCTGCGCAATTTCACTGTGAACATTTTAAAGCCCTGCCACTTTCTTTTTAATGGCGTAGGAAAGGAATTGTAAGAAGAACTCTAGTTAATGCAGCATTCAGGTTACATACATCACAAACTCAGAAAACACTTAGACTGGAGTTTCAGCAGCAACTGTACTTCCGTTGCACTGAGCATTTGGAGTGCTTCGAGTTTAGTCTTTGTAGCTTACAATATTGTAAATATTTACCATATTATTTCTGAATTGCCATATAGCTGAGGATGTACTTGTGCACAAAACATATCTAGGAAGAGCTACTAAGAGCAGAATTTAATTAGGTGGCAGAAGTTTTTGCTGTTTCTATGTCTGATTGCGAGTCTGATTTTTTTCCCCAGCTGAATCTGCTTCTTTGTAAACACAGGTGAGAATAATAAAAAAAGCAAACTGCATTTTGAAGATCAACGAAGAAAACATATGCTTTGTTTCAGTTCTATCCTTCAAGAATACTTACCATATTGGTCTTTTAAACAATGAGTTGCACTGAGCGTCTTAGTCCTAATGTATTTATTTAATTTGCAGTTTCATTGAGAGCCTAGAAAGGCCCATATTTCTTCTTATAAAAGGATTTTTATTCTCCACAAATAAAGTGGGTCAACTCCTGTAGCCCTTCTGCATATATTTTTGAAATCATTTCCTGCCCAACTACTGTGATATTTTTCCCTTGTGCCTCCTCCGACTCTTCTCAATATATTCTTATTTAAACGTCTTTTAGTATTCAAGAAGTCGGCATTCGCCGAGTGCTGTGTTTTCAGCTCTACTGTTTCTGCCTGAATCTTTTTTAAAGAGTGTATTGTTCTCCGCAGGCCAAGAAATTAAGGGTCCATCCTTCGTCTGTATCTGTCTGATTGTCTTTTTCCTCTGGAGCTTAATTTTCCTCTTGCTTGTGTATTTTTGTACAATTTGAAAGATAAACTGTGGAGGGCATCTGGGATTTTTAAAAGGGCTGGTGGTGCTTCTGTCCTTTTTAATCCATCATATTTTCATTTTATACATTTATTTGCTTAATAATATCTCCATTGCATGGGTAAAGTAGAACTACATCATCTTCAGTCATGTTCACTTGCCCCTCATTTGCCTTGGAATCCAATTCTAAATGAGTATCTTTTATTAAAACAAAAAATATAATCATAAAACATTATAATGTGACTTTCCAGCTGATGCCACTTTCCTTTGCAGCACTGGAACTTCTCCTTAAGGTTCATATTCTTTTGAAAATATGCTTTAAATTTGGTTCAGATAGATTATTTTATTTTGTTTTATTTGTTATTATTTTAATGGCTCCAGACACATTGGTTAGAACTTTTAAACTTAGAAACCCAGGTGCAGCTATGAGATGCGAGTCTTGCTGCTTTCTAATATTTCTGCATTTGGTAAAACAGCTCCTGCTGAATGCTGCTCCTCCTCCAGGGCTTTAAAAGCAAACTTAAGTTACATCAGTTATCAGCTTCTTAACGTGGCGTATAAGAAATAATCCGTTGTTGTTTACTGGCCTCATTGACAAGTAACAAAAATAGTGATGCTACTAAATGCAGAGAGAAAACAGCAATTAAAACAGGGATTTTCAGACGTGTGTTGTACACATCTGTCAAATTTCACCTTTGTGGTTAAGTCGTGGTGGAACTGTTTGTTAAAGAATTAGGGAAGCTTCATCCCCCAGAAAACAGGAATCCACTGAGGAAAAAGAGTCCTATTTTGAGCATGTGACCGTCTACTACTATTTTTTCAAAATATGCCTGAACTTTTATCAGTATCACCTTCTTGGTGATACACTCTAGAACGCCACTAATATTCAGTAATTAATATGTTTGAATGCTGGAACTCTGTATTCTTATTGTAGTCTATTGTTTGTATCAATTTTCCTATAAAGCAGAACGGTATTAAAAAAAGGATTCCTTTTTCTGTTGTCTGCTATTTAGATATCAATTATTATCTTTCTAACTGGAACAGTTTTGTAAAGCAATGATGCCAAGCAGTAAAAAGTAGGAAAAATATGTACCATTATAGGTAGTTAGTGTGGTCCTATTTGATTTGTTTTCTTCTGTGTAAAATGTATCTGCTTTAATCAGAGAGAGAGTGACTAACGTTTGCACATTTTGTCAACAGAGTATAATATACTTTACAACAAGTTCTCCCAAAATCCTTAACTGGATAAAAGATGAATCCATCCAAAAGATACTGCAGCCTTACGCAAAGTGGCATTATATTGAACGTGACCTTGCAATGTTTAACATTAACATAGACGAAGATTATGTTCCGTGTCTCCAAGGAATAACAAGAGCTAGTTTCTGCAGTGTTTATCTGGACTGGATTCAGTTCTGTGCTAGAAAAAGGGTAGAGGTAAGCTTGCTTTTATTTGTTTAGTAGTAGTAGTTTTAATTCTTGGGATAGGAGTTAAATGATGCACGGGTACTCTTTTGCTTGCTCAGGGTTGATACAATAAAATTTATTTCATTTAAGATGTCAGATTTAACATAAAAGGAAAATATATGTTTTGTGGAATGGAAAAAACATATTTTGGAGACTACCCTTGTGCAAAAACTGAGTTTTAAGGAGGGTTAGTCTTTGAATACAGAACCGATTCCTTATTGTGCATGCTTCCAACACGTTAATTTCATCATCACTAAAAAGCATGGATATAGTAAGTGTTTGCAGAAGTAATGCTGGAGCAGGCTCTGTTCAGGGAGTGTCCTCATTCCTCCAGTGTTGCCAGTGTTTGGGTATGTTTGCCAAACATTGGTGATGTCTTTGTACCCTTTCCAAACACTTGCCTACATTTGGAAACAGTCTGCAAATGGTAGGGAAGTACATAACAAACTGACTGCTAGCATAGGTCACTTCTGAGAGCTCCTAACTCAAATGTGAACCCTGCCACAGCACCGTGTGAAATTACCTTGCAGCTCTGGAAGGTCAAGGGCTGGTTTACAGCTACACCAGGGCAGGTTTCACATGCTTTGAGGCACTAAGATTACTGATGGTCAGCAATCATTTGTCAGAAATGCACTACTGTATTTCCATGGAATACTCAAAATAGCCCAGAGGGAGAATACAGTTTCAAACAAGCATATTCCCTTGATTTAATTTTCTGATTATTGCTGATAATGGCAAAAAATGAGAAGTGTATCTTTCCTGGCCACCAAGCAGTGTTATTTTTCATTCAGGATCACTGAGTGCACATCCCATTTGCTACTGCTGACCTTAGCTGGCATGACATCGCTGAATCTTAATGTTTCTTCTCCGCTTTGATTCCTTCTCATGTCTCTAACCCTGAATAGCATTCCACCAGTTCCTCTGCATATCGTGACATTGATACTGTTTCATGGAATTGTCCTCTGAGCCTTCCCCACCATCTCCTCCTACTGGGAATGTTTAATCTCTTCTTTCCCATCTCCATGTCTCAGCTCCCAAGTTCTGACACACAAAGAATCGCACGATGCAGGGGAAGCCACTGTTAAATGATGCTTTTTCGCTTGTTATGTGGCTGAAGCTTTCAAATAGAATAATAGATTTAGGGAATTAGGCCCAATAGACTTGAAACTTATCAGAGTTAGACTTAAAAGGGCAAACGAGCGCCTGCACTAGTGTGCGCACACACGCATTCATATATTTTTTTACATCTTTTTCTTTTACCTCTATTCTTATAATTCACTAACTATATAGAGGTAAAGTTCATGTAGGAGAGGAGATGTAAAAAAAGAGTTGCTGTACACATAGCCCTGAAAATCAGTGAATTTTATAGAAGGAGCTACATTCTCCATTATAATTGGCTTCAGTTTTAGAGTCAAAGAAAGCTGTAAGAAATCACCCATTGCATGGACAGAAATAATAGTCTGGATCCTCCTAAAGATTCACATTCATGAGGCGTTGTTTCAGTTTTTCCTCCTGCTCGATACCAAGGTTTTCTTTGCAAAAAATTCCGTAAAGAAACTCTCCTGAGCTAGTAAATGTCAATTAAATGTTTTGACTGCTTGTTAAAATGTGAAGTCAATGTCATCAATGGTATACAATTTAGGTATATATTGTTATCCACTAGAAATGTGTTCCCCCAAATTTTTCCAAATAGATTGTTCTGGAATCTGTGGGGGAGTTTCATATGCATTGTGCCCCATGAAAAGGGGTTTGGCTGCCTCCAGTTGCGGTTTCTCTCAGCAATAAGGAATCTGCTGTGGTTTAGAATGTCAGATCTGGAAAAACAAACAAACAAACAAACCAAAAAAAAAAACACAACAAAAACCACTACCACCACCAAAATTCCCCTCCCTTGGGACCTCGCCACCCGAGACTGAAATGCTGTGTTTCTAGCCAGTGGGCAAAATAAGCTTGCACTTTGCAGAAAGCCTCTGATGGCAACAATCTTCCTTCTTGTTCTGTTTAATTGCAAAGAATGTTTTTGTGTGCAGGTCCAGCTACAAGGAAATTTTATGAATGTTATGATTTATGGTATTGCAGTGCTTTTAAAGATATTATTTGCACCTGGAGTAACATGCTGTTCTTAAAACCTTGTAGCACCTGGACAGCGATGAGGATTCTCCTCTAGTGACGCTTTCCTTTGCCTTGTGTATACTGGGTCGAAGAACTCTGGGAACGGCAGCTCACAATATGGCCATCAGGTAATTTTTAGGAATTCTTTTTCCTCATTTTAAAGCAAAGACCTGTTTGTCTTTTCTCACTTAATGTGGAATCTCAGCAGAAGATTAGATCAAGGCGAAGTCTCTTTCCTCCATAAAATAATTTGTTTTCTGCCATTCCTGGACATCTTTTACTTTGGTAGTTTGCTGAATAACTAATATCAGTCTTCATTTCATGGGGCAAAGGAGAATTTTGCATTGAAAGAACAGGTAACGATGGTTATTGCTTGTGTTCACGCTCCTGCCTGGCCTGGCTGCTGTAATGCTGGCTTCCTCCAGAAGGGGAAGAAACTGCGAAGTACTCTGACATCCACTTAGCTAAATAATAATAAATCCATAAAGGTCCTCTATTCCTCAGGGCTGTATTCCATGTTCCGTGTGCCACTTCATGCTGCTGACCGAGGAAGGGAGAACCTCGCATCTCTTGAGACCGCAGCTTTGTCTGTTCTCACTCTACCTTACTCATTCATTTATTCATTTAAAACACTTCTTCCTAGAAAGCCTGGCTAATTAAAATACGCTTTGTTTCGGCTTATTTCTGGATGTGCTCTTCACCTGACATTTTCCTTAGGGATTCTTCCATTTTCATTGGGAGTTCTGAGTTGTTTGGGTTTTATAAAGTACCATTTATGCTTTTCTAAGTGTTCAGCCTGAGTAATTAATTTTATAGATAAGGCATTTTATTAATGAAATAATCTTTAGTTTATTAAAAACTAACTTCTCTCCTAACTTTAGATTTTTATTAGATGTGTTTGAACTCCCTGTGTTCACAAGAGTTTAGTAATGGTAGAGAAGATAAGTAAATACACGGTCTCTAAGTGACCTTGCTGTATTGGCATGGAACTGTGAATAAAGCCCTCTCTCAACATGGTCCTTAGAGAGGATTTGTCTTACTAACAAGCAAACAAAGACAGCATGTGCAATTTTGAATGCATTTTCTGTTATAAGATAAAACAGTCCTTTAAATATTCATTCTAGCTTTGTTATCTGTTGAGTTGTTTGTAATGTCTGTTTTTACGTCTTCCTCTTTCAGTCAGTCACACAAAATGTTCATGGCCCGCATGCCTTATTTCTTGGTGTGCTGCTCCTTTCTGTTTTCTTAAGTGGCTTTCGTTATTTCTTTTCTACTGGTCTTTGCACATTCCCTTCCTGTAATAGTTTTCTTCTTGGTTGAGTTTCCTCTCCATTTCTATGCACTCGAATTAGTGCGATGTTTAGTATGTCACTGATATTTAAAATTGCCCTATTTTTTTATGATCCAAATTTTAGAGTTTGGGGACACGATAGAAAAGTTAATGTGAATTTGTGATTTATTTTTTTTTTTGAGAAAAGATTAAAGTGATCTGAGGCTGCAATAGATATGTCACAACGATATTAGAAATGCATCTAAAAATATCACAAAAGCTTCCTAAAAATGTCATCACATTGCATGTACTTTCCACAGGATCTTAAAATCTTCATTACAATGTTTTGGCACTAGTAAAGATTCAATAACAATGTCACGTATATTTGTTGGCTTACACGGTCAGTAACTAATGGAAAGAGATAATATTATCAGAGACTTTCCAAAGCTTAACATGGAAAATATGAATGTTGAGAATAATTATTTGCAAAGTCTTCTGTAAAGATTTTAATAATAATTGCAGGGGTCAGCTATACCATCTCATTTTAAAATCTGGAAAATTACCAATGAACCAAATTAGTTTCTCTCTTTTGGTAAGTGGATGCTCCATACTCAAAAATACTTTTCCTGGGGAGAAAAAGTCTGTAGAAGGGGAAAAATATGCAGTAGTCATATGCATTGCACAGCTCTATCCCTGTTTTTGTGAATCCATTCTATATAATCCTGTATCTTTAAGTCCTGATTTTCTTTTTATTAAGAAAGTGCTGCAGGGCAGTATTGAATCATTGTATTTTTTAAATGTATTTTGTGACATAAAAGGGATTAAGTGGGAGCTTCTGTCAGTATCTTTTTCAGTGGTACTTCACAAAAGCTTTCCTGAGAAAAGTTTCACAGTGAAAAACTGTGTCACTTACCCACCTGGTTAAATTACCTTTAATACATTTCAACTGTCAGAAATACTTTTTTTGGGGAAAAGAAAGGAATCTGAGTAGCACAGTCCAAGTTATAAATTGCTACAGCTACAAAACGTGACTTTAGCTTGGTGAAATACGTTTATTCTTGTCTTAAAGAATTTATATATTTATTTTAATTGAAAAAAACAATTTAGTAGACATTATTAATTAAGGAGCAAGGTGGGTACACTCCCCCCTGACATCAAGACCTTTATCAACAAAAATCCCCCAAAGACACTCACTTCAGCACAGAGGGCAATTCTTGCCATACTTACTGTGTTTACTGTTTCACACAAGTCTTGACAACTTATTTAAACACAAAGAAGCAGTAAGTCAGTGAGGATCTGATGGGAAGACAATTATACAGCATGCCAGGGGGAAGGAGACTTTGTCCAACACATGGAACGCTCCTGAGGCCAGAAGGAGATGTTCCTGAGGATTAACTTCAGGCACGCAAGGCAGGTCTCCCTCCCCTCTCTCTGTGTTTGACGGAGATACAGCAGCTGTTACGGAGGGTGATTTAGGAGCATTATTGCTGATCCTCACCCCCAGCTCTCAGGCTGTTGCAGGTCTGCATTCAGTCAGATGAGGAAGCAGTACTGAAGGTCCTCAGAAGCTGCAGGAATCGTTCCTTAGGTGATGCTTCACAGTCCTTTTCCTTGAAAAGGTATCATGATATTTTGGGGACCTTTTAGAGCCTACTGGTTCTGAAGAGGGTTTTAGTTTTCTGCAGAGATGGTGTCAGAACAGGCAGTCCCACAGCCAGCTGTGTGCATGAGGGGTATGTACTGCATGTACGGTGGTTGGGAGCTGGCTCACTTTGTAAGAGATCAGGGCTTCTAACACAAGCTCTGTCAAACTTGGATGCTGGACTACAAAAACTTAGGTTGTTCAGATTACTCTGGTAGGCACTGAGAAATGACCTTGAACATCATCTCAGGACTTTCTATTAATTCTGGCTGCGAAGCATCTTGTGTACAACATTGCTAGAGGCTTCGTGATGAGTTTGAGATGTAAAGGCCAGGTAGGCATTGTAGTCTTCTCCTCCTCATGCTTATTTCTATGAAGTGTTTCAGATATGTCCAACATGAGCAAACTAGCCAAGAATCTGTGCTCTGTGGTCCATGTTTTGCTCTCCGAGGTAACTGTGCAGGTGGTAGGAATCTTTCTCTGGACTAAGTTGAGCGCTCGCTGTGTCTTGAGGAGTGACAGTCATCCAACTGTTGCGCAGAAATAGTAATGCAAAGGTAATGTTACACCGAGCCATGCACTACAGAATTGAGATTCAAGTTTACGTTGTGTATGTAAACTATCAATTTGCAGTCATTTACACATGATTTTGTCTAATCTATTAATCAGTAAATGTCACTGTGTAAACTAAGATTTTAAATGCTCTTATATAATGTATGTAAATAATTATTCAGTGTACCTGTTCATGTAAATGTCAGTAGCAACCCACCATTAACACTAGATTACACAATAAATGCATTCATTAAGAAGGCAGAACATTGCTATGCAAATCACTTGCTCTTTTAAACTGTCATTAGGAGGCATCCTGCACAAAATGCAATTTGAAGAATGACATGACATTACCATTCATTTATTCAAATATGAGTGATATGTTTCACCGTGCATTTGTAAAAAATTACTTAATAATCCTATTCAGCCACTAGACCTACTAATACATAAATGTGTTTAGTACACGTTTCCAATTTGGAAAAATACAAAAATCTCTTAATAAAGCGTCTTTCATCAGATACTCCCAACACTACCAAGCCTGGATGCTCAGGTCCCTGCGGCTCCCTCTGGGCGGTATCACTCAGTGTGAACAGAGGGTCACTCCAAGGAATGGCTCTGCCTGGAGGAACCGCTGCTCACTTGCCCCTTCCCTCCCGGGCACCACGTTGCGCTGCCCGGCATCTGAGGGGAAAGAGGTGGAGGGCACGGGACACGGCGCCAGGATGCTGCCGGTGATGCTGCATTGCTAGTGGGAGTTCAGGCAGACGGTGCAGCTTTATGTCTGCCAGAGCTGAGCAGAGCAGAAGCAGGGGAAAAAAGTTTGACTCGTAGCTTGCAACGACTGTCGCTTAAAATATCAAAATTAGGAGGGTTACCACTGAAAATATTTCATTCGGGTGAGCTATGGCATTCAGGTCATTACCAGCTCACAGGCATGCGTGTTTTTTTATTCCTTAAATAAATCTACAATTAGCATTGGGAAAGGTCTATAAACTGCAGACAGAAGATGGGTTTTGGTGTGCAAAATGCACACAGATATATTCACCAGCTCATTAGTTTTCATCCATACTGTTTTCAGGCTTGCATCAAATGCTTTTAGTTTCACCTGTTGGAGCAACATAAGGGGCGCAGTAGGAGGGAGTATTTGCTTTGGCTCTGTTGCCCTCCCTCTGGTATTTGTGGTGCTACTTAATCCCCTCCTTTCTGCACATTCGAGGGGCCGACGGTTCCCACACACCTACTAGTCTTGTTCTAAAATAGCTCGCAGTTGTGACAGCAGCTTTTCGGGTTCTTAGCTCAGAGGGTTAGAAATGTTGCCAAAAATAGTAGTTAATGTCTCTTTCCTGATTAATGCCATTTCTTTGGCATATGAATTTACCTTAACTAGTTTTTAAAATATTTTGAACGAGCCTGTAACTACAGCAGATTACTAATTGAAGTAGGTTAAAACTGCGCCAAGAAAGCAGCAACAACCTTGAGTCGGGCGTGAGATCAAAGCTGCTGGCTTTACAGCTTCCGTATAATCTCATTAGAGTCTTCGGGAGAGAGCATAACAATGGGAAGAATAACAACAGCTGTATCTTATGTGGATTAAGGGCTGCGTGTTATAGAAGTAATGGCTTGAGATAGTGTCACATTATAGGCGGAATGTACCCCAAAGCCTCATTACGATTGGCAGGAGAATAAAAGATGTCCCTGCTTTTGTGAATACAGCAGTGTCCTCCACACCTCTCTGGTGGAAAATACGTTATATAAAATAATTGACTCTCAGCCTCTCACAACTACTGCCACCGCTGCTTTGCTCCTTGTAGCAGTCATATTTGTTTTTTAAAATGCTGGTTAGAGAACTTATTATGCAGAGGGATGAGAAATGGATGAGCCTTCCCTAACGAAGCACAGCGAGAGCTGTACGTGCTTCCCTCCGCTCCCTCTGCTGATGCTCGGCTGCGGTTTGCATAGCTGTCCTAGTCCTGGCCTCGCTTGCAGCAGACGCTGCTGTTCGCAGCAGCCTGTTTAGCATGCGCTGATGCCTCTAAGACACCTTGATGTGAATGCAAACTCTTTGCCTGCTCTGGTGTTCCGATTTGGCTCTGAGAGCCTCTAATGATGTAAAAACCAGTTCTCTCTCCCTACTCCTCCCTTCATCCCAGCCAACTTTTCAGAGCAAATACAGGGGGTGTTACGTGGGGAAAAACTATACGACAGGTCATCATTAGGTGCAGAGTTCAGGGCAGTTTTTTCAGTTTCATCATGGCAAGAATATTTAGATACAGAAGTGTTTTTTCCAGGCAAGGATTCGGCTGTGTATGCTGGATGCTGTCTAGTGGGTGGGCGAGTGAAAAGACCCTTCCCGATTTCTAGCATTTTCAAAGGAGTTGATAGTCACATATTTTGCCATGCTGGCTGCACCCCCCATTTTTTCCCCCCTAACTGGTTTATCCTAGGGCTTTCCTAGCTATTAAGCAGGATTTGGGTACATTATTGTTTTATAAACTGTGAAGATGATTGATTGAAAGTCGATGGGGATCAGGACCTGCTCCTTGAAGACACATAACTCCCATTGAAATCTGTGGTTGAATGTTTCAAAGATCTGAGCGTGAGTGCCCGTCTCACACAGACGTGTTTTAATGCATAACTTAGTACTAATAAACGCAAATCAGTTAAGAATTCACAAGAGCTTCCCCGTACTCTTCATGTGCCCAGCAGCGACAGCAGCCCTGCCTTCCTGACTGGCCTCGCTGGTCCCACTGATTAGTTGATTTGTATTACACGGTGCTTTTGCGGAGAAAATCGGTATCCAGCTGTTCTCCTGGTAACAACATATATATCTTTCCATTTTAATTTCTAAAACATGCTGCCCACCAAGGGCAAAATTAGAATGCGTCTGAGCTGAAGATAGGCCAAGCAGCCTCCCAGTCTCTCTTCTCCTTCTCTCAGAGAAAAAATTTAAAAGATTTTTTTTTTTCTTTTCCTAAAATAATTAAGAAAGCTCAATTATGTGGAAAGATTATGCGTTCTCTGGAGAAAGCCTGGGCGGTAATGAAAGCTGCTAACATCTTAATGCAGCTTCTCCTCAGAGCCCGTACAACCTGAAAAAATCAACTGTTGTAAGAGTGAGTAAAATCTTGGCAGGTAGATGAAACCATGTCCTGTGGGTTTGCAAGAGATGCCTGTTTTTAACAGATGGTTCTGTTTCCCTCAGTTTTGAGATCATTTCTTTAGAGCAGCATTAGGACGGGAGTCCTGCTAGATCAGCATTATCCAAGCGGCTGCGGTGTCGGTGTGGGAAGCTCGTGATTCGGGGCGCAGGTTGGAGCTGAAGGCTGCTTGTTTCCCTCCACAAAGCCCTCCTGCAACCATTTTTTTCTAACAGCTCCTCGGTTTTGTGCCTTTTACCTCTTGCTTAAATCTCAGGTCCAGGAAAACCGTCATCCAAGGTCAGGCAGAACTGGTTACATCTAGTTTCTTCTGTTAGAAAAAAAGAAACTCAGTGCATATTTGCTTTAGGGCTCATTGTTTCAGCCCGAGATGCCTGCCGTTCGATTCACGCTCTCAGACGGTTTGCTGAACAGTTCCTGAAACTTAGTATTCTTCTTGGCACATTTGGTTTAATGTTCACATCTGAGGTTTGAGTTTCATGACAAAAGTCTCAGATTTGCTGAAAATATTTTTTTACAGCTTCTCTTTTTTTAAAAAAAAATTTTTACCTTGCAAGGAGAACTGCTAAGAGTAACAGGGGCAATCGATAAACTATTAAATGAGGGGTCAGCTTCTGCTGCCTGCACAGGGATTGCAGAGCAGCAGCACCCTGAGGCATTCCGTGACCCAGCCACCCATCCTTAGGACATCCCATGTTCCAGGTGCTATGCTCGTTTCGTGGCCAGTCGTTTACAGCGTAAGCAGAAGGAAAACCACCTACCCCGAGGAACGGTTGGTTTCTCATTAGAAATACGCGATGTGAGCCCTGTTTTATACCCACCGCAGGAGCTCACCCTGCGCCAGAGGGCCACCGGTCACTGCGCAGGTGTTCGGCGGCTGGCAGGGGTTGGGCTTGGTGAGCCGGGAATGGCTTCTGGGCATGACTGCTGCCTTTCTCTTACAGCTTGGACTCTTTTCTTTATGGGCTCCATGCACTGTTCAAAGGAGACTTTCGGATAGCAGCAAAAGATGAGTGGGTCTTTGCAGACATGGATCTATTGCACAAGGTTGTCGCCCCGGCAATCCGAATGTCTCTGAAGCTACACCAGGTATGGGGTTTTTTTTAATTTTTATTTTTAACTTTTACTACTGCATCTGTTTTCTTAGGGAAACGCAGGAAAGCTTGGAAACCTGAGAAACTGTCCAAAGGTAAAATAAAAATGAGAGGGAAATGGAGTACTTTTTGCCTTATTCTGAGAAACTTCCTTAACCAAAATGGAAAAGCTTGGCATTTATGTTACATTCACTTGATCTTCTTTTCTGTACCCCCTACCTGCCCATTTGAAACCATTCAGATTGCAGAGCTTGACCCTGCATTTTCATCAAAACAAAACTGACGGTCATGTCATGTTTCATTTGTGTGGATACTCTAAAGATGGTTTCTAGATTGACAAGAAATACATTGATTAGCCTAATTTCATTGTTCATTTATCAATCCTTTTGTAAATGGCAATACATATGTAACGCTTCCATATGTTAAAAGACACGGCTTAGAGGAGGGTGGTTTGAACGGTCCGTGTCACAGCTCTTTGTTTGATTATGTCAGGCTCTTTCTGACCCCGTTCTGTTTTCAGTTGTAAAAATCTGGCACACCTCCATTGAAGTTGCTCCAATTTCTTCAGGTCAACCCCTGTATAGCTTGGAGTTGATTTTGTTCTTGCTCTGGCACATTATGATTTAGTATCATAAGCTTTTATCATGCATGATATTTATAATTGCTCTGAATGTAACTGAAGTGGAACTGCTGTGAATTGATATCCAAGAATTTGACATGGTAATTTTATGAATGTTATCGCTGGCCGTGTTGCTGCGTCACAGCTAAAATAGTAACACAATATTGTGATGTCTGCTGATGGATTCCCGCTCCGTGCTTTTGTTGGTGCATTTTGGGGAATAAAAATAAAAATTTCCACAAGAACTGTGGAATGCCCCAGGTGATTCTGGACTCCCTCCAGCCTACCCAAAAGCTCTGCCTTCCATGGTTTCCCACTTTATCAAAAGTGGATAAGCTGGCATTCTCTGAGTGTCTGTGTCCAGTGGAGACATGAGATCAGAACAGGTTACAATAGAACAAAAGTCATACTTTTCTATATTACTGTTAAATTAATTGTTCTGCCTCCTCAAAGTCACGCTGTATCAAATGGCAATTCACTTGGGAGGTCAGCTGGTAACTGTTCAAAAACCAGGGTTTTGTTTATTGTTGATAGTTTTTGTGTTTTCACAAATATACCTGACCTTTTCCATACTTTTTCCTGTACTACCAGGACCAGTTCACCTGCCCGGATGAGTACGAGGACCCAGCAGTTTTGTATGAAGCGATCCAATCTTTTGAAGAAAAGGTGGTGATTTGTCACGAAGGGGACCCAGCCTGGCGCAGCGCTGTGCTCTCCAACAGAGAGGAGCTGCTAACCCTGAGACACGTGGTAGATGAAGGAGCAGATGAATATAAAGTTATCATGCTCCACAAAAGCTACTTGAGCTTCAAGGTTATCAAGGTACGTATACCATCTTTCTAATATTGCAGTAATTTAGGTCTGTGATAACGAGTATTATTTCTGAGGAATCTGGCCAAAAGGAGAGGTTGATTGTAGTTATTGGAGTAGGGACTGGAGGTTAAAAGAGCTCTCTTCAGTTGACTTCCATTTTGGACCCATATGTTTCTGTATCTGAAATAACATTCCAGGCTTTACTGGGGAGTAGCTGCAAAAGTTCATCAAATCTGTTGGTGCAAAGACATGAGCTGTTTGCACACACAACTACTGCCGTTCTACCTAGATCGTGTAGTTCTGCATCTTAAGTAGCAAAAGTTTTCATGTGATCTACATGTTTCTAACCTACCTGTAGGTCAACAAGGAGTGCGTCAGAGGGCTTTGGGCTGGGCAGCAGCAGGAACTGATTTTCTTACGCAATCGTAACCCGGAGAGAGGAAGCATCCAGAACAATAAACAGGTCTTGCGGAACTTAATTAATTCTTCATGTGATCAGCCACTGGGATATCCAATGTATGTTTCCCCTTTAACCACTTCGTACCTTGGGACACACAGCCAACTGAGGAACATTTGGGGGGGACCTGTCAGTTTGGACAACATTAAAAAGTGGTTCAGATCCAAATGGTTAAGGTAGGTGTTAAATTTTGGCTATGCAGATAGAGACCCTGCAGTCTCACTTCCACTGTATTTTCTGTTAAAAGACAGTAATTCTGTACTGTTATCTATGAGTAAAAAATTAATTGCCAATAACTTGGAATATAACACAGTAGCCCTACAGATTTAGCAGAAAGCAAATTAATTAATTCATTCATGGCTTTTAAGCAAAGCTTTCTATGTGTTCAAGAAGAATCATTACCAAATCTCTTAGCACTACAGACATTTCCCTTAATGCAGGGAATTTTACTGTTTATGCCTTGTAAATAAGGGTATCTTTTCTCTAACTCAGTCACGTGTCAGAACATGAGTAAATGTGTTGGTGGGTTATCATAGAACCACAGAGCAGTTAGGGTTGGAAGGGGCCTTAAAGATCATCTAGTTGATGATCTACCATCTACCACGGGCAGGGACACCTTCCACTAGACCAGGTTGCTCAAAGCCCCATCCAACCTGGCCTTGGTTGGGGAGGCCCCATCCTTCCACAGCTTCTCTGGGCAACCTGGGNTCTAATCTAAATCTAGCTTCATTCAGTTTAAAATCATTACCCCTCGTCCTATCACTAGAGTCCCTCCCCATCTTTCCTGTGGGCCCTCTTTAGGTACTGGAAGGCTGCTATAAGGTCTCCCTGG